>CM056993.1:255961610-257161610 GCA_029891345.1 Dryococelus australis | reverse complement strand
TCATCCCAGGAGCAACCGAATGCTTTATAGATGTTTTATGTATTAGATAATGTCAAGTTGGTGCTCCCTTACAATACAAACGTAGTAGGCGAAGTGTGTACAATTAAAAGAATCTAGTGACTCATAAACCAGCTAGGTCCCAGGCCAGTACTTTCCACGAACCTACACCCCCTTCGAAGAAAATCTTAGGTCACCGGGCGCCTTAGGCAACCAACGAGTTAATAACGCACGAACAACTTGCGTCAGGTTCCCAATCCCTTTGTTAATTCATAAATTTGGGCTGTGGTAGCATACCCTCTTTCATGACCATCTTTCGGAGAGTTTGCCCACTCGCCTTGCACTACCACCTTCCTCTGTCGCTATCGGCTCCGGCTGGTAGCGGCACGACAGTTTCCTCGCACGTTTCGAATCAAACCCATGCATGATGTGTTTGGTTATTTACTAAAAATGCTGTGCAGCACAAACGTTCTATACGTGTGTTGACATAAAGGCACCTTATTTGTGGTTAAATTGAACTTTCACTTATATTTTGTCCATAAATCATAATAATTCATTTACAGTTGATACAAAAAAGACATAGTAAATAATTGTTTTGGTAATGCGTAGTAAGAAATAGTTCTTGTGTAAACTATTATTAAAACGAGTGCGCGCGAATGGGGTACATAATACGTCTGGTTTAGCAGAGCTTCAGAAAAGCTAGAAGTAAGCGTTAATGGACAATAGGTAATTAATAAACGTACCATATCAACATTTTTTCCTTCTCTGCTGTTCAGAGTACGTTGTGAGTAAGTGAAGAGATTTGGGTGGCTCTTAACAGCGAGGTCTTCAGAGCTGATGAGGGTGATTGAAGTGAATATGGAGTGTCACCAGAGCGAAGGGGCGGGGTAAACGGGAGATCTCCGAGAAAACCCGCCGACCAACGGCATCGTCAAGCACGATTACCACTTGCGAAAATACGGTGACCCGGCCGGGGATAGAGCCCTGTTCGCCTTGGTGGGAGGCGAGCGTGCTAAACGCTCAGCCGCCGTGACCCCCAGAGTACGTTGTCTTAAAATTTTTTTAGTGTCCGTTTCCCTGAAATGTGAATCACACGAACCATGTAAACAATATAACTGCGGATTTCCTATACATTACTACACTTGAGAATTCGATCAGTCACGCACGAACACGACGTACGAGTTGAAATGCTGCTCGCTTCATTGCTTTGGACCCGCCACATGAGACGACACTAAGCTACAGGCTTCTTCTCGGCGCTTTAGCGTTGACGGAGCTGCGGCGTCGTAAACGTGCGCCGCTGGAATCCGCGAACCCGCAGGGAATAAGATCGCCTTAAACTCCAGCTTTACAGCATTTTTATGGCTTCTTCCCACGTGGAGTTCGAGGTACAAATTTCCATAACGCGGTGCGTACCACGCGCGCGCGCTCGCAAAAGGCCGTGGAAACACAAACCACTAATGGCAATGAATATTAGAGAAGCTTAAACAGCCCTTCGTCTCTCCACCTGGATGCTCCACAGCGAGCGGAGCAGCCTTTATATTTCCAGTCAAGTTGCGTTCAAAGCTATACAGTTGCCGCGACGAGCCTGCCAGAACCTGCCTTCGTTTGAGACCTTTAATGACTCGCGAGTCAGTCATGAAACGCCCCGCATTATGACTCCACCGTTTATCTCGGCTTTCTTGCTTCTCTTCCGAAAATCCGCTTCTTCATTCTGAAATAGTTCGTTCTTCCGTCAGCACACAATTTAGCGCTTACCTCCAAAATAAACATTACGATCTGCATTGCTGGCTCTTTTCCACTTTTCTGTCTACGAAGGAGAGAGAGAAAGAATTAGAGAAAAGCAGAGGAGGCCCTCTATATAGACAGTGGCAGATAACAGCGAGAAGTTGCGCTATTAGGGTGTGCTCCATTCTACAAGTGCACATTTCCCCATCTAAAATGATAGACGCAGCAATATTTTCGTCCATTATATATGTAAATGGTTTTACGTTTGTTGTTTATTCCTAAAGAAATCTGCAAGTTACGTATGTATAGTGAAGCACCATCCCTGTGAACAAGACATGTCAGAAACAATCCTTTACAAAATATCTTTCCGACCAAATATATTGATAAAATAATACTGACATTGGGAACGATGTAGTAAAACTTTACGATTGTTTATAGACGCACATATCTTCCTATAAAATATACAGACGTGGTCATGGAAATGTGCACTGGCTTATTTATTTCAATTAAAAAATCAAGCGAAGTAGAAACTCGTCCTAGCTGCGATAATTTTTTTGTGGTATTTCTCCCTTGCACCTTCCTCCACAATATTTAGTTTTGTCTACAAATTCCGACTGAATTTCTTACGAGCCTGTGCAACCACTCACAGAAGTGCTTCTCTTCTTCGCAGAGTCATTTGTTCATTTCTATGAAATATTTCGGGCAACTGAGTTTCGCAGAGTACCACGAGAATTAAATAACACCCTGACTTACATTCGGCAGGACTTTGTTTCGATTGCCGGTCCGTCCGTCCTGATTTCTGTTTTCCATGGTTTCCCGAAATCACTCCACGAGAATGCTGAATGATTCCTTACAATAGGTAATTGATGATTCCTTCCCCGCGCCCGCTTTCCTGAGCAATTTTCTCCGTCTCTAAAAACATCGCTGTCGATGAGAAGTTAAGCCGTACCTACCTGCCGTCTATTTTAAAAGGGCTTATCAAGATTCCGTCTTTAAGGCACTGGCTCACAAGATTCTTTTACGTAAATTGGAGTATTAAAAGGTGGCAAACATATCTGTCCTATACGGGTTTCTAATCAAGAACAGTTCGCCCCATTAGTTCCGTTACTAGCAACCCATGATACAGGAGTCTCCTGACAATCTCAAATATGTTAAAAATATCTTTTCCTACAAAACTGTAGTCAAAAGGTAACATTTTGAGAAAATTTTTTATATTGCCCCTTGCTGCATTTATCTATTCTGAAAAGTTATTGAACTCCCAACAAACGCTGATTTATGTATGTGTTTATATGTTCACGCGTGCACATACAGAATGTTTCGTAACTTATTTGAAAGACTTTGGAAGGTGATTAAGCATAGAAAACAGGTAGAAAATATGAGAAATATTTAGTCCTTACTTGAGTCGTCCAAACGTGCAGCACACATGAATAGTGCGAAAGCCTAGCAGTTAGGCAACTTGTTGACCTTGGTGAACAATACAGCTGCGTACAGCACTCTACCAATCAACTATAAAACACGACGTGTGCACGTGGCCCCATTCCATGGCCAGCGCGCTTGCCTGACCTCAATATTTTAGACTTCTTTTTATGGCGTAGCATCGAAACTGTGGTGTACGAAACGTCCTTGGAATGAGAAGCGGACCTTGTGCCGCGAATTGTCGCAGCCTGCAGCATTGTCCGGAACACACCAGGGATGTTGGAAAGGGTGCAACACTCAATGCTCTGGCGGAGTCGCTGCTGTGTGGGTGTTGGTGTCCGTCAGTTTGAACATTTACTATAAATCAATCACGCGAAGTACCTAACTGCTAGGCGTCCCTCTCATCATTTCAGCATCACATTCCAAGTCGTGTATCCTTCGACTAGAGCAAGGACAAAATGTCTCTCAACTTTTCTACCTGTTTTTCGTGCCTAATCGCCTCCCAAAGTCTGTAATGTAAGTTAATAATATTCTTTATAATGCATTACGCACACAGACCGTGAAACATTACTTGCGAGCGAAAATTATTAATACGGCGAGCGGCACTCTGACACGGGTCTCATTACAAACTGCTCTCCTAGGTGTTATCTCACGCTATAGGCGTATATCGGCGGGAATCTGTGACCCCGTTGCCGTGTCGCAGATGCTGTATGTGGTTTCCATCTCTGAAGTTACACTCTTGAGTTACACTCAGTCTATTTCCATTTTTACTTGTATGAATGGCTACGATAGAAAAGGAGTGTGGGAGCACATTTTTGTTGCGTTTCCTCTGACACAAGTTGGCGTTGATTACCGCCCGCCCTTCTGCACCTGTGTTTTGTTCTTACCCGGTGTTACGAATAGGTTTTATTTTTATTGGTTTTCTCCACCAACTTAGCGAATGTTCGTATGAAGTGTTTCAACGGACCCTTAGTTGCTAAATTTCTATTATTTACAGTAACATATTTATCCGCCTATGCCTTGATAGTTGATCGCGCAACAGATAAAAACCTACGAAGGAAATCGACTTTAAAACTACTGTTATATATTTTTCTGTGTGATTTTCTAAATTTTGAATTTTATTACAATTGTTTTAAATATAATTTTACATTAAATAATATAATTCGCACTAAAAATTATTATTTTAAGATGTTAGAATTTTGCTTTAAATTATATTTCCTTAGTTTAGTACAGGTATATAATCAGTCGAATCACATTGTTATGACCACCTGCTAGTATCCAAAGTGACCGTCCTTTGCAGCACAGACAGCAGCCAAACGAGCTGGTAGAGACTCAGTCAGGTGCTGATAAGTATCCACGGGTATCTGGAACCATGCTGTCTGCAGTGCGTCCCACAAATTTTGAAGTGTCCGTGGTGTAGGAGACAGACGGCGAACACGACCATCTAGGTTGTCCCACAGATGGTCAATTGGATTGAGATCGGCGCTGTATGGAGACCAAGTTAGAACTGTGAAGTCTTGATCGTGCACTTACAGCCAAATACGGACACTTTTAGCCGTGTGTCAAGACGATCGTCGTGCTGGAAGATCCCATCCTCCCGTGGAATAACAATCATTATGTACAGGAGGACGTGATCGCCGAGGATGGATGCATAACGAAATTGATCAAGAGAGCCTTCCACACGGATGATGGGACCTAGAGAACACCACGAGAACATTCCCTAGGCCATAACACTGCCCCCACCACCTTGTGTTCGTGCAGCAATGGAAGCAGAGTGTCGGTTCACCGACGTTTCTCGCCGGACACGCTGACGTACATCCTTTCTATGCACCTGAAAACGTGACTCGGTGGAGAAGGCTACCCGTCGCTAATCAGCAGCGGTCCAGTCGCCATACTGTCGAGAAAATGCACCTGTGTTAGCATGGATGCAGTCACGCTACATCTACTCCGGAGCCCCATTCGCAGGTTTCACTGAACTGATGCGGTACACACGTGTATGGATGCCCCCTAGCTCATTTGGACGGTGAGCTGTTCCACTGTCGTCTGCCGGTTGGCCTTCAGGTCACGCACCGTCGTAGTCGACGTTCACCTCGGACATCAATGGCACGCGGAGCTGCACAGTTTCCACTACAGTTATTGCCAATGGCGCCATTCGTCCACTCACGATACACCTTTACCACAGAGGCACCTGCCAAATCTACACTCACTAAATGCGGTGCCAGAAGGAATTATCAGTTTCCCGAGCATCGCGCGACCAATCAGCGACCGGGTAGGCATTACATCAAAGGAACAGCCAGACCATCTTGCGTCTGCATTGTTACTTACTCTGTGACTACGACCAGCGCAGCGTGTGAGAACAGGTGTTGGGGAGTTGCGCATGTGTAATCCAAATAATCCTTCTAGATCGCCCCCGTCATTTTACTGTTTCATGTGTTGAAAACAAACCATTATTAATGTGCCCTCCACTTAAGCTGAAAAGGAAGTTGTTTCATTATCACGTTTAGGCTTTGTGTTCAGAGATAGTGACTTTAACCAGGCATAATGTAGAACAGCAGCACAGTTTAAGAACCAGGTATCCAAGGGAAGATAATTGGAAACTAAAGTTGTGGTTAATTAATATCGAGTTTTGGTTTTGTAATTTGTGTTTGGCATTTTGCAAGGTGTAGTTAGAACACTATGACATTGAACCGCCTTGCACGCCATACTGCTGTTATTTGGGGTTACCATGATATCAAAATTAAAAGTCCCCAAAGTCTTCTAATAAACAGTTATTTTTCCCGAAAGTGGCTAGCGGGCTGTTCAAAATGTTAAATTAGCAAAGTAAAACAAATATTTTGTGAGATTGGTACTTAACAAAAATTGTTTCTTGAGAAAATATATATTTCAAGATATTGTGAAGACAATACACATTTGTTTAGTACAAAAACCCCGCTTGTGTGTGCATTTAAACGTTTCAAACAGGCGAATCTAATATGGCAGCGGTTTGGTAATTTGCATTTTGTAATTTGTCAACTTCGAATCAGACAAAACATAAATTTAAAATTTGAAAGACACGTCATAGATTCTATAGACAAAACTGGTTCCGTGACCATTTGTTTTTTTTTCTTTCTTTTAACAAAAAGAGCCAATTGGAACACGGCCTAAGGATCGCAGTATACAATGCCGACCAAACACACTCCCTGTACAATACATGTACAATCGTCGATACTGGCTACAAAACTATTAAAGTGGTCTCTTCTCTGGAACCGTTTTCGTGTTTACGCCAGAGTGCGTACACGGGCATACTGACTGAGTGACATGCGCCAAGTAAAGTTGTTTAACAGCAAAGAGAAATTAGCTCTTGACTTAACGTTAAATTGAAAGTGTTAGTAAACCATTGTGAACACAGAAACGATTCCTCTTGCTTTCTATTTTAATGCATATAAGTGCAAATGTTAAAAAAAACTATAAATATTTACGTTTATCACAATGTACAGTTTCACCTGACCGACCAATGAATAACGTGACCAGGCCCATTGCATTGTTGATTATGGTGGAAGAATACGCAATCACCAAGCGAATAGATCTTACGCAGGCCTTTCTAAAGTAATTTGTTTACTGTGAACAGCCTATATGATAGCACACGCGGCAAGTCACCCTCGATACTACGCGTAAGATTCTGAACTGGCACCCAGTTTCTTATCGTATTACGTGTCAAGTCCACTCACGGTTGCTTTCAACTTTTCTTGAGCCCTGCTAAAATACTACTTCCTGGATATTACTCCGCTTCATGTAAACAAAGCTTAGCCAAGTTTAGAAAATTACACCAAATCCACCTTCGTACGCACAAAGTTTAACTACATTTTTCATATAGGCTATTTCTTAATGGGCATTACCAACACACCTATGTTATCGCTATTTTGATTCGTATTTATTACAAATGGAAAGTTATAATTATAAATTAAATATAAGTAAAAGTTCTACATAACCAAAAATAAGATACTTTTATGTTATCAGAAGTACTAAACGCACGTGATGCATAACATATTTAGAAAACATCCAAAAACGCCATACATGGGGAGATTTTTCAAAGGTTAGTTTCAAATTAGTGTGATGAAACCGTTTATAGACTACAACACATCGCGAACAATAAAAATGTCTTTGTGAGCGAGGCTATTGGCAACAGCGGTTAATGACACTACTAGATGTAGACTCGACAACAAAGAACACCTCCCACACATGACGGTAATGTTATTATTGGAAGCTGTTTGCTTTTCTGTACACTGTAAATCGTTAAAGTCGCTTAATTTGCAAAATCCCATTCAGAGAACACTGTGTCTGAAAGGATTAAGGGACGTTGCACATAATTAGCGCTATAGAGTTTATTTCTATTTTATTTTAGGGAAGCCAATATACAAAAGAAGAAAGAACGATCCTTCAGAGATGGTTTGAATAACTACGAAAGCAATTATTATACTACAGCGATGTATTTCTGCTGAGCTATTTAATTCTGACGCCGTAAATTTATAGCTACACTTAATCTAGGCGCAAGATACTAACCAAAATAAATTCACCTATAGAGCAAAAATTGTTTCTCACAAAGTTGGCAGCAATCATTGTCTAGGATTGGTTTTTCTATGCTGGATTCCTAAAATGACGTAAATGGAATACACGTATGTCTCACGCGCGCCCAAACAGAAGGATGAGCAATTTTTTGAGTGTGTTAACGTGGAGAGGAGTACTAATGCAGTGGAGGTGCACTGTTAAAAATGTATATTATTTACGGAGACATTTATGGAAACGTCGAGTAGCTGTATGGAACGCAGTCTGAAATGACGTAACACAAGGCTGAGCGTCATAAACACAAAATACGAGAAGCCTCCGCATTTGCCACAGTTTTGGGTTTCGGGAACGAGCAATTCCGAGTCTACCCGAAGCTTCCTTAGCCTGCACTGTAACAAGACAGATGTATTTGGTTTATGCTTGCAGTTACGATATCCAAGTTACTTAGATCTATTCCTTCAAACATGAGAAAGTAATACCGGGTATCTGTAACAGTCAGGAACAATCGAAATACACAAACATTACTAGAAAATTAAAAAAAGTTTCTTATTATCGTGAACCTTATAGAAATGCCAAAGTTATAGACGAGCTTAACACAAGAATGTCGAAGATGAAAGGTTGGAGAAATGTAATCCTATTGGCTCTAGTTTAAAATACGCTCAGGAACAAAATATTTTATTTTATTTTTTTTAAATTTACTTTTATACATAGAACGGCTGCTTGAAGAAAGTTTGAAAGTTTTTCATTATCAATTTTTAAAAAACTTGAATGCAGGGATTTGGGCGGCTCTTAACAGCGAGGCCTTGAGAGCCGATGAGGATTATTGAGGTGAAGATGGAGCGGCACCGGAATGAAGGGGCGGAGGAAACGGGAGATCCCCGAGAAGACCCGCGGATCAACGGTATCGTCCGGCACGATTCTCACTTGCGAAAATTCGGTGACCGGCCGGGGATTGAACCCGATTCGCCTTGGTGGGAGGCGAGCGTGCGAATCGCTCATCCATCTTGGCTTTTTTTTTTAAACTTGATGAAAACAAAACTTATGGATAGTTTCCGTGAGGTCAAGGAAAAATTATGTAAAATTTAGGAAAAATTCTTTCTTAAAAAAACCTTTCTTTACTATTACAGTTGTTTCTTGATATTTTTTTTTCTGTAGGCTGTTCACGGAAAAGTGAGCACTTTTGAGTACCTACCTACTTTATTCTTTCAGCCATCTTTCATCCTTTAACCATATTTTAGAATAAATATTGCCACGTGAGTAATGATTACGGTGTGTGTATTCCACCGTCCATGGAAGCTAACGTCTTAGGGTGAAACAAACTATATTTATTGCATATTATTCCTAATGATAGGGCTTTCAAAAATGCTCAAGTTACCGTGGATAGCCTATATCACTTATCGGCAAAGTGAAGGGAGGTGTTTGTGAAGTGTAGGCAGGGAGCGTGTTAGTAACAAGGGCGGCGCTATGTTGTGTTGTACAGCGCTGCCCGAGGAGGGTCCACGCATCAGCGGTGGCAGACCACGCTACCAGGTCGGCGATACTGTGCGCGTGAACTGCACTTCCGGCCGCTCGAAACCCGCAGCTCAGCTCATGTGGTTCATCAACGGCCAGCAGGTGAGTGTCCTCTACAACAAAGTTCCCACGTCACGCCGACCTCAACTCCATTCCACTCAGGTTAGGAACTAAACGACATTTTTTAACGGAGAGTTTTGCCATTGAGAACATTTCCACAGCCAGGTGCGCAGTCTTCCACAAGGTTACTTATAATTAAAATTTACATATTTTCCAATAAAAAAGACAAAGATTTTACTTTGTTACTAAGTTATTTTATATTTGGTTTATGATCATTGATATCACCAGGGGACGGGTCCGCGGAATCCTAGGGCTTGTACACGATGGGTTAATCTGATATTTATGGTATCTATTTGTGTGCATATTTAATAATGTTGTATATGTCGGATGTACAATAACTACCCGAGCTGCTCGCTCGCGCCTTATCGGCGCTCGTTCGCAACTCTCGACCCGGTTTTATTGTACCTTAAATATGTACCATAAAGGCTAATGTTGACAACACATTTATTTGTGAAATGTACGGATTGCGTATAAACACTTTCAGGTGCTCGCTCGCGCCTATTGGTACTCGCTAGCACCTCTCGACACTTACAGCAGTTTGAATATCGTGTTTATAATATAATATGGTATATAATAGTACACTCGTACGTTAAATCTGTAGTATCTTTTCAACCGTTCCTCCGATCTCGACCCGCGAATGTTTTTGGTTCTATGCTTTTGAAAGTTTGTGCCGATCCCTGGGACAAGGTATTACGTAGCAACACAGTGATAAACAAGATTGATTTTTATGTTCAATATTTCGTAAATTACATTGGTACAACACTTGATCTCTATTTAACTTCGATGGACAATATGATTTATATGTATAATTCTGTTTCAAAAACTCATGATTCAAGTTCATTTAAAGCCCTCAGGCGTTTAAAGATTACACACATATAATTAATAATTTAGTTATATGAGACAGTCTCTCTTGTTTTTCGCCCATGATTAAACACTTTATTGACTTACAGAATTTTCTAAAAGTATACTCTTTAAAATTTACCATTCCGACCACTTCACGAAGCAGCAAAAATAATAAAAAAATTGTTACGCATTCATAAAACTTGGCTACATCATAAAAAACATTCATTAACATTTTAAACAAACTGGTAGCTACTACCCGACGATACATTGTAGTCCAATTCACTTTCAAAACCCAGCTTCATAAAATACTATTATACACTAGAAAATACTGGCACAAGCAGTACATTTAATTTCGACTTGAAAATATTGCACAAAGAATACATATTCAGTCTCAACTGCTGCAAATATGTTAACAATACACATAAGGACTGACAATCATGAACACTTATATAGGGGAAAATACTATCAAAGCTAAATGTTTGAGAAATATTATCAGTTTTTTGACGGATAGCACACCGTTGATCTGGGTCAAAGCTAATTACCAACGCTTTCGGGGCCACGGTGACTGAGCGATTAGCACGCTCACCTCCCACCAAGGCGATCCGGATTCAATCCCCGGCCGGGTTACCGAATTTTCGCAAGTGGGAATCGTGCCGGACCATGCCGTTGGTCAGTGGGTTTTCTCGGAGATCTCCCGTTTCCCCCGCCCCTTCATTCTGCCGCTGCTCCATAATCACTTCAATAAACCTCATCAGCTCTGAAGTCCTCGCTGTTAAGAGCCGCCCAAATCTCTTCACTCTTCACCAACGCTTTCAGCTGCGCACTCGTGACCCAAGCTTACCACTCAAATTTAATTCCTGAACCATTATTCAAAACTGTAAACACTATGCATGAACAGCTTTGGGAACTTGAATAGTTTCTAATCGAATCATCACACCCCTTTGAGTCATGAAAAATGATATTACGTCAGCGATACCAAATACAACACTGTCTCGTTTAAGTTACCAAACTTTCTAGAGGATTTTCCAGCATGAATGTTTACTGTGTAATCAAATCACTTGCAGGTATTTCCAGGGATCCAACATCACATTCTAAAATTAAGTGTTCTAACAAATTACAAAGCTTCATGGCCACGAAGCAAAATATCACAAAATGTTAAGCAGACACCAGTGTTAAGGTAATATCTCGTCGACAAAACTACTATTTGTCTAAGAAACAGTGTTTTTTAAAGGCAAAGTCTTGGTAACGCGGTGTTTGCAAACTCACCCGTCAAAATCTTAATCCAATAGGGCAAACTGTACACACCTATGTTAAGGGCAAAAATCAATTTCAAATACGGTTACCAAACGAAAAAAAAAAATAGAAAAGCAATCACAGCAAAAACCTACATTTAACCGCTTTCCTCAAAATACTACATACACATTTCAAGTCACCCACCACAACCACGCAGTTTGAATGCATATATGATCCTATGGGTTGACTTTCTCGTTTAACTGTGTGGGCCAAAATTCTAATGCAATGGTTGTAGACTCAACGACTGAATTGTGATGACTCCTAAACCCAGTAAAATCAGGCAATACGGAATCAATTCAATTATGGCCCGACTGAAATTAAAACCCTTAGCTTGCCATGCTTCATATGCCCTGATGTGGTCAGTGAGGAATTGCATGGTTTTTCCGACGCCTCTGAGAGAAGCCTATGCCGCAATCGTGTATCTTAGGAGTACGAACACTGAAGGGAAAGTTTGTGTGCATCTGTTAATGGCTAAGGAGCAGATAGCTCCTCTGAAACAAGTGTGTCTTATATCTTGTGACTTACTCCCTCCTGACCTTCTCTGTCATGACCTCTGGTGGCATGGCCCTCGTTGGCTAGTCCACCTACCTGAACAGTGGCCAGTGTCTGCTGTGTTGGGTCATGATGGCAATAACCCGGAGCTCAGATACTCGCAACTCGCCTCGCTGAATACTCATAACATTCCTGAAAAGCTTCCTGTATTTCAACGAATTTTTATAATGGCCCAAGTTGGTTCTATAACAGAAAAAAAAGAGAATTTAAAATTTCACTTCTCAAACATCACAAATTTAATTTTACTAAATTTTTTGCCACGGCTATCCTCGAAACCTTACAATAGTGAGAAAATCAATTCCTCATCCAAGTGTAGATAACACTAAACCATGTAAACTAGACGTAGAGATCGTCAATAGGACCAAAAATACTTATATACAACTAACATGCAAAAATAATCACACAATTAACACTTCTTAAAATTACCAACGACAAGGACTAGAATGAGATGAATCTTTTAGAAAATTTTAATGAATATCAGAAAGAACAAATTATTGTGTTCTCTTTATCAAATCTTAATACGAACAAAGTGGCATATATTCACAATCCAAGCCACATTCAAAAGCAACAATTAAGAGACGACGCGACTTGTTGAAGATTAGATTCAAAATAATAATTTACTTAACACAGTGAGAGAAAAGAAAATATGATCAATTATTAAATTAAATTATAATTATAATATAATAATAAATTATTATATTATTATAATTATAATGTATAAATTAAATTATAATTTATAAAATTAATTTTCGATTGACCTTTAATTAGATATACGGCCATATAGAACTTTTATGGAATACAGCCCAGGGGAGACGACGATCCTCCTTCGGTGTCCGATGATCACTCTAGCCCTCTGCTGGAACTCTGGTCCCTGGACTTCCGCGGTGGCTCGAAGTGTTGGTAAACCGTTACACTCCAGATGCAGTGATGGATTCCTAGCAGTGGCATACGATCGTCCTTCCTCGGGTCATCATTAGTTCCTGGATTGAAGTTGTTTATTCACCGCCCTTCATTAAATATTATGCTGTCCATTTTTAATATCGACAAATGATATAACAAACTACTTCTATAAATCAGGGCTGGACAGCAGAACAAAATAAACAATTATTTTATCAACTTTTCAATATAAGTTTGGCCTACTCCTCAGTATTCTTTTACCCTTCTGAAAAAAAAAAAAAAAAAAAACCAGAAACTGATCCAAACGAAATTTATTATTAGAAGTATCGCCTCTTTACATTTGCAATACATTTCCAAGTTCATAGAGATGAACACAAACGTTCCTGCATAAACAACAAATAATATGGGAAGCATAACAGTTTCGCTAGCATATAGACATCGTCTTGATTATCATCTTTACACACCACGCTATAATGACTTAAAAAGCATAAAGAAATTCAAAAAATTACTAGCTTATCCTACCTGAAATTAAGAAAACATGTACACAAAAATATTTACAAATTGCCAGATGTTACAGTTCGCATTATGGCTTATGTTAGGCGTTTCATCATACGTGCTAAAACACAACCTTGTAACAGTGGTTCCTTAAAAATTTTGGATCTGGAGGAAGCTGCCCTTCTTATACGTAAATGAATCCAACATGCTTGGCTGGCCTATATGAAGACTTAAAACACCTCATTGGAGGAATGTCCTGTTCAACACAAATACAGCACTTGGCACCCTTTCTGGATTAGCATGGTGTGTTCAGAGCGGGTGGTCGCTTCTCCAATGTCAACATGGAGTTTGCAGCTAAGTACCCAATCATACCTCCGAAAGATCATGCAGTGGTTAAAGCATTGGTAAATCATTACCACATGAAATATCTGTATGCAGCACCACAATTACAGCAGTCGATTGTATCACAGAAATTATGGAATTTGTGAGTCATTATTGGCGAAACTCCACATGCGCATTTTACCTCATTTCCCCTCTACGAAACAGGCAGAGCAGATAGCACCAAAGGTCAATCCGAGAGATTCTCTTCACTTTTGCGCTATAGTTAATTCTCGGTTACTTCCGGATTTTCTGAAGCCTCACCTGCTGAAGTTCTACTTCTAGGATATTCCTCTGCCTCGTGCCAACATAGCTTAGTTGAGCATAGAAAATTACAGCAAATGGATTACGCACCGCATTCGTGCGCACTCAGTGTAATAATATTTTGCAGAAGAATTATTTATTACAAGACACTACCAACATACCTATTCTATGTCAGTGATATATATATATAATTTATAAATAAGAGATATGTAATAAATATAATGACAATAAAATTTTAATTTATCTAAAAACATGGTAGTAATATGTCAACAAAACTATAAAACGCTTGTGATACATGTCACATTTAGGAAACAAACAAACTTGCCATCCAAGAAGTGATTTTTTTCAAATGTTTGATTCAAAAAGTGTAAATGAACCGCGAATACACTACACACGCAAAAATAACGCCTATATTACCCACAATTCGATACGTGGAGTCCAAGGAGTCCAAAATGGTTGCCAGAGAAGATGATATTTTGCTTGTAGTTCATGCGAAGGAAAGACGATCTTTGCAACATGCATCGGAAAATATAAACAAAGACAAAGTAAATAAAACATTTATTAAAAACGAATCTCAATATCCTTGTAGGCCTAAAGTAGCTCGATTCCCCTGCGTGGTCGCTTTCGGATTTTTCCTTGTTGGAATTTTGCCAAAAGATGTTGCTAGTATACGGTTTATTTCGCGGATCTCCCGTCTCCCCTTACTTACATTCAGGAGCTGTTTCATACCTCACTTCACCCTCATCGGCTCTCAAGACTTTGTTGTTAAGAGCCACCCAAATTTCTCCACTCCACTCCCTATAGAGCAGCCAATGTTAAATGGGGAAAAAACTGACTTCCTGGCAGCGGTTGGGCCAACCAAACATGCCTGGAAGTTATTAGCACACAAACAACGCAGATAATCTTGTGAGGTGTAAATTAATGCCACTGTAATCCGCTCGGCTCTGTCTGTCTGCTCTGTATGAATCCGCCACGAGAGTAGAGTGCGCACGCATCCCGTGGTGATACAACACTGCATAGCAGGTCACAATATCCTTTCAAATTTTGGCAATCAATGCCACTTTTTCTTTAACATAAAGTTATTTATGCTGAAATAACACCAAACTATTTACAGTGTGTATAGTATGTACTAAGTACAATTAAGTGCACTCAAGGTGTTTTCATGTGAAAATGAAAATATATTCCATTAAAAAAAAAGTATTCTCGCTTACTTCCACTCTTTCATATTATTTCACTTTGCCAGCCTTTGTTTTAATGTTCGTTGACCTGTTATAATTCTTGAGTGAAATTTGGAATGAGTAATTATGTGCTTATAAATTCGGTTTTCGTCGATATGTGTGTTTAAATATGGTGTATTGGACATGTGTTAAGGATTTATTGTTGATATTTTGTATTAATTCAAAATGAAATATTTTAAGGAACCACGTCTTGGCACTTGTTTGTATTCAAAAAGGTGGGGAGAGAAGAGATTTTAATTTTCTTGCTTAGCTACTTAGATAATATTATGAGTTTTTCTTAATTTTTCCTCGTACTTTCTGGTTTAGAATAATTTGATGCGTCTGATTTTAAATCGACGTACTAAAGAGTTTCTTTCCTTTTAATTGAAAATGATTTTCTTAAAATATTTCAGGCACCTCACAAACTGTACACAATCACACTGTTTCTGAGTTTTAATTATCTTTTGGTTGATTATTCCATAGATTTATGATTATTTTCCACCTCGTCTCTATTTCCCTGTCAAATCAAGGAAATAAAAAATTCCCAGTCGTACTTTAAACTTCGCGATTGCAAATGTGCGGAACTCATTTATTTATCAACATTTTAAACCTTTGATCCTCTTCTGTTGGCCTTCTACTTTATCAGTACGCATTGAAAAGATCAACCAACCAGTCTGTGGGAAGTATTTGGCTTCGCTTGGTGGGAGGAATTCAACTAAGGAAAAGTTATTTTGGGGGTAACGGATGAAAAAGAATGTAAGAAACGAAGAAATGCCTAATCTCTGCGTGACCTGATGAGAGTCTTTCACAGTCACTTTTCAAGCCTCTCTTCACATATTATGGGATTGTTTACGGTGGCGCATCCGTCCGTACTTCAGTAAGAATATTTTTTCTATAATACTTTTGTGATATGAGATTCATTTTAGTGTCCTGCATTCATCAATATTGCAGTGCGATTAACCATTTGAGTAGCCGAAACTTTAAATAAATGCTTCATTCAGGGCAAGAAGGAATATCGATCTTTGAGTGTGCTGGAATAACATTTTAGAATAGCCTGTATGAAGAGCTATAGGTATATTATCTTACTTGCAGTTTGAAACGTCTAACCCAGTTGCGCTTGGCAATAGTTCAAATGCACGCTTGCTTTGATGTCTACTTTTTGTTGTTTTATGTTCGACACTATTATGATACAACATTAAATTCCTGTAGAATATAAACTTACTTGCAGTATTCATCTGAGCATACTAAACTAATATCACATTTCTCCGCAACAGTTGTTGAATTAAGTTCTTACGTTTAAGAAATCAATTACAAAGTTGGCCGAAATTTGGATGAAACTTATTAGATTAGGACCATTCCATGAGACATAGGATAGTACTCTCACGGAGTCTCTTGCAGCCGGCGTATATTAAGTCATAAAGTGCTTTATACATCTATCTCACTACTGGTTATCTGGTTTAAAAATAGTACCCGACGTCGGCATTTGCCATAACAATGCAATTTTCCTCTTCTACGAAAGTATGAGTTTAATGGAGTTTCCCCAACGTACTAAATATTTTTTCACTGCAACGAATGTCTTAAATTGTGACAATATCGACATATTGTCGATATTATGAGAAAATACCTCATAAATGCATTTTTGAGTTTAACTAACAGCCGCCTGAAAAATTCGTAGAAGAACATTGCGTGCGTACAAACTTCCAGGACTTGATCGTTTAAATAGATTTGAAAAAATTCCTGACATGGACAATTTTTAGCCATATATATATATATTATATATATATATATATATATATATATATATATATATATATATATATATATATAAAATATGTGTGTGTGGGAAAAAATGTCCTATGTCATATATATAAACAATGATTTTTTAGGTAATTTACTTCAAAGTATTCATGTTCAATAATTGCATTATATATATATATATATAAAGCAGCAATTAATGAACACGAATACTTTAAAGTACATTACCTAAAAAAATTTCGTTTACACTTGATGCGTTATCTTATTCGTACAACGTGACGTGGTTGGCCCAAATTCCACAATAAGAGAGATTTAAACTGCTCGTAGAATACCACAGTAGCGATGTAATACATTAGGTGCAACTGTCCAAAACTGACGGTAAAATACTAAACTAATATATTTACGTCTAAATGTATAATTTATATGCTGTGTGAGCTGTATGACAACTTTAAAATTGTCACCCTTAAGTTATGATATTGTGTAAAATGTCCTACCTCAGAAGTGTCATTTGAACTGTTTACCTTTGAATTTTTTTCCCCACGAGCCACGTTATCCTAACTCTGCAAAAATTACAATTAATAATACCATAAGCATACTAACTAAACGTCGGAACATACGCTTGCAGTAAAAACCTCGTGAATAATAGGTAAAATTTGGGTCTTAGATATTTGATAGCCATTCTGTAATAATGCAAACATTGAATAAGCACGTGACGGAAGCTTTACAGATAAGTGGATGTTCGAAGGTGTGTGCATTTGACTGTAGCTGTGGCGGAGTAGGTTGCATTATCCACTAGAATGTAGAGCGGAGTTTTCTACTCAGGTAATGCACGTATTAGCGATACAGCAACACAGGTTACGAACGCTTGCGAAGGCTTATTTGTCAGCTGTTGCTGTTGTTGATTTTAGACAAATAAAACACGAGTTGAATTGATGTTGAAATCTTGATTAAAATTATTCCACCAAGCAATTGTGCCTGTTTTATAGTCCTTACCAATGCAATAATTCCCATTTCTGGGAGAAATGTGTATATTCCCGTTTAAGAATCAAAGTTGATATCGTTATTTCAGTAATTAATTACATCTCGGAACAGCTAACCTCCCTTGGCGCAGTCGGTTGGTGCGCCACCGATCTGGGGTGCTGGAGGCTCTGGATTTGAATCCCGGTAAGGGATGGGTGTTAATTTTAGTTAGGTTCTGTTAGTCAGAAAGCCATCCCCTGTTAAGCTTTCAAGCATAAAACCGGGGGACTTTAAAATGCCATATACTATACAATACATCTCGGAACAGACATAGGCGGTGTTTTATGAGCCCCGTAGTGTCATTTATGAATTTCAAATATACATATCAAAAAAAGTTTTGCATAATGCTTGTTCGCCAATATGCAAAGCTTATTTGGGAAAATGAGCTAGGGTATTACAAATTAGACTGCATTCTCATTAAGAATTGATTCATGTCGGAAACGAAAAGTACAATCGACGTACAGAAAGGAATGTCATCCATTGCATAGGGACCGGTGGTGTTTGCATCTTGCCACAATTTGACGATTCAGTAAGAAACGTCGCCGCCATGGACGTCCAGCTGGGTCGAACTCGCCGTGTCATACCACAGGTCAAGTTTTCCAGGGAATCGTGAGGGAGGTGATCCCACTTTTTGACGGCAGCCTCGATGACCTCTTGGCGGGACATGGGTGGATGTGGACGCTGAGCTATAGCATGCTTCAGCATGCCCCATGCATGTTCGATACAGTTCATGTCCGTCGACATCGCAGGCCATTGCGTTCGGGCAATGTCGGACTCCTGGAGGAAGGTTAGTACCACCCCTGTTCGATGTGGTCCTGCGTTGTCGTCCACGAGAATCAGTTCTTCGCCAATTTCATCACAGAATGGACGTACAATTGTTCGAAGCATCTTACGGATGCAGTAAAGAGGCACAAGCGCCGTCCGCCGTCCCAGCATTATCCCAGCGCCCAAAACATGACTGACCTTCTGTGGGATGCGTGCACTTCGTCGACATGCTGCAGCATGGTACGTGATCCCTGATGCCTCCAGACCCTTGGGCGACGACAGTCAGGGTGGAGGGCGATCCTGGTTTCGTCCATGAACACAAGAACCGCCACTCTGCAGATCCCCATTCACGGTGTGCTTGGGCCCACCTCTGATGAGCAGCTGTAGTGGGCAAGGAGGGGACAAGATGGAGGGGCCTCCTTGTGTGTAGGGCCCTCGCATGCAAACGATTCCTGATAGTCTGGGTGGACACTTTCAACCATGCAGCAAGTCGGAAGCCAGCCCGGAGCTCTGTGGCGCGTACGGTAACAAAGCAGTCTTGTGCCGCTGTTGTTGAGCGAAGACGACCTTTCCTCGGACGATCAGACACTTAACGTATCTGCTGATACCTCCTCCATACTCGGGGCACGTCACTTTGGTTGACTCCAAGACGGTTTGCAACAGCTGTCTGCGTTAGGCCTTCCTCGATCAGTGCGACGACGCGTGCCCGGCTAAACCGTGTGATGGATCATCTAGGCATGTTGACGTGACTGACAGCATGCATCGACTGCGGCCAGGCCGCGACATGAGCTGTCTACTCTTCCGCCGTAGCCAACGGTAAAATGGGGACAGCGATTGGTCTAAAGAAAGAGCGCGATCACGCGGATGTTTCAATGCGATACATTACACACGATCATGTATGAAATTGTAGGAGCCTCAAAACAAAGCTATATGTTTATTTTTCGTACTATTCGTCATTATGCAAAATTTTTTTTGACGTGTATAAAATGTTGATATCCTTAGCGGTTTGAAATATATTTGGGGTGAACATCGTAGCTGAATAATCCTATATATAAAAGCTAGGCCCAAAAAAGAATGATTTTTAATGACTTAATGCCTTTCTATTTTACGTGTACAATTTATAACTTTACAAATTGAATGTCTCAGGTTTGACTATAATGTATCTCCAAGCGTATTTTGAAGATTCGACTTTTAGATAACTAATAGGGGTAAGAGGAGACGGGTGAAATGTCTGTCCGTATGGCAAGACGCCCAGGTGGTTACCAAACTAAATAGGTTGAATTATCTGAATAGCATTAACTATCAGTTGCTGAGGATAACATACGCTGAATATGTCACATTAGTGGGTGCTTCATCACTGTGTAAGTGCTGGTGACTACTGGGCCAATCAAGTGTGAGGTGTTACGTTATAAGGAGAGTGGCAGAAATTACTAGTAAGTTGTACATACAACACCAAAACTGTCAGAAAATTACGATTTATGTTGCACAGGAAAGGCGATAGTGCTTACCTTTTGTAACTATGTTTGTATTTTGGTAGAATTTACTTATATAAATTTATTTATGTCTCAATTTTAATCAATTTTTTAATCAATTTCAACTATATTTCCATTTTCGATTATTTTCAACTAACATTTTGCAAGAATATTGTCAAGTAGGGCAATCATAATAATAACTATGGTTGTATGTCAGAAATGTTAAAACATATGTTTAATTATTCATTGTGTATAGATTTATTTCTGTTAAAAATGTATAACTTTCGTGGTCGAAAATAATGTTAATAAACTCAATTATTATAAATATTTGGAAACATTTTGATTTTAACCATACAGAGCCAGAGTAATAATTACTTTAGTTATTATTATGAATATGATATTATTGTCTGATGAAGGAATATTATTTTTTTTAATATGCTTCCTAAAGTATCCAAAAAGTGAATACCCTTAAATTTGATTAAAATATCTGACTTTTATTAATAGTTTTTTAAACATTTAAATAAGTCTATTCTAGCTAAATATTTAACATTCGAACAAAACATATGCATTTTTCTTTTATTGTTCTTTTCATATGCAACATTAATCATACTTTCCTGATAATTTCGGCAGTGATGTTTACAACTTCGTAGTAAGTTGTACATGTACAGTGAGGTGCAGTGCTCTGTACGAAACCACAAGCTTTCTACCTTACGGAGCACCTTAACAACCCTCAGTAGTGTATATATTATACTATACATAGGTTGGAAAACTCAATGGAATATAATACCAAATGGTTGTTGCCAACGTAGGCAGAAAATATCTAGGTGCTAGAAAACCCCCTGCGACGATCTCATCGTCACAGTAATTAAAACACACCAATCCCAGTATCGGCTTGTGATAATAACATAAATTGTGTTTACAGAAAAATTAATATTGCAACTTTCATGTGTATAAAATATGAGATTTACTGAAAATATCATGCCTGAATATGTCGTAAAGTATTTGGTAGCGTTATAGACTTGAACTGAAGAGTTGTGAGATCGTTTGCATACTCTTCCAAAGAGATTTACGAAACGCGAAATAATACTGAATACACACACACACACACACACACACATATATATATATATATATATATATATATATATATATATATATATAAAGATGAGAAATAAGTAATTGTTTTTAGGCGAAACAGAACAATTGTTGGTTTTTAAAATGCATAGCAAGCTGCTTTAAATAGGACACAAGTGGCCAATAGCTGGGTTGTTAGAATAAATAGTTGGGCCACAAGTCGCTTGCCAACAGTTGGCTTGACGACAGTTGGATGGCAGAAGCAGAAAGTCAGTGGGCCACAGCTGCCACTCGCGGCACAGGGTACAGTTAGCTACGCACAATCTGGCTGCTTATGGGCAGATTGTATTTTGCTACATGGAAGTTTAAAAGTGGCCGAGGTGTGGCCAACTGCACACAACAGTCAGGAGTCTTCATGTAGGTTACATGTACTTGAGGGTGCATTACAGAGGTTGACTTATCATGGAAACCTTTTTTTTTTGGGTGAACGTGTACAAGCCGATTTGCACATGAGGGACAACTGGTTTGAGCTATTGGTGATGTTGTTTAATATTCTATTTTAATACTGGATTCTGCAAAAGGTTGACCTACACAGTTACGTTCTTTAAATATGACAACTGAAATTAAAATAAAGATAGTGAAAATTGTTAGAAATATTAATTTTGGGATTTCCTGCAGAGTTTTCCAGAGGGAAAGGAGAAAAGTTCTAATTTCCTTTTGAAGACACCGACATTTTTCTCGCACTTTAATCTCGCACTTAAATTCCATTGAAATCAACTCGCGTATGAACACTCATTGCCAAACAGAGTTTAATTTTCTACTGCTTACTTTTACAAATACCACTGGAGGGAGTGAACAATAGTTACGAAGTAAAGTTAATTCTTATTCTTGCCCCGGACATAATTTTAGCACAACTCGAGCCAAACCCGAAACGTTATAGGCTATTCTCGTTAAAGTGAGCATATTTTAAGATCTTGCAAAATGTTTTTCTTTCAACCAATTTCTGTATTTCCGTCGCTTTAATAATATAATTACTACCACGTGACTAGTGGACAATGCCTGTTGGGAGGGCTTTAAAAGTGCTCACTTTACCATAAACAGCCTGTAGTTTCTCATTTTAGATATTGTTTGGATGCATATATAATTTGCAACATTTTAATTTTAATGGTAGTAGTACAATTTTCTTTGTATAAGCTCCCTTTACATCTGTTTATTCATGCAACGTGAATTTACATGAAATGTACGCATAACACTTGTTGCAAAGTAGTCTATTACCTACATAGTTACAGTTTATATTCCCTCTTAAATTTGTTTGTGATATGAAATAACTGTGATTAAGTGGCGCATGAGTAATATTCCCTGAAAATCATAGGCCAATTACTATATTAAAAGAAATATAGTAACTGGCTTGGTTTGTAGATTGCCACAAACATAACAAAGTGAGAATTTATAGTTTTTATTATCATTGTTCTAACGTTGGCAGAACCGTATAACCTAGTTCGGCTTGCTTCGCCTGAGGGCTTACTTCTACTACAGGTTGCGATGATCAGTGTCTTCGCCTGAGCTTACTTCTACTACAGGTTGTGATGATCAATGTCTTCGCCTGAGCTTACTTCTACTACAGGTTGCGATAATCAGTGTCTTCGCCTGAGCTTACTTCTACTACAGGTTGTGATGATCAATGTCTTCGCCTGAGCTTACTTCTACTACAGGTCGCGATGATCAGTGTCTTAGCCTGAGCTTACTTCTACTACAGGTTGCGATGATCAGTGTCTTCGCCTGAGCTTACTTCTACTACAGGTTGTGATGATCAATGTCTTCGCCTGAGCTTACTTCTACTACAGGCTGCGATGATCAGTGTCTTCGCCTGAGCTTACTTCTACTACAGGTTGCGATGATCAGTGTCTTCGCCTGAGCTTACTTCTACTACAGGTTGTGATGATCAATGTCTTCGCCTGAGCTTACTTCTACTACAGGCTGCGATGATCAATGTTTAAAGTTTGGCAAAGGGAACATTTTTGTCGCTAAGTAAGCGCTAGTGTCGGCAAGGCATCAGATTTTCTCTATTTTCTAGGTTTAAAAACAGGATAATTGCAATAACCATAAATTAAATATAAATAAGTTCGGAACAAAGTAAAAGCTTACACTTTTATAATTCACGTGGCTAAAAATTATAATTAAAAGCAATTAAAAGTTACATTTTGGAACACTTCGCACCTAGCAGCGGAACTTTTTCGTTTGTCAAACTATCCCATTAGAAATAATGTTTTGTTCCTAATATCAGTAGAACTAACCTTACTTCGGCAATCAAATTAATAGGTAAGCAGGTTCAGAGCATTGACTAAAAGTGAGGTAGGCAGCTTATTCCACTTTTACGCATATACTCAACATTGACCTACACTAAAGGAATACAACTGTCAAAATCACGTGGACGCAAGTGATGAACGCGCTTGTTTATGTCTCCATTTTCAAAATACAAGCCCTTTTGATCGAATAAAATGCTTTTATCAATTAGAACTCAATCAAACAGCATTACAAATTGGTTAGAGGAAGTATACACACATCACAAAGTACTTGTTGGCTGAACAGTGTTCTAACCTCAAACTAAATCCACGCCGTTTTTTTGCTACTCGTGTTGGCAAAAAAGTAGTTCAATGTTGGGTCTCGGAGATTGGTTGTGCGCAGCCAGCGAGATCGGTCTACTTCATCTTCAGTCTATGGGTAAGGTTGCCAGGTTAGGAAGATCAACAGTAGAAGTTTGACAACCAAAAATTTTCGCCGCTAGGTAAGTGCTAGTGTCTCATGTGGATCAGATTTTGTCTTATTTCTCCGGAAAATAAACAGGATAATTGAAACAATAAAATAACTTCGTAACTAAGTAAATTCTTGCTTTGTTATGATATACATAGCTAGAAATCTTAATTAAAAGTAACATTTACGAACACTGCGCACTTAGCGGCAGAAGCTTTCCCGTAAGTCAAACTCTGCCATAAGAAATTTCGTTTTGTTCCCTTAGTCAAGTGGCGAGAGCGATTGCCTTGGTTAAGGTTAGCTCTAATCAGGTTAGCAACAAAATGTGCTTTATTACGAGATAGTTAGTAATAGCGAATATTTCCGCAGTTAGGTGCGTTATTACAAATATGACACTTTTAATTAAATTTTTAAGCTGGCGTACAAATAAATAGATACATTTTACTTAGTTCAGTAGTTACTTTATATTTGATTTATTATATTTACAATTATTTTGTTTTTTTAAACGTATAAAATAGAGAACAATCCGGTACACATGGGACACTGGCGCTTACCTAGAGGCAAGAAATGTTAGTTGCCGAACTAAAAGCACTGAGTTACCCAGCCTGTAGAAGCATAGAGCAGGGCTGCCATCAGCCCTGAAGCTGAAATCCTGTGTTCCCGTATAAAAAAAAAATCCTGTAAAATCCTGTAAAATTCTGGAATAATTGTGTCAAATCTTCTAAGATCCTCGGAATTAAAAAAATTACAAATGACAGAAAAAAAGTGGAATTAAAAATCTTAACAAAATTAATGTAGTTATTTTGGTTTGGAATATACAAACCATGGTAATTATTTTCTCCATTCGAACTTATACTTTCGTTCATACGACTGTATCTGCGATAATTTTTGTTTCCTCACCATTGGTATATCAATGGCAAATGCCGAACTGAGTCACCAAATTCGGACTGCATGCGTGAAAACGGCAATTCGCGGCAAAGGTTCTTTTCAATAATGGCCATGGCCTTTGCATGTGAACATACAGGCAGGAACAGAAATCTGTAGATAAATGTATACCCGCGCCAGTGACTAATTAAGCAAAATATTTCGTACATACACTATTGAAGCAATGGCGTATGTACAAAAAAAATACTGCGCTTAATTATTCACCTTCATTGTAAGAATTTTTCAAACAAATGCATCAGAGAAACTGACACACCATCGCTGTGGGCGCCAGAGTCGTCACTTTGAGCAAATTGCTTAAAAAATAAAATAAAAAAATGAAAAACATCAACAACAATAAGACACACCTACATTTTGGGTTCGGATTTTTATAGTGGGTTAGAAGTTCGTAAAAACGGATCAAATCAGTTAAAACGGCAGGCGTGGGACAGAGGTTGACATGGCGGTGCGTGCATGTTGCAGGCGGACGTGTCATCCCTGCGAGGACCGCACACCAGGCCGTCTGGTCGCGAGGGCCTGGAGACCGCCATCCTCGGCCTCGAGTTCAAAGTGACGCCGAAGCACTTCAAGCGAGGTGATATGAAGTTGAAGTGCCTGGCGACGATCGCGACAGTGTACTGGCGCAGCAACGAAGAGAGCGTGGAGGGCGACCGCCCCCAGAGGGCGCCTGTGCTGGAGAGCCGGGAGACGGTGCCACCAAGCAAGTCCCGCGCAGACCGCGTGCAAGGTGAGAGCTTCTCCCGTCTAGGGGCCGCTAGCTCCGAACCAGAATCCAGTTTGATCTTTGGTACAATGTAAAAGTGCTGCACCAACGAAAAATTTCATGGTTCTGGATCTCTGATTCGTCGGTCTTGGAGAGATCGATATTAAGCATGAGACAAACTTTGCTATTGGTTCTTAATACAAGGTGAGTCCGTTAAAAGAGGCCCCGTGGGACATGTGTGTAACGGAGCGAGGGAATGAGAAATACAGTCTGGCCACCCCATGAAACATGTTACATTCCTCACATACCAGTCTTGAAGGAGAGTTAGTGCTACCACGAAACTCAGGGTGGTGTTTGTGGTGCCTCAACGAAGATGATGGTTGGTCCAAAACTGCAAGAAGATATTTGGATTTAGGAAACACACAATTCCATTGGTTGCAGACGTGGCTAAGATGTATCGTCAGATTCGGATGAACAAGTCTGACACGGAATTTCAAAGGATTGCGTGTAGATCGTTCTCAACAGAACCTATCCTATATCATCGTCTACTTACAGTAACCTATGGGGGAAGCTGTGTACCATATCTTGCAGTTAGGTGTCTAAAACAACTTCCTGGTCTGCATTTCCTCATTCCCTCGCTGCGTTACAGGCTGTTCACGGTAAAGTGAGCACTTTTGAGGCCCTAGTTACATTTTTCTTTCAGAAATTTTTAATTCTGTAACCACATTTTTGAATAAATAAAGCCATGTAAGTAATAAACACAGAGTGTATGTTCCACTGCACTTAACATCTAAGGCTACAATAGAATAAATAAATAAAATATATATATATATATATAGTATTATTCCAAATGAGAGAGGATTCAAAACTGTTCATTTTACTGTGAGTAAACTATACACAAATTTCGACACGGGGCCTCTTTTAAAGGACTCGCCCTGTGTATGACATTTGATCTGTTTCAAGTGTATTATTGTTGTACGAATTTTACTGAATAATATTCAAGTACGTATAATGTTGTTTTAATTTCCCAAGATAACAATCGAACGTAGTTCTATCTGTTGGCGTATTTTCAAACTACATTTGTCGAAGATGGCTACTGACCTCGGATCGAGATTTCGAACGGCCGATTTCGGCGGTTCGAAATTAACTTGATAGCGATCTCCGCTCCAGCTCTGAACTCCATTGGTGCAACAATTTTCAGTGTCCGATCTTAGATACGAACTCAGGTCGAGTTTCGAACCATGATGGTGCAACCGGCCCTTAGCCTTTTCGCCTCCCACGATGGTGATCCGGGTTCAATCTCCGGCCGGGTCACAGGATTATCTCATGTGGGAATCGTGCTGGACGATGCCGTTCGTCAGCGGGTTTTCTGGAGGATCTCCCGTTTCCCCCGCCCTTTCATTCCGATGCCACTCTATACTCACCTCAATCACCTTCATCGGTTCCCAAGACCGTGCTATTAAGAGCTGCCCAAATCTCTTCAATCATTCTCCCGTCTACACATATATGCCTACTTCAGGTGGCAGGTAGCCTGAGTAGGCAACACGTCATACAGTGTGCAGTGCTACAGCAGAAAACGTTTTATTGAAAAATTGTCCAACGTGTCTGAGTGAGGTCTGCATACGAACAACACTTAGCAAACGTTACGCATCTGTATACGTTTTTGTGACACGGAAAATGGCTCGGAAAAGGGTGTTTTCACAGTCATCTTTAGGTATGAACGTTCCCGTACAAAAAAAAAAATAAGGAACGTACACCAAACTTTTATTTATATTATTACGTCACGAAATGGTAGGGCCTCCGCTGAAAGTCTCAGAGACGCATAATCGACGACAAAACTGCACGACAGTTCAGTACTTTGCGCGTAGAGGCGATGAGAGGGTTGATGCGCATGTCTTGGTCGCCCCTAGCGCTCCCACGCTTTTAGGCCACAGACGTGCAAAATTACTTCAACAGGTCGGCCACCTTAAAGACCAAATACCACCAGTGAACTCTTTTGAAACCGCCCTTAGAAAAACATCGCTGCTCCTACCTGCATACAACCGACCTCCGTGGCGCAGTCGGTAGGTGCGTTTGCGGCTTGCGGTGCGGGGGTTCTGGACTCGAATCCTGGGTAAAGCATGGGCGTTAGTTTAAGTTAGGTCACAAGTTAATTTGTATGCCATCACGTGATAAGCCTTCACGCATAACGACGGGGGACGTTAATAAATAAACCCAATACAATTCAATACCTGCATGTAATTTATCGGCCGCAATGAGTGCTAAGCGCGTAGTAAAGTTTATAGCGAAAGAGGGATGATAGTTCCTTGGCTTAACGTCGAATTAAAGTGCTGGTAAACATTTTTGGTAACTGAAATTAATTATTTCGCTTTCTGTTTTTTAATGCGTATAGTGAAAGAATTAGCAGATGTGTAAAATATTTACTTTTGTAATAATTTCAAAGTTTGATTCAAGCGATGCATACATAAAGTGATGAGGCCCATGGCAGCGTAAATTTTACATATAACGAAAAAATACAGAACGTGTATACAAGTAGATCTTAAGTGGGACCTTCGAAAGTGCTCAGTTTACCGTTAACAGACTATACAAGTCCGCGGACCATAGGCTCTTCGAGGTATCTTCACACTTTTTTAATCAAACCTTTAAAAACACCGCCCCATGTATGATGCGTTCTATTGTTCCATAAACATGCCATGTATCACAAGCGTTTTATACTTGTGTTCACAAAAAACATTTATGAATTTTTTTAAATTAAAGGTTTCTCTCAACTATCCGTCGAATCCGTCAGTCGCCCGTCCGTCTGGTGGTCACGTGATCTTCACCAATCACAGGGGAACTTTTTTTCTGTTCGTCCATTCGTCAAATATTTCCCGATATTTAACTTTCAACGGAAGGACGGATGGTCCAACGCCTTCTGACGACTTTCGTAGACATGAATACGCACTCTGATATAAAATGCAAGGCGGTAGATATGTGTTTATTAATCTTTGGGGGCAAATTCCACGTAAAAAAATTATTTCCCCAAAATGTGTTTCTCTTGAAAAAGGTTTTACAACCAAAATATACCTCTAAATAAAGAAAGGCCACGATGCTAAGTTGTCACACTGAAATAATGACGTCCATGAGGATTGACGGATGACGGATTGTTAATCGCTTTCAACTGGCGGATGAAAACACAGACGTATGACTGACTGACGAGTGCGACGGATAATTCTGAGTTCAACCTGAAACTTTTACTTATATTTTATGTATGAATTATAATAATATAATAACTATTAATTTGAATAAAACAGTGAGAACATAGGTGTGTTGGTAATGCCTGGTAAGAAATAGTTCCTATGTTAAAATGTATTACATTGAGTGCGCACGAATTCAGTGTGTAGTTACTTCGGTATAATTTAATAAATTTGCCTAAGCCTTGTCTGTAATAGGCGGAGGAATATCCAGGAAGTATAACTTAAGCAAGGCTTCAGAAAAGTGGGAAGTTACTGTGAATCGACACTATTTAATAGTAAATTTTACGAAGTTTGATAAAGCGGTTTCATAAATTCAGTTGCAACTTATAATCCATCCACGGTTACTACCAACTTTCCTGAAGCCTTGCGGAAATTGTACCTCCAGGAAATTCCTTCTCCTCGTCTAAAGAATGCGTGATTTACTATAGAAAGTTACAGCAAAGGGCCAATGTACCGCATTCGTGCGCACTCGGTGTAATAATATCTCGTATAAAAACCAGGCATTACCAACACGATTATCTTCTCTCTCTTTTTATTCATACTATTAATAATTTTAATATTGCAATTAACATAGCGACTACAAGTAAATGTTTCAATTAAATAAAAAATAAGATATTTTTACACAAACACATACATAAAATAATTGTAACAGGTGACATATTTAAGAAACAAACAACCACGTCATACATGGGGTGATTTGGCAAAGGTTTGATACTAAAAGTGTGAAGAAGCCGCGAATAGACTCTACAGGACGTTCGCGATAAACTGAGTACTTTTGTAAGCCCTGCTTAGGGTATACTTGTATGCACATTGTGTATAATTCCACCATATTTATGTAAAATTAATATTGACATGTGTTTCACCGCTTCACTCATGCTTCGGTCAAGTGAAACTGTGAAATTAATGTAAAACTTGATATTTGCCATTTTTTTGTTAGATCTCACACGTATGCGCATTGAAAAACATAAATCAAAAGAAATAATTTCAGTACTGACAAATGTTCACCTTGGTGTTTTTAATTCAACGTTAACACATGGAACTAGTTTCCCTCTCCGTCGTTATCAACTTGATTGGTAGTCGCAGACATTGTGCCCGTTAAAATATGTGGATCTAGCGACAGTGGCGTGAACATCTGTATAGTATCAGCGCCTATGTGGAACACTTTACAAGTACAGTTTTAATAGGATTTGAAAGCAGTATTACTATAATATTCACGCTTCGTAATGAACTTGAACCATACGTGTGTAAATGCATTATTCAATCCATTCAATTTTCGCTGTTGTGATATTAAAATACAATTTAATACTACCAAAAAGGTGTTTCGCAAAGTTTTAGAATGCAATGAAATTTGTGTATCAGTATCATTAAAATATATAATTTAGTAAGAATGTTTTTGAACTAACATATAGACAGCCGGCTTGGAAATGTTAAATATTTTAAATTTTTTAAATATTATTTCCTGATAAGGTATTCATACTAAGGTTTTTTGAGTTCATACTTAAATTTTCTATAACGTTCACTAAAAAACAACAGAACAGTATGCTTATAGAAGTAACATAATTTAACCCAGTTGACTTGTATGTCTTTGATCAGCATATCAACTTTCACAAGTCAGACAATATGCTTTATGAAACGCATCTGTTTTGCAATTGTACAAATTTTACTTATAACTAGTTGACTTGAAATGTTATGAAATAGGGCCCAGGCGTTACTACCGAGACTGCAAGGCCATACAACCTCGATGTAACCTCACTTGCTGTAGACAATACAACAGCTGCGTGGCATTGTTTTGGAGCATAGCAGGGCGAGAAACGAAAATATGATGCAGAGAATACAAAATTTCCCATTGCGTTCGCTCGGTTACCATTCGTGCACAGAGAAAGAACGATATTCAGAGAAATTTGCATTCTCTGATATTTGAACTAGTTTTAAGCCATTTCGTTTCTCTTGAAGCATAATGTTTTACCTACGGGAAATTTATTGTGAATATAAAATTTTTAGAGTGAATCTTACTGTGTAATATATTCTATTCTGTTTTTAAAAATCTGTTAATAGCAAAAAATTAAAAAAACCTTAAATTCGTTCAATTTATTTAAGTTCATCGAAGTTTCTTATTTGCAAACACAATAGTGATAAACTCATTTTTATGTTAGGTGCATAAAATAATTAAGAGCTAATGTAAATTTAAACAGCTATTTTGTACTATATTACTGATCATGCTGCAGTAACCTTAAGCCTTGTTTTTTCCTACTGAATGATATAAAGTAGATATTCTACTTACACATAAAAAATTGTGAGTATGTGCTCTCACGAAATTACGTTCAACAAGGCATTTAATTCTTCTTCATTGACAGGAGACGTTAAAGACGTGCATATTAGCGCATCAGGATAATTTGTAAGACGTCGAGGAGCACGAAAATTTAACTCCATTGTGCATTACTGTGTTTTAACCATAATTTAAATGAAAATACAACCCGCAGCGTGCCTAAACAAACAAAACTGTCAGTCATATTGACCACTAATGTTGGTATCCTAGTCGTGACGTTACTGGATTGGCTACAAGAGATTGCAGACCTTGAACTCTCGGTGTAAACGGTTCAGATCCTCGCAACGTGAACGTAACTCTCTCACACACTACGTCCACGCGAGTTCTTCCAGAGCGAGGTGAGCTTAGTTGTGCAACCTCAGCTCATTTAAAGAGAGCAAGTTGAACTCGCGTGTGTTCCACAGATTGTGACGTCACTTCTAGGAGATCACCCACACACCTGTCATTTTAAAAATTTAGCTTCACTTGTCAGTTGGGGTGAAATATTGCAAGCTAGTTTTTATCCACATTCACATATCCGACCGACTTGAAACTTTTCACACAGACGTAGTTCCGATAACAGTACGTTATTATTTTCATGTCTCTGTCGCACTCTCACTCTAGCACTCTCTCTCTCTCTCCCTCCCTCTCTCCCTCTCTCTCTCCCTCTCTCTCTCTCTATATATATATATATATATGTTTGTGTGTGTGTGTGTGTGTGTGTGTGTTGTATAGCACTTCTACCGACGCATGTCCTGTAACATCTTAGCAACATGTGATAGTTGAGAATGTTCAAAGATTAATATCATAACATTATACGTTGTAAAAAAAGGTTTTTAAAAACCTAACTTTTACCAAAATGTGCTAAAACAAAGTGAAAATAAGACATATCCGACTAATTCACTGCTTTAGAAGAATTCCGTTATATTTCTAAAAATAAAAGTATGGAGCATTAATATTGATTTTTAAAATAATGCAAAAGATAATATTGCTGAACTATGCATGGCTTTGTCTTGACTGTTAATCTGATTATATACCAGGACCGTCTTCGACTTGGAGAATTAAACTGTTCGCAATTAAGTAGATTTCAAGCGCAAGTGTACAACTTCCAATAAATATTATCAGCCTCTCTGATTACAGATAAACCATTCCTCTCTTGAAAGAAGAAAATGAGGAACGTTTTGTTATGGTCGTGTTAAAAGCATTTATCAATTTCAGTAACATATGCTTTGTACTGCAATTTTTATGACAGAAAAATTATTAAAGTTAAAAAAAACTGATATATTTTGGTACCGGGAATATAAGCCGATGTTCATTTCCTTGGTATTTACTGTTGGCTTATTTGAAACTTTATTGAATATAATGGCTGAGAATGGCATCTTTAGGAATGCGTTTAAAAACGAAAATTATGAGTGATCGTGCATTTTTAAATAGAAAACTGAGATAGAAAATATAATTTAAAGTTATAAAATAAATATCAACACCCGCGCTTTTATTTTAATAATATGGCAGAATTATTTTAATGAGACATTTAGGCTGACATGAAAACTATTTTTACCTTTGTAGTGCATTTAATAAACGTTTAATTTCAAAAATTATTTTTTATATATATTTTTTCTTTAGTCCTTGTGAGAAAAAGGCAGTCTGAGCTTTACTCATTGCGTTATATGACTGGCCATAGTTGTTATGACAGAGATAAAGCAAAAGTTTTGCACTGCTTTGCAAAATGTGTAATCGTTGGAGATAAAAACTATCATCCTCTGTTTTAGCTCCAGTCCTTATACGGAAATGAATATGTGAGCTGTGTTGTTAAATCATCATTATAACTGATTCATATGCATTACAGGAATGGTTATGGCACTCAAATTACCCACTCTGTTTACTTAGGCTTTGGAAATTTACTAACGGAAGTGTGTCCACGCCTTTTTAGCAGGAAGCAGATTTTCAGAGGAAAGAGAAACATTTGGAATTTAAAAAACTTTTCTTTTTTCAAACACAGCGGTTATTAAAATGTCTGAAAATTAAGAAATCTATATAAAGGACTGCTACAAAATAATTCGGTCATATAACTTAAAATAAAATCGTGGGGCGTTGATACTGATTTTATTACAATAAACTCCTTTTTTTTCACTCAGTTTTGTACAAATGTGAGATAAGATACCCATAATGTATGTTGTAAAAGGAAATATATTAACATCTATTTCCCACAATACCATTCTTAAATATGAATGCCATCTTCAACAATTATAGACGAAGAACATTTAAATCACTGTAGTGGTCAAGCAAAGTAAACCCGGTGTCGATTCTCAGTACTGGAAGGTAAGAATTTTTGAAGTTTTGTCTTTTATAAATGTTATTGCAATGAAACTTGAGGCACACAGCATCGGGCAGGTATGGCTTGACGTCTCGCTGACTACGAGGTGAGTAGAGACTGAGCACGTTACTCAGGGTAGCAGGAACTGGGAAGTTACTAGAGACTAAGGAAGTTACTCAAGGAAGCAGTAACTGGGAAGTTACTAGAGACTAAGCAAGTTACTAAGGAAAGTAGGAACTGGGAAGTTACTAGAGACTAAGCAAGTTACTAAGGAAAGTAGGAACTGGGAAGTTACTAGAGACTAAGCAAGTTACTAAGGAAAGTAGGAACTGGGAAGTTACTAGATACTGAGCAGGTTACTCAGGAAAGTAGGAACTGGGAAGTTACTAGAGACTGAGCATTTTACTCAGGAATGCAAGAACTGGGAAGTTACTAGGGACTGAGCAAGTTACTCAGGGAAGCAGGAACTGGGAAGGAACCAGTCAAGGCCTGTAGTGAGTAACCATTTAATTACTATTCTGTTGTTCTTACTTGGTTGCAGAGACTCGTATAGTGTAAAAAATTAAACATTTGATCGAGGTTTAATCCTGGAACTTGAGAATGTGAGGCTAATTCTTATCTATCTCGGTCAAACTGATCAATAACGTGCACGCTATGTTTGTTAGTTAATGTAGTGTCAAGTACACGACATTAAAAATAATCATTCGAAGTTTCCCAGCAATACATTTTTCTTTTCTGTTGAAATAGTTAATTTTTATTGATTGTACCACTATTAAGGTTTATTAAATTCACTAAAAAAAAAAAACATCACCCTTGTCTCAATTATGACTGCTATTGTAAACAAATTCTTGAACTGTATGTTCGATCCAAGGAAACTGACCTGGTTTCTGAACAGCCAACCGAGCGAGTGCGGGTTCTGGATACAGGTGATTTTGTTGCCACCATAAATTCGGCATTAATATGCCTAATATACTATCGAATTTTTCCAGTTAGCCAAGTGTTAATTAACTCTATACAAAATGTTAATTTGACTCTGTCATGACGTTCACAAAATCCAAACGGTTTATAGGCCATTCACGACAAGCGAAAGTTCTGCATAATTTATACTTTCATATAATTTGTATATTTCTACCACAGGTAGATGTAAATATTGCCATGTACTTTACTTTTCAAACTCAATATACAAATTTCACTAGGCTATTAGAAAGTTCTAGTTCTGTGCTTTTACCAGATACATACACAAGAGATGAAATGTGATTGAAGGTATTAAAAATACCTTCTTATTAACACATTAAAATATTGGTTCGTTTACAACGGTTATTCGTTTTTAAACAACACATTTACCCTGTAATGAACTCTAACGAGGCAACATAGAGTATAACTTCTCTGATTATGCAATTAGCTGAAGTAATCATAGTGATATTATGCCAGGGTGAAAATTTTTCTAGTAGTAAATACGCGTTAGAAGTAGGCCATAGTGTGTTCTGGCGCAGAATACATGCTAGGGCCCAGGGCTTTGACCGAGCCCCAGCCTGAATCCTGTCGTCTTGGATTCCGCCATCTTGGATACCGATTTCCTGATCTGTCATCCCAGTCACATGGCCGCCATATTGGTAGCCATTACGACGATATCTCGATAGCCAGTGTACCGCCATATTGGTAGTCAGTACGCCACCTCTTTGGTAGCAAGTATGCCGCCATTTTGTTTTTGCACTTAATACTGTATCATTCTCTGTTGTTTTATCGTGCTCTATCATTCAATATTGGCTTTATGTCATTCCATCTTTTTCTCTCTCTCCTTTCTCTCTCGTCGCCATCTTCGCCCATCATCTTGAAATTTTTCTTACAAAAAACTTATTTTACTCCAAAAATCGCTTCAGAAATCAATCAGTTTACCCCCAATTTTACAATTTTACCTAAAAATTTCCGTTTTTTCTTTTTAGGATTCAAGAGCGAATGATTTATGAAGTTATTATAAAAATGTGTAAAACTGTTTATTGATCTTCCTAGAAAAAACTCTGTTTGCATAGAAACCCCCCACTCGCACGAACCCTGCTAGACTGCGCGAATAGTTAGTGTGTATATTTTATTTACGAATTTAAAGATGTAATTTCCATAAACGAGATGGTATATAAAAAATTATTGTAAAGTAGATTCAGGCAGGACTTTGTAAAATTTATTCGAATTTAAATACATTATTTTAAAAAATCGATTCAATCGATATTTTTGTAATATTTACTTTATTCAATTTGTGTTTACTGTTGTACGAAAAAATATATATAATTTAAAAATTTACTCTCTAGCCTTGTAACCATGCACGCACGGACCGACAGGAGTTCAAGGAAGCAGCACCTGTTATGACAGGCAAAGAGTGCAAGCGACATTAGTAAGGCACTGTGGGGGAAAAGGGGCCCGGTGTAAATGACCCCCGAGACAAGTGCGCGCGAATTATCGGTGATCGCACGTCAGCTGCTGTTCAGTCTTGTCAAAATACTCAGACATCTAGGAATTGATACATTTATAAATAATTAGTATTATTTTGTTTCGATTTATTTGATTTATCATTTGCAAAATGACGAAATCTTTAACAATAAATATGATAAACTCCAATCTAAATGAAATTTTTAATGCAAAATCCGATTAAAACATTAAAATTATGTAAATTTCTTACTTTGCTATGCCAGCTGGTTAGATAAAAAATAAACGAAAGAGTTTCTCATGTAGGGAGGGTCCGAACCCACGACCTCTAGAATAGAAGTCGGGCACAATGATCACTCATCTACAGATCTAATGTATTAAGAGCCTCTCGTTACTTTCTGAATAGTATGTGCATATGCTCGCATTGATTGTTTTGATATATTATTTTGAAATTATTATGTAGCAGACCACATTTTTTCGCAAGTCGCGCTTTAAGCAAACAAATATTTATACTTCTAGGTAAATAAGATTTGCGAACTCTTAGGAGGCAGGCATTATCTTGAAATTCAGTTTGCAAGCATCATTTATAGCTGCAGGAGTGTATTTTTAAGCCCTTTATAACCATAGCGATTAGCCTGTGTATTTGCTTCATAGCGATATTTTTAACGAAAGAGTTTATAACAGACTGTTTTCGATATAGTGCTAATAAGAAATAAATATATTTCCATGTTTAAAATTTATTAAAGTAAATTATTACAAAAACCCTTCAAATATATTTACGTTCGTCCACATCCTTATACAAATCTCACTCCTTTTTTTTTATCAAGAAACCAATTGTTCTGGCACTTATAAACTTCGTATTGTTGTGCAGTAAGCTTGAAGCCAAAGTTCTTCCAGCATACTTTAATAAAGTCGACCTAACCAAATAGGGCTCAGAAAAATCAATCCTACCACATTTTAGAAATATCATAGCTAACATATCAAATAAAAATGCACATACACTAAGTAAACCTATCCCTGCACGCTTCACAACATTCCGACCAGGCATATCATCCACTGTAACCTAAGAAAATTACAGTCATACAAACCCACTGCACCATTCTGTATAACCCCAAAATAACTCGACCATACTTATGCATCATAACACGTACACAAGCAATTATACATTTGAGGTCGACCCATAATACACAAAATTCCTACCATCCATCAAACTAACATAACTGACTGATACCAGACCACCCAATGTACCAACCATATCATCTCCTATAATCCAAGAGAAACTCAACCCTTACTAATCAACTATACCACCCAACATGCCAGCCATACCATCCATCATACCTCAAGTCTACCAAGCGACTATAGAGTTAAAGCCAGCCCATCATATAAGTAACGACTCTCTGCACAAGTATGATATAATCAGGATGTGGATGAACATCCACCAACTCCTTTAAAAGTATAGTTGTCTATGGTTTACGAATCAATAGGCCCTTGAGACTTGGAATGTACGAGGGTGATAAACAGTCTTAACTTCCGTGCTTTTCTTGACCATCAATCTTTTCACAGTCGTTCACAATCATTCACAATATTTCCATGTATGCGGAAACTATCCATGTATTTTTATACTTGAATAATTTAATAAATTTTCTTAATGTAGATATGTATGTACATTAGTAATTCAGTGCTTATAGAACCACTTTAAAGTTATGAGTGGTAAAAGGATACGACACACACAAAAATGTATTATAATAATTTATTATAAATATTATTTTGTAATGACACATTCATAAGTAAGCACTTCATCACATCCTTTAATTCTGTAACGATCTAACATATCTCATTAATGTGCGAGAAATCCCCGCGTTAATGAAAGTCAAGCAAACATGCGAGTCTGTCAACAAGTCCATCCGGGTCTTCGGGAAATAGGTAGTCAGTATACTCGTCGTCTTCTGCCTTCTTCGTATCACTTGTCAAAGGAAATGATGAAATGCATGGAAACGTCGAGGGAATCATCATCATATTCAACACTACCACTGTCTCCATAGTCATTATCATCCATGTTGTCTTCATAATCGTATTTCCTGTTTTACCATCAATATCAAGTTTACTTTCCTTTGTAGGAGGTGTATGTACATCAGTATTTAGAGCTGACGACCGTTTATTTTGAAGTTGGTCGACTTTAGGTACACACCTTGCAATGTACGTTCCACAAAAACCGATTAAATCATCCGCTCGTCAGCATTAACTGCCTCGTCATAATCGTTGGAATCCAAGATGGTGGAAACCAAGATGGCAGGATTCAGGATAGGGCTCGGCCAGAGTCCTGAGCCGTATAATTTATTCTGCGCCAGAAGATACTATGGCTTACTACTCGCGTCGCCGGACAGTATAAGCGTGTTGCAACTAGGACATCAGGAGATAACAAATAATACATCCCGTTGCCGTAGGCATGTGATGCTCGTTAGTAAAATGTTGAATTGTTTTCGCTATTTAGCACGTCAAAAAGCAGGCATTTCGAAGTAGTAGTGAATTGGTGAAAAATCATCTATAAAAATATGCGTGAATAACACCTAGACAAATGTTTTGCGTGCGAAATGCTATTAAAAATATCGTGACGTGTTACTTAATTTTAGCATAAATACACTTCCTCGTGTCAGATAAAATACAGTAAATGAGTGAACAAGCATCGGTAAAATATAGTCTCGTGTTAATTACACTTTACCATGTTACATATATTTAATCACACAAATAATGTTTTCGTGCAGTTTTCCTCCTTCCAAAATTAATGGCCCACGAGGTTCGTTGTATATGGCAGGCTAAAGGCTAATGGTTACTGGTTTTATGTACATAAATAAAGGCATGCAATTTTAACTTTGCATGATCGTAACACAATACCACCACTAAAATAAATATTCAGCCCCAGTTTCTTCAATTCCAGCCTGGTATTAATAACTGTTGATAACTTCGACCTACATACAGGCACAAGAGTAAACATGTTCAAATGTTTAATTAGACACGAGATTTTGTAGAGGACAGAAAGTAATATAGGATACAAAGACAAGCTTTTGTGAAACAGAACAACTCATTGTGAAAGGGAGCGATGTAAGATCCTATTCCGATGATCTTCATGAAGGATCAGTTTAATAGTTTTCTGTATGTGTTAATATTTTACTTTATTGAACAGCGCCCGAGTGCTTGCTCTGACGTTACCAACATGTCATCTTTTGGCGGAGAGTTGAACGTCTATTAATGCCGATGCTTTTTGTACATAGGTACGCTAAGTTAACTTTTTGAGTCGTAAGAAACCAGTATATGTTAAACGTGTTACCGTAACACGTTTTTAAATTGCAAATATATAGCTTTAATTTGCCATTTGGTTAATATGTTGAACCAGGGAAGCACCAATGATTTGAAGTTGCACTTCGATTCAATAAACATTTATATCTCGGCAATATATATTTAAGTCCAGTCAAATTTATGTATAAAACAATCTAACTTATGAGATGATAAACGAATTACTATAAAAAGATACGTACGTTTACCTTCTCATGTTAAAAAAATAGACACGGGTATACAGAAAAAAGTAAAAACAATTATTTTACAATAATGTATTTGTCTTTGCGTAATATTTGTTCCGAAACTGGCATGTTACCACATCACACTTCAAGTTCATTTACACTCTACAGAACAATTTCTAATCTCCTTGTGGTTGGACTACTTGCCTCCCCTGCAGGCGAAGCGGGTTCGATTCCCGGCTGGGTAACTCCCGAATCTTCGCATGTGGGAATCGTGCCGGACGATGCCGCCGATCGGCAGGTTTTCTCGGGGATCTCCTGTTTTCCCAACTCTTTCATTCAGGCGTGCTCCATGCTTAATTCGCTTCACCCTCATCGGCTCTCAAGAGCTCGATATTAAGAGCAGCTCAAATCTCTTCACTCACTTTTCACTCTAGCCTTCTAGTGTTATTTTCAAAACTGACTGCAATAACCTCATCGCTGTTTACAGAACTTTCACGGCGAATGTTCAGACTGGCTAGACGTTTCACGGTACCGTGTGAGAGGTATTAGTCACATGACTCTCTTACAACACTCCTCCATCATAATTCAAAAACTCATTCTCCTCTTGAATAATATTGGCATGGTATTGATACAAAAACGTTAAATCTGCACTTCAAGTTGACATCAAAGTCTAGAAAGAGTGTATGTTTGCTAGGTTGCAGTTATGTAACTCGAGAATGTATTAGTTTATGAATGGTTGCGTCGGTATTATAGTTACGTACTACTGAAAATTATATTGTATAACAGAAAACCTTTGAAATTTCTAAACCGTTCCTTTGGCACGAAGTTGTATTTTTTTTTACAGTGGACTAAAGCAGCTCAAGGAATGTTCTTCATTTCCCATTAAGGAACGTAATACTTCCATTGAACAAAAACGTAAAAAAGAGAAACATTTTTAGCAGCAAACTGATGTTTCTGTAACCCTCTCTTTGAATTACACCAATATTGTGTTACTGTAAACAAAACAGTCTCAAAGAAATTGTTTTCTTTGACTTACGGAAAACTTTGAAAGTTTGTTCTCAGAGAGCACGAGCCGCATTCACAAATAATAAGTTAGTGTAACATTTTCAATATTCTGTCATTTTTTAAGCGCCCAGGTCGTGGGTTAAGTTAGACCTAGAGTCTTTTTACTGTGGATATTCAATGGTTTTCTTGCAAAGAACGATACAGGTACTGACTGTTCCACTAATACGTTACTAGTAGTCAGTGCGGACAAATTTCTTCAACTGAAAGTTATTGATGTTCACTCACTTCTTAAGTGTATTTTCAGATTTATTTAAAAATAATTGTATTGTGCGTTATTTTATTTTATTTTTTATCATTTACACACACAAAAATATGGCATATTTATATATTATGGCTTACGTACTTCTGTTTTATCATAAGCTGAGGCCTGCATGTTCGTAGACGTATTTGCCCCAAATTAAATCCTAATGAAGAATAAATCCAGCTTGTGAGACATTCGAACGACGTTAATGTGCTGTGGTTCATGAAGTTTTCGTTAACGTGCTGGAACGTGTTTTTCTTGCGTATATATGAAGTGAAATTAAGTCGCCCCGGCCAGGGGGTTTTCGTTCCCCTATCCCCTCCCTCCCCCTCATCCGGCTCGTATAGCGACAGTTTCACTTGGTTCCTAGTTTGCGCTCGGCGCCCGTCCCCCAAGCAGCGTGTCTCGCCCGGTTATTCGCCGACAATCTGGCTCGATCGCGGAGCCGGATTAATTATTCAGCTCGTGTCGAAGTTGCCACCGCCGTTTAACGTGTACAGGCCCGGAGCTAAATTAAATATCCCCGGGCAGAAAGGACGCTTTTTCTCAGAGGCGTGCTTCGCCCCTCCCGTCGCCGCTCCACAATCATCCCCTCCCCTCCCTCATCGCAACCCTTCATCAACCTTATTTCACGTCTCCAAACAAAATTAAACTTTTCTTTGGCGACGTTATTTTCTTGCGTGCGCCAACTAGCTTTGGCGCTTGTTAATTACCCTATTACTTTGGCTAATGTTTGAATAAACGCCCTTGTGATTTTTCCTCTCGTTTGTGGTCCGTGATCGTTTCATCGTAGTAGTGCGTGAGATTGGATGTCGTTATTTATTTATTTTAATTACCTTTCCTTTTCATCTCTTTTGTCGTACCTCAGAGATTGAAAAACGTTCGCACATCGAGTGACTTGTTTATCAGTGTACCGGTGCAATTTATTCGTTAGCTACTGTCCTTTTTTGGAAGAAATCTTGATCTTATTATGTGTAGCGTATCGTTTAGTTCTTCCTTTGTCAAACGCTGTTTGTTAGTTCAGATTCATCTAAGGCGTCTCAATCAAATTCTTATGAAATTTAGGTCAGAGTACAAACGTATAAACTTTTGATGTTATGTCGCCACGAAATAATGCAGATAAATGATCGGGTTCAAGTTTATTTTTATTTTTTTTCGGGTCAATATTTTAAGTCACCTCGTATTGCTTTTCTTGGCACGATCTTTATTCCTATATGTAATTATTTTTCGCATATTCAGAAATTGCCCACAACCTTCTTTCAGGAGTTTCTCTGTTTTCGTACGTAATTCAGATCATATTCAGCAAGAACACATAGGCCTACACGGCTTCTTGTGAAATTATCGTCCCGACTATAGGGCTATTGTCGTAAATTCTCTACTAGAGAAAATAATTTTTGACTTTCCCTCATTAAAAATTCATGTATTTGTTTATATAATGCTAACACGCCTTAAAAACATTACTCCAGCTATTAATCATATTCATCATTTTCTTTTGTCAAACCGAACGTTTTATGTAATTATGGCATTGACTTGATAAAACTACATTTTCATTTATTAAATGATCACAGTTAAAATACCTGCACCTTAAACGTTTAAAGAAGATTAAATAAATGCCACAGTCTTTATGGAGTGCCTACTCCTGACAACGAATTTTCTACTATTCGAGTTAGGTCTCGCGAGACCAGAAATGTCTTCTTCCGAAAAGATGAACGTGTGACGTCCGCCTTTTAGCAATATCACCATTTTCCATCTTCATAACATTTTCAGTCGGATCTGCCTAGGAGTAAAACAGCAGGCAGTATTGTGTTCTATCCTTCTGTTGATTTTCGAGATGCATTACACTTCAATTTCTGCTGTTTGTTTTTTAATAACAGACACGCCCCTGCAACCGGGAGATAAAATACGTTTTACTTAACGTACGAAAAAAATCAGAATGTTTTATTTTAAGGAGAAATTTGAAGAAAATTCCCCCCGTGATGTGCATGAAAAACACGTTTCAAAGTATTAAAAAAAAAATCTCGGGAATGGTATTTTCATTACACTAGTTTTCAACTCGATATCGAATATTCGAAACACTTACACAGGATAAATATTGCAGCTTATAAATTATATAATCAAACCAGAAGCATTAATATTTTTAATAAACATTTTATATAAACCTAAGTTATTAGGATAGTAGCAGAGCAAATTATTACCATGATCCAGACACTAGTAATTTTCAGCTACGCCAAATATCCGTGTGCTAGAAGAACTGTGCGAGATAAAATATGTCGATAGTTCTTTTCTATAACTTTGCTAACTCAAAATCAATACTCTATTTGGTACATAATTTCTACGTACTGTGTCGAGGAAACAAAATCCTGACTTGTAACGTTTAAATGATTTCTTGTGGTAACTTATTTGCAACCAGGTCTCTCTGTTCTTAACTACGACGAGATTTATTCTTGAGGTTTTCAGAAAACGTAATTTCCAGAACTAACATGAAGAAAAAAGTAACAAGAGTACAAAAATTACACTTCATAAAAATAAAAAAATCGTGCGTCTTCGTGAACTTGTTACGAAATTCGTCGTAGTATAGACTTTCACCTCAGTATTTTGTAATTACCGGGTTATATTGTGAGGCGATTGCCAGTAAGCTTAACAAAACTGTTGTCTTTCTACTGAAACCGTCTCAATTCTTACTGATTCTTGCTTTTGCAGGAATTCATTTAAACTCAAGGGAGTTTATTGTTGGTTCTTGGTACTCCTAAGTTCGCGCAATACATTTGAGAGTGTACGATAGATATATTTTTGTAAAAACCTTTTCAGTTTTCTTAGCTAGGGAGCAATGCAAATATATATATATATATAATCTCTTTTTATTTCGAGATTTGAACACGAAACAAAATTGGAGAATGATTAATAACACTACTGACCCAAGAGCCACAACACAAATCTTTAGATTAATTCTGTAGTCCTTCAAGCAAGAACTATTTTATTGTTAGTCAAATGTACATAATTACTTAATTTTCTGGTTGTTTTGGAAAAGATAGCTATTACACAGTTTTTATGACGTAGAGGTTTACATTTGACACTTGGATCACTATTGCTAATCGCCGTCAAATTATACTTGCCCCGCGTAATGAAATATCGAGAACTAAAAAAGAATTTAAATTATTCTTTATGTATACTTTCAAGTGACCTGACCATCTTCGCTGACAAAAAAAAAATCGTCAATTGATAACGCAGAATAACATGCCGTACATACACGGCATTGCTTTATCATGGAACCGAAGTTGCTAAACATGGAGAGCTTCAGACTCTATAAGTACAAAGAGGTGTTCCGTTTCTTTTAGCCTACTTTCCGAAGGAAAGAAATGCTTATGATATCACTGTCCTTTCTGTATGTGTATGGGTGTGTCCCCCCCCCCCTCCGTTTTTTCATTTTTGAACGCATTAACCGAATTTCACCAAACTCGGTACACATATAGTACTAAGTTAGGACACCGGACTTCTATAGTCTTCAACCACGCCGGGAACTTACTTTAAAAATGGTGACTGTTGTAATATTTTGGGTGATATGCCATATCTCGGAAACCTATCAACTTATTAAAACCAAATTGTGTATACTGGCACCACAAGGTGTAAGCATTGAACTCAGGGGTATACATATAGTTGTTAGTCCTCCACTTTGGAAGAAAGCGCGACATGAAAAACTAACGCTTTTACTATGTATCTCGAAAATTACTGATCCAATTTTTTGACAAATTTGGCACGTAAGTAATACTATGCTAGTCCTGGTAAATATAAGTAATACACATTTATTAAGCTCTTATTTTCCAAATAGCGGCCATACAAATATTTAGGTTTATTTCTTATAGCTACCATCCCGTTTGAGCAATTTCCAATACATTTTTTACAATGACAGCATGTGTTAAAAGCATCAAATAAGCCTTGCAAGCCAAAAAACAACCAGCTTTGTTCTCTATTTTGTAAGATAGTATACATGAATTAATAAAGTTTTTGTGTAATAGCTTGGGAAAAATTTGACATATTCTTACCAAATTTAGCAAACTAGTACTGCGACAGTTGGTATGTACAAATATGTTTCAAGTATGTCAGACACTATTTTCAAAATGGCGGTCATGTAGCTATTTTAGCAGTGTGTGCTGTATCGTTGAAACCGTTTAATAAATTCCAACTTAACTTTGTATGCAGGGAGTATATATATATATATATATAAAGACTAAATGTGTCCATACGGAGCCTCTTTTATCCGCCATTTTTAAGCTAGAGCCGTAGGAGTAAATAAAAGTTTTTCTGTTTTTAACTCGGGAAACAATTGAACGATTCCTACCAATTATGGCAAAGAAGTAGTATTGCGGTAGATAATGTTAACATATATGTTAGATATAGGTATGTCATACACTTATTTTAAAAATGGGGGCCATATAGCTATTTTAATGCTATATGTTAAGTCGTCGAAACCATGTATTAAATTAGTTTTGTCGTAGCTATTGGCTTGGACAGTGTGCAGATCTCTTGCCTGCTAAACTTTCCTTCGTAACATACAATGTGATAGGGAACAAAATAATAGTTACGCTTTTTCATGTAAGGAAATAGTATATATTTTTTATAAACACGTGATACATTAATCTGCGGGTACAGTTCGCCGATGTATGATTCGCTAACGTTGTGTTGGGTGCTGTACGTTTAAATCTACTTTACATGATTTTACATAAGTTGTTATGCGCTGTTGTGTGTAAATATGTTTACGTGGTTTTTATTTGTGATATGAGTGAGTTAAATATTTTTTAAGTTAATTTTTTTTTCGAGAAATAAACGCTATACAGGGCTGTTAAGTGAAATTGTGCATGGATAGGTTTTTCGTGTTCAGTATTTGATTAATTTGTATATGTTTGTTCATGGTTAATATTTAAATAATTATTTATATTTTTGAATGTGAGGTTTAATATGAGTTTAATTACATTGATTTGGGATAATTCATTAGTAATTCATTTGGTAATACAGTGCGGGTGCAACGTAGGGTTGAGAGCCGACGAGTGTATGTCGTTCCTTGTTTGTGTAGGGTTGTAAAATACATTTTTCCTAGGTTAATATTAAATTACTTTGTTGCTTGTATAGTAAATTTAATCAATTCGTTCCCTGTTTGCTTCAGACGGTAAGGGATTTGGTTTTTTTTTTTTGTATTCGTTGTTAATAAATCAATTTTTTATGACACCTAGATTGGTAGGGAAATAGGATACGTTTTGGCTTTGTTAATTACTTTGTTGTAGGTATAATTCAGGATACGTATGTCTAGTATGCAAATAGTTTCTTTTATATTAGTGTGATTTGATATGCGTGTGGTTTTGTGGAACTCGGATGTTTCGTTCCTTTTATTTCATTCATCTAATATATGGGTACGTGCATCGTAAACAGAGTAAATAATTTTTTTATTGATTTGTACAGTGATTCAAATTTGGACATGTGCATTTCGTGCGATTTGTGATTAAATATGTCATATTGGTCAAGGAATGGTTTTTGGTTAGCAGTTGATTCGTGTGTAATACTTCTAGGCATTTTGTCCCTCTGTTCAATGAATGTGCGTATTTTGAACGTGTGTGTTTCAATCAATATTTTTGGTTTGTATTAGTGAGATTTAACATCCATGTGTTTAGGTAATTCGTGGAAATGTATTAATTCGTTCATGATTCTTTCGTTAGTAATTGTGCGTATTTTGAATATGTGTTTTAATGTAAGTCATTTGGTTCCATGGAAAGTATGTAGGACATTGCAGAGTTTTAATTCATTATGATAAATAAAATTAGTATGGAAAGCATTTTTGGGAGTTCTTAATATATATTTTTTAACATTCAAAACGTTTGTGAGGTCCATTTGTCACGGAAACAGGCTAAATAATTTTTATTGATCTGTGAAGTGGTTATTTACATGTTTAATATTAACTCGTTCCTTTTGTGGTAGTCGAGGCGTGATTATAGGTAGTATGTGATTCGTTGCATTTATGTCCATTTTAACTGAATTAGTAAACTGCTGTTGTGGACGTAAATAGTATGCATGTAACTTTCCGAGTTTTTCAATCGCTATTTCATAACCATTTGATTTCGCCGAAAAAGTATTCATTTCCAAATACGAATTCGCGCCGTTTCTCATACCTAATTAATGCTCCAACACCTCATTCCTGCACCGTCTTCCCAAGTGTTTGGACGTGTACCTTAGTACAACGCCGGACCTCCAAGGGCGAACTTCGATGCTACTGCTCTTCAAACCCAGAAAACATAAAATTTACACTTAGGCCACGCTTAGAAATCGTTTGAACACTCTCAAATTCTCCGGTGTGTTGAATGCATGCGTAAAAAACGTCTATCTACCACCAAAATCCCTACAAACACATCAAAATTAGAAAAAGTTAAAAAAATTAAAATTATCCTTAGCCCACTCTTGCATTCAACTCTACACCCATATAAGACATTCAACACACCATTCTGGTCAATCGCCTCCAGGGCTACAACAGCATCAACATCGTATAGAACTCCTGCTGCTCCCCACAAAAGGAAAGAAATAAAGAAGTACGACAACAAAATCAAGAAAAAACAAAATTAAAATTTTTTATCCGATTAAAAACTAACCATTTTACTAAATTTAACCCTTTCTATTTGATTAACCCTTTTTGATTAACCATTTGGATCGATGTAATTAACCCTTTCAATACATTTAATTAACCCTTTGATATCTGACGAGTTGAATAGTCTCTAAAAAGGTTGCGCCTTGTCCCTTTATGACCCCCCGTTCGCTGCGCCGGTAATTGTTGGGGTTGGTGTGGAAGAGGGTTAGCCTAGACTCGGAGCAGAGATTCGATCTTACCTAAACTACCCACAACATATTCCGATTTTACGAGGGAAGGGTTGGAGCATGCATAGCAGATTGTGCTAGCCCCAATCATTCGTAGTCCCATAAGATTAACATAGGGAGGATTTCATCTCATTTACAAACACCTTAAACTCCGCAACCAGCATCACCTCATCCTTCTTAATTTCCATCACGCTATTAGTACTCACGATCTAAGAAATTATTAGTAAATATACTCTATCAGTGTATACGTACAGTGACAAAGCGCAAATGGTAAAAAATGCTCCTTTACATCCACGGTAAGGATCTTACAATTGCTCAGGAATGAATCAAATCCGTAGCGAAATTCCCAACTTTGTATAGTAGCAATGCTAAACATTCCCACATTTTCAGCCTGATACGTACAACTATTACCGTATACTTTTTTTTTTTAACCTCCATGACAATTTAGGAAGTTTATCAGAATTTATTTGACAGTGTACAATATACCACATAAACCATACAGATTACAACCATACCAAATACTAATTCCTACCATTTACCCAGTCTTCAAAATATACCATAATTGTGTACTTATAGTTCCTCATGAGCACTTGTTGACAGCCCATTATTTCAAATTAACTCAATGATGGAGTTCATAGCCCACAGCACTAATTTTAAATTAACTCAGTGATCGAGTTCATAGACCACAGCACTAATTTTAAACTAACTCAATGATCGAGTTCATAGAACACAGCACTAATTTTAAACTTTGTCAAAGTTAGTGAGTTTTGAAATTGTGGTGCGGATGTGTAAATTATAGAATGTAGAATAGCCTTAAATGTCGATTTCTTAAACTTAATTCAAACAACATTTTTAAACTAAACACTTTGTTTGTAATTTGATAACACTGTCAGTTTTCTAACCCGTGCTTAAACTATACGCAACACCTGAACCACTGAACGGGGCGTGACAACGGTAAGGAGCTTTTAATTTATATCACTATCGGTTCTGACACGCTAACTTGTAGCTATGAAATAAAAATTCTTCTATTTGTAAGAATGAGGATACGCCGATTTGTTTGAAAATTAAATTAATGTATTTATTATTTTATGTGTTATTTAATTTGCTGCTATCGGATTGTTCACATTTGACATAATTTGCTACTGAATTATTAGCGCTATTAAAATTTTGATGAGTTTTGATTTGCGCTTTTATCCTAATCTCGGGGCATTATGTAATATGTACTTCAAATAAACTTTTGAAGAGAAAATTAATTCTAAAACGTGAAACTATCCACATAAAAAAAAGTATTTTGGCGGTACCCTTCCTAGTTGCAGAATAGATTTGTTTATCCGGAGTCCACAAGTTTGTTGTAACTTACTTGGAAATGTGGGGCAGGAAGGGGAAAGGGGAGGGATACATCGACGCGGCCAACTTATAATGCGGGTCTTCCTAAAGGAACAACGTTCTCCAAGAAATAAAAAAAAATCAGCTGGCGAACGAGAACAGAAACACGTAACACTATCTGGCCAAAATGGTAGATCCTTGTCGTCGCCTCGCCAGCTGTCTGTGCCTTCAGCGCGGAGCATTCCCAACGTCGCTGGGAGCTCGTAGCGTTGCCACGTCTGAATTACGCGCTTTGTTTCACGTCGCTCAAAGTTTTGCGGCGGGCAAACTTCCACAGCCGGGCTCTCGTTTCCGGCTGAGAACCGGGTATTTACATTTTATGTGCAAGCCGACCTCGTCGAAAATGCAGCCGGGGCATAAATTTGGAAGCACTTTCGGTTTTTTTTATCGCGAAAGCGCGCGCGCTCGGGTATTTACATAATGGCGCGGTTTCTCGCAGGAGAGCCGCTATTTTTGCAGAGTTTTTTTTTTTTTTTTTTATTTAGAGACTTTTTTTTTGATCGCTCGCCGCAGCTATACTGGCGACTGCCGAGATCGTGTTGGAAGAGTTGAAGTGCGATGGCTGGTTGGGTTGGGAGGTTGCAAGACTAGTTTCACTTTCTCTTTGGCCCTTTCTTCGGCAGATATTTCAGATGAAAATTAGAACACTCCCCTTGCAGTCTCCCGACGTTGCGGCTGACACGGAGAGAGTTCGAGAGGCCAGATTTTTGGCATCCTGGGTAGTTTTTCTAGGGTGAGGAGGGAATAGTAATTAGTTCGTCTCTACCCGACGCCCGCTTGCAATTCTTTCTCGAAATGGCAGTTCGAAACACGTCAGTGAAGTTGACGAGTAGTGTGATTGTGGGGCTGCGGAGACAACAGGATTCAAGATGTCGGAGTCGGAGTTGTCCGCCATCTTGTATGACGTCACAAGCTTGGCCGCTGGCCTTGTTCATCTCTCCCCTCGCCCTAACCCAGCTCACAGCCGACAATCCAGCTACCGGTAGTTTTTATTGTTTTTCCTAGAAAAAACCCTCTATTTGCATAGAAACCTCCACCCACTCGATTATCACGACCCCTGGTAGAGTGTGTCAGTGTGTCGGTGTGTATGTATAATATATATATATATATATATATATATATATATATATATATATATATATATATGTGTGTGTGTCAGTGTGTCAGTGTGTCGGTGTGTATGTATATATATATATATATATATATATATATATATATATATATATATATATATATATATATATATATACATACACACCGACACACTGACATATATATATATATATATATATATATAGACACACACGATTTTAAAGATTTAATTTGCCATACGCGGGAAGAATTATAAAAGTAATTTTAAAAAAATGTGGATTCTTCCGATCTAAATATTTATTAGTGCAATCATATAGTAGTAGCAATCATATAGTAGTCCAGATCCCCTCGCAATCACACTTTTAACTGTTAATAGTTTTTCTATTATAATGAGATAGTGAATTGAAGGTATACCCTATTGAAAATTATATGCGAATATTAATACACATTTATTTTTTGTTTTCGGGAAAAAAAATGTTTAGTGAAAAAAGGTGATATTCAGGTCTGCATTTTATGAAAATGAAACCGCCAGGATGCGCGAGAAGGCACGCGATGCGCTTGTCATAACATGACTACATCAGGATGTCACTGTATGTATTAAAATGTTGCATGTTAAAACTAATGAAATTTCGTTTATTCGCATGCACGTGCATGCTGAGGAAACAAAAGTCACTTACTAGTGAGCGATAGGAATGTACTTTTTTTGGTAAATTAAAATTTGCCAACGATAATATATATTAGATGTTTAAAAAATAAATCCTCAATTTAAAGTAATAAATTTCATTTTTATCTAAAATGTCTTAATCGAACTGTATTTGTAATATACTGCCAAACATCAGAAAGGGTCTTCTACTATCAAAAATGCCATAAATATCACAGTGTAACTGGCATAAAATACAGCTTAGAAAAATCTTTTTACAATCGACATTATCTAAATAATTGTTGTCCGAGCTGCGTCGTGAAAATGAAATGGTTGTGTTCACGTATTTCAACATGCTGAACGTGTTTCGTGTGTATTTGTGGCTGCTACAATACAGCAATGCTGCTGTTTTGAAAACATCTATCTCATCGACAGAAAACGCGATGACAGGAAACAGAAAAAAAAATGTCATAGGCGAGAACAATAATTTCAATGGCATCCCGATAGGCCGCAACAAAAAATAATTTACTATAAGAAAGTTTAACACCACATCACATACTGACGCGAGCTATCACTCAACTACAGGTATTGGATTCCATGCTATAACGCCATGTCGGTTGTAGGCGATCTTTGTGTAAGGCATTCGTGCAAACCGTCACCTACACGAGCGAGGCTGCTACACGGATATTTGGCCGGCCAGAGGAAGTGGGGGGAGGGGTAGGTTGTCCGAGCGGATGTGAGGTGAGGCAATGCTCAGGGTCTACATTGTCAGCTGCAGACATGTCCAAGGCTTTGCTGCCGCCACGTCGTCTGAGCTTGCCAGTGCAAATGACGTTTATCAAAGGCATGTTGCTAAAAAATAAATACAATTTATGCTATGCAGGAAAGGAAAATTTATAATACACACGCTCGTACACATAGGCGTCAAAGCTCGCGGCTCTGTGCTCACAGCGATGCGGTTTCGGCATTGTAGATGCACGTACGTAGTCACACACATGTGCGCGCACACACACACACGTACACATATGTGTCAAAGATCGCGGCTCTGTACGCACAGCGATGCAGGTTCGTTATTGTAGACAGGCGAGCATGCTCTAAACTTCATTTTAAGATAGACATACAATATTCGCCCAACGTTTGATTGAAGTTGAGTAAGTAGCCGCGCAAAATTATTCTGTTACTACATTCGTTTATAATATTATTTACGTTTTTCCTCTGTGTTAGCTGGATTGTGTATGTGTGCGCAGCCACATATCACACAGCATCTGTGATGAATTTTGCTTTCCTCGGACACATAAACAGAATTGTATATACTAATATATTATTTTATATTCTACGGGTTACTCTCATACCCACTGAAAAATGCAATCTTAATGTTAACCAACAATACGAGAGATTGTTGAGAAACCTAATTATCAGTCAGTAGTTTCGCAATAACAAGATGCTCTAACAAGAATAGTAATTGTGTTTAATATTAAAAACTATACTTATTTCCGCAGGCCTATCTCGTAACACGAGTTCCATGAAAGTTAAGTAATTGGTTAGTAAAAACATATGTTGACATTTAAAAACAATTTAAGTTTCTTATGCAACAGAAGTGTTTGTAAAAAATGTGTACCACATGACCATACACATAATGTTTGCATTACTGTAGAACAAAGTCTTTTATAATTTGTATGCAGAATTCAGTAGTTTAATTGCACAGAGTCCACTGCTCTTAAAAATATGTTCCAGGAATGCAGTACAGAAGTTAGAAAATATGTCTCCTTTCTATAATAATCGAGAATGAGGGAAATAACACTACTGTAACATGTGTGCTAACAGGAGCTTGATATTACTCGAGCATGAAACCGCAAAAATGGTTTTGGCGAAAGCTGAGTACATCATTAGAAGGCAATAAATAAACTGCTATTCTGACACTGTAGCTACACATGGTGAAAGTCTCCGTAAAATGTATGCCGTTTTATTTTAAATTATACATTTAATTTGTATTGGTGTAAACATTAGTAGCTTCGACTTGACTCCCCTCTACAGTGTACAAGGACATGATTCCTGGTAGTGGTACATTGTGGATATTTGTGTTAGTTAGATCAATTTTCGTGGAGGGCTTCATTTCTTATACTAATAATTTTACATTCACATTTTCTTAAGTAGTGACATTTTTTCATTGCTATGTGACATGTCGTTCATATCCAAAGATTTTTTGGTGACTCAAAACATAAAGTATTTACTGATAATAACTTAAATTTTAAGGTCTGTCTTTTAAAAAATAAATAAAGCACAACAGATTAAAAAAATATTTGAAAATGACATGAGAAAAACACATAAACCCTTGAATAAAAGTCTTTATATATACATCGACCTCGTCCACATCGAGTTCGCCTCCCGATATCCACTTCAGCGACCCAGGAATTGTAGCAGGAAAGGCACCCGCCCTCCCTTTTTGATGTACAAACTTCAGTTATGTAGTTTTGGAACCTTCTCGACCAAATACATGTCTGAAATCTTTGTAGGCTGGAACTCCTCGGTATAGAAACTGCCACAGATGGGTATGCTGTTCAGACCTTCGAGATAGTAGGTCCTCGGAGCATAGTTGCATATACGTCGCACACGAAACAGTTCGGGGCTCCAACTCAATCTAAACCATTTCTGGAAGGCACCTTTCTGTTTGGAGATGCGCACCAGTTCGCCAATTTTGTCTTTAGGCTTTAGTGGGTCCCTTTTCTTGTTGTTGGAGTACACTGTCAGAAGCAGGGAGTCGTCCTCGGCATCTTCTGGCTTCATGTGAGTGGTAGAATGAACAGTAGAATTGTACTCACGAACGAGATTCTGTAGTAGCTCAAACCACTTCTAGTTTCCGTTCTCCGGGAAATGCTTCCATATCTTGCTCTCCAGGGTCCTGTTGAACCTCTCGACGATATATGCTTTCAGATTGCTGTACGTGGAATAATGCTTTATGTTATATTTCTTCATCAGGGCCTTGAACATTGCATTGTAGAATTCCTTGCCCTGGTCAGTTTGCAAATTAGTCAGGATGCATCCTTCACCCAACACATCGACCATGGCTTTGGTGATATTACGCCTGTTCTTCGACTTGACCAGCCTGGCCCAGGCAAATTTGGTATCGTCTCGATGATGTTGACTTGAAACAGGTCATTCGTCCCATAAATCATGATCTTGCGATGGTGGTAGTTATGCCTGATGGCCACATGCAGTTCGTGGGCGATTCCCACGGTACTTATCGTATGTAGCCTCTGCCCTTCAGTTTTAGATGATGGATATGACATTAATTTCCAACCCTTTGCGAAGCGACCAGTAGTCGTAGTCTATCGACGAGTTCATTCGGGTTGTTACAAAACTTGTATTCGATGTTCTTGTAACTGTCTATCTTATTCAGACCATACCCATTTTTCAGTGCTAGGCTACTGAAGAGGTATGCGAGAATATAGCTTTCTCCATTATCTTCATCCTTATAAGCATCAGTCTTGGGATTGTTATACTGGTAAAGCACGTGTGTAAGTTCGAGAAAGGTCTTATATTCGAGCATGTCGGTTTCTGTAAAGTCCCTGTGATCCTTGCAAAATAAAATGTCATAAAGCCCGATTTTCCACGAGTCTTGTAATCGCCTATTTGGATCACCCCACCTGATTGAGACTCTGTTACATCAGCACCAAAGAACCATTTATCATTTTGCCTGTATACACTGTACGTAGTATCATTATTATGAGCTGCATACAATCGTAGGTTCCATCGAGCCAGAACATTAGATTTTAGGGCTTTCTTCCATACATTTTTCTTGTGTGCCAAATCATCATCTGATCAATCATACCGATTCCTTTGTATGTCATGTCTCCTTTTTTTTCTTCCTAGGCTCAACATTATCATCGCCTTTGGTCTTCACGAATACAAGCACTCTATCACTCTCCTTGAGTATATCGATATGGCGAGTAATGGGCTTAACGATTTCTTCATTTATAAGGCGATCTTGGCGATCAAATACTTCGATCGAATCGACTGAATGACTTGATGCAGTTCGCTAGCAATGTCCATCATCATACTGAATAAAAATTGTTACTGTTGTTCTATTTGATAGGATTAGTCGTGAGTCTCCAAAAACGAGTTTCGAACATTTCCAGGCACTCACTGCAGTATCCAGTGTGTCCTTGCAATGGTTTTGAATGTCAGTTTTGTTGATGAGGCAGGAACCAAGGTAGCGAATTTATGCTCTATGAAACCTTTAAGTGCTTTTAGATTCTTATCACTTTGTGTTGATGCCATATTCAGTCTGTTGGTAATTTGCCTTTGAACACTCGTTATCTGCTCGTCCATAGCCATCAAATCGAGAACAATCTCGGTTTTCACATGATCCATCTTTGCCTCGAGTTCGAACAAGAAAGTGCGAAAGAATTTGCTCTGATCAGCCAACACATTGTGTAATTTCGAGATTAAGCCATTACTAGTTTCGAGGACAAAATGTTTAGTAGCAGCATCTTCGGATCCATTGAGTTCCCCAACATTTCAAATTATTCTTCTACTAGCATCGCAAGTTCCATCGTTTAATGGTACGAGACAACCTCCATGTTTGTCTTTGTCAAGTCACAGCTTGAGGCTACTCTGCTCGAATTTCGATATGCTGTATCTCTTTCTCGATGGTCGATTATATGGCTATTATATAGAGACCCATATTTTACGATCACCAAAAATTCATACTTATCTTTCCAGCAGAAAGAACACAGGCTCTTGAAATCTGGTAATGTCGTGCCCATATTGATGTGGCCACCATTCACATGTCACAGATTTATAACATCCATGCAAAACAGCACAAACACATTAGCACTATCGCGAAGGAGTTATTTGGATACATGCAAGTAAGTCTAGCCAAGGTACACAGAGTCCATGTTCGCATGCCTTCCCTTGCTAAAGTACTCCTGTATGCAAGTCTGTTTCCCATGTGTCACATTGTCGAAAACAAACATTGAGTTTGGCAGTGCTTCGCTCGGTGAAACGACGGCTTCCTTGTCGCTGCAAGGGAAATATCCCTACACCATCTACGGCCTGCAGTACTAGTGCCAGTCGCTGGTATTTCGATTGCTGGATCGATTTGGAGTACAGGTACACATTCTCGAGCCAAAGACCATTCTCTTCTTCCAGCAGGCTGAGTAGGACCCATGATTTCCCTCAATTTGATGGTCCTGTGATGATGCACCTCATTGTATTTGGAAATAGGCTTCCATGTCGTGATTTGAGGGGGATAGCTTCAACTTCAGTATAAATGTGTATGAGTAGAGTAAAATATTGCCTGATAATATGTATGTTACCAATACAAACTCATTGAGCAAGTGGAGCAGTTGTGGAGCTTGATGAGCGATCATGGAGCAAGTGAAGTAGTTGTAGAACATGTTGAATGATTGTAGAGCATGGGGAGCAGGTGGAGCGATTTTGTAGCATTTGGAACGATTGTGGAGCGAATGTGAAGTGATTGTGGAACATGCGAAGATTGAAAATTATGTGATTATTGTATTTGCATAGAATCAGTGCTCTAAATCTTAAAATGTCTCTTTAAAGCTTCTCTCCGAGTAAACTACGACTTTCAAATTTTGTATTCTAAAGTCACACTTGAAGTTTTCACCCTGCTGGTCGTTATTTTATATTGTTGTAAATTGTGCAAAGCTTTACACACATTACTGCAGAAACTACAAAGAAGATGCATCATTAGCACTTTATGTCTGTACTGTTAGATGTCTACAATGATACTGAAACAAAAATGTAGAAAAGGAGTGTATTAATACTTTTCTCGCTTAGTTCACTATGATGTCTCAAACAGGTAAGACCACATCTGGAAGCGGGATCGTCGATACACTGATCAACAATCTACTGTTCAAGCTGCATATTCCTGTATAGAAGTTCTGTGGGCCGAGAACGAATATAGCTAAGAGGGTGGCACTTGGTTGCACAGGTATTAACACACTGTATGAAGCATGCAAGCAACATAACATCGATTACACCCTGATCAAGGATCTACAGGCTAGGCACCAGGCACACTATATACTCGTGCATAGGAAGGTCGAAATAAGAAAATCGTCATATACTGGGCTCGGAGAAAAAATAGCACTGTGGGGCATTTCTAATGTGATAAAGGTGAAAGTGAAGATGGTAATGGGTACGAAAAGCAAGTAGAAGGTGCAAGTGAAACAAAAAGTAGTGCTGATAAAGGGAAGAAATGCATGCAAGACCAACAAAACATCTACCAGTCGATTTTTACCATTACTTTTGCCTGCATTCGGAACCCTCCAAGACATAATCGGAGCCATGAGGGGTATCGTCCGAGGTGTCAACACATCATCAAACAAATGCAAGTAGTTGACAGAGTACCAAAGGCACAATGCAAATATGGAGTCTATCGCTATGGGTAAAAATGGCCAAGGCTACAACCTTAGGCCATATCCAGTCGTAGGAGGAGGTGTGCAAAAAAATGCAGCAGGAAGAGGCGATAGTGAAATTTCTACCGAAATGGCTGCTTACGAACGTGGATTTGGAACTGTGCAAATACAAGATACCTCATTGTCGCGGAGTGTTCATGCATAATACTTTGCCCCCTAAAGCAAAATTTGACGAATGTGCCATAATCAATCTGGACACGACAGTCTGGCCCATTACATACTGAGTAACTGATGTCAAACATAGAAAACGAGCAGACTACTACGACAGTTTCGGTAATTTGCAACCTCTGCCCGAGCTGTACCTGGATAATTTCTATCTTACTTACAACTACAAGATGGAGCAGATGCCAACCCCTTGGGATTGCAGACACTTATGTATTTGCTTCCTTGTTCAATCATACAAGTAAATTAATTAAATGGCTATACATGGACCAGAAACCATCAATCATGTGATAATGCTTACCTTGATGGGCTGTAGCTCCAAGCTCCATGCTGTACACTTTCCCTAAACGACCTGGAAGGGAATGGTGTATAGGTTTCGTCGATTTTCGAACCTACAATGCGGTACCGAACATCGACGAAAAAAATTCCAAGATGTATCTTGTGAAAAGCAGTAATTTCTCCTGCGAGATAACATTACCCATTGGCGCTTATGAATTAGACGACATTGCAAGGTACACCGGAGATTTGCTGTCTTCCGACACAGAATTAGAACTATGTGGAAATTCCAATACTCTGAAGAGTGTCATCAGATACAGCGAAGTTATTAACTTAAGAATACAAAGTCCATCGGAATGATGCTGGGGTTCGAGCCATGCATATGTGAAGCTGGAAAAATCCACGAATCGTCATGACCTGTAAACATCTTTTTGCCGATAGATCCTCCAGGTTATAAACTGGTTGTGGCACCTCAAAGCATTATTTACGTTCTGGTCGTCGGGAACAGAGCACACGAGATGGTAGTGATGATCGTCGACCATCATGGAGTGTTGGGAAACTTTTTAAACAAAGAAATCACCCTATGATTGCATTTGAGAAGATGAAAATACGTTTAACGGCGACCAGAAGCAATAAAACAAAGCAGCACATCAACCTGCAATCAGTATGCTGCAGGTCACCAAGGTGTTAACACATGCAACGAGATTTTCCTTCGCAGTCTTGGCTTCGAGTTCGATTGCCATTGAAGATTACATAAACATCGACGAGCTGGTCATTTTCGAAGACAGCGTCACGAAAGTGGAACTTCGCCCATTACAGCCATTCCTGATCGGACCATACTCGTTACCATCGGAAGTTCGGATAGTTGCCCAACACTAAGATATCTGTACTCTTCCTTGTTAGTCATTTGTGCAATTCAAAGGGACAATGACAAAAGAAGATGGATCCAATCTGGCATAGACGAAAATAACAACCAATGGTATGCTCCACCTCATTGATCGCATTATGTATTTGCTCAATGGTGTCGAAGTATACCAGATGAGAGATGTTGACATAAAGAGAGCGATCAAAAATTACATCTTGCTCGTGCCGAACAAGCTGTCTGCAGTCAATATGGCAGGTTGGGTGGGATAGAAGATAACTACAGTGTTCTTATATACCCCGGAGGGAAATCCAAGGTCTCTATTCCTCTAGCGATGTTGCTGGAATTCGCCGAAGACTACAAAATAATTAACATCTATTCGAAGCAGGAACTGGTAGTGCTCATAGCCAATATGTGCACAGATGCCATTATGTGTACATGGGAAAACCTGGAGACAGTGTAATTGAAGCTACAGTCCATCAAATGGGTGCTGCCTCATGTTCAGCTGAGTACTACCGAACACATCAATATGCCTAAGGATGTGGAAGATGGCAAAAACATCGATGTGGCTTTCAGTTCATGGAGTCTCGGGATCTAACCCCGGATTTCCTGCAAACCAGTGCATCAACTGGATGGTAAAGACCAGCTTTGCCACTGAGAAACCAAGGTACATCATCGTTGTGTTACAGCTCGAAAGACAGCAAGATGTGAGAGTGAGCCATTCGCAGTTCGAGAAATGTTAAATAGAATACGCGACAATGTATTCAAACAGTGAAAGCTACCCTTAAGTGGACATGGACATGAACTTTGTAAATTGTTAGAACCTTCTGGCATCTCAAATGTATGCTCAATTCCAAAATGCATATCATGGGTGCATGCAATCCCCGATACTGAGCCTAGATACCTACTAGTGTTTCGCCCCACTCATGGTGTTCGACATGTGTAAACAGGACGAGCATATCAATTCGTATGTGATCGACTGCAAGATCGAATTTACTACACATGGAAAAATTCTTCTACAGGTATACGCTTTCTGCCTGATCCTTCACAACCAACTCGCATTATACAATTGTCGAGGCCAAGTCGCCAATATACTTTTGTGAATGCCGCAGAAGATATAAATACGATGGGCTGTAAGCGATATCTGTTTAGTCGACTTCGAGCATAGACAGTATCATGGTGTACTGTAATCTGCAAGGCTTCCAGAGCCAGAGTGGCTATGTGCTCAAGAAGATTGCAGTGTGCTACGACGACGATGGCAAAATGTGCATGCAATTCTTTCAACCCCTTATTCGGGGAAACTGTTGGACGAGAAAATCAAGAAAATAAACGACAGGCTGACGAAGTACCACCACGGACTGGAGTATGAAGAAGGCAGACTCCATACCATCATAAGGGAAACGTACTGCACAATTTACTGATGCAGTATACGCAAAGACTGGTTTATGTGGTGCGACTCGAGCAGAAAAATGGTCGAACGACTAGTGTAAACGCGAAGTTGAAATCATCGATGTGTAGTTCGAGTATGGCTGTATTTCGCTGCACAAGCTGTCGAAAATTTATGATGGCCAGCAATGGCACGTCTGCGACAGATCAGAACCTGACTGGAGACACGTGTTGAGGAATACACTGCTGCTCCACAAATGGTAACCCTCGGTCTTAGACTGTGAATCTGCTGCCTACTAGACAAGAAGTCACACCGACATCAGTTCCGAAGAACATAAAAAAATATGAACATACACTGAATTTTTTGTGTTATGGGGTATAATGTATTTATCTGTTTAAAAAATTGTGTGTAAAACCATTTAAATGAGGTTGTTTTTTAGTCCTAACTCATTACGCTACCATTTTCTCCAGAAATCTCAAAAAAAGAAAATCCACACACTTCTTGTACTATATTAACTATTCATGAATTGGGGTAAAATTGGTGTAGGTTGAATTCGCACATATGGACCTCGGAATGTACACATGCCTCCAGGTTGAAACAGGCAGTGTGTTGGAAGGAAGGAGAATGATGGCGAGTGGTTGTGTGGGGGAGGGGGGCAGAGATATATTTGCGGACATTCCAGAGCTAATGGGATCTACAGTCATGCCATGGACTTCTTCGTGTGTAGTACCAGCAGTGCCATCGACTTCTTCCTCTTCAATCATATCATCCACCTCTTCGGCTGAGGCACCTATGTATCTACCAGAACTTCCAGGGTCTTCGGGAATGTTTGGCACAGGGCTAGCAGAAGTGCCATCCAGTTCTTCATCTGTGACAACAGCATCGCCAACTCAACCATCGACCTCTATTGCAGCGACAACTCTATGTTAAACCACCTCTACTGAACCATTCCGACATTATAAGTGTCGCTTCTGTGAAAGCAGCAGTGCCCGTCGACACTAGAGGCATGGCTGCAAAAAGAGCCCCACCCAAATAAAGTACATGTGCTTGACGTGTCGTGTGAATATTTCATGAGTGTATGGACTAAGGCTGTGTATGAATACGTGCAAGGGGCTTCCTCCATGTAACATAGGGAATAAACCTTCACAGCTATCAGACCTTCTCGACTTTGCCAACAAAAACATGCCATAATCAATCCCCACAACAACAAATGTTTCAAGTGGTCACTGTTGGCTGGATTTGTGAAGTCATCGAATCCGCAGTGTGTGAACAAGATGTATGCTGAGGTGGGGAAAAAGTGTGATTTTAGTGCACTGGATTTTCCGACTCCTCTACAGCAAATAAAGATCTTTGAGAACAACAACCCTGGTGTGTCTGTAAATGCGTACTCTTTGAATGCCAGGGGAAAAGTGGTGCCAATATGTACGGCTAAGAATGAGAAACATCAACATATCAATCTTCTGATGGTGAAGGACGAAACTACGAATATTTCGCATTATAGTTATATAAACACTTTTCACGACTGGTTAACCAGCAGATTACTTCGCATGGGTACAAAGATCATGTCTGCAAACGGTATTTTAAGCTTTATACCGATTACCTACGGAAATCAGGACTTACTGGGGAACAGTGCCATGCAGTACACAAAACAAAGAGAAAAAGATAAATTTTCAATGTGTTAATGTGTTTCCTCATGTTGTACATTATGGAATAAAATTATTTTATAATAGAAAGTATGTTGTATTTTATTTATTTCTAAAATTCCTGCCTTATGTAATGAATTGTTTTAAATAAAATAATTACATAAAAAAATTGAATGTAACAATTTACATGGCCTCATCTACCATTCGGTACAGCTCGTTAGCACTCATGCCTACAGTAAACTATCTCCGGTGGCTGAAACATGTGTCACTATCACATTTAGTGTCTAATAATGAAAAAAATAAAATAAACATCTGTGTTGAAGATGAAATTTTGTCGCCACTGGTCAGATTAGTATGGATGGAAGGATAATTTGTTAGGTAAGACCATGGCAAGTAGGGGGGTGTTGTTTACAATAGTGGGGTGTAGGGTGGAGTAACATTATTTGTTCCTCGATTTGTAGAATAATGTTTTCAATTTTTTCGCGATTTTAATTTTTTGGAGGGGATGGAAATATTGGTTAGGATGGTAGGGTGAGTGTGAGGTTAATGTTATATGTTCTTCGATTTTTTCGATTTTTGTACTATTTTGTCCGCGTATGGGAAATTAAATCTTTAAATTCGTAAATAAATATACACAATGGCGATCGGCAGTTTAGCAGAGGTCGTGGTGGTCCAGGGAGTAAAGGTTTCTACGCAAACGAACTTTTTCTAGAAAAATCAATAAAAATCCAAAGTGGCGAGCCTATATATTTAATAAATGTTTTTTTTTTTTTTTTTTTTAAAGGCTTTTCCTATTAAAATAGTTTCTTGGATTACAGGTCGCTGGATTGTCGGCTGTAGGTTGGGTTAATGGCGAGGGGGGAGATGAACAAGGCTGCTGGACATGATTGTGACGTTATCCAAAATGGCGGATAGCTCCGACTCCGACATCTTGAATCTCCATAAGCACACTACTTTGACACCATGGCAGCAAATACAGTTTCCTCAAAACTTAGTTGTGTCTAGATCTTTGTAAACTGAACTTGCTCTACCGTCTATCACTTGACGTGCTGTAACTGACGACACAATCGTGTATGCTATAATGCACTTTTTCATAGCGTGGTTTCCTAAAATTAGTGTTTTTAGCCTGCTTTCCGAAGGAAAGAAAGCTTTATGAGATCATATTCACGTGTGCGTGTTTATCTGCGTATGTATTGTCCCTCAGGCCCATCTCCCGTCAATTTTTATGTTTTCACCAAAATCGATACATTATTTAGTAAGGTCACCTAATATGAGAGTTTTCTACCACGACAGGCACTTGCTTTCAAAATGGCTGCATTAAAATATTTAATGTGATATGTCACTTCTCGGGAATCTTTCAACCTATTTAAACCGAATTTTGCATGCTGGCAGAGCATCATATACGCATTACATTTGAAATGGATATATATGTTAGTCGGCGTTTTGGAAGATAGCACCATGTGAAAAAAATAAATATTTTACATTATATCTCGAAATCTATAAGTAATTACTTTCCTATTGGTATGTATTTAATACTATGGGAGGCCAGGTAAACGTGAGTGAAATTGATTACGTACTTTTTTTTTCTTCTAAAAGGCAAACATATAAATATTTTAGGTTTATCTGGTATATCTACTTTACCATTTATCCTATTTATATCTAATTATGTAAGCTGAAAGTATATATTACGAGCTTCATATATGTCAAACATAACAATTTTTGTGACCCATTTTGCAAGATAGCAACACAAGAATTAATTAAGTTTCTGTCATATCTCTGGAAACAACTGAACGATTCCTACCAAATTTGGCAAACAAGTAGTAATGCGAAAATTATTAAAATGTTATTTTTTAATAATGCCAAGCACGTATTTTCAAAATGACGATCACATAGGCATCATAGTTTAATATAATTTGTCATCGACACCATGTAATCAATTCCAACTTAATTGTATATACCGACAGTATATATTACAACTGTTAAAGGCATCTACAAAGATCATCTTTTGTCAGCCATTTTGTAAGATATGCAACATAAATAGTACAGGCTGTATGTAATATCTGGGGAAACAATTGTCAGATTCCTATCGAATTTGGTAAACAATTAGTACTGCAGCAGGTAGTGTAAACTGCTACGTTTTACGTAAGTCAGGCACTTATTTTCAAAACGACTGATATATAAAAATTTAGGTTGGTATCTTTTACTAACGAAACAAATTCCACCTTAACTTTGTATGCTGGCAGTATGAATTACAACCATCACATGTGTCTATAGAAAGCCACATTTCTGTACCATGTTGTAAGTTAGCCCCAAAATAAAATTAAGATTTTGTGTCATACTTCGCAAAATAATAATCCCAGTTTTATGAAATTTGGCGAAGAAGTGTACTGTGGTAAACTATATAATAATGCGTATTTCTTAAGCGTAACATACACTTATTTTCAGAATGGCAGCTGTAATAACACTTCGTTTAGTGTGCTATATATATATATATATATATATATATATACATATATATATATATATATATATATATATATATATATATATATATGTAATCTATTTCAAGTTAACATTGTATACCAACAGTAGACAATCATCGAATGAGCTAGTACGTAACTTTTTCCCCCTCCATTTATGAAGATCATAACATGGAAAATATGGAGATTTGTGCCGTATCTCAGAGACGAATCGACCGATTTTTTTCCAAATTCTTCACACAAGTAGCGCTATGGTAGGGCATGTAAACATACATGTTATAAGCGGCTCAGTCACTTATTTTCCAAATGACGGCCCTGTAAATATTTCAGGTTAGTAAACCCTATCATTCGAAACATAAGGCTGATTTAATTCGAAGTCGATTCTCGAATCCGACTTCCGTAATGCACAAGATTGCACACTAGCTTATGGTATATTTCCTGGGTTCGAGTTCCGGTAAGGTACGTGTGCATTTGTAATTATCTCACAAGTGTTGCATATATTTCTGGTTTTATTTATAATGATATTGCTTTCAACGGGACAAGTCTTACCTATCAACTCAGCTTTTAATAAGTTATAAAAATTAATTGCACCCATGTGGAGGAAAGTAGACTCATTAATTTATATCATCAACTTCTTGTTTTATTTTACTTTTCAATTAAATAAGTAATTTTTGCCTGTAAGTGTACACATTTATAAACCAGTAGTACTGTAATACCGAAAATGCCTTTCGCAGATAATGATTTGGTCACTACTAGTAGGTTGCTTAAAACTAATGCCTGTTATTATATTACATAATCATTATTTTAATTATATAAACCAATGTTACAGGATATGATTAGTTGTAAAACAAAAAAGCTGTTTTTGGGAGAATTTTAAATTAAGAATGAATCATTCAATTAGCACACTTAGAATAATCGACTCGCAGGCCTATGTGCACTGGCATATGTAGTCGGTATGTACGGTACCTAAATAACGTTAATTTCGTATAATAACAAAATAAAACCATGGTAATGTCTGCAACGTGTTTGAGTAGATGATAATCGTCGTATCCAGGACTCTTCGGTTCATAATTACTCATAATTTGCTATTTTAACGACATGTTTTACGGTAAGTTATTTAGTAAATATTTAACCTCGAAAGTTTTAATTTTACGCGAGTGGTTATTTCAAAATATTGAAGTCAACGAATATCAGCAAACGAAACTTTTTCACGTAAGCGAACGAGAGTTATAATTAGTTTGCGGTTTATTCACACTCTTGAATAAAACATTTGAAAAACTACCCCATGTATGACGTATTTGACTTTTTGATACAATTGCCACGTATCAGGAACGTTTTAAATTTCTGTCAATATAAAAAATATGCTCTTTGATATTAAACTGGAAATTTACCTATACTCTGCCTGTAAATTACAATATGTAATTTTAATTAATATAAATAAAAACGGAGGGAAAATGAGTGAGTTTGGTAATGCCTAGCAAAATAAAAAAGTCCTTATGAAACTTGCATTTCACTGAGTGTGTACGAATGCAATTGGTTGTCGCTTTGGAGTAATTTTCTATACTTGGTTAGGCTTCGTTTGCATATGGTGGAGGAATATTCTGGAAGTAGAACCTTAGCAGGGCGTTAGAAAAGTCTGGAAGTAACCGTGAATGGACTATGCAAGTGCGTCTAGTTACGTCGCAGCGTCGCTTGCACCTGGCGGATTCACCTGTGCAAAGTACGGCGAGTTCGGGAAGGTAAATGCTCGGACGCTTTTCAGTAAAACTGCGGTTATCCAATTAGTTCGAAGCCGCTTGTGCCGTTCTTGCCCCGAGGCCGCACTATAGCTCACGCCGCTCGGCGCTCACGTTATTCGTCCGCGCCTCGGCGCAAGAGTGGCACACGTGATCTCTAGCCCCTACATATGCATGTCCGGCGTACTCGTGGAAAAAAAAGTTCGCGACTACGGCCGCAAAACTTTCTGGAGTCACTGCTTTTTTTTCTCGTTGTCGCAGTCAACTTTGCATAAAGATTTTTCACACGAACGTTACTGACAATGAATCTATATGGAAATTAAATTTACAAGTAAAACACATAGTTCGGGGAAGCTTAGTGCAAACTAGGTGACCTACTTTACTTTTGGCTTAAGTATTCCTCACAGATATTCAAATTATGCGCCCAACTATTAACATAACTATTAGTTTTATCGACGTAAACTATCCGTCCATGTTCCAACGTTTAGAATATATATATTTTTGCAAGCTATACGTAGCAGAAATATTGAAATTGTTAATCGCTCAATGAAATCAAGTATCCTTCCTTCACGAGAACTACGTACAGATTTATAGTAGAAATTCTACGAAGTCAGAAGTACGGAAGTAAGTGCTAGGTACATTAGTCATCACATATTGTGATCCTATATATTTGTCTGTGGCCTTCAATCTCGAATAGTTTTCGGCACCTCAAATATTTCTAGAAACGCCGAGTGCATATTGAAATCCCCGACTGCTTACTGAATATTTTATTGAGAATTCAAGATTCTTTGCAACTTTGTACAAAATGTAGAAGAAACGAACATTTTGAGAATCTGTTTAAAATAGTCAATATAATTAATTTTGTGTCGTCTTATTCCTATTTTTGCGCAAATAACAACTTATTAACCTTTACCTAATATGGAAGTTTATTAGAAACAATTGAAAAGCATGTCAGTATAAAATATTTTTACATTGCTAGTAGCAGACGCTTACCCCAATTTCTCCCTAGTTAGACCTCCAACAAGTGTCCAAAACATAAAGAACTTGTATAAAATTGTTAGTTTAAAATAAAATTTATTTATAAACTATTTTTGAGAATCATCTATTGCAAAGTTTGTTATTATATTCCGTTCCAGTACCCCACAAGTGCGTGGTCATTGCTGACCGTATGACGCCCACAACTACAAATATGATGAACTTCCACTACTAGTATTAATATTTAAGAACATATCATTCAATGAAACATACTTTCCCCATGTCATATCTTGAAACGTCCATTAGCGTGAGCTTATGTATATATAGTAAAGGAAATATCATGCACTGCGCATTTTGACTGCGTCAGATGCCTTGTAACCTCAATTCAGAGTGTTTTGGTACCTAAAACGTAAGTGTTCGTGTAAACAGTCATACTCAGATAGGCTATGTTAATACTGAAACTTAACTTTATATCTAATTTCCAATTTTTCAATAGTTCGCATAATCCACTGCAAAGAAAAATTTAATTTGAGATTTTTTTGTTATTTATGCTGCGTATAAAATAATTTAATTAATTTCGTGGCTTGTAAATTAATTTAATACGTCCACTTTTCAGTTATTTTATTTAGCAACATAGTTTATTGGGATTTATCAGACAATCGAGTACTCAGTTATTTTTAATGCGAATCTCACTGAAAAGTATATATGAGTTTCTGTTTACCTTTGTTCAGATATTGCTGAAAAGCTCAATATTGACGTCCTGTAACACCATTTCTTAATCTACGAAAACCTTTCTGCTGACCATATATTATCCATGCTAGAGGAACCATTATATATGTTATGCCAATGTGTATTTACGTATGTAGGTATGCCTACACGCATGTGTGTTTGCATTCATATAAGTACGCATGCATGTATGCAAGTATACGTATGCGTGTTTGTAATTACCCATGTTTGTGTGCTGGAATATATATGAATGTATGAGTGGATACATGTATGAATGCACGTACGCTCCACGCATGTATGTATGCACCTATGTATATATGTATTTTTGTATGTATGCAATAATGCGTGTATGTATGAATTCACACACACACACAGATATAAATATAACCGACTCAACATCCTTTCTCTGAAAGCAATCAATTGGACTATTTAAGAGAACACTATCCCTGCTTTGGTCATACATTTATACGAAATGCATGACGGTTTCCGTGAGAAATGATGCACTTAATGATGGCATAAGCGAATTCTGTGTGACAGTGCCAGTTCTGAAGTCTAGATGATCTGCGCCTTTGCAAGTCCATATTGCCGAGCGCTAGTTGCACAGTGCCCCACAACACCCGCTCAGATAAAGTGTTTTGCCAAGCCAGGCCCGGGCTCTTCTTCAAGCCACGCATTTCACGTTTTCGCATGTTTGTAGACGACTGAGAATATAATACTACAGAAGACGAGACAGTCATGGCCCGATGAATTAGCATAAACGCCACCTAGCGATCCTGTCAGTCATTTATAGAACTCGCCCAAGGCGTGTACATAGTTAAAGATGGCATAGCCACCAAATTCAGTGAAACTTCACGAGACGTACAAGTTTTAAAAAACTGCACCGTAAAAATAAATAAGTATTGTCGCGCATCCTATATAATAAGGAGGCGGTCCCTGTCCGTCTTTAATACTTCTAAGTTCGTTTGGAATTCAACAGAAGTTCTTAAAATTTTGCAAAGCGAATGCTCAGGGCCAAATACAGGTCAAGTTCGAATTTCAGCTAGACCAGTTTACGCAGTCATGACTTTTGACCTTAGAAACACATTTTTAAATACTTCTTCCTATGAAAGTCTTGTTTTAATGCCTAGAGATTATTGCAAAGAGATATGAAGGTAATGTTTACTATAAGTGTATGGCAAATTGAGTTAATTTAAATATAATTATATATCTGTATGCAGTAATTTTTTCAGTCTTGGTAAGACTAAAGACGGGGGGGGGGGGGGTGGTGGGTGGAATGGTGGGGGCTGAAATGGAGAAGGGTGGTGTGTTGGAGGGGGTAAATGAGGGGGTGTATATATGCAATTTTTTTCTGTCTTTGTATGATAACCAAATTTTTTAACATGGTACCTGTTCTAGGCACGTGACAATACTAAAAAAAAGTCACGGGCTGGGCCCCTAGTATTGTAATATTATACAGCTCACCGAATTTTTTCGTCTTCTTTACCTGTAACGGTATACATTTTTTCGTTAATAAAAGTATCTAAACAGTTAGACATAAACATATCAATCAAGGAAATGTATATCACCTGAGAGCGTGTAGAGTCTCTGTAATCACACAGCGTAACACTTCGTGAACATCAGTTTCGTACGACGAGAGAATGAACTGGAACACTGTTTCGATGTCCGCGATAACGTATCATCATAGTGCACTGTGTTGGGCCCGTGTATTCTAAGCGGCACATTCTATACGATCTCTCACTGTAGCCCCTGCAATGACCCAGTCTTGACGTGACTATTGAAAACGTTATCTTATAACGTATACAGGTGCGGGAAGGTTCACTTGGCCACTGTTGCCAACATCAAATCGCATAATTCTATACGCGGTTTCTTCACATTTTTTAATCAGACCTTTGAAATATTTTTGTTTTCTAAATGTTTCACGTACTTCAAAGGGTTTTATACTTCTTTTAACACAAAAGTATAATTTTTTTTTATAAAATTGAACCTTTATTATGATTTATTTATGAAAGATATTATTTAATTTGTAATAAATATAAATAAAACAGAGAGATAATAGCTGCGTTGTAACGCCTAGTAGGAAATAGTTCCTATTCAAAATATTAAAACTGTGTGCCTACGAACACAGCACGTTGTCTCGTTGGTGTAATTTTCTAGACATTTGTTAAGCTTATTTTGCATGAGGTGGATGAATATTTTAAAAGTTGTACTTAAGCAAGCCTTCAGAAAAATTTTAAGTAACATTGAAAGGACTACACCGACGCATCGCGTTCAAAATGTGCAATAATTCCCCGAAATCCCCCAAAACGGTTATGTTATATGTGTATTGTAGGCTACGAACACGTTTACATATACTTAGTATGACACCTGCTTGCACTTGACACACTACATTCAGCATTTCCCTAGCTAGTGTGCGTCACTAATTGACGTTCGCACATAACAAGTGTGTCAAGAGATTTGGGCGGCTTTTGACAACGAGGTCTTGAGAGCCGATGAGGGTGAAGCGAGGCGAGTATGGAGCAGCGCCGGAGTGCAAGGGCAGGAGGAAACGGGAGATATCCGAGAAAACCCGCCTACCAGCGACATCGTCTGGCATGAATCACACGTGCGAAAATCCGGGAGCCACCCCGACGGGAATCGAACCCTGTTTGCCTTAGTGGGTGGCGAGTAGTCTAACCACTACAACACCTCGGCCCCATTCACGTAGAGATGTCGTGCTGAGGCACTGGCGATTTGTAAATACACTGAAATTTCGTGAGTTCAAACAATGCTGGCTAGAATTTGAACATTTTTCCTTTGCTGTTTTGTTGTGGTGGTTGGACCATACATCCTGCAGGGCTGCGAATCAGCAATACACCGAGCGAATCACGCACGACTTAGGACACGGGTGCTGATTATATAGGTACCAACAAGTAAACAACTGACTCTCTGGGGTGTATACAGTACTCTCAAGTTTAGTCTAGCTGTGAAATGAACTCTCGGAATTTCCGTCTATGTGTGGTCCATTCATTGGATTTCCAGAAAATATTACAATTTCCGGCAGGTTTATAAGAAACCCTCATTGAACAGGGCGCATAAAGTGCATTATATATTGAGAACTTCTGACATGAACAAAGAACACATGAAATATGATTTGACTTTTTCTTTTATTCATTCTTTTTTATATATGATGTTTTCATTACACTTAGTTTCCAACAAATTCAGAAAATAGCATACAGTAATTTATTTAAAAAATTGACTAAATGTTTTTCACAGTATCAAGTAAAATTTTGCCTTTCTCATTTAAGGAAAATCTGTATACAAAAATATTTTGAGTTTGCCTCAGGACTTTTACATTTACAAACATTATTTCGGCCAATGTATATATTATGCCTACGTTAATGCAAAAGAGTGCAACAGTTATAAATATTGGCCAGACTAAATACATATTATTTTGGCCCACATAGAAAAATTTTTGTTATGTGCAATAGCAAATATAAAGTATCCTCAAAATTTATTTGATTTTAAAGAACCCACAATTGAGATTATTTGGCATTTAAAATACTATTGCCAACTATGACATCAATAACAGATTGAACTGTTTTAATTTCCTAGTTAATTTTTCCACAAAAATAATATCGATTGTGTAGCCAAACTCACAGGTTATGTCTAACCTTAAAAATGAATTTGGTTCTCTAATATTATGACTTAACATAGCCAGCAGGGACCAACCACAAAAATCTCTTTATTTGATAATGTTAGTTCCAAAATTTTTAGTGTTTAGCTAGTTCCTTATTAAATGGATACTTGATAAATGTTAATGAATTGGGTATATGGCCGAACAGCGTCCAAAAGTTTTGGAAAACTAGAATTAATGTTTATTTTACTAAATTCCTTTCATATTTGGAACTTCTCAAAACACTTACTAGAAATTACTGGTCGTATGGCCGAACAAAGGCCAAAATCTGAGAAAATTGCACATTAGTTTTCTAATTTACCCAGAGGCCGTGTATATATATATATATATATATATATATATATATATATATATATATATATATATATACACATATATATACACACACATTAGTTTCAGGGAAAACATAAAAATATCTTTTGAAAAACCATATTCTAAAAGTTTTTTGCAGGCAACTTTGATGTTGATTTACATTTTATATTTTGCCAAAATGCCAAATTCAAAGTATTCTCATGATAAATTCCACAATCATGGCGCCTACTTGAATTATAAGCGCACCAAGTGTGCCTGACCTAACCCAGCCATGAAGGCATAAGTTAATAGTTACAATGTTATGTATTAAGTTTTGGGTTACTTAACTAAGTGCAGGTGGAGCTCCTTCGGGGCGATGATCGACCCCGAACTGAGCTCGTGCACCCCTTTATATACACAGTTAAAGTCATTGCCCCTTAGAGGGTTACACAGAAATTATGGCCAATCAGAGCCAAATCACAAAAAAAAAAAAAAAAAACTAATATTTGGCCAACAGAAAAATACATGGCCTTATTGGGACAAACTGTTCATTTAGGCCTTTTAGGGGGATCTTAATTTGGCGACAAATCCCAACAAAAATGTCAATTTGTGGCGATCTACGTCGTCACCACGTCGACACACTCCTGGTGATCAGACAAGCTTGAAGGAAGTAACGTTGTGGGCAGCCATATTTTTCCAAAGTTGGCACTACTACGTGCATGCGCAGCAGGGGGAGTAGATACCGCCAGCGCTCAACTGGAGCAATTGGCCGTACCCCTAAAGGTGGCACCGCCATCCACCACCGGCGGCGGTGAAATCAATTACCAAAACAGATTCGAGTCTGCCACCAAGTGCGCCGTATGTGTCGATGAAAGCTGCTGAATTCTACCGCGCTGGGCCGGGACGAAAATTTTAGCGTGACTAATCACGCCTCGTTGTAGCCACCCAGTACGTCCAGACATTGAAGAACCAGGTAAGCTGACAGCAATTTCAGGCTAGACTCCAATATTGCCGTGTAAAAGTAGGCGGTTATTTTCCGTAGAAACGAACACGGTAGTCCGTTGCGATGTGTTGAAACGGGGTTGTATTGCGACGCCGTCACATGGTTTCTTCCAACATTTCTGAAGCTCTGCTGAAGTTTTACTTTTAGGATATTTCTCCGTCTCATACAAACAAAGCTTAACCGAGTCTAGAAATATCAACACAGGATCAACGCACCACATCTGTGTGGACTCATTGTAATGGTATTTTGCGTAATACGTTTTCCTTGCTAGGCATTACTAACGTGTCTATTTTATTATTGTTATAATTCATATAAATTATATATTAAATATTAGAATATATGGAATAAACGTAGGTAAAAGTAAAGTTAACCTAAAATTAGGAAATTTTATGGTAACACAGGTAAAAACGCTTGTGATATATGACATATTTAGGAAACAACCAAACACGTCGTACGTGAATTTATGAGGCTTGATAAAAAAAAAAGACGAAATCGCATATAGAAGAGCCAACTCTAGAACTAATATAGTGGCCGAGCAAGAGCGACACCAGCGCCCCTAGCAGCCTATGTCGACATCAAGTGACACTAGCGGGCCTAGCAGTCAACTCTAGAACTAAGATGGTACCCACTGCACACCTTGTCAGAGCTCAGCCGTGTGTCGGACACCGAAGGATGAATACCTATAGCTCCAAATGTCCCTAGTGCCAGCATTGCACTGCCTCAACCAACAGCCAATCACAGCACAGGAGTTAGGGGTTGGGGTGGGGTAGAGGGTGCGAATTAAGCTTGCAAGGACAGCACCAAGTAGTTTCCCTCCCTCCAAAACTGTTACAGGTCATTCAAACGTGTCATTTGTGGCAATCTTGCAGCCGTGGTCCAGAACTCGCATGTTCCCCTGCTAACACAAGTAAAGAACGCGATATATGACATATCCAGGAAACAACCAAACACGTCGTACATTGCGGTGAATTTATAAGGTTTGATTTAAAAAAAGTAATGAAATTGCAAATATACTATATCTAGTAATTACTGTTATTGACACTACACAATAACTGAGGGCTCCAGATATTTATAATATTTGCTAGACAACAGCGGGTATAACTAGACCTGTTTTGGACATCGCAATTTTTTTCCTGTTTTCCGTTTTCCGCTTCAAACTCCAGAGATATGGCTAGCACGCTAATGCTGCCCTACTTGATTAAAAACGTAGCGTGCACCCGTGCCCATTGGTGGATTCGTAATCGCTACCTGCTGGTATGCCATGAGCACTTTGGGCCACGAATACCTTTATGGTGGTAGGTCGGGCGAGGAGAGGGACTGGCAAAATTGCTTACGTTTTGAAGTTCGTAAAGAGAAGCCGATTTTCTAGACGCGGCAGGATACAACACACGAAGAGCCGTAACCGGTAACACTTAACCTGCTGGTCAGTCACGTCGGGGGTTCGGCGAAATAAGCACAGTGGGTTGAAGTTGGGCTGGCTAAGGTCACGTCAAGTTCGGAGCGACTTGTGGAACTGCCTCGGGTCACGACAACTTCTGCGAAGGGAGCACGCATTAGAGTTCCCGTGAAGGCCGCCTGCCTAGTTCAGTTTTCCACACAGTCACGTCCATGCAGTTTAAAAAAAAAATTCTGCATACGTTATATACATAGACTCTTGTAAATTATAAGCTAGAAGTTTCGTTCTGATATCTGTATCATTACTGTATTTTTTTTACAATTAACTATCGCAGTGGAGAAGTGAGAATAAGAAATTACAATATTAGAAGCTGAACATGTATTTCTGAATATATGATGTAAACATCAACGAATTTAGGCGCAAGTGTTTGTTTTATGTAAGCATATTTGAAGTTGTGCATGCATGCTAGTGTGCCTGCATGCTTTTAAGCCTGCATGCGCGTATCTATGTAAGTGTGTATATGTACTCATGCATCCCACTGATATGTTTCTTTACTGAAAATTTATAAAAAAACTTTAAACATTTTCTTTGACAAGAACATCGCGTGAGCGTAGCCAAAAGACATTTAAATCGACCGCTGATAGAAAAAACTCTTAAAAAGCCAACGTTAAGAGCAGAAAACCCTCATATAGTTTTACATACACCGAGTAACGGAGAATCTAAATTTCGAAACATGCTACTATGATTTTCAGGAGAGATAAAAATATATATTCTGTATTAATTTACGTAATTAGAGAAATGTTTTCCAGAGAAAAAAATACTATATTACGTAATCTTTTAAATCTTAAATATGGAGTTAGCGAAGTTTAGCAGCAAACAGAAATAAAAAAACTTAAAATATTTATAAATGGGCTTTTTTATCTCAATTAGTTATATATATGTAGTTAGGTGAGTAGGGGGAAAGTGTCGTCTTACCCTCAAAATATTACGTTTATATGTCAAACTTCTACCACACCCGTATTAAAAAAAACATACATACTATATATAAATATATATAAGGTTCAGCTAAATAAACACAGGTATAGTACTTGTCAATTTTAGTAAATGTAATATGTAGAACAGCTTGAAAACAAACACATATTTCTCGGGTTGCGGGTTGGAGTTAGTATTTTCCAACTTTTTAATAAATAGGTCGTAAGCCTGACAGAAAAGTAATGTGTAATACAAATGCCACAATCATAAAACAAAACAGAAACTTTCTTATTTCTCAATATCAAGAAATAAGTCAAGTAACTTTGAAAGAAACAAGAGTACGTGCTAACTGACAATGCGCCTTCTTTTCATAAGTGCATTACTATACTACAACCTAGGTTATCAGTTATACACTGAAAATACAAACAATATCAACAAACTGTTTATTACCTAAGGGATTATGAAATGAACTTAATGTTTTATTCATAAAGTCGTTGTAAAGATTAACAATAACTCCATAGCAGTGATCATAGCAATTATGATCACTGCTATTCTTGCTCATGGTCACTGCCACAATCAGAAACATAATCACGGATTCTACTATCTTCTGATGATTTTAAAGATTCATAAACATTATGTCTTCCTTAGGTTTGTACTTCAAGAGTTTCTTAATATCATCAAGATTTGATGCAGCATACATGCCATATGTGGAACTAATATACTGCCAGTGTTTGGTTTTTCGATTATAAAGTATGTATAGAACAAGCCACTCATTGAAGCGACACCCTAACTTCATTCACATGGACTCTACTCTTCTTCATAATTTTGTACTTATAAATTTTATTACTACAGAATAACGTAAAATACTTGCACATTTTAGCCTTTAAATCTTTGAAACCATATTAACTTTTTCTGGAAAAACGCCAAACCTTTCTTTGACTAAACAATCAACGCATTGGGTGTTGTCAGATGTTACGTTGGCCGTATTATTTTTTTCACTAATTGATAAATCAGCATTGCAGGAGAGAAATGTGTATCCCAGGATAGCAAAATAGTGTGTTGTACTCTCATATTATCCTATCTTAACGAAAGTATCAGAAACTGCACTTTGTTCGATTCCTGGTTTGGCCTTCACACATATTTGTGAATATGTTGATACTTTATACTCAGTGGTATCTTAGTATGAAAGTATTGCTGAAGGCAAGAAATTGCCTATGTGACACCTCGTTTAACTCTATTTTCAGGTCACATATACATACTAGCAACGCCTGTTGTGCGGTTACGTATTCCACAGATATGTGACCACAGTTGCCTTGTATAACATACATAATTTACTGGCAAATGAGGCTCGGGAATGCTTTATTGAAAACCAAGTGCTATTGTTAGTTTCGTGCGATCTCTTTTGACTGATTTGTCGCAAACAAGTTTATTTGTGTAAAGTGGCACGTAACCTTGGGTTTGTGCACCTCTAGCTGTAGTTTGAGGCTATTCCTCTTTTATTCATTCTCTTCTCCTGTTATTCTAACTTCATTATGTTGCAATTAAACTTTTGCTTTACAACTGTGTTTAGCTTTAAGATATATTTTTCTGCACTTTCGCAAGAAACTAGAATTCAGGATAATGTAGTATTTGCAAAGGAAGTCTTTAGATTTTCATGATTCTAAGTTCAGAATTAAAATATGTCTTTAAACTTTGGTTTAGCCTGTAATGTGAGACCTACGATATCCTTATTAGTGTAGGAGTGTATCTAGAAGATGTGTCTGTGTAGTTTGCCGTGCGGTTAAGCTACGTAACATATAAGAGCGAGATTAAATATTAAATTATGTGAAGTAAAATTAAGTTGTGTGAATATTGTTCATAGTCTCTGCATTCTCATATTTATTTTCAACCACCATTACGAAAAAGCACACAGCTGGTGTGCAATTTACTTTCGCAATCATGCGTGTACTTAGTAACGGTGCAACGTAGCACGAGTTTTCTAGCAATTACATTTATGCATGTAACGTAACTCGGTCCTAGTTTCTAGTTTGAAGGCAGTTAATTTAAAGTACCTTAATGCAATAAAAATCAGATTTCAGACCAACAAACCAGTTCCGCAGTCCATCAGTATTTTGGATGTCGTGGTTATTAAGGGATAACTTGCTCACCATATTTCTAAGTAATCAAAGGCTGGATATACGTCGAGAGCTATCACCAATTTACCTTCCTGTTCCATATCCATAGGAACATACAGTGGAACTATTTTTTCCCCATGCAACACAAAACAATTACTCTTATGAAAGCCACTGAGGGAGGGGAATTATATATCGAGAGAAAGATTCGTTTCAGCCGACAAAATCGATGTTTGTGTACAGCCAAAATTATGTTTAGTTGTGCCAAAAAATTTATTTTTCAGTTAAGAAAACTCGGAAAGCAACAAAATTAGTTTTATTCATCTAACGAAATACACGCTTGAGTAAACAAAATCTCTGTTTTGGACAAAAAAATTAGACTGCCAGCAAAATATTTTAGTTGATTCAACTGTGTATGTGCATTTGTTTGGCCCCTCACTTGTTTACTTTCTTTCGAGACTACAGCTCTAGAGAATGATTTTAATTTTTGTGACAATGAGGGTAGTAACAGGGTTTGTTTGTTCACTCGTTGATGATTTAATTATGGTGTAAATATCCTAATATAACCAGTTGAATGGATAAAAAAAAATTAAAGCTGTAAATCCTGAAATATTCATTAACGTAAGTACTTTTATGTAGTATTTAAAATGTATTTATTTAAAACCATTCTTAGTCAATAGTAATCACTTCAGCTGATGTTGGCTAGGTCGTATTGCTCGGGCGCAGAAGGTCTAGCTTCGATTCTTGGTCGGGGTTTATTGTATATTTACCGAAACTGCTCAAAGTACTTAGAACTAAACAAATATTTATTTGCAACAACCAAATATTTCAGTTTCGGCAACGAAATGAGAACAACAGAATCATTTTATTTTAATAGTAAAATACTCCTTGCACCACCCCTGTACAAATAATTAATTTGGTTAACTGTTTGAATTCAATAAAACGTTTTTTTCTCAGCGTACATTTGCCACATAGACTTCTGGGTTAAACACCATTCAAACAAACACAGCGTAACGAATAGGCTGTTCCTGAGCAATTATTCCTCTGTACCATAAGTCAGAAGCCGCAGATGGAACGTAGTTGGTGCGCAGAATTTTTCAGTTGCTTCTTACAACAGTGCATAACTCCAGACTGGATAACGTCCATTCCACCACATGCGAGTTTTAAAATAAATACAAAATCGGAGGGAAAATCGACAAGAGTTTATTTAACAGCTTTACGCTCATGGTCTGTTCGGCACGCCTCGCTGCCAGCGTTCGCGTTGCGCACGAACCGATATCCAGGAATTTTCGCTCGTACATTACGTGCCAGTTGCAGCTGCAGCGGGCTCAGCGAGATGTCGGGGATCAGCCGATTCTGCTCTAATGTCTCTGAGCTATTCTCTATCGCCATTGGCGCTGCACTCGTTACACAAGTTAACGGTCTGAATCCACAGAGACTCTACATCTTTAACTCAGGCCACATTACAGTATTATTATATGGAAAGGCCTCGTGGTGCGTTAATTCCAAAATCATAACATTCGAAAACCATATTTGAATTATTAGTTATCTTTCGACGTGATTTAGATTTTTTGGCAATATATTAGAAGCTTTGAAATTACCAACCGCAAATACATATACGGCAATACTTGATACGATTTATTATGTAGTTGTCTATTTAGAAATTACTAACTTTTGCGAAAAACGATAATATTGACTATAAACACAAAATTAGTAACTATACAAAACCATTGCATTGAAATTAACAAATTAATATAAGCTACAAACATTGAAAATTCAAACTTATAAACTATATCGTAAAAAAATTCAAAACTTTTTAAAGGGATTTTTCAAGAAGATGCAATTAGTTTAAAATTAAGGAAGAACTATTGTGTTAGTTTTTGTTATTACAGAGTTCTACAGAATAAAATATTATTAACTTCAAAACAACTATTTTTTCACTGTACTGATTTTGTGGCTTCTGTACGTTGTTACTAAGCAAAAACAGTGAAAAAATGTTTTATTAAAAAACTGTACATTGCTTCAACTAGGCCTATTGCTATATACGGTGGTTTTATAATTTCAAATAAAGTCAGTGTACAAATCCCATCATGATAAATACTTCGTATATCCACGCACATCGAGACCTTTCCATAGTCCTTCAAATCTGGGATCTCTCCATAATTTCTGAGTTTCTTTAAGAATGTGAATTCATATTAAAGGCTGTTTACGGTAAAGTGAACACTTTTAAAATCATTCTTTGAAAAATGTCACTTTTTCTGCCTGTTTATATAACAGACACGCTATGGCTGACATGCGCCCAGTAAAGATGGTTACGACGGAGGAAAATAAAGTAGTAACACGACTCAACATCGAATAAATGTGCTGGGTAAACATTTATTGATACTGAAATTATTTCACTTTATTTATGTTTGTTTAATACTTTTATATGTACGGATTAGGAAATTTGCGAAACATTTACGTTTCTGATAACTGCGCAGTTTTACGTGATCGACGCATAAATAAAGTGATAGGGCATATTGCAATATTGAATTTACACGTGATGGAATAACACAAAGTAAGCTCGGAAGTGGATTGTAAACGTAAACAGGTCTTTCAAATGTACTGTTTACCATGGACAACGTATAGTGATGATTATTTCACAAAGTCAAGCGACGCGACGAAAACGGAAACACAAGTCCTATTCAAGAGGAAATTTACTTGTAATTGTTTATGACATTGGTTTTGCGTTTGAGTGTCACAATATTAATATTCAGTTAGCGGCCTTTACAAATTGGCAACATAAGATTCAGCTAAAAATAAAATACAAATATTTGAACATCTTAATTCTTATTAATTATTTTGGCTGTGCATTATACCGTGTACCGTCGAGACGTTCATCTTCGACGTGGAAACTTTTCAAACCTACGATTATTAACATAATTTGCCGTTTGCATGCATGCTGAAAAATATCAAGTGGAAGTTTATTAACTTATTTGTTGTATGTAGTTAAAGTTTTATGTAACTGACATCAGAACTTCGACTATGTCAGCATGTCGTTTCAAAGTAATAACCGCTACAACTGAATAATAATGTTCCTTTACTTATACTGAATTGCAAGCTTAATTGTTATTCCCACTGAGAATAAATGACGTTGTGTCCGTTGTATAAATAACATTATATATCAAAATATTACTAATTAAGAGTCCAACGAATCGTTCACCATGCTCGTTACAGTGGTTAAAGCCTAACTAAAGGTGATCTAGCAGCGTGGGTTAGTTCTGTTTCAAATCTATGCCTCAGAAATATTTATACTGATCTAGCTTGGTTCGTCGTGAAAGTAATTATAGTCACCGACAGCTTCACGCATACGCTGATTTGAATATCTGCATTAACAGAGGAAATCAAATTATGAAATGTATTTCAGCGGTTATTGTTTCAATTTTTTTATTTTTGTTTAATGCGCAATGTAGAAAGAGTGCGCGTGGAACAAACACAATTATTTTATAACATCACGCAGTGTAACTTATTCGACGAAAGATCATTAGTGTAGGTCTTGCGTGAATGTGTCTTATTGCCCGTACTCCTGTGTCGCGCTGCCAGCTCACCCTTAGTGCAGTGCGTGTTGCCTACCTGCAGAAATTCGATGTTTCTTTAACACAATCTTAATTATCTGAATATGTACTAAAGAGAATGGCGGTGTGTGAGGTTGTGCTCTCAGGCTCTGGCACTGAACACATTTTTATAAATTTTACAGAATATTTTATTTAATCAAAGTTTCAAATATAAAGTATTACTTACTAAAAATTGGTGCTATTTATCTTTAACAATGTATTATTACTTGGTTATCACGCTGTGGCATCGCCCGAGTGCTCTGAGCACGACTGCCGCTCCAGTCCCTCGGGCTGGCCGGAGAAGCACAGTAATCTCGCCCTTATCTGCGCCTCCTACTCAGCTTCTGCCCGGGAGCAGGAAACTCAACAGCATCGCGGGTGCGTCTCGTGTGCCCGGAAAACATTCAAACTGAACTCGTCGTCACTCGAAAACTATCCACTTAAATGATTTTGAAAATGTTACTTGCAAACTTTTATATTTTCTACCCAGGACGCTATAATAATAATAATTCCTTAGTGAATATATTTCCAACGAGAAAAATGGTAAAGTAATCGTCTGTTTTGATCATATCTCGACGTGCGCAGGAAAGAAAGTTGCAAACGAGATACTTTCTGTTTTAAGAGATATGTGGGTGATATGTGTATAAAACGAAAAATAAATACCAAGGTTTATTTATAGGTTTCACTTAAACTATTACATCTCGTGATTTCCTTGTTACGGTATGTGGAACTTCGAAAATATACTTATCTGATACTGTATTGCAGCAAATATTATTATTATTATTATTAAAAGCAAGAATAACAAAGAAAACAGATTATCTAAGTATGTTTCGTTACAGCAATACACTGTTTATTTTAGATTGCAAATCATACTTGCCTCAACCAATCATATTCACAATTTACAGTTTAAAAATTTTGTATTGTCGCAGCTTGCGATAATTGTTCTAATTTTACAAACAGTCATACTATGCGTGCACCTTTTCCTCGTTAATTATTGCACATAAAATATAGTTAACAGAAATGTTTTCTAGAATTAAAAAAAATTTAATCCATTTCTGATTACAACACAGATGTTATCCGTTTGCATTTGATGAGTGATGAAATAAAACGTGTACTATGTTCTATACATCCGTCCATGTCTCTGATCCAATCAGACACAGTGTCCACTATTGTGAGCCAGTGAGGGTGAAGTAAGGTATGGAACAGTGCCGAACTGGAAGGATAGTGGAAACAACGGGAGATCCCAGGGAAAACCCACTGAGCAGACGATTCACACATGCGAAAATCCGGGAGTAACCCCGCCAGGAATCGAACCCTGTTCGCACTATTTAACAACTACGCCACCGCGGCTTCTCCTTTTACTAGAATTTAGTTATTTGAATAATTTAAAGACCGATTTACAAGAGTATATTTTAATAAAAATTCAAGCGTATTGATGTCGTAGATTCCTCATAACATTCAGACAAAAAATCCTTCATCGAATAAGATTGTCATAATAATTACTCTAAAATTTTGTAGTAAAAATCAGTAATAATTATACATGAATTTTGAATATCTGATTTTTTACATCAATTTCAACACCGAAACTATTAATTTTTTTAACTGAACTAAATGTACAAAATTACATATTTACTGTATTAAATATATTAGTCAACAATAGTACAGGTACCAATATTTTCTAATATACTATCATTATAATTACCCTTCTTGATGAAGGTTTTTTGCGAAATGTACTTTCTGAAATATTTTGAATCGAAAAAGGCTTACAATTTTAATTAAAAGCGCCTTTATTTAACTGGGAGTCGCGATGGTGTAGTGGTTAGACTGCCCGCCTCCCACCTAGGTGAACCAGGTTCGACTTCCAGTGGGGTCTATCCTGGATTCGCGCATGTGGGAATCGTGCCCGATGATGCCGCTGGTAGGATGTTTTCTCGGTGATATCCCGTTTCCGCCGCCCTTGCATTCCGGCGCCGCTCCATACTCACCTCGCTTAACCCTCATCGGATCTAAATACATCGATGTTAAGGGTTTCCAAAATCTCTCTACTCCATTCCCTTCATTTTATAATTTATAAAAGAACTTAAATTAGTAACTCTAGTCAAATAAATCCATTATTCTTTGATATGCAATGAAAATCGAATTTTTCTACCGGCTTTGGTGGTGTATGTATAGGCTGTTCACGGCAGGGAGCACTTTTAAAATCAACCTTTGAAAAATGTCACTGTCCCTACCTCCATATATATTAACGTGCACAGTGACTTTCATGCAAACTGTGAAGTTGGTAACGACAAAGAGAAAGTAGTTACATGTCTTAGCATTAAATTAAAACTGTTAGGTAAAATTGTGTGAATTTTGAAACAATCATATTTTTTCTTTCTGTATCGTTTAATTCACGTAGGTGTGAAAATTAAAAAAGATTGTGAAATTCTTACTTTTACAATAAATTTACAATTTCACTTGACCGACGCATGGCTAAAGCGACAAGACTTGTCACTGCGTTATTTTTATATGTGGTGGAAGAATCCACAATGTGCATACAATCAGATCTTAAGCGGCGCTTTTCGAAAGTGTTCAATTTTACCAGGAACAGCTTTCACTAATTTTTCATGACCTTTGCATGTTGTAAGGTCTTATTCGGTGCCCCATAGGAAGCTTCTACAGGGCCAGTCCTTTACAAGAGGCCCCGCGGGACATTATCGATGCCATCCCACCGCATGTCCTCGCCCGTTCTTTTCACAACTTTCGGTGTCGTCTGCACACCTGCCTCGAGGTCAATGGCGGCCACTTCCAGCACTTACTCTAGGTATTGTGTTGTCACACTGGACTGTATTTCCTCATTCCTTCGCTCCGTTACACACGTCCCACGGGGCCTCTTTTTAAAGGACTCGCCCTGTAGTTCAAGCGTAATGGAAACATGTCGGCGTGGATATTTCAGCGCGTGTGTTGTGCGTGTTGTGTTTCAGCGGCTGTGGGATGTCCTTCGACGCCGGTACGCAGCCACCTGGTGTTGTCGTGCGTCTTGCTGGTCTTCCTGGTGTCCAGGCTCGGGCCCGCCCAGCGTAGGTAACACGCACACACTACGCCCGCCCTGCTGTGTCTAATGGTAAAGGGGGTCGCTGCCCCCCCTCTGCCACCTCTCCAAATGCAAGCGAACCGACCCCGCCGGGGACAGGCTTGAGTGCGTCGCCCCGCAGGCGAAGAGGAAATAAGAATTTAAAAGGTTTTTGCGGACAACTCAAGGACGCTTATTCTTCAAGAAAAGAAAAGAAAAGAAATAAATAAATTGAAAAGTGATGTGCTGTGCTAATTTTTCTAAGTGTTTTCATCTCTTGGTTCGTACAGGCCTACGTACCCCCCTTATATCTATCATCTTACAAAACGGGGGTGCTTTCTTATGAAACGACATGTTTCAAAATATTTATTTGTTATGACGTGTGTGTAACGTAGTTACTTTAATTGAAAAAAATTCACCCCTGTCAGAAATATCGTAAATAATTTAAAGAGATATAGCTGGGTATGTTTTCACTCATTTTTTTGTCGTTCACATTATTTTTAGTTAAATAATTAAAATTTAACATTCAGTAGGAATTCTGGATACTAGCATTCTGTACAACAGTCATTATATTCACGAGAAGTGAGTGATACACTTAGTTAAGTTCTTACTAAACTATATCACTCAAAAAATGGCAAGCGAGCATTAAAGTTTTGCGTAGACATTCTCAGTTGTAAAATAAAACGCATACTATAAAGTCATGTAGCGAAACAGCAGTTGCGATGATGTTTTATAGATGTTATACTAACAGATAATTTTGTAACTTTAGGCCCTATTCCTGTACTTGTTTAGTGTAATTTTCAAACTGAATTTGTAAAAAAACATATAACTGATTTCTTATAATGGTAATATAAAAATTAGTACCAATAATGTACCAAATTTTAAATCAAATAGTAGCCTACTATATGATAATGTAATGTAAAATCCCGTTTTGTAAATTCACTTTGATAATTCAACTTTAATATATTATGAATATATTATCCTCGACATTAATGTAATATCATTTACAATTATTTATATATTGAAAATATTTTTTACAAATAATATGACCATGCACTTAATTTGACAATCCAACTGCGTATCAAAAAATTATATATATGTTTATTATATATATATAATACCATCCTACAGTTATTGTTGAGTGGAACAGGTGACAAGTTTAGCTTTAAAAACAACGTTCTTTAAATTTATTTTGAAAATGAACTATATCTAACTTGACAAGACGTATACTACTTTGAGTTTTAAACTTCGATACTAAACATCGGAGTGATGAACATGGGCAGAACAAACGAAGTAATTATGGCTAATACGTAAATGACATTGTCATAAAGGGGACAGCACTATATTCTGCTGCGAAATAAGCGAGGGGGAAAATACTATTCGCCATAATCAGCGCCTCGTGTGTACTGATAAAAGAAGACTTGGGAAGATGATATAGGCCGGAGTAGACAGTACCATGTAACGACTTTCTCTACGAGTCGCATTTTGGATTCACATTATTCTTATTATTTGCAAGACACTTTTGGCCTCTAGTGGCACGTGTATCACTGGCCATCTTAGAAACGTGCTTGTTCGCACAGTTGACTCATTAAGTTATCGCTGGAGATTTCTTAGTTTATGTTCCAACAGACTCTTCTCGGAGGGCTCCTTATATTATAATCTGCAAGTTATTTTCCAATCCTATTACTGGCAAATATTGGCGAAATTCTTTAGTATGCGGCTTCTCGCTTCCTTCCCTTTATTCTAATGTCTCGGTTGAGCAGACGCTAATAATGAAGTGTATCAGCCCTGGCTAACAAGGATGCGGTATATCGTACAGTCAGCGACTGTTAGAATACGAAAAATTATTGTAGCAACAAGAAAAATTTGATAGGTTCCTCGAGCTGTTACTGTAACGGAAAGGAGTCTTTTTTTAACTGTCTTGGAAGTATTAGTTGTCAAATTTCACCAAAATGTTTGCTATGTATTTATTTTGCAATGAGTCCGAATAGTTCACTGGCCTATCAATATGTACATTTAAGACTTAAATGTTTCCCTAAATTTCGTAAAATATATATTAATTATATTTCTTATATTAAAAACCTATAATCGTTTCTTCCAAACAATTTCCACTATGTAATGTTACAACTATTTACCAGATTTATAGCAAAATGTGAAATTTTACTAACCATTTGAAGAACTAAAAGTTTGTTTAGGGATATTTAAATATTTAACTGAGCGTGACTTATATCCACGTTGTCTAAATTCATTTAACGCATGTAGTCTTTCTGCACTGCCCTCGTATGTGTCTCCGTGGCCATAAAACTATATGCCCCAAGTGAGAGGATGCTAATCCGGTTATGACAACTGCATTTCTAAGAATTAAATTTACACAGCCCAGTATTTCCGTAAAAACGACTGTCGGAAAACAATAACAGCAGTTTCAGTTCTAATTGCTGTTAATTTAGGTTTTATTACGAACAGAATTAGTTGAAATTTCATACACTTTTTATTCATACCCTCATTAATGACGCCAAAAACATTTCTGGCAATATTTTCATGTGAGTTAGACGCCATCTTAAAATGGCGACCAATCACCGTTATTTTTAACATGACACATTTATTTCCTCAAACTGAAATGTGTCGTTATTACTTAAAACAATTATATAACGCTAAAACTAGAAGTGATCCAATTCATTTGCAAAGCACCGTTCAAAAGGTATTAAACCTAGCATCGGTTTTGCCATTAATTGCCTGTTACAACAAGCATTAATTATCTGATATGACAACACGAATAAAGTAAAATTTGGTAATTAAAAAAACTTTCTCGAGAAGAATGTGTCGAAAACGAACATTCCTTTGTTGAATGTATATTTGTTTCCGTAATATCTACATTTATATCTGAACGTTGCAGAAAGGCTGTCATTAGGTCATTACAAAGACCATCTTGTATCCTGCATTGGCACATTTACTGTAATTCTCGGGTTTGTTTTTCTATTCGTTCGGTTCCAAGCTTCTGATAAAGAAAAATTGTACAAGAATCAAGAAATCCCTGGATATATTTTGCATAAACTGGAGTGTTTTAAACCTGCTTTCACATAGGCACATTTTCCTCGACTTTTTTTGTACAGATGCATTTTAGTTGTTGTTATTTGAGTCACTTCTCAATCTTTACTTCTCTAGCCCATTTTTAGATGACAGTTAAGAATCATACCACAATTGTATTTAGCGGTACGCGCGCAATGGCTGGCCCCTTGCTGCAGCTGCCGTTTACAGAAGGCTTTCAAGTTCAGTTTACAAACAGCATTTTAATGTTGCTTTACGAAAGTAACATTAACTGAATATATTGAGATACATAATATTATTCTTCTGAAGCACTATAAAGTGATTATAGATTTCTCGTAGCATTTGTAACCGTTTACCTTATCTGAATACAAAGCACATACTGTATCATAGTCACTGCGTGCATGCCTCATTTGTTCAGCTTATTATGCTACTAAACATATAGCAGGTACTATAATGTGTTTACATTTTCCCCCAGTTCTCTAGATCTATGTACTAGTTTTTTTTTTAAAACGATGATGTCTACATCTCAGAAATGTATAAGAGTTAACTATCCTGTATGTTTTTCTCTTACGAAACAACAGATAATTGTTTAAGAGTCAAATCTACATCTCTTTGCTAAAGTAAATAATGTACTGTTCTTTGTCAGATCCTATGTAACCCTTAGGTCCTTCTAAATATTGTTGCCACGTACGTACATTTTCCTACAGGTGAGATGGACAGTTCCTGATGTCATATTTACTCATATTTTTCATTTCCCAGTTATATATTTTTATTTGCAAAAATTAGATCACCGAACCTGTACGAACGTCAACATTATCGAGTTTTTAAACGTATGACACGAATCACACATTGAGTTTTCTCCATTAAAATTTCGCAATTTGCTTTGAAACAATATACTACTGGCATTTTGAAGCAAACAACCATGCTGTTGTAAATTTGGCAGCATAAAATCACTTCAAAGCTATGCGAGGCTGAAAAACTTAATTTCATTGTCAATAATATCTGAATCCATGTTTTTGTCTACCACAGTGGGATCTCCATAGCAAAATGCAAAATACAAAAAAAAACTGTAAAACAATAAAAGTTACATACTTAATATATACTTACAGATTAATCATTATTGTACCTAGCGTAAAATTAACCAGAGCAGGTTTTGGCAAAAATCAAAACAACGCGCTGTAAAATGTTTGATTCCTCATTGCAATGGAAAACTTAATGTTCTTTAACTTTCGGAAGACGATTTATGAAGAACAAAAAAGTTGAATCCGTTTCTACGGGAAATATTATTTTATTCATTTTGATTGAAATATACTGCAGTTCTAGCTATCGTTACAATGCACGTTAAAAAATTTATTTTATTTTATTTTTGTCGCAAATTTTTATGACGATAGTTGATCACTAGATGTATCGGGGGAAATTTTTAAATTTTCGTTACCACGGATATAAAGCAGACGTACACCAAATTTCAGCGGCTAATGCATTGTTTCCTATTTAGGCCGAATATTTGTTTAAAATTACTACATTATCTTATATTTACTGAACGGTATATTTTAGGTTAATATCAGCTTAATATAATAGTACGTGTCACTCCATGCCTTATAAATAAATATTCATTCATACAAAAAACTTCAGCATTTCAAGTATTACTTTCTGTGTCGGAAGACAGGATAGACTTAGCTTGGCAAAATCAAATTTGGAATCCAAAGGAATACAATTACATACACTCTCTATGCTGGCGTCGATTAAAAACCTCCCGACTTAGTTCTCAGATTAATGTGGTTGCATATTAGCCACTTAATAACAACCTGGTTCCATAGTGTCTTCGTGCGTGCAGCCCAGGAGTAATGCGTCTGGAACAATTACGTCCAGGAATACAATGGTGTAGTCAGGAATATCTCTCATAGAGACAATAATCATTTACGAACTAATCGTTGACCTATTTAAGTGTTATAATTTAATTTTTTTTTTCCATCCAACCAATATTCTCTCAATTATAAGCCTCTATACGTCAGCCTCCTGATCCACACAACAATACTGAAGATTTTCGCCCTTAAAATCTAAATAGAAAAAACATATCATAAGAATTTATTTAACTCGTGATGTCTGAAATTGCTCATTAATTCACAGAAAAGCAGTTTGTGAACAAAGTTTCATTTTTTTTGTATACTTAGTCTTATAATTACATAACACTCAACTCGTAACGAAAAAAACTATTTTTTTGTCGCGTGGTTATTTTTCCGATGCTATTTCATTATTTCAAAATTAATTGACAACGCATTGATTATAAACACTAGTGAAATAAACTTCATGGGTATTTATGGTAACATAATTACGTTTTGTTTTGTAATACAGTACAAATATATGAAAAACTATTCCCCAAAATTTTTTTTTATTGAAAGTCTAAATTATTTATTTTCTCCTAACGTTAATGCTCAACTAAAATTATTCCGTATTCAAACGTTTTGTCTCTTCTAACTGATGATTTGATTGCAGATGCAGTATACTAACCATTTTACCGGCAACTATTTTTATCTTTTGTATGGATTAAAAAATAGAAACATTTCTATACGCATTTAAAAATTATGAAAATCTTCAGGTGTAGTATATCACTCCCTATCTCATTCCATATCCGATTCACATATCTTTTACGTACAAAAAGTACAATATATATGGTCTTAAGCGCAATGTGTAACTTAACCAATAACCTAACTATGGTATAAAATTTTTCCATTCAGTGAACGTAGCTGCGTTAGTTTTTTTTTTTTTCTTAAAAATTTAAATTTATATACCACCTAAACATAAATCAACTTACATATAGACCATTAAAATGTAGAATAATGTAATTTGTTTTTGGAAACTTCAAACGCAGAGAATTACAATGAGGGTTTTAAGGAACATTATTTACAAACTGCGTGCTGAAACGTTTCTAATACATACAAAATTAAATTTGTGTGCATAAATTTATATATGTATATACAGATATATATAATATACTCTGTCATTTAATACGTGACTGCTATTTATAATAAACCAAATTTGTTTATAAAAACTATACGACACATATTCACGTTTAACTGATTATTGTTTGCAGAAAATTACGTCACGTTGAAAGATTACGGACCCCGCCTATCGGGAGGTTGCTTGTGTGAACGAGGAACTGAATATAAAAAATGCTTGCCACTGCATAAAATACATCTCCTCTACCCGGAGTCATTGAACTTGTATGCAGTCTTTTCGACGTTCTGTAAGTAGATATGAGAGTTTAGACGATGGTCCTTCTGATTCATTGGTGTGATGCGTGTGACAGATTTAAATCCAGTCTTCCATCCTAGTTTTGGTGTATCGAATTAATATGTTTTATGATGTAGCAGTTGGGAAAAGCCAATTTTATTGCAATGTTGGGGATACATTAATGCAGTAGTTTTAATAAACGTGATGTTTTGAAAGTTCCATTCCTAGATCGTCTGAAGTGTGAGTGCTTCCCAAGAAAAAAATATTGAGAAAACTTAATATTTTCTTATAAAATTTGAAAAGCCTTGTTCGTTACAACGCATTTTAAACCCTGGTAGGTGGGTACTTTTATGAACTAAAAACCCCGGTTGGTGGGTACTTTTACGAACAAAAACGTTCAGAAACTTTCATACACAAGTTAATTTTATTTTGAAACCTTGATATGTTTTAAATAATGAAATCTACAACAGTTTTATAAAAGTAAGCTTAAGATTCTATACGGAATAAAACCAGAGCATTATGTCATAATTGATATGGTAAATTCAGAGAAGTATGACAGGTGTGAAATTCCGCTACATACTTGCTCTCTAGTTCCGATTTCTTAAACGACAAATATATTGTTACAGCATATTCAAAAAATTATGAAACAGTTGAAAACCACAATAATATTATTAAGAATGTGTATCTAAGAAACCACGTGTTGTAGGGATAATTTGGTTATGGAAGTCCATAATTTATAGCAGTTTTGACGACACTGTGTTAAAACGTATTGGATAGTGGAAAAATATCTGTTAATAAACATAATTAGGCCTATTCATATATTTAGCACGCACCAGAGTAAACATTCCCAGCGAAAAAAATTCTCCAATATTTATGATTTAGATGCATACTAGCTATGGGTTATTTTTAATAAAGTGATAAATTGTAACTCCAGAGTTTTAAATCATAAGCGATAGTAGGGTCAAATGGAGGCAAAGTTGTGTGAATGTTTGTGCTTGATTGAAGACGATGTACATTGTATAGCTGAACGCCAAAGATACTGTTCGTTACAAAATATGTAATGTCGGTAATTTCCACTAATCAAACATGCTTCGTCAGTTTTTATATAATATTAATTCACACCGATAAGTTATATTTGTAGTAATTCTCTCCTTCCTTATAAACAAAAAAATAAACATTTCTAGATTATTTACAAACAGTGCAGTCTCATGTCTGAATGTCATAAATTTACATTGTATGAAAGTTTTCTTAAACACTAGAAAGAAATATATCTATGTTTTCCATTCTACTAATAATTATTTTAGTTTTGATTCATACCATAAATTGTTAAACTTGCAAGCAAACTCCAGTGATATTTATTATAAGGTAAGTATAATATTTGTAACATACAAAAATAACTAAAGCCTTGTTTGTTACTTTTAAAATAACTCAACATAATTTTATTTTAATATTTGTGTTTTTTGGTGTGTTTTTTTTTAAGTCTCGCGTATTCTAAGAACTACATTTTATTTCAGTGTAAATTTGGATTCCAACAACCCTTTGCACAAATTTGTGTAAATGCATTTCAATTTTTGTTTTATTTGTACACTTCAACATTTATTATAGGCGATAGCTTCTGCATATACACAGTTTTATAAATATGCAGTAATGTCCTGAAGCAATATTTCATCTAATGTATGTGAAACTGAAAAGCCGAATGTCTAGAAATAATGTTTTGAATTAATATTTTTGACTTTTAATTTATAGCCGTGATAATAATGTAATATTGTGTATAATGAGAATCACTCCTTTAAATAAAATGTTTCGAAGTGATGAATTTCTAAACACTTAAGATTGTTTGCCCATATTGATGGACTAAAATGAGATGAATTATGTTGTAATCAGCATTGTATTGTGTTAAAACTTTTGAGTACAGCATGGAAGAACTTAAAAAAGAGATTTCATAGTGTCTGGTCAGATTTGTGATGACTTTGGAGTAGGCATTGTATATAAGTTGTTAGAATAACATAGTATATACATTTACAGTGAGATGTTGAAAGAGTTTGTGATTTTTTCTAAGTCAGTTTTAGATCTTACAGTATATCTTCACAATTTGTTTCTAAATTCATTTTCTATTGAAAGTAAGTGAATATTTTTGCCATGTTTAATTCTTTGTACATAAAATAATGTATGTATAATTTATTGGCAAAGATGATTATATTTACTGCAAATATATGAAAGTTATAAATAAATAAATACTTCTTCACAAACGTATTCCGTGTAATTGATAGCATTTCCTAATGGTAGTTTTCATTTTATCTGCAATAATGTATAAACATTACATCACAATGCATGTAATCATGACGCTAATACGAAGGTAGCAAATTGTGCATGATAGTTTTGTTTTACGTAAGTATTAAGTTGCAGCTAATGAACTGACTGGCAGTTTATTGGCGCTTGTTGACAGCTGCATGCTCCTGCTGTAATAGTTATAGGCCAATGAACACACGAAGTGTTTTGTTGCTGACCTTACTACGAATAGTCACGATCACAGCAATAATCAACACATTTCCATCTGCGATGTGATTGCAAACGGCAGAACAACAGAGATCGTTTATACAAGCAGAAAAAATTACAAATTATTTCCTAAGAAACACTACAACACATGGAATGACTCTAATTGTGCGCTGGGTTTGCCTTCTTAAGGTCCCCGTCTATCTGGAGTTTTTATCCGCGTTTGAGGCCGAGAGGTGCACGACGGCTAAGGACGATATTGCCACGTGCATCAAGTGCGCCATAGCCACTAAGCGCAAGGCTCTGAACTGACGCGCAATGTTCTTGCCGCACTGGGTGTACCTATGGCATATTCAGTGTGACCATATTATTTTATTGATGGAAAGTCTGTAAGAAAGTTCAATTCAGGGCCCTTGGGTAGTTTTTTTAAACTATCTGACGCGTATATTTTGACATACAGCGCTTATAAAACGCCGTTTTTAGCCATTTTGGAGTACTCGGAAATGATCTTTCTAATGTCCTCAACAGCCCTCGTCTAATGCGTGTGTTATTTTCGTAGATCATGTCATTACTGTAAGTACGTTTAAAAGTTTCTCAGAAAAGCCTGAATTACTAACATTCTGTATCATAGTTCAAACGCAAGATAGGCGGCAGCCTTAATAGTTTTGGGTACAACCGCTCCAGGATATCTCCATACTGTGACTTTAAAATTATGTTTCCTCACTGAAGTACAGTCTTTGCTCGTAAGAAAGCCGTTAATTTTACACATACATCAAACATGCTTTACATTTCGGAGATACAGTGTGCAGAATGATAAATAATCGTGAAACTTAAGCAACACTTGTAACAATTATTGCAATATTTCTAGCGGCTTAGCCGCCTAACAAGTCACTGCAAAGTTAACTTCGCAGCCCTGATTTTAATCCTTGCCAGGTCTATGGGGGAATAATAAAACTGTCTATCTGTTATGAATGCCATTACATTAGGTGTGGCATAGCACATTTAAGTCCTTTAAAACGGAACCAAATACTATACGAACTCTTTGACTTTAGTGGAACCCCAGTTACGTGAAATCATGCAAGATACAGAACCATAATCATGACTTTGACGTTTCACAAACCACCATCAGTTCGGCCTTTCGTCAAATGAGGATAACTTTAGAAGACAGGATAACGAATATCAATTAAAACTGAAAGTTTTCGTCTTTTTCAGTAAAGCTCACTGCACGGCATTGTTTTGAAAAGTAAACAAAATTTCTTACTTGAGAATACTCGTGTAGTTCCTCTTAACTTTAAGTTTGTTCAAAACAGATAGTGGCGTTACGTTGCTCGTAGAAAGGCTTGTTGAAAATAAGACCTATATAATATTATTTGTGATTCACCAAGAACCAACCTCGCATGACAGTGAAAATAAATATCAGCATTCGTGATTTTAAGGTGACGCCTATTTAAACTTTCTAGTTTTAACTCTTGCAGACACTGTACAAATATTACTATACTTTTACAAGGAATTGTTTGGAACAATTTGCCAAGTATATTATTGTAACACCACAAATAAATCTTTGTAAATTGTGGCGGTTCAGCCAACACATGCAGACAGGTCTTGTGTCTCTATTTTGGCTCAATGTAAATGTTAATTAGAGATAATATAGACCCTGCTCAATACGCCTGAAAAGGATAGGTTTTGGGTTTGCTTCGTGTCAGACTCCTCACAACTTACGTGAATATAGTTCAATGCTTCCCATATACAACATTATATGTTTCCAAAAGGGAAATACAAAATTCCTATAAAATTCCTTTAAAAAAACCCGTTGCTTTATATGTATATAGTCCCCCTTCTAAATTCTTTACAAGATTAAGCTTTGAGTATACGATGTTTATAAAAACATATAAAAATGGCTACATAACTTGTAACGAAATTAGTGCAGCAACAATCCCCCCCCCCCCCCCTTCAACCCTTTTTGATTAAAACATGGAACAAAGTTCTTACTCGTACTGTCCATAGTCTGTCTCCCTTCACTAGGGAAAGAACATACTCGATATACAATTCTTGAAAACCTCCAGAACAATTTCAAACGTTCTTCGCCGCTCTTAACACTTCCTGGCATGTCTTCGGCTGGCGGGCGTCTCGTTGCCATGGTGACGAATAGGGGGCGGGGTGTGGTGGTGGCTCGCAGTGGGGAGCGCACTTAGCCGGCGGCGATCATGCGATCAGCAGAGATGGTTGGACGGGTTTGTCGCAGCAAAGGTACACCAACGTCCACGTCCCACATTGTAGAACAGCTTGTCAGGCACCGCAAACTTATGCGTATTTCATATGACAGGTCCGTCGCACACAATTTCCTCTCCAGAAAAAGATCACGTTGTATGTGGCTCACGTGTCCAGATAACCCCGAAGCGTCAGCTGGTCAGGCCGCTACGCCAAGCTTCCTTTTCACATGGCACACGATCTAGAAGTTAGCAGCACCCAACATTCAAAACAGACATACACTAGGGCCTTAAAACGGTGACTCAGGGACTTAATTTACATATTTTACGTTAAAATACATTACACAAAAATACCCATATATATATATATATATATATATATATATATATATATATATATAATTTAAATGTAATGTAGTTTAGAACTGACTTATTTGCAGTGCGTTATATGAAAATACATGAAAGAGTGTAAATGAGAATTATGGAAATATACTCTAATATTGGGTAATTTAAGTACATGTGAAATGTGCAGAATATATGAATAATTGCACACGCGTATTTCTTTCAGGCAGTTATATATATATATATATATATATATATATATATATATATATATATATATATATATATATAACTGCCTGAAAGAAATACGCGTGTGCAATTATTCATATATTCTGCACATTTCACATGTACTTAAATTACCCAATATTAGAGTATATTTCCATAATTCTCATTTACACTCTTTCATGTATTTTCATATAACGCACTGCAAATAAGTCAGTTCTAAACTACATTACATTTAAACATTTTCGGATGATACATACTACTCCTACATCCAAGTATCAAGATAGTTTTGGGATTTTTAGGGGAAGGGAGGCCTCTAACAATACACAGTATTTGTGGGCACATAATACTTCTTACATTGGGAAATGTGAATCTTTTGATACTTGTTTGGAGAATGTGGATCACTGATCAATATGGTCATAGACGACAGGAAACTTTCTATTTGATACGAGTCGCGCCATTTCGCGGCTAAATTAACACTGAAAAAATCAATATTTGAACGGAGGTGGTGAGCCTCAACTAACACTAATTCAACGGGTTTAAAGTTTAAATATTTATAAATTGTATTAATCTTCTGTTCCGTCGTTTGGTGCTACGTAATTAAGTTACGTATCACATCCACCCATATTTCCTTCAATTTTTGTTAATCACATTTTCCAAACAAATACTTTTGAGTGACCATTTATGGGTGCACCAATTAATGGGTGCATCAAACATCTTCCCAAAAATACCTCAGATAGGGAATATTTGTGGGCACTATGTACGATATTACTTAAACACAGGAATAACGAGTATAATACGCCATCCCAGTGGCATTGCTTATCTAATAGAAAACTACGTAAGGCAATCTTGATATTACGATTAATCCATTCTACTAAATTGGCTTGAGGGTGATACAGAGCAGTTTGTACAAGTTTTACCAACCCCCCCCCCCCCCACATATAAAATTTAAGACTCTAAACTTCTGAGACAAGATATGTAGCATTGACAGTTACTACGTACATACACGGGTGAGCCAAAAACACTATATCATCATCATAACTAATTTACAGATTAATACTGCTTTTATACAGTGCGTAACGGAAAAAATAAAAATAATTTGCTATAACTATTTATAGCTATTAGGACATAGACATAACCAGAGGTACACATTACGTCCAAATAAACACATTCCCAGTGCCCTTCCGGCTTTTGGTTTTTTGTTGTTGTGTGCTGACACGGATCGCAACTCTTAACCATATTTTCCAAGTCGGTACATACTCCGGGCTACATAAAAAGTTCTAACACACGGATTAAGGCTTTATCCCGTTCTACGTGTCCTCCGTAATAAAATTCATGGTAATATTTAAATACCGTTGACCTTAAATTGTTTGATACATAAACTCGAGTTTTCCTATTTTTGTTCATTCGCATAGAAACCCTTTATGAACTACGTAAACTAGAATTTCCATCTTCAATTTCAGACACAATTCATTTACCTTCCGAATCTGAATTTTGGTGTTCTTTTATGTCAGTAAAAGGACTGGGAAACTTTTGTAACGTATTTAACTCTAAAACATTAATGTCAACGGATTATGGCTCCAACGGCTGACTATCGACAGGTGCCCCATTTTATACCGTCTTAAATTATTCTGCGCAGTACATTCGCGACAGTGTTTCAGTGACAGAATTACCGATCCATTTTATGTTTTGCACATTGAATTTAAAATGAACTAGCCTAACTAGCCAATCGTGCCAATCTACCTACTGGCTTTTGAGATTTTAATATCCAACTGAGCGCTTGATTATCCGCGAACAAAGCAAATGGTGCGTGATCTTAATAATCTGCAAACATTTCCATTGCCCATACACAAATTAAAAACTCTTTTAAATAAATTTTATATTTCCGTTCGGCCTGCGTTAATAAGTTACTGGCGTACGCTACTGGTGCAAAATGACCGTCTTACTTTTAGTTTAAACACGCTCCCACACCTATAGAACTTGCATCACAATACATAAAAAAAATATATTTAAAAAAAATCCTCAGAAAAATTTGGAATTGTAAAACAGGAACATTTCCTAACGTTTCTATTTAATTTCTGGAAAGCATTTTCTTATTCTGTGTTCCACACAAATGGTAAATTTTTCCTTTTCAGCTTATTTAAAGGTTCTGTTAGATCAGAAAAATGTGGAATAAATTTACTGTTAAAGGAAACCATTCCTTAAAACCTTTCTACACCTCGTAAAATTTTGGGTTGAGTGAACCCTACATATCGCACGTGTTATTGTGTCCAACTTATTTTTCTGGGTTCGCCGTCAACCACCATTCCTAACGCGTCTGATACAAGTGACAAGTGTTTGAGATGTTCCTCTTACGTGTTACTATACATGCAAACGGCATCGCTGTACGTGAACACAAACTCGTGCAAATACTTTCCTAACACGTGATTTAACACTCGGGGGCATACATTGGGGTACGGAATTCACTCCCTTAGGTAACCGAGCCTACTGGTATAATCCCCACATCCAACGTGGGGATTATACCAGTCCAACGAATACAAACGTCCAACGGTGCTCTACTTTCTGGGTGCAACTCGCACTGAATATGCGCATAATTTAAATCTAAGATATTGAAGAATTTATGTTGAGAAAAATTAACATAAAATATAAAAATTAGTGCTTCGGAATAAAATGATTTACTGTTTTTAAGTAAATCTGTCGCCAACGTCCTATTTTCCTCAAGAAAATGGTGAAAATAGAGACAAATACAGAAAGTCGTAAATGAAACACATTGAGAATCAATTGTTAAAAATATTCTTGTATTTTAAATGCATGAGCTTTTCTGTCCGCTTGCGACCATTAATTTGTCATATTTTCATAGTCCTATAAGGATATAAGATATTCATTGAATTATGGGAGAATCTTCAAGTCCTTAACTTTCCTTCATTTAGTGATATTTTTGTTCTGAATAAACCACTGATCTTGGAAGTTTGATGTTGGTGTGTGAATTATGGCGAAGATTGAATCTGTGTTCAGCTAATCCATCTTGCTGCAACAGTCCCTGTGTGCTGTTGATCACAGGTGAAGTGAATTAAAGCTTCTTGCTGCAAAATATACTTCCTTACCACGCTTCTTATTACTGGCAATTTCAGATGATACAGGATTTTTCTTACAATAATTTTCTGCCAGTATTGTTAATTTCTGAATACTCTGGGCTCACTTCCATAATAGTAAATTTAAGAACGGCACTACAATGAACTTCCTATTCAGTGGTTGGATATAATTATGTAATTTCGATCCCGTTTACGAAAACTTCTTTCGGTGATTGCGAAATCCTCTCACTGGGAATAAATGCTCAATCTAATGGAACCTGCTTGTGTCTGTCAGAGACCAAATATAATTTGGCAATAAATGATTTTAATCCTGATCAGAAGAGTTTTCGGAAAATATGTTAATAATTTCATTCTTGTCTGGGATGTTACTGAAGTAAGATCGTAGAAAATAGCAAGGTTCAACAGGCAGAACCACGGTGAAGGAGTGATGACAGCGCTCATCTCCAACCATAGCGATACGGGTTCGATTCCCTGCGGAGTGGCTCTCAGATTTTCGCACGTGGGAAACGTGCCGGACGATGCCGCTGGTCGGTCGCTTTTCTCAGGGATCTCCCGTTTCCCCCTTTCATGCTTTCCAGCTCTGCTCCATACTCACCTCGCTACACCCTCATCGCCTCTCAAGATCCCGAAGTTAAGAACCTCCCAAACCTCCCTTCTCCGTTCAAAAGGCCCTTTACTTGCCTGGCCGCCCATGATACAGGTCGATGAACTAAAATAAAAACCTGTGATATACGTGACAAACGCAAGCCATTTCTCCCTCCCTCAATTTATCTCCCCCACTTTTCTCACTCTCTATCTCCTTCTCTCTCTCATCGAAGCAGAAGCTTCAGTGTCGTGCAGGCAGATTGGACGAAACATCTACAAGCGAATAAAATGCAAATCGAAGACTTTTCTAACTACCGGTTGTTAGTAACAAAAGATAACACGAACAGCGATACCATGCGTGACCATAGACAAATCAACGTAACCGAGGAAATGGTGTGAAATTGTCTACCTGGTTCGACTAAACATTCCCAAAACGTGTCACACTGAAGGCGATTACAGTGCACAGTCGTGAGGTGTTGTATCATCTTAAGGAGCAGTAGATATACTTGAATGCCTTGTTTTTTTTTTTTTTTTTTTTTGTTCTAGATAAATAAAATACTTAACAGAAATTTTCTTTACAGTTCGTTCGCGGCTAATTCCAACTTTTCTGAAGCCCAGGTAGGGCTCTACTTTCAAGATTTCACCCCCCCCCCCCCCCCAATGCAAAAAAAAGCTTCACCGAGTCTATCAAATTGCACCGAAGAAACATCGCACCGCATTCGTGCGCACACAGTGTGATACTACAATGCATAACAACTATTTCTTACTAGACATTACCAACACACCTATTTTCTCACTATATTATAATTTATAGATGCAGTATAAGTGTAAGTCCAATTTAATAACAAATGTACCTTTTTCTCGTTACGAGACGTATAAAACGCTTGTGATACATGCAGACATATTTCGAAAACAACCAAGCATTCACCTATATGGGATGATTTTTTTGCAAACGTTCGATTCAAAAAGTGCGAAGAAACCGCGAATAGACTATAAATGAAGTAGTTACTCGTTAAAACTTTTTGACATTGGTATGTCGTGCAAATAATCATAATCAGTTGAGACGGGGTTTTTTGTGTTTAAAGCATGCTTCCTACATCCTCGATCTATTACTCTAGGCCTTTAAATTACAAAACGTTTATAATCCTTAGAATTCCCAAGATATTTTCTGCCTTAGCTTCATGAATATCATCATAACTATCACTAATCTAAATATATTCCTTAACAGATGCTACACAGATTGCAAAAAAGTCAACTATGAACAGTAGTGGAAATATCCATACGATATACGTCATTTTTTAAAACACAAATCATTAGAATTTAAATATATTTCTGACCATTGCAGTAGCTACGACTACAGTCATTTTAACATTAATTGGTGAGTCTATGACTGAAGAATGTAATTAGATACAAATCTCAATTTTGTAACAATTGTGACTTACGATATTTGATCAAATTTCCACGTAAATACTGGGAATAGGAAACGACTGTTCTAAACAAAATAAAACAAGGGCATGAAAAAATTAAGACTCCTAAATGACACACACTGTTTCTCACTTGCCAGCAGAGTATAACTTCAAATTAAACTAATCGCTGGATACTGCACGTCACTCTGAGAACAAAAACAGATGGTAGTAGGAAACATCTAGACCTTTAAATAGGAAAAGCAATCTAATGAGTTATATGTACCATGTAAATATTGTCAACATACAGTAGATAGCTATCCCATCAGAACTGTTTATTGTATTTTTGTCTGTGATTGTATTTGGTAGTATACATGTAGTTGTTTCGATGCTCCTACTACAAAACATACAGCATCTCCAACAGAACCACTTAAATAATATTTTGGTTATTACCACTACAATCAGAATTGTAATAACATAACAGAATATTTTGTGTGTAATTCCAAAGCAGTTCTTAACAAGTTTTCAGGGTAGCAGTAACATAATAAATTCTGTTAGGTGGGATGTTGCATTCAGAATGTAATATTCTGACGATCAACAGTATGAAAATAAGCAGAAATACTTAGTACTCCCAGTAAACACGAAAGGTACGGCAAGAATCGGCTCAGTGGAAGCTACCCAACTAACTACGGCCAGTTCATTCTGGCCCGCTGTCTTATGCCGGAAGCGGGCGGGAAAAAAATGACTGTTGGCTAACTGTTTGCCGACAGCGTTAAAAATATCCTGTATTCGAACCGATAAGACACTAAATGCATACCTAATGGTTGGCGGGTCTGCGATGGCTGGATGTCGCAATTGTGCCGGGTATGTGACAGCATGATGTCCAGATAATAAGCAGTATGACCAAACAAAAAACGAAGTTTTTCAATTTAAAACATTTGTGATTATTATTCCCTGTTTACATTCATTTAATTTTCAACAATTTATAAGATATGAAAATCATTGGTTTGCCGTGTGCGGAGTTCGAATCTAAGAATCTTGAATTGACAGTACAGCATATTAACATGTACTCTACGGAGTAAGCTTCTGATTCAATCTAGTAATTTATAATATATCATGACACAAATTATTGTAAATGTATAAATTCCATGATAATTTAACAAATAATTTTATAACACGGATTATTTAACATTAATTTTTTCTGAGACTTGCAAAAAATGGATTTTGGTATTTTTTAATATATCTGTCGGATAGTTGTTCAAACGAAAAAAAATTAACAATTGTCATGGGCTACCACGTGACACATATAATCACCAAATAACAAGCCATATATATATATATAAAATTGTTAATAGTAAACACATTTTTGCATAGGTTTCAGTTTTTCGGATATGTATAAACTGTTATTTGGTGATTACATATACTTTAAGCAGTAGCCTATGGCACTAGTTAATGCTGTAAGTTTTTTATTTGTACAAATTTGTTATTGTTTGTTATTTCAGCTTCAGCAGAACGGAAAAATTTTGTATTTGACTCTTAATATATAAAGTGTAAACTTTTTATATTCGAAGAAAATGTTATTACATAATACAATGCGTACAAGTTGAATAATGTTTGGTACAAATATTACATTATTAATTTTGTGGTATCAAACACCCTTAATGTTAAAAATTTTGTACATGAACCAAATAAATCAATTTCACGAACAGTAACATGTTTTACACTACCCAGCACAAAATCACAGCAAATACAGTATTTATAGTATCTATCTGGCAAAAACATTTGAACCATAGGTGAAAATATGACCATATATTTATACCCATATATTTATGTGCTTTAGTGTACTGCATATATTGGAAAATTAGGCAACCTTCAGTGTGCCAGGGTAAAATCGAGGCTGTCATGAATCTATTACCAAAAAACAAAATTAATGAATGAATTTACATGACATTCAGAAAATTTATATAGGTCTCTATTAACTTACGCATTTGTTAGATATTCGTGTAACTGTAACAATAATTTATAGAAGGAAAACACAAAACAGTAAAGTACTGTTTATAAATAATTGATGTACATAAATGTGATGTACTAATTGACATACATAAATGTACAGCACTTCATAACCTTAACCAGGATTACATTCTCATATGTTATATACGTGAAATATAGACTCCATATTTTTGTAAATCAGTATGTAGGCATATTCTTCTAATTTACATATATTAAAACTGTGGGTAATATGTCTAAACTTCTTGCCTGTTAAAAACACTTTCTAAAAGTTTGTCGGCAAAAAGACATCAAATTAATAACTTTATTGTGTCAAAGAGGCCTTGTATCGAAAACGTTACTGGGCCGGAATAAATACGATATTGGCTGGCTTACCCGAAATAAGTGTATCAGAATTGGCCCGTAATATTGTTTGAGAAATTGGGGACAGGTTGACTGTGAGATATCATGCCGACATAATTTCGGTGATATACATCTGTTATCCGGGCCTTTGTTTTCATCGCGACGGGTAGCGCTTTGACTCAAGAAAGATATCATGCCGTTGTCAGTCGGTTATATTCTTGCATGTACACGACAGTTTCCGACAGTGCTGGTATCGAGCCGACAATTTACCGACAGGTTGCTTAAGCTGGGCTGTAAGTTCTGTGATTTTAATGAAATTATGTGGATTTTAGGGTCATAAAATATGGAATGTGATTAGACCTGAAAATAAAAGTTCTTGGCTAATTTGACGCTCATTACAGGAAATACTGACACGATACGACATATATTAATTTACTGTTTTACATTTCAAATGTTTACCCTAGTTACAACAATTTCCATGTAATCCTAAATTGCTTATATTATTTTTATTCTGTGAATATATTTCGTTAGATTACAATGGAAAGCATGCAACTCAGTAGTCTAAAATGTACCACATTATGCATTTTGTGGCACCTCAGTTCTGTTATTTTTTATAATAGTTAGAGGAGTTACTTTGTCAAGTCCTATATTTAAACTCAAAATTAGTTCATTAAATTTCCCTTGCGTTGGTTGGGCTTACAATTGTACAGCTAAGGAGAACTCTGTGTGTTTTCTTTATGAGTCATCCGTTTTGAGCTCAAGGAGACTCCCTAGTTAAATATTCAAAATGTTTCAATGTGACGGCCGGTCGTAAGGAAGCACTGCGATGGCCATAGGAAATAACATCTTCGCGGCTGTTTTGTTTTCTCAGAATTTCAAGTGGTGACTATGGGGTTTTAATAAAGCACGTTATTCATAAGGGATACATTACGGTCGCTGTAATTAAAAAAACTTTTACAGAAGAACAGATATTGTACACAAAGACTGGGGCTATTTACAGCGATTTTGACTGATTTCGACACGTTTCAATCATCATATTTATGTTTTAAAAACCAAATTTATAAATTGGCAACAAAATGTCGTACTTATTGTCTGTTCAGAGGGGGGAAAAAAGGTTTAATTCAAACACCTATTCAATATTATTTCAAAAAGATAAGATATTTAGAACTGCTGATTACGAGTTCCATACACTGCAAAAATATTCTAATTTTTTTCTGAAAAATTGTTTGTAATTTTAGAAAAGCTTGCAACAGTACAAAGATTTATCTTGTAAAACTACTCGTTTGCAAAAGTACAAGGGCCCTGCTTGTAATATACCTAAGGAAATGTTTACACGGTACTGATCCGTTTCCACGAGATTCAGCAAAATGGCGAACACTCAAAAAAGTAAAACCGTATATAGCGGTTTGTGCAAAAACTATGGGCGATGTAAAGTGTAGCTGCATGCAAAAAGGAAGTGTAGTACAAGTTTGAGCAACGTAAAATAATAACGAAACGTGACCGTACTATCCATTAAGTGTAGATGTTTCCTAGCTACACAGAACTCTTAAATCGACTCTCAATACCTCGTTAAGATCCGTCCAAATCTCTTAACTCAACAACACAACTCCTAAAATGAAATAATTGTACCTATTTTTCCAAACCATATAACTTCAGTAATATGTTGTACGTACTTGCAGTTACACTTACTATAAAAATATTCATTAAGCTTGTAAGTCAAGTTGGTATTGTGGTTAAAGATGCCAGCTACAATACAAGGGATGTGGGCTCTAGTCCCATTGCTGGCATAGTGGTATTTTCGTCAATTATATATATATATATTTTTTTTAAGTTATTCTCTGTTATTACTTTATCAAATTTCTTTTCTAGAAAAAAAAGTAAATTTATCTAAATTTCTCAATAATATTAATTGTAATACAATATTATAGTTCGTAATATTACAAAGACATGTTTTGCAGATTTTACAAGAAAACTCTTTGTAGTTTTACAAAGGATTTTCTTGGCAACTTTCCAAGGATTTTTCTTGTAAAAGTGCAAAAAATATTTTTAGAGCGTATGACAACTAGGTAGTGTGGATTACGGCAATGTAATTCTACGTAACCTGCATTAGAAAAATGTCATTAAAAATTTCTTTGGAACGTTAGTTAGCCATCCAACTTTCCTCAGTTTCTTTGCTAACAAGTTTTAGCACCATGTCCTAGTTGCGAATAGGACACAATTTTACGGCCGGCTCTATCCAATTTTATTGCATGAGCGTAAAACCACGTTTAAAAGTTACCACAAAACTTTCAGGAAAGCTGCCGAGTACTAACTTGAGGCAACATTCTTATTCTACACGCGTTCCGCAAAGCCGAGAATCTTACGGCTTGCAGGTGCCATTTTGCAAAGTGTGAGCTTGTTAAGTCCACATAGAGGAGCAGATATGCCAGAACATCTAATCGGAGCACGCCTACATGACATTTTATGATGCAAAAGTATTTTTTTCGGTACCGTGGACCAACCAGCACCGTGAACGAACAGAAGTCTCATTGCCACAGTTTTCTGAGGCAATTTTCCAACTCCAGGAGGAATAATTATACTAGAGCTTTGAGAAAGCGCATCACAATTTTTGCAAATCAGGAACTTGTGCAAACGACAGCAGTGGCTTCTGAACTTTTGAATATTTTCGTCGGTAGTTAGGAATTCACTAGTGGATCTCCAATTCAGTCAACGTTGCGATGGATCGATATTTTGGCTATAATTTGCACACGTATTAGAATGGAAAGTTACGTGTATAATTCACATGTTTGTTTATTTATATATTGATTTTCACGTAATATTTATTTTGTGGGATATTTATGTAATTTATTCACTAATTTTATTTTTATGTTTTGTTCATTATGTTTTATGCAGCAGCTGTAACATTTATTTATTTTCTTGTGTTGTTAAGGTGATAATATTTGTATGTTTGTCTAGGTTGGTAGTGACGCATGATGTCATACTTAAGATCGCTTTTACGAATGTGCCTGATTAGTAAACCCTTTACCCCCAATAATAATTAGAATTTTGGAAGAATCAATGAAAATTATAGTGTAATAAATATTATAGTGTAATAAATGGACCTTGTCTCCATCTTGTTTCCTGAGAAACATAATGTAGGTCAGCCAGGACTGCTGATATTCCGTGCAGTATCTGTGATTTAAGTGTTAATCACTTCATCGACGTGGAAGATATTGCTCATGACTTTATAGTCGATGCAGTGAGCAGGTGATCAAAGATGAGAGCTAACGAGTAATTAAGGTGTAATAATTACTGAAATTCAAAGAACGTATTTTCCATCGTTTGCACTTAATTTTCTGACGCTCCAGGGGTGAAGTTAACGTGTAAGTTAACATTGAACATTCTATTCAGTACCTTCTCAACATTTTACCACGAAGAATCTTAAGATTTTTATAATCTTTTCTCTACCGACTGAAATATTTTATATAGCCAGGCAAATAAATAAATAAATCTATCAAATAAATTTTGTATTTTGTGCGAGACTTGAGACTGCTCTCAGAACTGTATTTCTATTGAAGAACACTATTTTTTTTCGCACTATAAAGACTTTAAGCTCTTATCTACCTGATAATTTAGGGGAATTGACATTTTATAACATGTGATGAGGTGAACGTAATATTTGATGCTGCTAAATTTCTTACTACAGCATGAGTTTGAATATAATTCTTTGAGACACGTTAAGAATTTTTCCATTAAAAGTTTCGCTTCTCCAATGAACAGCCTTTTTATTAGTAGATTTGACAGTAGCTTGTTCTTCCCGTGTTCTTTAAGTGTCAGTGCTCCCTCATTGTTCCTTATGTATGTTTTTGTCTAAGGAGAGGGACGTATTCACTAGTATGTATACATTGGAGTCCAGTTCTATGCAGTCTACTATGGTAGGTGAACTATCATATGTGTCTCACGTGTTATAATTGTGGTAATCTACTGCAGGTCAATAATTCCCCATCCATTACATGGGTGCCATAACGCGGGGCTCGAAAGTGGAAGGCTGTTTAGATATTCTATTGTTTAACTATAGCTTATGAGTAGGGCCAGTCATACGTCTTATAATTTGCCTGAAACCGCACCCATTAACTACAGTGCTTTCGAGTATAGAGCTATTAAGATGGATTCATTTCCCGTTATAGAATCTACCATCGAGCAGAATACAGAGGGGCAAGTACCACGTGAATCAAGAAGGTACGGATGTTTTAGACTAGCTTCTAGTGTAGAGGATTTTCAGGTAGCGCACACAGCACAACCTCACAGCAGTTACCAGATTACTCAAATAATGCATATATTTATGCAATTTCAAGTTGCACTAAAGGTGGATATGCAAAATGCCAATGCAAAAACCCAAGCTAGCAATGCACAACAAATTGCTGATCTTAAGGCAGATATGCAAGCTAGCATAGAGTAAATAAATGTTAGCGTAGCAGATTTAAAAGCTAGCAATGCATGGCTAGAAGAAAGTCAGAAAAGATTTCAGGCCATCTTAAGTTAAATTTGAGCAGTTAGAAATCTCGGTAACTAAAGGCTGTTCACAGTAAAATGAGCCCTTTTGAAAGCCCTGCTTAGGATATACTTGTATACACGTTATGTATTCTTCCACCTTATGTAAGATTTACATTGCCATGGGCCTCATCACATTATTCATGCGTCGATCAAGTAAAACTTTAAATTTGTTAAAAAAAAAGTAAATATTTCACAAATCTGCGCTATTTTACACTTCGATACGTTAAAAAAAAGTACAAAGTTAAAGAAATAATTTAAGTTGTTACAAATGGTTTCCTAACACTTATAATTTGACGTTGAGATATATAACTATTTTCCACCCATCGTTACCAACTTTACTGGGTGTATGTCACCAAGTGCGTCCATTATAAGATAGGGAGGCTGGGGCAGTGACTCATTTCTAAGGTTGGTTTCAAAAGTGCTCACTTTATCGTGAACAGCCTATAGTAGGATCACCACGTTGCGGGGAGGTGCAGTATATTATAAGTAACGCTTTTACTCCGTTACTAAAATTAATTGACCCAACCAAATCAAAAGTGGACAGCCTTGTAGAAAGTGGCGTAAAGCAGGCAGATTTAGAAATGTTCATCGAAAATGTTGAGTCGGAATTGAAATCGTCAAGCCTGCATTTAGACAACCGTTGGTATCAGGCGGAGAAGACTCACCACACTGACAAGCAACAGTTCGAGGACGATATTGTTAGGTTAGAAGGCCATCGAACCAACGTTCATGCTACAATGGATACTTATAAGGAAAAGCTACGCAATGCTACATCTTTAGTTAGTAGTATTCAATTCAGTGACATGCAGCACGGAGAAGTTCCTATTACACTTACCGCACCTGCAATCATTCCTAATGCAGCTAGTCTTCCTACTACTTCTCATGGTAGGACCGCCCCACAAGCTAGTATGCAAGTAAGCACGTTTCTACACCGCCCTTCTAAATTGTGGGTACAACAGGTACTCCGATTCGAAGGCCGCATGGGTAAAAATCCCATAAATTTTCTCACAAGATTTGAAGAGTATGCAAATATCTTCAGTCTAACAGACTCAGACATGTTGAAATGTCTAAGCTTGCATTCACGAAACACAACCGACCCAGTACTTTCCCCTACGCCGAATTCAAAGAAAATTTTGCATCCCATCTCTGGAGCAGAAAAATACGAGCTAATCCGTGATCGCAACTGCACTGAAAAAAAAATAATCCCAGGAAAAGGGAAGAAGTTATAATCACATTTTCTGAGATTTATGAAAAGTCAAGGCCTATGGAACCGCCTATCTCAGACGAGGAGTTCGTATCAGTGGTGCGAAACCAGCTTCCTTTTAGATACCAAACCCATTGAAGAGGTAGACATATCCACCTTTCGGGAAGATCTTTAAGCCTACGACCAGATAGATCGCATGCAAAAGCAAGAGAGTGGCAGCAACTAGGGCAGGGTAACGAATACCGCAGTCAACCCTTATATTCTGACCTCGCTACGCCATATCAAAGGCAACAGTCTAGGTATGGACATAACCCACTAATACAGCATTTCACTACAGAACCTTACTCGTCGGTTCGTCAAAGAAGTAGGCGAAGCAATTTCCGTCAATACCATGGGCAGCACTACAAGGCTTGGTGGAGAAATCAGCGTGGAGACAGATGGAGACGACATCACCGGCGCGAAAGTGATTCAGAATATCAGCAGTCCGACCCAGCAGCATCTAACAAACCCCGAGATCAGAGAAGAAGGAGGATCGACCAACCAGGGGCCTTGAAGGCGGAAACTGCCAGTCTACCCAAAGTTCAGTGACAGCACCGCAAAGGGAAGTCAGCGGAAATACTGCACAGCCTGCAGTAAAAACGATCTCTGCACAAGCAGTATTAACAATGATCCACCCAGCTTATTCGACACCACAAGCCGGAGGATATTTATATAATTAAGAACTGCTTGACCCAAGAATTCCTGCTTTTTGTGCCTACATTGTCGAGCAACGTATGGGGACCAAGCCAAGGTCTGGTGCAGAGTAACCACGACCAGCAAAACCGAAGGAGATATTAACTGGTCAGAGATCGAGTGTATTCGACCCCGAAAGCCTGCCAGTGCCTCCGGAGACGATTGAAAATACGCAGATGAGCGAGAGAGAATTACGAGACGAGTTTTAACGTTTGGCGGGGCAGAGATTACGAGTTGCTGCAAATAGAAAGAGCAAGTTTGCTAAACAGCCAAGATTGAAATTTTTGGAGATTGGTACATTCGTTCTTGTACGAGCCGCCAATGTGAGCAAGATGTGGAATTTTAAACCCCTAAGCTATTAACTGTATATTGTGGACCGTTTGTGATATCCGGTAGATGAAATGAAAACATTATGAGTTGTTTAGTCCCACTACTGGAGAAGTGGTTGGCAACTTCAATATAAGGCTATTGAAGCCGCATAATGCACAGCTAAGAGCTAAGTTTAAGTTGATATGACTGATGGAGTTATAAGTTACAGGATGAGAACGAGTGCTGGATGTTTCCAGTCGGCAGACAGCAGAGAGCATTATTACCTGCGTGAAGAGAGCGCGATGAATATTGCTGTTTTATTTTTTACGGCAGCGACCAATTATTGTATTATAACGTGAGTTTAAATCTGGAGCCAGATGAGCCTGCCTTGTTTCCAACACGAAGTGGAATGTCACGTTCGGAAACCATGAAGTTCCGTGTCATTAAAGTTAACGCCCATTCCCAGATGAATTCTGTCCGCTATTAGTCTGCTACATGGAAGATGGCTAACTAAGTTAATTGGCTCTCGGTAATGTGAATCTAAGAGGTACCTATGGTGATTTGTTATACGCTAGAAGAGGACCTAACTAGTGGGAAATGGACTAAGCCCTGAATATTGCCGTCGGATAACCAAACACTGCCCTCACTCAGATAAGCTGGCTTACTTGGAATTTTGGCACAGCTCATCTCTCCTTCTCGAAGCTGAATTCGCTGGAATCTATAAAAATGAAACAGACGAAACGCTATCTCCTTCTACACAAAGCAACGCGTTTTTTTTTTTTTTTTTTTTTTTTTTTTTTTCCATAAGTCAGACAGATGCTCTAAAAATATTTTTATCCATCGTGATTCAAGTTTAATCCAAAAAAAAATATTGTATGTAAGCCAGTAAGTTGTCTCGAGTATATCTATTTTTTTGGTCGAATAATTATTCTTCTCCTGCGTACTTTCAATGGTCGATGTGACTTTGTTAAGTGTCTGCTATGTTTTATTCCTAATTTTAGTGTTGATTATGCCAAGTGTGTACATCGTTTTGTATTGGTTTTATGCGAGAAACAGCTTGACGTTACAATTTCATTGTTTTCTTTCGTCGTTTGAAAGATTTTGCAATGTTTTTTCCATGTTGTTTTCCACGTGAGTTTGAGTGGAATATTTTCTTCCAGTTGCGGTAATGGTTGTATTTTCTGCAGTCAACTAAATGTTCTGTTCAAAATGCAGTCGAACTCAAGTTATGTTGTTAGTACGTCGTGAGTTTGAGGACAGTGCTGCGATGTGCCATTGTTAAACAGTGCATGTTAACTGTGGTTAGTGATGTGTGCATAGAGACGCCGCCACAAAGTTTCAGGTGCTTTTACCAAACGGACAGATTCCGGGTACCGAAGAAGATTTTGTGAAAGTGTTTTGTTCAGCACACGTAAATTTGACTCACATAAACGCTCGTGAGTTTATTTTAATGCAACTGGTCCAATGACGAGCGCATCAGTCCAACAATTTACGTTTTTACTTAACAGTGTTAAGTTTGGCAGCTTTAAGTAGCGCCAGTACATCAGTGTTGTACCAGCAGTATTTTCAGGAACATGCAGACTTTCCCTAGATTTATCACTACCGAAGCGGAACAGCTAGACACACATGTCTTGCTCTTATACTGGCTGCTCGAGTACTGATAATGAGCGTTCCCGCGCAAGCAAAGTGCTCTGACGCCGGCAGTTGGGGTGCTGCGTTCTGATTGGTTGTTGGCAATCAGCCGATGTGCGGCTATCTCCGTGTCTGCAGGCATCAGACACCAGAGAGCAAGTGTCACGAGATATCATCCAACGCAGTTGGTATTACGGAATTAAAAGAGTGAAGCTGATTTTCTTTCTATTACATTGTGTTTCCTAAGTGACAGAATAAAGAACTGTTCTATTACTTACTATCCCAGTCTAGTGCAGTGTATACGTTTTTAGTGTTATTTTTTCAATGTAGCGCTAGCACACTCTTTCATGTATATTAATGATGATTTAATTCTCAAATTGTTCAACTAAATGCATGTTATAACTTTTGTAAAGTTCTATTTGCACACCGGATAGCATTTACAAACAGAAAGTTTTACGGGACAGGTGTTCCATTGTTAACGTCACTGTAGTATATAGACTTAACACCTTATTCATTGTTGAGACAATTCCATCGAGTTAAGTCTAGTGGGGTAGTATGTGACGTCTCCCAATTTTGGCTATAATTTATAAAACATATTATCATGGAAGGTCATGTGCATAACTCACACATTTGTTTATTTACATATGGATTTTCAAGTAATATTTATTTTTTGTATACTTATGTAATTTATTAAGTAGTTAAAGCTGTTTTCTATCTCTTTCATTATGTTTTATACAGCAGCTGTAACATTTATTTATTTTATTGTGTTGTGAAGGTGATAATGTTTTTACGTTCTTCTAGGTTGGTATTGACGCATGACGTCACACTCAAGATCCGTTTTATGAATGTGCCTGATTAGTAAACCTTATACTGCACTATCGTAATTTGAATTTGGAAGCATCAATGAATATTACAGTGCAATGAATGTACCTTGTCTCCATATTGTTTTCTGAGCATCATAATATAGAATAGCCAGGTTTGCTGATACTCCGTGCAGTATCTGTATTTTTAAGTGTTTAATTATTGCATCGACGTGGAAGATATTTCTCATGATTTTAAATATAGTCAACGCAGTGAGCAGATGCTCAAAGAAGAGTGTTAACGAGCAATTAAGGTTTAAGAATTACTGAAATACGATGAAGGTATTTTCCATTATTTAAATTTAACTTTCTGCTGCTCCAGAGGTGAAGTTAACATGTAAGTTAACGTTGAACATTGTATTCAGTACCTTCCCAAAATTTTACCACGAAAAATCTAAGATTTTTAGAATCTTTTCTCTACCGACTGAAATATTTTATATAGTTAGGCAAATAAATCAATTAATCTATCAAGTAATTTTATATTTTGTGTTAGACTTGAGGCCACTCGCACAACTGTATTTTTATTTAATAAAACTATTTTTCTTCCCACTATAAAGACATTAAGCTAATATCTACCTAATAACTTAGGGGAACTGACATTTTATAACAGGCTAAGAGACGAACGTAATTTTTCATGCTACAGAATGTCTCACTACAGTATGAGTTTGAATCTAATTTTTTTGAGACAGTTTAAGAATTTTCCCATTAAAAGTTTCACTTCAAAAATGTGCAGTCTTTTTATTGGCAGATTTGACAGGAGCTTGTTCTTCCTATGTTCCTTAATTGTCAGTGCTCGCTCATTGTTCCTCATGTATGTTTCTGTCTAAAGAGAGGAAAAGTTTCCCCATATATAATTGAAGCCCAGTTATATGCAGTCTGCTATGGTAGGTGAACTATCATATGTGCCTCACGTGTTATAATTTTTGTAATATACTGTGGGGGTGTTTTACATAAGTTCCCCTACTCCTAGCCAATATTTCCCCCACCCCCATCAATTTCACTGTAATTCTAAAAATTTGTTTAAAATTGAGGCCGTGTAAGTCCATTTTTTTATTTGTGGCCATAGTGGTTAATGTAATTCACTAAACACGAGACGTTCTTTTTTACATACACACGTTTTAATTTATTCGGCAGATGGAAAATATATTGTTCATTGCGCTGTGACTTACAAAAACTAATAGCCTATGAAACTACTGTGTCACTAAGATTTGCAATGATTGCAACAGTTACTACTAGTTTTCTTTCTGATTTTGTTATGTTTGGCTACTACTGATTACACTGCTCATGATTGCTATAATACATTATTTTTAGTTAATGAATTATTTTCGTAAGAATTGTTTTATTTATAAAGTTTTCTTTGAATTTTTATGATTCCTATTAAAATGTAAATTGATTTTTTTTTCTCCAAAAACGTACCTGAAAGTGGCCATAAGACACTTACTTTAGTTGTATTGGCGACATTATTACTTACATGAACATTTGAGCTCCTCCTCAGATGGTGCGACTGTTTAATTGCTATGGTATCAGTCACTTGCAGTCATGGATAATGAAGGGGCGAATCGCTTGTAGCAAACATCTTAGAATAAAATGATTCAATAAACTCAGTAGCCAACAAACAAATTACAACCAATGGAAAAGTGCATAGAATTGTAAGGACCTAAGTGCCATATTTTACCTGTATTTTAACAAATGGCGAAGCTAAACATTAGGAGTTGCAACAGCAGCCGTAAAGACGTTGGCGTGATTTGCACTAACTATGCCTATACGAGACCAAACCAGAAAGCATACATTCGACACAAGAAGTTATGATGCTGACTTCAAAATAGTTACAGTTTGGTAGTATTTGTTTAGTTTGTTTTATTATTTGACGTATTATGAAAACAAAAAGTGACAACAGTGTACGTTTCTCCACTGAAGACGCAGTTTTATTCAAATGAAAAATCAAAAGTTATAATTTTAATCGTTATCTAATAATATGACGACGATTATTATTACTTAAATAAACGTAATATGTAACAAATGAAGTGCAAAATTATTTCGTAAATATACTCAGTTTATTTCAAAACAAGATTACCAAAATATTAATACAATAGAAAAATTGAAACAAACGAGTAGTGTTATATGACGGCAACTTAGCGACGCTCGATGATGCATGGAGTTTTCAGCAGACGCTAGTTGAGGCACGGGATCTTCAGTAGATGCAAGTGTCCCATCTCTTGGCAGTGGATACGTACAGTGGTGTATCGGAATTACGAGAATTCTGATACTAAACGAAGATAGTCGTGTCCAACACATTGCACGGTAACAGTCAGTTACTTCGCGGCTGATTGCTCTATTAGGATAAGGCGTATTGCTTGGAAATATAAGACCTCCTTGCAGCCAAAAACGTCATAGCATTATCATTTTGCAAATTTTTCCTATTGTTATAATAATAATAATAATAATAATAATAGACTACACAGGAAAAAAAAAACGTTTTGTGTCGACCAAAAAAAATATTAGTTGGTCGGTTCAGAATTATTTTATTAATACGGACCTCACAAGAGATTTTGTGAAGCCAACAAAATTCTGTCATTACAGTATTTAGTTGCTAAAACAAAACGACTTTGATGGTCGCAAAATAAACTAATTGAGTTGGCAGGTAATAATGCATTTGTTAGCTTCAGCAGAAATGACACGATTTTAACAGAAGACTTGGTTGGTGGGGAGAGAGAGAGAGAGCGAGAGAGAGAGAGAGAGAGAGAGAGAGATAGAGAGAGAGAGTGTGTGTGTGTGTGTGTGTGTGTGTGTGTGTGTGTGTGTGTGTGTGTGTGTGTGTGTGTGTGTGTGTGTGGAGGGATTTGCGAGGTCGTTAACAGCGAATTCTTGAGGGTCCTGCTTTGTAGTACTCACAAAAGTGTTTTGCGGGTTTTGCTAACCAAGGATTGTTTAGCGTCTCAACTGCAACGCTATCAGTGAAGAAGTCAGCCAAGGTCTTCATTAAGGAACCAGATTGAAGTATTTCAGTCAAACATTAGAAACTGAAAGCAGGAGGGTCGGACCAGGAATCGGCACCGGAGCTTCTTGAACGCGGGGTCACTGTTCTACCACTGCGCCATCTCGCTCGGTATCGCAGGCTTTGACATGCACTCATCGTCTCACAGACAGGTGGTTTTCTGGAGTTATTTATGACTAACACAAGGGATGATATACTCAATCCCCGATTTATTAAGCATAGACTATCCCTCATTAATTTTGACGTGACTAAGTATTTAAATTTGCGACCATAGTGGGAGGCAATCCAGAAAATCCTATGATAACAAAATCGGGGGATAGTGTTTAGCATTGCAGCTCCGAATCTATCGTCTACATTAAAAATTCAATTACACCACTCGATTGCCAAAGAATCAGAGAATATGTTATGTTGAAAGAGGACTACGAAGCAGTAGGAAGCGAGGGGGGGGGGGGGTAATTTTGAGTTTTTTTCCCCGAGTCTCATAATTTCCGCCTAGTATAACTTTTGACTACGAAAAGCTGAAACGCTAATTTAAGTTTCAATCGACAGCTCTCGTCAAGATCAATCGATTACGTGTATAAAAACATTTGTTTCGCGTGGTTATGGTAGAATTGTATGAGTTTAATATAAAAATTAAGAAAACTTACAATGTCGGGCCTACACTCGTCAGAAAGTCAAGTCGAAATACCAAAATCGTATACGGTTGTCAAGATCATCTCAAATGCAATCCAATGATACCCATAAAACCTCATATGGTCGAGTAAGGCAGTGCCGGGAACGTCAAATAAACATCAAGGCGTCCGAGCGCGTTAATGTAGACGTATTCACGCAAGACAATCTGCCGTGTCCCCAACACAGCCAAACCCGATTTTTTTCGTGTAGTTCATTCATTGTTACTTCAATTTTTTCTGAAGCACTGCTAAAGTTATACTTCCAGACTATTCCTCTGCCTCACGGAACAAATATCAACTTAGTCTAGAAAATACAATAAAGCGAACACGCATCGCAATTGTGCTCACTTCCTTTAACCATACTTAGCACCAGAACTATTTCATACTACTCATTACCAATACAACTATTTCCTCGCTGTTCTATTCATATTAATAAAAATGAAATATTGAAGCCTAAGTCAATAGTTCAATTTAACCAAAATTTTGATACTACTATGTTCACGCGGGTATAAAACGCTTATGACGCGTTACATATTTAGGATACAAACAAACACATCACACACGGGGCAATTTTTCAAGGGTTTGATTCGAAAAGCGTGAATATGCCTCGAATAGACAATAATCTGATGCAAGAAGACGAGAACACAGAGAAATACGCCGTCATGGCCGGAACAGAAATGGCCATTTCCAATACGCCAGTACGCATGCGCAGAATACATACATATATCTGATGTAGTATTGCGACACGAATTATATTGTTGATAACTAAATATTTGGTGAAAACTAACAAAATATATTCTTAGTAAACAAGTATTTTATAAGTGGTCACAAAACAGCTTTAATACATGTCAATGTGTGTGTTGTTGAGCACAATACTGCTTTTTTCCCCAGCTGCAAAATCCCTCCTTGCAAAGCATCGAACAAACTGTTTTTGTAACCATCAATTAATCTTTCCTTTCAGTGTAATCATAATGATATATGTATCAACCACTTTTAAGCCACACATAATCTATGTGCATACATATGCTCTTATTATGTGGATACCAAAGCTTTATTTAGTATAAACTGCACTAGTAAAGCTCCTGGCGTGACATGGCACGCATACCAACCCTACGGCACGGTGCTGGGAATCATTCAACTCATTCCATAGGTATAATTTTATAATATTTACACGGTAGTCTCAGTATGTGAAGAAGATAAAGTGATTCCGACAACGTACACATCTCCATGCCGTGAAATACCAATAGATAAATATATTGCAAAACTAGCTTGATTAGAAGATCTCAAGAGACAGGCGAATAGAATGCCTAAATTTAAGCAAATGCTTCGAACCCAAATGGGCGGAAATACTGTGCACATGCACACGTAAGCTAGAAACAGAAGGGCAAGGACCAGATTATAAGTTCTGTATCATCAGCCCATGAAACCAAGAAGTTATTCACAGGCTTTCGGTGAAATAAGTTAAGGAAACGTCATGTACAGAAAGAGACAGGAAAATGTACGTGTTCCTTTAAGTGATTTGTTGCTATTTAGATACCTTGATTGAGTATTTATCCATCTATTAAGGGTATGATTCATTCGGATAAACTTACCGGACACTTGTCAAATGACTTGAAATCAGAGTGATCGAATCATACTAACACGATAGGGTTTCAAATGCCACCTCAGGATGTTAGAAGTCAACGAACACGTGGTATCAGCCAGCGTCTACAGAAACCTGTAAAAAACACACGAGTCATTAACTGAAGTCACGAATATTTACACTACCTACGTATAAAGTAACATTAAAAATTATAAATTGCAGCAGAAGCCACGTTAAACATAAAATAAACATACACTCTTGTTTGTAAACAATGGAGCCATGAAATGGGAATATATATTTTTTACACATACTACCAATAGTATTTTAAATAAACGATTACAGTTTGAAAGTAATAAGATCTTCACTAAGAGCTGCTGCATCCGGTGAGGTTGGGTGTGTTCTTGCCATGCTACTTCTTCCCAAGTTCACAGTTATTCGACATCGGTTGCTGTATGAGAATGACGGGCTGGTTGCCGAGTGACATGTTCAATATGCGACATTTCTGGCGGGCATGCAGGCAGTGAAGAAGTGGTCTATGCCTTGCTTCGACATATCTGGTTGTGGTCGGGCGTCGTCTTACAGAATTTGGATACAGTAGTGTGCGGAAGGAAGAGTGCTACCACAGCCTCAACAACTTCCCTGAAGTAGAGGCTGATGTTGAGAGTATCCCAAATTTGTAGCAGACGAGAACGCCTACAATACCAAATTGCTCTCCAGAGGATCGTTAATGCAGTATGACGCTGGAAAATGCATTCTCTAGGATGGTGTTCGCCTTGATATCGTAGAATTTGTTTGCCGCCATCATTGTAACTCAGTCTGAAGAGAGCCTCGTACTGAGAGACAGGTTTGTTTCAAACAACAATATACTTGTTTGTACAGCAACAAAAACATATTAGTAGCCCGAACAAAATATTTGGTCGAGTACACAAAACGTGAAAAGCAACACAATATATTATGTTCATATAATAAAATACACGCATCAGTTAACAAAACTTCTGTGTTGGGCCATAAGAAATTACACTGTCAACAAAATTTTTAGTTGAATCAAGTGCATGCAATTGTTTGGCCAATATTTCATTGCATTTGTTCGAATAAACAGCTCGTTAGTTAGTTTGCATTTTTTAAATAATCAGAGTAGTAATAGTGTTTGCTGGTGTATTTATTGGTGATTAATAATGATTTAATCACACATAACAAAATTCAACAGGAAAGCAAAAAGTAAAACTACGAAACTTAGAATTTTTATTTGCGCAAGTTGTCCAGCATTTGAGATGTATATATTTAAAAACATTCGAATTTAATCAGTAGTTGTCTGAGCTGAAGTTGTTAGGGCGTAGCGCTCGGGCACACGCGATCTGAGTTTGAATCTGTGTCGGACTTAAACATTTTTTTATGTTAACCGAAATTGTATAGTAGTGTACGCAGAGCCAAACAAATCTTAATTGCAGTAAGCCAAATCTTGGTTTTGGGTTACCAAATAGGAACAAAAAAATGATTTGAATTCAACAACGTAATATGTCTTTGCCCCTATACAAACAAGTATTCTCTTAGCTGAAACAAACATTTCTTTCAGGGCGTTCGAAAACACGATATGTTGCCACTCTGCAGGCCAGTCCGTGAGCCCATTGCATCCTGAGACGTTGATTGGTCACGAACAAAGGAAAGCATGCACAGAGTTCTCTTCCCGGTCGAACAGTGGAAGCGTAGCAGAAAATGCCACACCTGTTGCGGCGCTCCAAGGTTTTGATGCTGCGTTTAAGTATGCACAGTCATTTTGAAATTCCAATTATATTTTCATATCATACTCTGCATTCCATTGCCTTAGAGTTTCATTTCATTTGCATGTTTCTTTAATGCTTTCATTTTTTTCACACTAACAAGTGTATATAAAATGAGGTGTATAATGACACAAATTAAAGTTATCTTTGTCTCTTAATAGTGTGCCTGATTTAGTGGACACGGACTGGCCGTGTCACACTACAATTGCAAAAGTCGTTTTACCTTAGTTAGTCTTTCAAAAACGGCCAAACTCGTAATGTAGTTTATTTGCCGTTTCTTCAAACATACAGAATTAAACTTTTGAAAAATCAATCCATGTGTGACGTGTTTGGTTGTTTCATAATTACGACGCGTACTACAAGAGTTTTTTTTTTAATTCTGTTAACATAGAAGAAGCTTATTTTTTATTAAATACATAATTTATTTAGATTTTATATGTAAAATATAATATTTAATTAGAATCTAATATGAATTAAAACAGAGGGAATTTAGATGTGTTGGCAATGCCTAGCAAGAAATAGTTCGTAAAATAATATTGAAGTGAGTGCGCAAATTTCGGTGCGTTGCGTAATTTTCTATACCTGGTTAAGGTTTGTTTTCGAGTGCGCTGTGCCACGTTATCGCACCGGCGGGAGGCAGGGGAAGCGACGACGACTCCCAAGCAGATGAAGGGTCGTGCTGCTGCGCCGGTCCCGGCTCGTGTGGCGGGCGCAAGGCGGCGACACGTTGCCATGGCAACCGGTCCCTCGCCGGAGAGAGTGTCCGGTAGCCGGCTCGCCGGCTCGGAAGACGCATACCTCACCCTGCACCCAGAATCTCAGCGCCTTTCTCTATTTCTTTGCAAGGTTCTCACGCACACTAAAGATGAGCTAGACCGATTTTCGTCTTCTGCTTATGTCCTCCAACGTTGCCTCATTATGGGACCGCGGTGTCGCAGTAGCTAGAGCACTCACTAAGGCGAACCAACCTCGATTCCCGGCATGTGGGAATCGTGACGGACGATGCCGCTGACTGGCGGGTTTTCTCGGGGATTGCCCATTTCCTCCGCCTTTTCATTCAGATGCTGCTCCGTACTCACCTCACTCACCCTCATTGGCTATCAAGACCGCGCTCTTAAGATCTAACCAAATCTCTTCTCTCACTTCCGCTATTGGATGTCTATATACTGAACCTAATGAAACCTATACTGGCATAAAAACAGATGCACTCAGAATGAATTATCCACCAGAGACGAAAGTTAGTGTACAATACGATTACAGGTAAGAATTCAGTTGGTTAATGTTTGGCTGAGACTAGTTGCGTACAACTTCTATAAAGGGACGTTATAACCGATGCAACCCTGGCCGTAGGACAAAGTTGTGTTCAATATAATCAGTGTGCGTGTGGCGTAAACGTTGCTGACTAGCTGGCATGCCTTGCGGATGCATTCGGAGAAGATATGGACATCTTACAGTGTTTGAGAGTGGGCTAATCGCAGGACTAGGAGGGCCGCGTAGACTTTGGCAATGGAATTGTGCTATGGCTTTGGTATCACTGTCATCATGAAAGAAAACATACGCACCGATGAGGCTTCGGCGACCCCGTATGAACTCAGAATATAGCAACGCTTCCTCGTCCATCAGGCGCAAACTCAACCAAAGGAGTCTCTTTCAACTATCCAGAGACATGAAACGGTACACCTAGAATGTCCTGTAACACACTATTGCGAGGTGACTTGGAGAAGACGATTTGCATTATAATCTCCCATAGATCACCTTCCAGCTACACCGAAAACAGCGATTTCTTTGGAGTTATGTCGCAATCGGAAGGCATTGAGAGCTGAAAGGATGGAGATGTACCATTTTCAGTTAAGTAACCAGGCTTTGTGTGGACACGGATGAAAACGTGACTCGAATATTGGGGAATAATATACTGCATACAAAATAGGACTTCATTGTTGTGCGACATATTGCCAAACTAGTGACGTCTTGGTGTGACATGATTCTCGATCTACCCTGGTAGTGATCACAGGAACGATGATGGCACACAATGACGTGCGTGAGACTGCGGCTTCATGTACTTCCCTTCATGACGTGGCTCCACGGGCGATTTTTTCAACAATATAATGTCCATATACATATAGTAGAGTTTCCCAAGACTACCTTCGTGCTATCACCCTAACATGGTCATCCCGATCTCTAGACCAATGGGAGCGGCATTTGTAACAACTGTGGTACGATATCCCACAGGATAGCTATAGAATTCTTGAAAAATCCGTATCGGACCATATCGCCGCATGTATCCTTGCTCGGGATGGTGCAGCATTGTACTAAAAGTACTTTTCAACAGAACAAATTTTCTCGAATAAAAGACCCATTTTTTTTTGTGTTCCAATTTATTTGCTCCATTGATCAAATTGTAGGGTTACTATGCCCACTCAATTTCGACGTCTCCTGTTGGGTGCCGAAATTTTTATGGCTGTGAGTGTTAGTCTAAAAATGTTCGACTTTGATACCTCTTCATTCGACGTCAGCTTCACCGTATAATCAAAATTGAAGTTCGCTGAATTTATCTCTGTGGAGCACGGCATACATGTGTTTCATTCAGTTCTCTCTTATCTCTGGTATAAAAACTAGAATAATGAATGGACATGCAAGGAATAATAAAATGCTTTGAAGGGGAACTAAACGATTTTAAAGTGAGGTTATTTTGCTAAACATATTATGCTCCATCATGAGAAAAGTTGCCTTGCTCAGTAGACAATAATTTACACACATACATATATACACACATAAATTCACTATATATAGTATATATATAATTATATTAATAAAGATCTAACGTATATGGTCTTATCATTTTCCACTACAAGAATCGAGGTCACTGTTGCAGCATATTTCTTTGGAGTAAACAAATTTAGAAGCATTGAATACAGAAATCCCTGCAATAGCATGACATTTTACACTCTACATAGACCTGGTGTACTTAACGATATTTCTCGGGTGCCGCAGTAAACCAATTCACTTACAAAAATTATACAGACCTAATAATTTAACACAGTAGTTCGCCTAATCGTAACTCCAACGAAAACCGTATATCCTACAATATTTTACTTAGAAGTGCCTTTAAAATTTGCTATAAATAATTTCTTATTCCTAGGAACATTCAGCAGCTCGTACAAGAAGTAAACTTGAAACATGTATTTATTAATTTTTTTATTAGCAGGCTACTACTTCGAGCTAAAAAAAATGTTGACATACTTTACTTTATATAGATAAGAGATAGGAGGTTTGTTGGTCTGAGATGTCATAATTTAAACAAAACCATTTATTCGGAGTTAATTATATTAACATTAATTAAATGAGAACTCTTCTGTCTAACTTATCGTTTTATTAATAAAGTTTTAATTGCGTCATATTCTCAATTTTTATTCACGCTCTAAATGACTCGCAGTTCGAGTCAAAATAAAGTAACTATTATTTCTTTGCGTATAACTGATATGAACTCCATGGTTAAATGAAAAATTTAATTTTATAAAAGCGGAATTTTTACGGAAGTGAAAAAAGTATACGTACCATTTCATAAAAATAATAAAGTACACAATATTTCTCAGCGTAAAATATTACGAACCGTTGAAGACACTGCCATTAAGAGAGCAGATTTTAGACACAAAACGAAGTATCACATCATCATAACCGGTTGAATGAGCTTACTGCACAAATTCAGTACATCCTACTCTTCTACCCTGTATGCACGTCTCAAATTATTCCCGTGATTTTTGAGATAGGTCTTGAAAAATCACGACTTAGATGTCTACTGCATTAAAAATTTGTTTTGAGAAAGTATCACGTTCGCAAATAAGTCCTATATAAAGTAATATAAATGTTGTCCTTCCGTCAATAAAATAAAATTGTTTGTTTGAACGGAGGTCATTAATAAGATAAACGACCATCAGAGGAACAATCCCAGACAAATATTTTCTTTTTTATTTTCTTCTTCCTCTCTTCGTATAAAACGTAAAGCGATTGCGTCTTTTGCAGTATATATTGTCATCTCATAGTATTACAAATTTTTTTTAACCGGTGGTTATTATTTTATAATTTACTTGTTTTGGGCATCTGCGGTCACAAATGTCTCAAATGAGTTTGTTTTCCTTTGCATAATATTAGGAGATATATTACTTCAAGTGCTACTCAAAATACTTGATTTCTGAACTCTTTGCATCGAATATCTTCTTTTCTGTTGGTTCAGTATAATATAATAAGCCTTAAAAATACTTCACAATAATAAAAAAAATGTATTTATTTTCTTTTTTATGACACGTGAAATAGAAAACAATTTGTAACCAGCATTACTACGCACAGAGTGCATGAACGTGATATAATTCATTTCCTGGCTTAATTACACTCGAATAGCTTCGACAGCACACAAATATAATGAAAAAATGGTTCACTTCGCCGAATATAGAGCAGGATGACTTGAAAAAAAAAAAAAGCGGAAATTCCGACATCAATAATACGAGCTTAATTTAAACCGCAGTGAGGAAGTAATATATTACGTAAAACGGCATGAACGTGACGAGTAACCGCAAATTTACTTTTTCAGTCAATAGTGAGCGGTTTGTGTCAGTTTATTTTAGAAACAGTAATAATTAAATATTTCAATATTATTTTCTTTCTACGTTTGAAATTTTATAGGCTTCTGTGTCATTTTGAATGTCGGAAAATGTCTGTGAAACTATAACCCATTCACGGTTACTTAAAATATTTCTGAATCTCTGCTGAAAGTTCTACTTGCAGGATATTCTTCCGCGTGAAAACAAACCTTAACCAAGTCCAGAAAATTTCACCAAAGGGACAAAGCACAGTATTCGTGTGCTCTCAGTGCAACAATACTTAGCATTAAAACTATTCTTTAGTTCGTGTTGCCAACACACATGTTTTCTCTTCGGCTAGATTCATATTAATTGCATTATGAATTAAATTTCAAAATATAAAGATGAAAAATAAATACAATACCAGTTGAACCAAAATTGAGGTACTTTCTAGAGTTAACACATGTATGAAACGTTGTGATACATGCGGGCATGTTTAGGAAACAACCAACCACGTCATACATGGAGAGCGTTTGCGAAAGGGTTGAATCGAAAAGTGCGAGGAAACCGCAAATAGCATGTGCCTTCCTTTAAATCACAAGCTTGCAGTGTCGCAAAATAGGACAGGCGACGTACGGTAGCCATGTTAGAGCCCGTTAAACATCACTCTCCATCATCTGCAGCGAAGGACAATATTGCGCGGAACACCCGTCGCAAAGCGATCTGCCAAGCGATGACATGTTATCATCGATGGAACATAAAAAGTCATTCGGCGGGGCGTGCGCCAGTGCTCAATATTATTCGAGGAAGAGAAAAGGATGGATCGGAATTGATGAGGAAGGAGTGGGGGGGGGGGGGGGGGCTCGGTCGCGAATCGGCGCCTGGGTTCCGAGGACATGTATTGTATGCACTATTATCAGTGCCGCAGTGTAATGTAGATTTAATGAGCCGGGCTCCATCCAGTCGTAAATAACATCGGTTTAATGGACACCGGCGCCTTGTTTATCTGGTCCATAGGCAGCCGGTGGTTGGGGGGGGGGGGGGTTGGAAGGAAGTGGGGTTGTTGGGGGAGAGGGTGCAAAACAACGCGAGTTGCATAATTCCCATCCATCAAACAGGCAGGGTGCGCCGATTCGCATGGCCGCTGGAGGTATATGATAAAAGAGGGAGGGGGAGGGCTACGCGGCTAGCGCGACACGCACTCACTCACGCGTGACGTCACGCGCCACTACCCCCCCCCCCCCCCCCCCAATCCGAATTCCAAACCGACGAGTCCCCGAAGGGATCGCCCCTAGCGCCACACGGTTGCGCAGATTTCGCGCCGCGGGACCGCAACAGCGAATTGCGTTGCGCAGCTATTCGCTTCGCCCGCCTGCAGCAGTAGACTAAAAATGAGGTGTAGACCCTCTCCCGTCTGCTGCGAACGTCCCAGACAATGCCACACCCGTGGCCACTGCAGTTGTAGTTGAGTTGAGTTGAGAGCCGCCCAGGCTCTTAACAGCGAGGTCTTGAGTGTCGACGAGGGTGAAATTAGGTGAGAATGGAGCAGAGCCGGAATGCAAGGGCGGGCAAAACGGGAGTTCCCCTAGAAAACCCGCTAACTAGAGACATCTTTCAGCACGATTCATTCTAGCGAATATCCGGGAGTGACTCGGCCGGGAATTAAACACGGTTCGCCGAGGTGGGAGGCGAGGAGTTAAACCTCTCAGCCATCGTGGCCCCCGTAGTAATAGCCACTTCTCAGTTTCACAACTTTTCTGAAGCCCTGTACATGATATCCCTCAACCTCGTTCAGACAAAGCTTAACCAAATCTAGAAAATGTCACCAAAGTGACGATAGACTGCATTTAAGCGCGTTCAGTATATATATATATATATATATATATATATATATATATATATATATATATATATATATATATATATATATATATATACATATATATATATATCTATATATATATATATTACAATTAGATTATTTATTTCTAGATATTACCAACACACGTGTTTTCTTTCTCTTTTATTCATAGGAATTAATTAAGTGAAATTGTATAATTTACTTACAAAATATAGGTTAATGTTAAATTTAATCAAAAATAAAAAACTTTTATTTTATCACATGTAAAGAAAACCTGTGAACTACATGACATTTAGGGAAAAAAAAAAATTTTTGGCTGTGTCGTCTACACGGACGTAGGTATTTTAATGTGACAACGTCTATGGGCGGTGAGAGGGGAAAAAATTGACAGATTGTGTGGGTTTGTTTAGATCAATTTATTTGTTATTAGCACGCGACGGGAGTGCAGCGGGGGTGTACGAACGTCCGAGTATTGGGCGATAGTACGAGAAGTACGATACGAAACGTAGGGTCTCAGCGGTGATGTACGTGACGAATGTGAGATACATACAAGTACGTCCCTAAGTCGTTGGGTTAAGTGCGTTGGAGGCGCAGTCTAGGTTGAAGGTGGCCTTCATGAACCATACGAATTCTGATTTGGCGATGATATCGATGTTGAAGTCACCGCAGGGCACAAGGGGAATGTCGGAGTCTACGCTGAGATAGGGCGGTATGTATTGGCGGTCATGTATGTACGGGAAGAGAGCCTGGTACATAAGCATGTATACGTTCTGTGGAGTTGTCCCAGGATGCATGCAGATGGATCGGCTGTTGTTTAGTCTTAGTCTCGTCACGTGATGTGGCATGTTATGATGACGCAATCTCCAAGTCCTCATTTAGCTGCTGCGTCGAATTGTCAACTTCTTCTTCATATAACTCCGGAGTGGATTGAGGTAGCTGAGTCATCCTTTCAGTTTTAGATTTGTCGAGCACTTTTCATGTTGTTAATATCGTTAGTGTCCTTTTCTTCCAACTCGTAATTAATAACCATTTCCGTTTTTAATTTGCAAAGAAACTTATTATTGGTTAGAAAATCATTATGTATGTTTACTATTAATGATTATTGGTTATGTTTTTAGTTACTCTTTTATTTTACTCACAAATGGACACCAGAATATCTACGATCGGATGAGCCGTTCGGTCGCCACAGTGGTCTTAAGCATACTAAACCCCTCGAAATCAAGACGTTCGCTGCGCGGCTCCTACCGAGGCCTGATGACTCCAGAACGATAAGTTTGTGTGTGAAGCATGAAGCCAAAGAACCGACCTATACTATCGTTGCTCATCCTCAACGAGTAATTGCCACGGACCCGAGAGCAAACATTCGTAACGCTCACTTTCTGAACATAAGGGGCTGAGTTGTAAGACGTCACGTCAAAAACAAACACGCCATGTATGGGGTTATTCTCGAAGATTTGATTCGCAAATTGTCAAGATAGTGCGAATAGATTACATCAAAGTCGAATGTTCAACAATGTTGATCGTGTTCGAGTTAAACATATTCTGGTTGCATAAAATCTAGGTTGGAAGAAGTGTACTAATAGTTCAAAGCACATTCATTAACAGTTTTCTGACCCGGCTTCGTTCAAACGATATTAAAATTAAATAGGACTTCAAACAAAGATACGTCCAAGTGAACACGCAGACCTTCAACCCCAACACAAGAGAAGAAGTCTTTGAAATACATAATGGGCCGTCTATACATTCCCCATATTTTAGGTGAGTCAGTGAGTTTGAAGAAAAACAGAGAGTAAACGGCATTGACAAAGATATTGACGCGAGTGCCTTCGCTGCGAAACTGCAGCCAAGTATGCAGCAATCTATTGGTGTGGCGTTTCCATTGATGCGGGGTACCCATTCTTTGATTGCCTACGCAAGTCTCTGAGACGAGCCTTGGGTCCGATTGGCTGCTGTATGATACGAAGAATTCCCAACAGGCTGGCATACCGGCTGGCTGGTATGTTACCGGACGCTGGTTGGCGGCATGTTGCTAGCCAGTGCTGACGTGTGCGGCTGGGGTTTGCCTTATAAGCGTCTGTTTCACACCTGCGACCTTGTACGTAGTAGGGCTGATGACGATTCCCTGGTAATTGAGTACCCGAGTACCTGGGTACCCGTTTCAGCGGCTACCCGTAGCGAAACTACCCGGGTACCGTTTGGTCGGGTGCGGGTACTTGAAACCGCAAGTACTCGGATACCCGTTACGCATAGTACATGTCATAACTGATGCATCGGGTGCCCGGAGAGAAAGTGTTAGTGTATATTTCCAGCGATGCGTTTGATTCCCGTGTTCTGTTGCTTCCCCATTAGCGCAGCATCTACGTTCTTGGTAGTGTCATAACTTGCCGCTCGGTTCGCTGCAGCCAATGTTTTTTCTATTTAAAGTAGGGGAATCTTTGTCGGCTCTCCGTCCAGTGATTAGAGGTCTTCTTGACAACTACTTCTGCCCGAATGTAAAGGACGATCATACGACAGCAACATTCAAATCTTCTATATCGATGTCCCTTTCACCTCAGTTTCAAATGGACGTAAACACGCCCGAGTTAGTAATTCCGCAGCAGGTTGCTTCAATACTTGATCGTCGATATATGGACTTGCGCGCTGAAGACGAGACCGCAGCAGTTGCGATCCGACAATATATTCGCCAGATGGTAACTGATTTTCTACACATACAATGGAAGATCAGTTTAGTGACCAATCACTAAACAGTTCACAATTAGTGATCAGTTTAGTGATAGGGATCCGTAGAGATGTGCATTGAGCGAGTTTGGTCACCTAATTTATATCATTTCGTGATATGGACACGAATGATCGGTATTACTAAGCGAATCCAAGCACTCGAAAATTATGTAATACTAGCTCATAAAATGTACTTTAGTTATTCAAACCGCATGTGGTCATTCGAGTACTCGAAAACGTTAACCGCTCGAAGTACCATGAGCAGCGAACGGGCGTCTGTCCAGTTCGCCCGCTCTCTCACACTCCCCCTGACTACAGCGGTGTTGCTGCACATCCTCGATAACACAGCCACACAGGGAATGCACGTGAGTGTTGTGTATTCACTGCAGTCGTAAGTGGATAGTTTCTTACGTGTTAGCATGACAGTACGCAAAATATTTTCACTCACTCACCAATTTAGATCAAATTTTTTTTTGCTGAAAGTGTCTACTATATGCATCTAAGTGCTATCACATAACCACTTTTGTGAGCCAGTTTGTAAGATAGTGCGACATGAATAGGTATATAAAGCTTTTATGTCATATCTCGGTAAACAACAAGCCGATTCATACCAAATTTGGCGAACTCTTAGTACTGCAACATATGATGTTGAATTATACAGTAAGTTACAGGTATCTCAGATGCTTATTTTCAAAATGGTGGCCAAAATTTTTCCTAGGTACAAATGTTATATCGTCAAAATCATGTAATTAAATACAACGTATATGTATGCTGGCAGTAGATATTACATCTATAAACTGTGTCTACACGGAGCATCTCTTGACTGTTATTTTGTAGGATAGCGCTGCATAAATAAATATATTTTTATGTAATATATAGAGAAACAATTGATCAATTCCAAACGAATTAGGCAAACATTTTGCACTTCAGCAGGTGATGTAAACTGCTATATGTTAAGTAGTTCAGGAACTTATTGTCAAAATGTTAGTTATATAAATATTTCAGCTTAGTGTCCTTTTTTGAACGAACAAATTTAATCCCAACTTAACGTTGTATGCTGGCTATATTAATTGCCGCCATAAAATTTTTCTATACAGAGCTTCATTTCTCTGTCATTATGTAAGTTAGCCCAACAATACAAATTAGGTTTTTGTAATATCTCGGAAAACAATCAACGCGTTCGTAACAACATTTGGCGAAGAATTCGTATTGCGGTAGGACATAATAAATATTTATGATTTTTCAGTGTGACAGACATGTTCAGATTGGCGGCTATAAATAAATTTTAGGTTTGTGTGCTATATCTACGAATTAATGCAATAGATTTTAACATTAATTTGTATACTGGTAGTACACAATCATCGAATGTGCTAATATATAACATTTTAGTCCTCCATTTGTGAATATCGTCGCTTTAAAATATGGTAGTTTATTGTCATATCTCAGGGTCTAATAAACCCATATTTGCCTAATTCTTCACGCAAGTATAGCTATGCTAGGCCACGTAACATTAAGTGTTTTAGTGGCCCAGTCAATTATTTTCAAAATGACGGCTCTGTTTTTTTTTTTTTTTTTTTTTTTTTTGTGAACCCTGTCATTCGCAACATTAGACTGATTAAATTTGAAATTGATGACCGAATCCGACCTTCGTAATGTAGTTGATTGCAAACTAACTCATGCTACAAGGTATTTCTGGGTTCGCGTCCCGGGTAAGGCACGTTGTATTTGTAATAGTCTCACTACTTTTACATTTGTTTCTCGATTAACCTCTAATGATATTGCTTTCAACGAGACAAGTCCTACCTACAACATCAGCTTTTAAGAAATTATTAAAAAATGTATTCTACCCATGTTGAGGAAAGTAGGCTCATTAGTTATACCAGTAATTTATTATTTGTGTTGACTATGAATCCAGAGACCATTTATTTGCACTTTTCATACTAAACCCGAATAATATAATGATTCTCGCAAGGTGATATCACAACTTCAGATGCCTAGTTCGAATACAGCATCTATATTTACTTTAATAAGCATAATAGTTACATTAATATACCTAACCATAACATGATTATGTCGAGAGTCTGTCAAAATATCTGGCCTACAAATGTACAGTATGTCAAACTATACAGACATTTTCTGAAAACGCGATTCTATTTTAAGAGGTATTACGCATGCTTTCAATGCCTAATGAGTACGGTAGCCTAATTTTTGTGAAAAAATTCCGCGCAAACTACAGTTAAATATCATATTTGCTCAACTTCAGAGTTCCTCTGTTTATTACACATCTGTCTTGATAAGGAAACATTTCTTACTAAACCAAGCCAATGAATCTATGTTACTCTTTGGTAAACATATATAATTCGCTGGCAAACGCTAATAAGAGGTACCAGATAAAATCATCCAGTTATGAAAGAGAATCTAAGTTTAGGAGTTTTGGAAATTCATCCAACCACGATATCTTTTGCGAAAAGCTGGTGTCTTCATTGAATACAGTCATTGGTACGATTAAACATTTCAGAAGCAATTTACTGTACATACATACGATGGACTGTGTGATGTTAATTTTCCTTTCACGCTTTGTTACAGTTGGTTGTCTGTAAATATTTAATTTATAATATTTCTCCACATTACATAAAGAATATATCCGCCGAAAGAGTTATTTGCTAATCTGAGTATCAACAATGTGGTATGAATCTAAACATATAGGTTTTGATCAAGACTCACATTCGTGATTTAAAATCCACTTGGATATTATTAAAGGTTTTAAAGTAAACTAGAACATACCAATTTGTACTTGAATTATAATATTCTTAAATTAAATTTCGTAATTCATTCAGTTTGAAGGCTTTTTCGAGTATTGATTCAATGGCGTAGATAGAAATTTCTTAAGAGAGGTGTGTCCACTGAAATTCAGTTTTGGAATTCCCTGAATTTTCTGTTTTCCAGACAGACTCTTACCATTTTCCATGACCTGTTATATGAACCGAAACGTCTAAATACCATATGTTCCCACCGCTGACAGAAAAAAAATTAATGTTATTAGTGTAGTTTGATTAAATTATACTGCAACAGACAGATCCAATAGTGTCAACATTTTATTCAACTCATCGACATTTCTCGCGATAACACGCTATTGACTTCACTGGAGTGCCCATTACAAACACGCAAATACTGTATTTTGTACATATATAGGCTCTATGACACTTGGCAAAGGTGAATTATTGCTAGTTCACAAACGTAAAAATTAAAACATTTTAAAACGCATATACTCATAATTACATCATCCTGTATTCACACAACTACAACTTTTGCAGAGTAGCAACTATTTACATTTTACCTTACACAGGTGAAAATCACCTGACATTTCCCTAAATCTTTCCCATTACATGAAATTACCTGACTTTTCTCTGTTTTGCCTGTAGGGGAACAACCTGAATTATTAGAAGAAAAGTTACTTCACAATATAATAACATCTATCATAGTATACAGCAATTATGGTTTTATCAAAATGAAAGGCCTATTAATTATTCTAATTCTAATAGTTGACATCCATATGGTAGAAAACGGTGGGAGGTTACAAACCCAAAGCCTCCATCTCTGTCTACATGGCTGGTATTGGTGTACAAGTGTATGCAGTGTCAAATATTTGATAGTATAATTGCTTGTTTATCATAATTTGAAAGCAATTCTGCTTTGCAGAATTTATGGTATATCGAAAAAATACTGAATTCCGTTAAACATAAAATATACCTAAGCAAAAACATTTTGTGTGGAAACTGCCAGAACATTGTCACTTCAATGAAATTTAGAAAAGCTGATTTACCGTATCAAAAGAGCGGGAATATCGCTTCACAATAGATCACCACGATGTTTCTGAGAAATTATTTGGTCTCTTTAAATAAAGGAGGATTTTAATACCAGGTAACGAATACAAATAATATTAAGTAGCAAATAACAATTATCTGCGTTTTGTATCAGTACTTCTGCTGTACGTTCTTGCCAATACGTAGACATTTCATTTCGTAAAAAAACCACAGAAACCACATATAAGGTGTAATTTTGTAGACCACGAGTGTAATCTGAAGCCAATATTAGCTTAGACTTTTTTTAACTTAGTTGATTTGAGCTGTGCTTTGTTTAGTGACCGAGTGCTGCTCGTTTTTTTAATTTCCAAAGCCACAAGTGAATACATAAATTACGCAATGTAAGTCGGCTGAGATGCATATTTGGAAATTAAAATTAAACATTTCGCCTCGGAGCATAACTGGCCGAGTAAAAAACAAATACATTTATCGTAATGAAAGAAAATGTACACATATCAAAGGCCGACTCTGCTAACGCCCGAGGTCCGAGGCTAGTACTAGCACTTTTTTTCTTTATGGCCCGAGGCCCGTGGCAGTGGATGCTCGAATGCGAGCTGGCAATGCTCTTCGAAGACATCACGAGCACAGTCCTTGTAGTTCCGGTGTGTCGTGCAGAGCGCAGCAGTAAACAGAACTATCTTTACGGCAAACAATGTGAAAGCCGCGACTATATCGTTGTTGGCGTAGTGTTTGATTGCACAGCTTAGTGTTCGTTAGCGGTCACATAAACAAAGCACTTATCAGCGGTTACATTTTCTAGACACATGGTAGAATGTCACAACGGGGTCAATTTCCAACTATACGGTAATTAACATAAGAAATTTCTCATTCGAAATATGTAGTCTTTGACAGATTGAAAGCTGCGTAAAGGTACTTCTGAAACGGAACCCACAAGTTAAAAGAAAATGTTTAACAGTCAGTGATTTTAATATACGTCCATTCGCTCGGGAGGACACTGCAGCACTGACTTGGATATACAACTTATATCGAGTTATAAGCAAAACGAGGTGTTGAGAGCAAACAGAACCTGTGTGTGCGTCGGCCTACGTTTGATTATAGACTGGGCGGAAAAAACTGGGAAATGAACGGAAAGAGATGTGAAAATGTCTAAATAGAAAACGAGTGATTCCAAATAAATCAAACTGTTGATGTAATTACGTGACTATCCTGTTTTTTTAATTAATGAAATCGCATAAGCACCTCTCCCAAAACACGTCTGGTCGGCTGTGATGTCAGTCAAGGAATGACTGCTGTGTATGATACGCACCAACTTATAAGCTTTTAGATACGTGGAGCTTGCGGCCGAGTTGATATTACGGCAGAAACTCTGAATACGGCGCACGTACTTGAATTTTCAAACTAATTAATATTTCTGTACAAAACTCATTGACCACATATTCTGATAATTTAGAGATGGAAGCAAACGACTTGAATACACTATGTCCTACAACAGACCACGAAACGATTTACACACTACTCATACGCATCCTGAATTATATCTAGAACAAAAAGTCTCCCTACCAAGCTACTATTAACGACGAACAATTTAATCATGTCTTCCTGAATGTTTCACATTTAATTTAAAAAAAACTTACCCAGATTTTTAACGCAAGTTTCACTTCCCTGGGAAAAATATATTTAACTATTGTTAGACGAAGAATGATATTAAGCGACAGAGTTGAATTAAAAAGAAAAATTCAGTTTTGTTCTCTGAGTTTGTTTAAAGTATCATTGTGTTTTACCACCAGACGTCATTGTGTTCAATCTTCAGCAACAGCAGTAGTTGTAATCTGTTTTTGTGTGACCAAATATTTTAATTAAAAGTTCGCTAACTCTTGCTGCTGTAGATTTGAAGGGCAGCGAGAAATATTCTTGGAGCTGTTGTGTACAGCTCTGAAGTCTTTCTACCTGCCTCTGAAAAGGTATTTATGTCGCCCCACTCTCAGTTTCTTGTATCTCCCAGGAACCTTCAACTTGAGCAGCAGGCCGACGTAGGATTACATGAGATTCTAGTATTCCTTATCCTTTGGTTTAAAATTCATTGAGATGTTGGAATCTTTTCTTCATCACTTTTGCAATTGCCCTCAGCCCTTGAAAGTTTTTTTTTTTTAAATTAAATTTCCTCATGGGAAATTTTATGAGTTAGATTATAAACATTTTTTCTCCGTCATGAATAGTGTAGCTAGAAACTTGTATTATTTTTCCATGAAAGTGAGCAAACAGGTATCCTGCTACCTGACTTTAAATACAAACCAACAGCTTACAATCACTGCTAGACATCCACTCGTCTCAAGTTTACCAAACAGTTTCCTTTAAACATTTGAGAGATTAATATCCAGTCATATACAAGTACTTCGTCTTCAGACACATCCCATCTCCAATCATTCACACAATAAGATATTAAAAAATTTGTGACATAAGGAATGACAAACTAATAAATAACAAGTAACACTACTCCTTCTTTAACATAGAAAAATATTTTATTCACAATTTTCTTTTCAAAAAATTATTCTTAAAAGCTAAATACTTACAATTAATTTACAACCAGCATTTACACACTAAAAGACGTTTTACAACAAGTATTTTCTCTATCTCTTTTTTTACTAAATAAAATAATTATACACAAAAACATTTTTCAGTAATATAAAACACACATAACACGAGAATCAAATTTACAACTAACATCTTACAAACTAAATCTACAACAAACATTGTTTATTTAGATCACATTTTGAGAACTTAATTACTAAACATTTTTTCCAATGATATTTTTAAGAACTATAAGACATTTTATGAAAAGGAACTTAATATTTACAACAAAAAATACATATTACTAAATTTATAATTTTCTGTATTAAAGATGTCTACATCAATTGTACATTTTAACATTATTACTGTTTACTACTACAACATTCCAAAAATTATCTTACATAGATTCCATAGTAAATAACAAGACCAAAATATATATATACAAAAAATTATTATGTACAAAATTTACAAATTATTTTGAGTGATGTACAGAGGAGCTTTCATAAAGATGCACAGAGGGGTGTTCATTTGTCGTGTCAAGTCCAGGAATATATTTTCCAGACACCTACACACGCCAATGATTGGTTTCAACATACTCACACACAGACTGTTTACACGGGATATTATATTACACTGCGAATTTCTTCTTATTATTACACAAGTGGAAAAGGAATCGAAGACAATTGTATCAGGAGTAATGATACTGTAGTTATATCATGCCTTACAGATAGGCAAGCAGGTAGCAGCAGCATTGATGGCGATGCAAACACGTGTTGCAAACAGTTGTAGAGATTGCAGGCAGCTGTAGATAGATGTGATGTTGACTGTGGTACAGGAGGTGCATGTGGTGACAGCAGATAGTCGTCATTGGTGGTGTGGTACTGGCAGTTGTGGTGTCGTGGTGGGCATGTTGTGCTGTAACTGGTTGATACTACATCTGTCTCAATGTCAATGCACCACCTATAATCTATAACTGACCACACTACCTTGGTTATGCATTCGGCATAGACTTTGTAAGCATGCAAACAGAACTGATATTGGGTTCCCAAAACCTTTGTACAATTTTCGGGGAAATCTCGATATTATTCGTACCTGAGTGACTGTAACACGTTAGGTTTTCCACCCTTTGCCTTATGTTTACATTGTTCATTCGCGGCAACATATGTGTAAAGCTTGGGGCATAAGCCCACCAAGTGAGTGATGATGCGATCAGCACATTCATCTTTCATCACCCTGGCATGGCCTTTGTTCTCACAAGGGAATTCTTGCAGATTATTGATTGCATAGTGGGATGTATCAAACCACGCCTTTAGATCTGGGGTCATAACTTTATAAGTGTCATCACAAGCAATAGATTAGACCAAGGAATCGGTATCACAATAGAGGAAGTGTAAGGCTGGCAGAAGAAATTTTGTACACATGTACTGGTAGTGAAATTCACAGAGGGTAAGTTTTGAATAATCAAGAATGGCAACACCAGTGTACAAAGGTTTGTTGAACACAACAGAACTCTTTGACATCTCGATAAGAACCAAGTTTTCATCGATTATCTGTCTTGCCTAGAATGTTGGATGCCCTATCTGCTCTACAGCCCCATAGGTCATGCAATAGCTCGAAACAACTCTTATGTCCCTTTCTCGGTGGACATTATGCAATGTTATTCCATAAACAGAATTATTCATAAGTTTAAAAAAACGATTTTTCTAATTCGTTCGCAGCCTGAGCACATTTCTCAATATGAAATTTGTTATATGGCTCCATCCATTCCTTCTGCTCAAAGCACAAAATGCGATGAACACAGTCAAGTATGGCTCCATTCATCAAATAGTGCCTCAGTGTTTCCCAGTGTATACCATAATTCTAACGTGGTGCGAGTGTTGAAAGATGTTAATGATGTGAGCCGTTCGGGGTACGCCATTTTCTGGGGCCAAAGGCAGATCAGATAGTGCATCATGACATTTGTCCAGAAAATACAGATCCACTTCAACAAAAAAAAACAGTGTCACTGTCATTCACCCTGTTTGAAAATTCCCATGTTGAAAACACATCAGCCTCAACCCACTCAAAATTACCAATTGGAATCTTGGATTGCATTGTATGACTGTACAGCCAGTTGATATTGATGCCACACTGGGGTCGTAGTCCTCACCCATGTAAATATTGTTGGCTTCAGCATGCCTTCTTGAAACCTCGGTAATGCCACCCCTAACCCCACATTCTACAAAAAGATACATGTCTGGGTCAGTCAACAACTCTAGCTGCCCATGTGTCATTGACAATAAAGTGTCCCATGAAAGAGATGGAGCTGTAACATACATGTTGGGGTCAAGACCATAATGATCCAAACATACTGTCCTGAAATTCTCAAAAACATTGGCCAGCAAACAAGTGGCCACACATAAGTAGAGAATGGCACACTGCAGCAAGTTTATGGAGTTAAACACACATCCCATGCAGCTTGGGTGTGAGTGTAATCCTCATCGCTAAAACCTTCGCCTCTCATCACTTTATGAAATGCGTCCTTTGGTGGGAGTGACTTGCACATCAGACTGTCTGGCGACTTAACAAATTCATAAGGAAAAACTTCCTTCTGTATTGCCAATTCGAATAGGGTGTTTCTGGAAACATCGAGCGGGTGATACTCAATTGTGCAGATAGTAAAATGCCAGCCAAAGTTTCCAGAGAGGTGCTCATGAATTGGATGGTGTCAATTAAACAAAATTTGAAATATGGCAACTTTCATCGAAATAAGTCCCTTTGCACTCTTGTTGGGTAATGCAGTTGTATTTTTCAAGGGTCATTCCAATCACTTGCATTTTACCTGCGATTTTGATTACCATGGTTCTGTCCGGTTGTGGTACGTGACAATCAGCCGAAGGCTTTATGAGAAAGTGAGCATCATAATTTTGCAGCATATAAAAAACAGCGACAAGTTGTCTTTTGGGTAGTCTGAAATTCAAGTTGCACTTATTATGTACGCGACCTTAGCAGGGCTTTTTGCCTATATAGGAAAATCATGCTGTAGATTCCTGCAACTCACTTTGCAAGTTAACTAATTTATCAACTAATTGGTACATACAAACAGCACCTACAAATTCATAATAGTTAGATAAACTTGAATTGTATGAGCAGACCAACAAAATGCTACGAGTATATGGAACATGTTGGTTGATGGTAGTTGTATTACTCGTTTCATCACTAGGCAAGCAAGTGGATATGGGTTTCATGCTACTTTCAATTTTGCTATAGGAGACAAAACCCAATTTCTGCTGTTTACTGTAATCTTGAAATTCCAAGTACTTGTCGTTCCCAGTGGAGAAAGTACTGGGAACACCTTTTCGTTGCTGGTGAAGAATAGTGTGACATGCAAGTTCTGAAATATTAGATGCAACAATTGTAAACAAATTTCCCGTTTTTCTCCTTACTCAACTGACTTCCAACCAGCCGTTACAAATTTCTAATGCATACAAAATGCAAATGAGTAGAATTTCCACTAGTGTGAATCGCCCAATGTATTCACATGTTTGTCATGATGCACAGGAAACATACACATAGGTATGATAACACCAACCTTTTCGCAAGTTTTGTTAATTATATTAATATCTTTGTTCACCACACAGTAGACATGGAGAGAAATAGAATTTTCTCCTCAAACTTAAGAATATATTGTATGACTGCATGTGTCGACAGACATTCAGTATTCAAAAATGTGGTGAGGATTTGGATATGAAGCAATTCTACAAACATTTTGTGTGGCAGGAAACAAAGATGCTAAAATGGTGTAGTTGAAACACAATCCTTTGGGCAGTGTACGTCGACACAAGGAAGGCGATTTTCAATAAACTTTGGTAATTTAGTGTGTGCAGCACAGATGGTAAATGCTCGATATTGAGACACATGTACATCCATGTATGTCAATATTTGCAGACTCCATCCTGATCCACACACACTAAACACCGTAAGTCTCTTTGTGAGATAAGGGATGATATAATCATATATTAAACCAACATTGGATGAGTGCAGGACAGGGAGAGCTTTATTTGAAAATAGAATGTCTACATAGTGCCTTCATCTGCCATGAGATGTTTCAAGTACTGACCCACTAAGGTAACAGATACTCTAATAGGCCGAGGTGATTTCAATATTAAGCTTAATAAAGGGACTTTACACCTCTCAGAAAACAAGCAAAATCTGTGATTGCCATAGCCAATAGCTCATATGTTAGGTTTAGCAAAGGCTCCACTGAGGTTGGGGAATCGGAAAATGAATTATTTACCAGCTCCCTTGGAGAATATCTCTAATTGACTCGAAAGTCGTTTGTGAAATGGACGAAGCACTCTCCAAATCACAAGGATTTTCCGAGTTGGATAGAACTAAATCATCCACAAGAAGATCAACCTCTTTTTTGTTTGGGAGAAATGAACACTTGTCGATGTAATGTTGTTGAAGATCTCTCCGTAAGTGAATCTCTGCTCTAATCACTTAAGTAGAGATCATCCTCCAAGAGATTAGCTCGTGTCTGCCTATGCAAAGGGACACTGCCTCGACAGATTGCTGTAGACTGTCTTTCCATCTGCGATTCAGAATCTAAATTCCTTACGTAATTATCTTCAAGCAAACTGTCAATACTTAGCCACTTATGCTCACTCATTTTAACTAACTAAATTTTCATTAGTTTCCCCGATAAAACAGTTACACCACCATAATAAATTTATATGAAGTGTCTTATTATTCTGAAAACAGACAAAAAGAACCAAACTTTATTCACTTACCTGTAAATACAAAATGTGTTACAAATATAAAAACCAAGCAAGGTAGCGGTCGGCCGAGGGCTTAGGGGAGCGAGTGAAAGAAAGGTTACAAGAACCGAAAAGGATGTCATGCGGGAGGGGGGGGGGGGCAGTGCAAGAAAATAGGCAGCGGATCAGAGCTTGGCTTGCGCACGGGGCAGGAGCTGTTTATAAGGCGGGTGAGAGAATGAAAAAATGATTCAGTACACTGTTGCTAATGCCAGCGTGTGTCACTATGAAGGCACACTCCCCATTAACAGCCCGCTTCGATCCCCCCAATAACCCCTTCCCCCACTAGCTTTCAGCATGCAGATCCTACAGATGCCTGGGTACATGCACACAAGTGAGAGGGAGAGTCATTACTTGCCCTCCACCTCGCCTCTCTGACGACTTCAGTCCATGATGCAAATTCCCATCACACAGCTCGTCTACACTTTACACAATGTTTCGCGACCTGCCTGGCCTTGTCTACCTTTCCCAGTATGCAGCCGTTATGTTTGGAGCATGTGGATTTCGTTAACAACATTGAAATATAAACTCATGCTATTACATTGAATTTTAAGTTAAGTTTTGAAGACATTCGTTAAAGGAAAAACTTTACATCTTAAATGTGGTTTGGTTAATCATATAAATTACTAGACACTATAAAAATAACAACCATGTTACACTATCAAAATATCATTTACACTGTAAAAAAACACTAGTGTACACTATCAATAAATTGTTTAACACCATCAAAAATAAGTACTAGGATACACCGTAAAATAGTTTACAACATCAAACATTTTAAAATTTAATAATGAATTTCATATCAAAATTTTACCAAGAGAGTAACACTCTGTAATAATAATACTACCTAAACTACCACTCATAAAACAAGCATTTCAAACATTTACATACTAAAACTAACTTAAATTTCATTAGAAACTACTCAACTCTCTCTACTTACAAAAATAGTACAATAACCAACATAGAATGATTTGCAGCACATTTCCCCACACACTGACACACTCGAAGTTAACCAGCCACTTTTAGAATGAAATATCTTAATAACTATTTAAATTATAAACCCAATCCACACCAATGCAAATCAAAACATTTAATTTGTTAGAAGTACTCAGTGTCCAATTATCCATCACACAGACATCCATCACCAAACAATTCACTCTGAGCAGAAAATAGGACAGATCTGTGGTCTCACCAGACCCACTGAGTATAGCCTGTAATAGTTTCCTCCAATGTTTACTCACTCCATAATTCATACTTCAACCACACACCATTCTCTCCTTAAACATCTCTTAAATACTAGGTAAAACGAACTAAATTAAAAAAAAATTGTAACACCTTTCCCCCACACCCATACTCATAGTCAGGCACTTACTCAATAAATTTTTCGTCAGAGTATTTGGTATTATATTCTAGATGGTTTTAACATATTTCTGCGAGTATTTAACAGAGTGGAAAGAGCCTTGGTTTGTTATATTGTCACACCTTAGGTCCATTATAAGAATAATGGTGTTTACCAACTCTCTATCTACTCTATTAAATCCTCTCAAATATACATCAAGAACTCCCCTAGAATCACTTGCAACACCTTTCCCCTGCACTCATACTAGCAGTCATGCACCTACTCAATATTTTTTTCTTAGAATACTCGGTATTATATTCTAGATCATTTCAACATATTTTTGCGAATATTTAACAGTGTAGAGAATGCCTTAGTTTGTGATATTGTCATGCCTTCTGTCCATTATAAGAATAATAGTGGTTACAGAGTATCTCCCTCTCTACTCCATTAAATTCCCCTCAAGTATACATAAAAAACCCACCTAGAATTTCCTAAAAATTGTAATAAATTACCACCAAAATTAAAAAAAGACCCTAAAGATTTTTCAAAATTAACCACTTACATAAAGGCTAGTACCAAAGCTGGTAGTCTTGGAAGAAGACCCAAACCCAGGTCAGACAATTCAAAGCCTGAGCGATATCCTGCTCAAGCAGGAAGGTGTGCATCGGGATCCCTACCCCAGTAGGTGGCCAACCATATTCCCCAGCGAGCAGTAAGTTGGCAGCAGGGCTAATGTGAGAGGTTCCTTGACTGCACAACCCTATTGTGGAAGAGCTAGGCACAGCTTGGGTAGTGGCGAGCGGGTGGCCAGTGTTTCCCGAACAAATCGACTCCAGGCAGCACGGACCGGTCCACAGGATGTATGGCACTCTTATGCATTGGAGGGGAGGTGTTGACCCCATGAAGACAGAGCAGCAAATGATGAGCTACAGGTGGGATCCTATATTTATAAACCAGACACCCTACCTTGTCAGCGAAATTTAAATTTCGAAAGACACCTCATAGCTATATAAAAGTAACAAATTACATATTTGAAAGTTTTTAACTAAATTTTAATCAAATTCAATGCAAATAAAGGTATTTAACATGTTTTTCTGAATTTTAGCATGTATATGTTGGAAATCAAAGTGGAATACATGTGTTTATTCTGTTTAAAGCTATTACATTTGAACAATGTTCTGATTTAACCATTTCATTTAAGAACAATTGTATTTCCAATGAGATTTTCTCAATATGAGGTTACTTACGCAGAATATGTTACCACGATTCAACACCATTACATTGTTTAATGTAGACAAACAAATTACTAGCTTTTATTTTATTTATTTTTTAATTACATAATTAATTCATCATTCCTTTTATGTATTATTCTTACCTCCTTACAATCATACATGTCTTAGCCGAGACTCGAACCCAAAAACTTACCATTAAAAACCATGCCTTATCCAGGATTCGAAACCAGAGCCTCCTAACTACTGAGGCTCATGAAATTATAAACTCTTTTTTCTGTATGTATGGTGTGTTTAAAAATAATACTACTTTTACCAACAGACATATTTGTTAGGAGATGGGTTCGAATATTTTTAGTTAAATACTATTTTGGCAAACAAATAGGTTTTTTTTGCTATCTGAATTTTTCTTTACAATGGTAGTATGTGTTATTGCAACATGGTTTAATAGAAACAAACAACTTTCAACTTTTTAAAAACCTTTCTCTCTGTTAATACATTTTTATCAATATTTTTCCTCTTTTAGGAAATCAATTTCACAGTTGTAAAAGGATTTTATAGATAAAGGTACAAATTAATTTAAGACATATATATTTACAAAAATACATGCAAACACAGCTTGTTTCACAATTGTATGTACAACATTTCAAAAGACAAATATCTCTGTTATACTACAGAATGTTACAAAACCTACACAAGTAAGTATAGGATGTCCAAAAACATAGCAAACCTCATCACACATAGTATCAAACAAGTACAAGTTGCTCCAAAATTAATATACATTTTTTAACACTAACAAATACAGAATGATACAAAACATATTAGACAATTATTTCAAAAATATACACAAACACAAACTGTTTCAAAATTTAGTAACAACATTTTAACATAAGTCAGTACACGTTGATTAGAAATATATACAACATTTTTTTATGAACTGTTAACAATTTCTGTAAACAAGGTTTCCATGCATTTTCTTAATATAGGACACAGATCTTTTTCTTGAACTCTGCTTACAAGGAGGGAGTTTTTTTATGCTCTGGCTTTAACCTGTCTGTTTGTACACATACATCTTCACATTCCGGAGAATGTAAAACTATTCTTTCAACCAAGTCTGGATATCTTTCAACACAATTAGATTGCTCATCTTAAATACTAGATGGAATAGGTGTTGTTTGAGTAATGTAAAACAAAGGATATTTCATTCTATCACTGCATTGTATCAATTCATGTATTTATTTGTTTCCTAGCAGAAAATAAATTACTTTAAAAAGGAATACACTATCACATGTCTCTGCAAATTTACAGAGAAATCCAGTACACCATAGTGTGTAAGTTGCATTAGACTTTCCTGGTTTGAGACTGACATAATAATTTGCTGGATGAAAATATGTCATGTTACTTGTTTGCTACACAAAATTCAACTGAGAACAATTAGCAAGGAATTTATGTATGCATATTGATAAATTCATTCTATAAGTTTGCAAATTATAACATGTTTGAGGGCAAATTTTATTTTTGTTAACTTTATTGCTCGATGCACATAACATTTTGATGAATCACACCCAGTATAAGCCATGTAGCCAAACTTGTTTTTACGGTAATGATTTAAAGTATGGAGATTGTTATCACATTCTTCGAAATACTTATAGGGCAAAACCTAGTCTGAATTTTAAATTAGATGTGTCAAACATTTTTCTTCCTCACAAAATGTTCTTACAATGTGCTCGCCCTTAAGCTTATGCTTTCGATCTACTATGTACTGTCTGTATTGGTTCACAAGACATTTAGAACTATTGTAGTTACTTAAACTGGAATCAAAACTAGATAGTTTACTACATGGTGTTAAAGATTGCGAGAAATACGTACATTTGAAATTAATGTCTGACTCACACATTTCCTTAACAACAAAATGTGAATTTGCAATGCTATAAGTTACAGAATACAAACCTTTATTAATAAATGCATACTTTATTTAGGAGCGAACATTATTATGCATTAGCCACTTCACATGCTTATTAGTTGCACATGGAAGGAAAAACTAAGCCTCCTTGTTCGAAAATAAAGTTGTGGATGTCCCTTTCGCAAATCTCCTTCCAGCAAATGGTGATTCCCTGCTGAGATCTGGTGAGTTGGTAGGTGATAACTCCATGTCCGCACTCCTCTTATAGCTCCTTGCTAAGACTGGCAATCATGAAATCTTCTAATGTTGTTCGTAAGTCACTGTTGGGGTGAAGATATCTCACAGCATAATTGTTGCATGCTATTCCTTCACCAAAGTCAATGCCGAGACTGTTATCAAAAGTATAGCACCAATGTTTTCCACTATCTACCAAAAAGTAATTGGGTATCCATGAAGATAGGTAATTCCGTACGCCAGTTGACTTGTGTTTCATGGCCTTCAGCACAGGACCTCTGGTGTTTGTCATGGTAGCATGAACACAGAGTCCTATTGTAACATTCTGGATAATGAAATATTCCCAACATTGTGATGTTTTTGCCCAATGGACCCATGCTACTTCCAGGATTTCAATATTAGGTGCCATGTTTCAAGGGCTACTATGCAGTGGTACACCAACAACAATTTTTGCTGATTGAACTGGCCTGCTCAGAGTCCTATCCTCAATCCTATATAACATCTTTGGGACAAATTGGATTACCAAGTGAGGGCTTGTCAGGCATGGCCAAAATACATTGCTGAGCTCATGTAATAGTTGCAATAGTAATGGCGACAAATCCCCATGGATGTCCTGCACACAACGTAGAGAGCATGCCAGACATGGTAGCTATTGTTATAGCCACAAGAGGTGGCCCTATGAGATTCGAATGTGGTGACAACCACCGAGGAAACATTGTGGACAGATGCCTAATTACTTTTTGTTGGATAGTGTATATCATTGCAGACATAAACTTGTAGAATTCCACCATACGGTTTAAAGAAAACTCTTCTCTATCATCTTTGCAGGGCTTCATATACATCTGTAGTGTCGAAGATGCTAGCCATGACTGACAGTTGATTACTAAATTGTCTCCTTTATATAGTCTACATGTGATTTAAGTGTTCTTGCTAAGCTAAACTTTACAATTCCACATGCCACTGGGAGTAGTTAGTTCTTGGTCACCAATGTATGTAAAATGTTGCTTGTTGTTACGTTAATCTGCCCAAACTGCAGTAAGAGAGTAGAAACTACATTCCTTCTGCATGATGTATTTTAATTTCTTGTAGGACATACATTTCGTGATGTAGCCCCTTTGAGCTTCATATTCTAGTAGACCATCATTACAAGGTAGCTTTCGGTTAGGACATAAATTATACAAAGAATAAGAACTTCGCCCATAACAAATGTCTAAATCTTTAAAGGTAGGACTAATTAATGAGAAACACCTATGTTCATCTCCATTACACATTTGTGTATGTACTGGACTATTTTTGTCTTCAATTCTAAACCACACTCGCATGCAACCTGGAGTAACACTGGCATAGGGAAGTCATGAGTCGAATCCCTTCATTGTAACTGTAGGTTTGGTGTAAGGCTCTCTCTCTTTATATTCTTAAATTTTCTTCCAATTTCAGATAATATTAGTTCTTCAATGTTAACTTGGTTAAAGCGAATTTACAGACACAAACATTGCTGTTCCAAACCTCATGGTCCCACCTTCCACAACGTGGCCTTTGCAGGTGGCTACCACTTTGGATATGTTCCTTAATACTATATGTTTCATTCCATAGGGCGGGGCTGTTGTAAAACTCTCTACTGAATTTATATTTTAATTGTCTAAATCCTGGTTCCTTGGTTATTTCTTCACTTCTATTTTTAAAACACAGATTCCAAGACGAAAAGGGCAGTTCGCTGTCAGGCAGCATATTAAAAACCGGATAGTCTTCTTCTTCATAACATTTTTGTATAAGTTTTTCCTTCGAAACTTTTTACAAAATTCCAGTGTTCATCTCTGTTGCACATTTGTATTTGGAAGTATATATTGTTTAGAGACTGGAACCATATTTTCTTGTATGCTCGAGTAATACTGGAATACGACTTTTCTGGGTTTAATGTGTCCATTTTTCGAAATCTTACACAGGTATATGTAACAAACCATTTTCCGAAATTAATTTATTTACATGTAGGTAGGATGTTGCTACAAATATTCTCTTAAAGCTATGCTTTTTGATTGTGAATGGAACTTTTTTTTCTCATGGTGATTGGTATTACAGCATTTAACTATTGAATTAATACTTGAACACTCATAATATCTTGTGATATTCATCACTTCGGCATTGGTTAAACTTTTTAAAATTTCCTTCTGCATTTTTCCAAGCACATATACTGGATAGTTTTCGAGGAGCACATTGTTTAAACATTGGAAACATTCTTCCTAAGCTATGACACCAGAATCCCATTTTAGGTAATGTATCTCGTACGTCTGTTCGCGAAATATAATTTTAACTTCAGGTTTTAAAGTATACCGAGGTCTGGGAGATTTAAAGCATAGTTCTTTAGAGTCATTAGCATCGGTTGCATAAGAAATAGCAAGCCCCTTAATTACAAAGTAGTTGTCTTGATAGTTTTCGAAACCTTGTGTGTGGCGCATCATTTTTATGTTATTTCTTTTAACACCATGTAATAAAACTATTCCCATATCTTATTTATAAAATATCAGTGATCACCTCGGAAGCCACTTCATCAACTCTGTAATCGTCCAATTACTACATCTGGGATAATTCTGGCTTCATTTAGCTGTTCCAGTCTGTGCGACATACAGTCCCTCCACACATGTAGATTATTTCCATCATTAGCAAAGACAGGCATGCCATGAGGACAGTCTTCACATGACAAATATGACCAAATATCCTCATCAGGTTGTAAACATTCAGGGAGGGACAGATATATTAACTTTATTTCGTGTCCTGCAAAAGCAATAATAAACTTTCAGCAACACACACAATTGATAACAGACTAAATTAATAAGGTTTTTGCCTTCCCATATGCTAGCATAGCATTGAATACTTCAACACATTCCCCATCACAATCATTACAACCATATTGTGATGCATTATACATGGGGCGAACTGATGTGCAGAGAGAATAATTCCCATGTAGATTCTGCATTGTATATCTAAATGATGTAGTGGATGGTTTCCAGTGTAGTATGCATCTGACTTTGTAGTGGACACCTGGCATTGATGTAGATGCTGTAGTAAGTGTAGCATCGTTCTCTGTGTGGACACCTAGCATCATTCTCGATGTACTTGTCTGGAATCATTTTCAGGTCTATTGCAGAAGCTTAAGTCTCACTAGTGCTAATGCAATGCCCACACATGGGCATGAAGTGATCTTGATAGTTGACGACTTAACACTAAGAAAAAATTAATTTTTCCTCCTTATATAGTAAAGGGATTTAAAATGGCTGCAATTTCATTTAAGTTTGCTTAAATTTGGACTTTTCAGAAATTATATTGAAATATAGTGAAAAATTTAACAGATTTCAGCTTCGATAGCAGTAATTTCAAGCCAGATTCGTACAATTTAGTATCATTACACCAAAAAAGTAGTATTTGTAAACAAAATAAGGTCACATATACACATGTTATGCTTCATAGTATACTCGAAATTCTGGGCTGGGTAACTTACAGAGAAATCAAAACATAAAAATGTGAGCAAATATTTAAAACAGATTGAATATGTACTTTATGCTCCTTAATTTAAAGACATTTGGTTTTAATGTGAGTTCGCTTAACATAAGTTTTCAATGGTTGAAAAAAATTTTAACTTGTGTATTGCTTAAGTCGAAAGATGCATGTTTGCATTAACAGTGTTCTTTCAATGTTTAAAATTTAGCGAGTGAAAATAGGTCTTGTGAAACTTTATTCATAGTTTCCCTGGTAATACTTTAAATTAAAAATTTATTGGAAGATTTCTGGAAAATAGGATAAAATGTCTTCAAAGTTTAAAGTATTAAACTTGAATTTTATTGGTTTAAAATTAAATTTTATTCGATTAGAATATAAAAAATTTCTTGGAATTTTTTTGGGGTTTATAATTCATTTTTTTGGAATTAACATTAATTTCAACTTCAGGGATATAAATTTCAATAGGCGGGACTTGGGTAGCAAATTGTATTTGGCTGAAAGATCCTATGTGTCTCGAAAAATAGTAGGAAGCTTCCTTTCTTAACAAGTCAACAGAGAAGCGAAAGTGAATGTTTGTGAGACAGAGGGGGAGGGGAACTAGCCAGGCAGGATTGGTTGAAAATTTGCTGGTCCGAGAGGTGTCTGGCAGTTGGAGACCCTCCAACATGGTGCACAAAGACGCATTCTGGGGTTGTGGGGCAGGGGGAAGATTAGCCAAAGAAGACAGTCTTCATCTCGGAAAATACATGTTCTAGGATGGTTGGTTGGAGGATAGGGGGAAGTTAGCACTAGGCAGGTTTTGCGAAGTGCGATTTTGGATCGATATTGGGTGCAAGGAACTGGACAAAGACACGTTTTGTTCTGGAGGGGGAAGGGGGTCGAGGCAGGGGGATGCATTGCCAAGACATGTAGTGCAGACAGTCCTAAAGCAAACTGAAGACGCAGTCTGTTGTAGAGTGTGTTGGAGGGGCAAGGGGGTGTAGGTAGGTAGGAGCGATTTGCCCAGCTCTTACTGACCAGCACCATGTTAATTTGACCATAAACTTCACCCAGGATACATCGCTCTCTCCTCTGAAGCAACTCTTCATCGGGCACAGCGTTCTGGTGGGGTTCCGTGCGACGATCGAAGGGACAGGCGGTCAGCAAACTTCGATCAGTGGGCTTCACCTCTTGTTAAGCCAATAATGTGCATCCTTTGTTTTTAAATATTTTTTTACCAGCATTTATTGTGTAAACCCCGTTTCTGAGCTCGGTCTATGAAATTATATAGGATTTTCAACTCGTGTTTGTGTTACTAATTGCAGTAAATTTCCCATACTTAACAGAAATTTGTGTTAACATTATTCGACTCGATGTAGTACATCCGTTATTTTTAATGATTTTTCTTCGAGGAAGTTTCCATAAAGTGTTGAAGATTAAGTCCTATTTCATGCCATACGAGTCTCCTTACACTTCGACGTAAATTGCGTTAAAAGTGAATTATTCTTACAATAGAGAAATTTAATTTCCCCAGGGAAGTGAAACTTGCGTTTTAAATCTGGATAAGTTTTTTTTATTTAATGGGAAACATTCAAAAAGACATGATGAAATAGTTTGTTGTTAATAGTAGCTAGGTAGAGAGACCTTTTTTCTTCTAGAAATAATTCAGAATGATTATGAGTAGTATAAATTGTTTCGTTGTCTGTTGTGGTACGTCGTGTATTAGTTAGAAAATTAAAGTATGTGTTTCATATTCAGAGGTTTTGGGATAATTTCAACTCATCCGAAAGCTCCCTGTATCTAACAGCTTATACATTGGCACAAGTCATACACTGCAGTCATTCCTTCCTGACATTACAGCCAACCAGACGTGTTTTGGGAGAGTTGCTTGTGCGATTTCATTAATTAAAAAAACAGGATAGTCACGTAGTTACATCAAGTGTTTAATTTATTTGGAAACACTCGTTTTGTGTTTAGACGTATTCACATCTCTTTCCGTTCATTTTCCAGTTTTTCCGCCCAGTCTATAATTAAACAGAGGCTGATGCACACACAGGTTCTGTTTGCTCTCAACACCTCGTTCAGCTTATAACTCGATATAAGTGGTATATCCAAGTCAGTGCTGCAGCGTCCTCCCGAGCTAATAGATGTACATTAAAACCACTGACTGTTAAACATTTTCATTTATGCATGTTAATAAATAAATTTCTTTTAATGTATGGACGTCATTCATTCGCCAGTCTTGTCGGATGGACTTGTTTTAAAATAATGTAATGTACATGTAGAACTCTGACGCGTATGTGTCAAGTTGTGTAATTTGTATGTTGTGTTAGGAAGACTGCTGTTTAATTTATAGGGACATTTATGATTCGTAGTTGATTAATTAATTAATTTCATACAGGAGGACACATAGTTGCGATAATTTAGCAGTATTTTCTTTATGAAACCAGGTTATTCATATAGTTGTATTCGTTATACTTCTCTCATGTTATTTATTCTTATTGATAAGTAAAACTCGTTTGTAATATATTTCATTAATATTCGTTTAAAGACTCCGAAATTTTTCTCTTGTATTACGTCAGTGCTGTTATTCATTCGGAATAATAGTATATCTCAGAGTCGCCTATCTCCCAACACCATCTACAAGCAATATCCCCTCCAAACACAAAAAAAAAAATCACTTATGCCAATATTGCCCAAAACTCAACACACACAAACATATATACATGAGTTGGGTAAGGGTATATATATATATATATATATATATATATATATATATATATATATATATATATATATATATATATGTTCAATAGTCACGAGTCCGCCTCTCCTGCTCTGGAAAAAAGGGAATTTTTAGGGAAAGAAGAGAAAATTTTAAGGAAAAGAGAAATGTTTAGGGAAATTTAATCGATTTTGAGGGAAAAGGGAAATTTTGAAGGAAAGAAGGGAAAAAAGGGAAATTCCACATGGCGGCGAACAGCTTCTGCTCTCCTGTACCCTCTATCCTTGTCGCCGAAAGAAGATAATCCTACTACTGACATCATTTTTTATGAAATTGATATCTGATACACATAACTCACATGTCAGCACAGCAAACTGCACATTTCTTGCTCCGTTCTGTTGTGCCTCTTCACGCGCGGGGAATTGTGCCGCACGATGCAACTGGTCGGCGGGTTTCCTCGGGGATTTCCCATCTTCCCCTCCCTTGCATTACGGCGCTGCCCCATACTAACCTCGCTTGATTCTTATCGGCTCTCAACACCTCGTTGTTAAGAACCGCCTAAATCTCTCCCCTCCACTCTGTCCTGCCCCTTTCAACGCTACACACTTTGCCGTATTTGGACATTCGTTATGATCACTTGGACAGACATCTCAGGAACATTATAGTGCTCTGTGGAATTGCCGCGGGACGAAATGTGCAATGCGCATCGACACTGCAGTTCATTATCTTCCTTAATTTTGTACACTGGCATATTTATATCGACAGCTCCTGAAATAAAGCGGACGATTTGGGCGCAGTATTTTCTGCAGCTAACGTCGAGGCCGTATATCGGAGACCGACTTATAAAAATGAACGTGTTTGGAATAAGAGTAACACATCTATCTCACGTTCTGGATGTTCCAGGTTCGACCCTGTATAACTATATTTGAATGAAAGAGGATATTCGTTTCCTAAACGGTTTTATCTTCCAATTCCAGTCGAAATTTAAAAAAAATTATTTCCAATTATCTTTCTAATTTCCTACCTTTAAACAGTATGTTAACATGCCATTGGAGCATTGGTTCGGCATGCAAACATTTTTTTAAAATTACGACTTGTCATTTTAATGTTAGATCTAATATACGGCAGTATATAATATAACCTATTGTATTCATTCTCTAGTAGGATATTTGAGTAAAACGAAAGCGACAGGAAAAAAATACAGGGACTAGATGGGCGAAGATATTGCAATTACGAATGCTACACAAATATTTAACGTAATGTTCCAGCGATCCCAGTGTTGCGTATTGTTGAAGTAAACCGTAGTTGATAGCTCTACCGCACCGCGTCGTGGAACGCGGAACTGTAAAACGCCACTGTTACTGTCCGCACCAACAGTTTCATTTGCTCGCCCGCGCTAAGAAAATGAGGGCAGCTTTCCAGGGAGAATTTTCGAGCGCGGTAACGTGAACTGGCTTCAGCGTCCGTGAAGTAAAACTTACCTAATCAAAATTAAATTTTATTTCGGAAATGTATAATTTAAGAATTGCTAGATAATTAGTGGTCGCATTATATTTAACTACCGATCCATTTTTGTACGTACAATTTTTCTTATTTGGATTAAGAGGTAATGTTTTGAAACGCACACCCAAAATGTATTATAACTAAGAATTTTTTGATATCAATGGCTTTGAATGAAAACCTCGTATCTTAACATTTTGGAGAAAATGGTTTATTGACATTGTTGGTTGCAAAATGTCTCACCTATATCTCATTTTACAGTGCCCAAATGACTAAAAAAAACTTAATTTATTCATTTAGAGCGTTGTAAAACGTGAGATACAAGGTTACCAAAAAGTAATTTTATCCAAATGTTTGAGCTACGAGGTTTTCATTCTAACCAATCTATATATTTCCCGTTGGTTACATGGTTTCATACAACCTCAATGTTTACAGAGTTCTATTAAAATATTTCCTTACCCATTCTTCGTTCATCCTCAAACATGTTGCCTTTTCTACTGTGATTATTAACACATCTGTTGAAACTCATGTTGTTTCAGTTGTCGGTAATATGTACTACTGGAAACCATTTTATTTATATTGAGAATTTTTGCTCGGCGTTTCTTACACATGCTACTACATTGCCAGTTATTTAAAATTAATATTTGAATTTTGTACGTACGTAATGGCGTAAAAATAATTATTTTTAAACGGTAGTGAAGAAAACGAGTATGTAAGCTAACCAAAAATTGGTTTCCTTATTTCTGAAGAAAAATTATTTTTATACAGTGTTAATGACACTTCAGACTCAAAGTTTTTATTATTTTCAATAGATCGATGTTTGCTGTTGTGAAATAAATCTCCTTATAATATACACAACAAAATAAAGCATTTTTCGGGTGATTTTGCATTTATAAAGTTAGATTTGTGAACCATTGGAGGTGAACTGTTCATTAAATATATAATAAGAAAATTTTATCACAATGCGAAGACTACACAGTCGTCATATAACTTTTGAGAAAATATTGGTAAAACGCGTTAGTTTGTATGTGCCCTGAGTTAGCTTCTCACCTGAGTGATTCCAAGTTCAATTATATTTCAGGTTTTTGTTTTATATTCTCATGTGTGTACATAGTAAGAAAAAAAAGACGGATTTGTTCTGTTAAAATTCAATAACTTGATAGCAAAAGAAAAAATATATGATATTGCATGGTCAACGATTATATTAATATTGCATTTGTTGACAGCAAAATTAATTTAGGTTTCCTATAGTACAGAATGTATATGTTTATTTTTTTTGAAGCTATGGTTTGACGTGAATAATTATGTTTTTTCTTTATTTTATAATTTTTCTAAGTGTTCTAATATCGTTGTAAATCCACGGGTGAATGTGCCTTAGTGAAGTTAGTTTCAGGACAAACCATGCTGTGACAAAATGTGCTCTGTTATTCGGACGGGTGTTTTAAATACTTATACATATTCTGAATAATCTTTTCAAACTTTCTGAAGCAATAACTGTGTAGTTTGCAGGTATTTACGAATTCAGAATTACATTAATTTTCACAAAAAATATCACTCTGAAGCTGCAAACGTAGGGACAAAAAGTGTGTACAGGCGTAGGAAATGGTTGTATGTGTACAGAAGTCATCAAAATATTGTACCACACCAAGAGTCTATTGCAGGGGACCAACACTTGTACGATGTACTTAAAAACTACCCGCAGCACGGAGAGATTTGGTGATACCATCGGGCATGGAAGCAGTATGTTCTCCTGATAAGATCTTGTCACAGCTGGATCAACTGGCCATCCAAATACGCAGTAGTTACCGCTGTATGAAGTCGCCTTTTAATATATAGTCCCAAACGTTCTCGATGGGCGAGAGATCTGGGAACTTGCAGGCCAAAGAAGCATATTGACATCACGAGGGTACGCCAAAGATTCTCGAGCTGTGTAAGGCCGGTTATTACCCTGCTGGAAAATGGGGTTGTCAAGCTGTCCCAATACCTGAGCCCACGTGGTCGGAGAATTTCGTGGATGTATCGCTGCGCCATCAGGATTTCTTCAATTATCACCAGTGAGGTGCGGGAATCGTAGGAAGTGGCACCCCACACAATTATATAGGCTGTCCACGATAAAGTGAGCACTTTTGAAACCAACCTCAGAAAAATGTCTATGCTCCTACCTGGCTTATATTTAACAGGCGCGATGAGTAACACGCACCCAGCAAAGTTGGTAACGATGGAGGTAAAAAAGTTCCATATTTTAACGTCGAATAAAAAGTGTCATGCTAACCATTAGTGATAACTTACATTTTTTTTTTAGCTTCCTAAGACGTTGAAGTGTAAAAATTAACAGATTTCGAACACATTGACTTTTCTAATAACGCCACATTTTAGGCTAACCGACGCTTGAATAAAGTGATGAGGCCTATTGCAATGATAATTTTACTTATGGCGGAGGAATACACAACGTGCGTACAAGTATATCTTGAGCAGGGCTTTCAAAGTGCTCATTTGACCGTGAACAGGCTATACCTCTCGTTGGGGTGGTGTGGAGTCAGTAAACATAAAATATTTTTGCTCTACTTACTTCAGAGTTACTGACTTCAGGGCTAGTGACTTCAGGGCTACTGACTTCAGGGCTACTGACCAGGGATACTGACAGGTACCCGCGGTGTCCCGCTCTACGATGAAGCGTGGATCACGGCGCTGGCCAGGATGTCTCCAGACCCAAATTCGCAATTCGTCTATATCCAGACAGAACCTGATTCGTCGCTGAACACTAGCTAATCGTTACCAACATAGACTAAATATGATGTAGACCGCTTATTCGTCTTCTGCGTATGTACCCAACATTGGCCTACCCCAATCCTACACAACTGTCAAAGTCACATGGTCAACAGTGATGTACGTGTTTGTTTATATCTTAATTTTTAAATGACAAGCGATATGATATTAATAAAATAGTTTTACCAGTTTTAATATAATCAAACTGCATTACAAATTGGTTAGAGGAAGTATATATTCATCTCAAAGCATTTGTTTACTAATGAGTTTTCTAACCTAAAATCCAAACCACGCCATTTTTGCTAGACGTGTAGGCAGAAAAGCAGTTCAATGTTGGGACACGGAGATTGGTTGTGCGCAGCCGGCGAGATCGATCTACCCCATCTTTAGTATGTGGTCGCCAATCCGAAAGCTACCGCTGACCGTTCCGGCAGAAGGTCACACGTGATCGGTGATGCTCAGTTCGTAATGGCAGACGTCGTAAGGGACGCTGCGAAGGCATATCCCGTTCTACTAGCCGTCTGGATATGGTACTGGTGGACACAGGTGTATCCTCACATACCATAGCATGTATGTCCCTGCATGGTGCACAGCGACGCCCGCGAAGTGCTTGAATGTGGTTAGTTTTCAATCTCTACTAACAAACGCAACTTCCAACTTTGCCTACCCTCCAAGTGTATTTATCGTTTTATAATACCTGAAATTTATTATAAAACCGGAAACGAAATTAATGCATTAATAACTAACCTGAGTATTGTTTAGAGAGCACATTACAAACTATAAGAAAACTCCCGTTCTCCCGAACACTTTCATCCACTTTCCAAGGAAAAATGTAGGACTGGAGGAAGCAAACAGAACGACTGCTTACCCTGCCGAAGGAACACGGAGCTCGAGCGTGTGGCGGGTTGTTGCTTGCGAGTTCGATTCATCGCTAGTCGCTCCCGTTTGTGGAAATAAATACTATATAGCAGCACTATGCGTGTACAGTAGAGTACGGGAGTTACGAAAAACTAAAACCCTGTTTCTCGAATTGTAAACGGGAAACTAAGAATGAAATATGTTTAAGGTTAAGGGGAAAACTATAAAGGTCGAACATTTCTAATATGTATAGGGTAAGCATTGTTTACCTTACGATTATGGAATAAACTCCACTGGAGTGTAGAAAGATTTAAAATATGTTACAGAGGTTATGCTCCGTTTAACTTTGAACTCAGTTTTTTTACTATAGTCCATTTACGGTTACTTCCGACTTTTCTGAAGCCCCGTTAAAGAACTATTTCTAGCATATTCCTCCGTTTCACGGAAGCAAAGCTTAACCGAGTTTAGAAAATTACACAAAAGGGACAGCGCACCGCATTCGTGCGCACTCTGTGTAATAATAATTTTCATAAGAACCATTTATTACTAGACTTTACTAACACACTTACTTTTTCCCTGTATTTATCGACATTAATTATAAATGAAATTATACAATTTATAGATGGAACATAAGTATAATTTTAATTTAATATACAATAAAGTATTTTTATTTAAAAAAAAAATGTAAATGTATGTGATACATGACGTGTTTAAGAAACAACGGATCATGGCATATATATGGGGTGATCTTTCAAAGGTCTGATTCAAAAATTGTGAAGAAACAGTGAATATATTAAAAGCAGGCGCGAATACAAGGGTGGTGGGAGGGGGGAGAGGGTCATCCCCCCCCCCCCTCCGAAAACCTTAGACGATTTTTTTTGTCACGGAAAAACGTTTGTGTATTTGCCATAAAGTTGATCGCATTTTAAAGTTTCGTGAACAGTTATTAGTAATGCAGCGTAAACTATATTTACTTGAGAGAACTCTCTTAGTATTTTATAACTTTTGTTTATTAAAATGACAATAGAGAATACCACCAGCACATGGCGGAATAATGAACTACTACGCTACACTACGGCTGCGTAAGGCCTTATTCGCAATGTCCAGTCGGCAGTCAAGCAGTCTGAGATGGTCTATCTTTATCTTCGAATGCTCGACTGCCGACTGCCGACTGCCGAAAAATTCCAACCAATCAGATGTAGCGCTCGCCGTCACATGATGTAAAAAAATGTTTGTTGCAGGACTGTTTATTTTTTTGTATTTCGATTGTGCGCATGTTGACTTCAGTACATATTGCACGTTATTATGGAAGGCGGTAAGTGACGGAAAAAATAATTACCTGTAAAAACAGATCGTTTCACGTTGTGCAAAGTACCGGTACATATGCCGGAAATTAGTGATGGAATAATCGCATAGTTTTGTTATTCTAATCAATCGATTACGATTAATTTCATCGAGTAAATGATCGGTAAAAATAATACATTGTCTTGTTTTATTCCATACATAAAAACTTACCGAAAATACTGTATATTTTTATAAATTTGTTTGAAACTGTTATCACCAAAAATTGTTCTGTTAATTTGTAATATTTTGTGCTATTTTAAAAATATGTTGTTTCAAAATTATTCTTAGATTCGCTAAGAATTTGTATTGTAAATATTTATTCTTGCTGAGTTTATACTGTTTTTTTTGTTCCTTGTTTTATGTTTGCTTTCTCTAAATACAGAGAAGAACGCTGACTCCCAAGAGGGAGAAAAGGGATTAAATGTGTATTCGTGTTCTCCTAAATAGTCCATTAACCCGATAATACACCGTTGTGCTCATAGATTTATAAAGGTTACCTTCACAACTAATTTAAGGGTTTTTTGAAGTTCAGAGCCTAATACGATGAAAATTTGCAAATGATAATATAAGACGACTTGAATTTTCCCTGTATATGTATTTTATATAAAAATTTAATTGTATCAGAGGTTTTTTTCTTACATTTTTGCATAATTAGTTTTAATAAACGACCTCGCAGAACACATTGGCTGTCCCGATCACAATGGGGCCCCCAAACGAGGAAGGGTACAAGACTCCTGGTTTGCTATAGGTACCTTTGTAAAATTGTTCACTGAAACAAATTATATCTTTAAAAATATTACAATTTTCAACAGCTGTATATTCTATGTTTAGGTACAAAAACTGATTAAAAAAAACAATTTACATATTAAAATCGAAATTTTCCCAGGGGAGGAACTCCGGACCACCCACTTTTAGTTATGGCCCTTGCGCCAACACAATTATCTTGTGACCCCCTCCCCCCTCCTCAATCAAACGAAAGTCTTGATCCGCCCCTGACTATAAGACTTTAATATCTAATGTTAAAACCATATACATAATTATACATAATTATTAAAAAAATTCACGTATTAAAATTACCGTTACCACGATAAATATTTCGTTTAAGTTTGAGGATAATGTTTTCATGAAATACTCTTTGAAGGGATGTTGAACTGGATGAGGGTGAAATGTGAACAGGCTTCGCTCGGAATTTTCCACGCCACGCTAGCTGAAAGCCGGCCCCCTGCTACATTTGTGCGACGCAAGATATATTTAAATTCATTTTCACCTAATATCACGTCTACTGGACTTTGAAAATTCAAAAAGGAGTGTTTCCTTACCATATCTAGACTTGCAGTCTGATATCGACGAACGTGAACGAATGTGTTATGACACGTAAAGTTCGTCAACAAGGCAATCGCGGATGACCGAACAGTAAGGCAGCGTGTGCTAGACTAGCATCATGGCGGGTTCTGTAGTTCCCGCCCAGCTCGCAGGGGAGCGCTGGAGAGCGCTCAGAGCACCTAATACCTAGAAATAAATGTGTCTAGAACATGCCATTGGACGTTATTGGTTGAAAATTACATCATCACCCCCTCTACTTGATGTGACACTTTCTAGAATTAAGTGTAAATACCCCAGCAAAAGCCTTGGTCGTAGAGCCCTTAAGGCTATAAAAAGTAGAAAGGACTTTGTCGTCCTGATTTGATGTAGTTATATTGATTTTTGATGGAAAATCAAACAGAATTTATACTGGCAAAACGTAACGAAAAAATCTAGAGTTTTATTGTCAAAGTTTAGCAGAAACGAAAAATGACACGTACTTCTTAAAGATTTTACCCTGTGAGGCATTTTGGAAGGCCTCAGTCAGTGATAAAGGAATGATGTCCGTGTCATATTGCAAACGTAAATTGAGGCTGAGAGGAAATGTTTTATCAGTATATTTCAGCCTTTGTCATAGAAAATGGTCATAAATTTGTAGTTGATTTCATCGTTACGTCAGCTATCGAAAGATATCTATTTTTCTAGACATGTCAAATATGTCTGCATTTTTAAATGACTTCTCAATTGCAGAAGTTAAATATTAAGAACATCAATTCTTTGCAACGTGTAAATTGTTGCAAATATCGTTTTTGAGATTTTTACTAAATCAAGGTCACAGTGAAAAAGTTCGAGAGGTTACAATTTTGAAGGCTGTTAATTGTAAAATGTAGTAATTTTTATGCCAGCCTTTTGAAAGGATTATAAAAATTATTGGTTCTAGATATTTTTCTGGGAATATCCATAATCGTTTTGATGATTTTAAGGGATTTAGTAAATTTAGATCAATATATCACCGTTTGGATGGTGTGGGATTTAATTCAATATTTCGGAAAATACTATAATATGTACAGTGCTTTGTATTTACCGTATGCAACATATGAAATGCAGTTTTGTTCAAATATATGGCAAACTTTTCCAGAGAAATTTTGTGTTGGTTTGAAGATGTGCATTTTTACAAATTCTGCCTTTCTGTGGTCTCTGGGGGGTCTAAAGGAAATACGTTTTGTACTCGAATTTTCAGGTCGTTTGTGTTTTTGGGAAATAGCTCCTGTGTCACCCCACAGGAGTATTTACATACCTTTCTATGTTTATACTTTATTATTTGGTATATGCTCCTATGCTGCCACATAATACTTCGCAATACTTATTAACTTTTTCAAATCACACAAATTTTCTTCGCGTTTTAAACTTCTGAACAAATCGATAGTTTGTTAGATGTTACTCTCTTTTATTTCTATCCTCTTAACTAAAATTACGCTAATAAATGTCCTGTCTGGCACTTTCCCCTTCATAAAACAACTTTGTTGCGCTGAAAATTAAATAAGAAAATCATAAGAATAGTAATAAAACGAATAGGTATCCTAAAATAACAACTCACTGATATCTATCCTTTAAACGTCTTGATTGTTTGAGAAATGTGATGTAAGCGTTATAATTGTAAGGATAATTCGAGGTGGTGTATTAACCGTTCCATAGACAGCTGACAAGGAAATCATGTAACCGCTTAAACATTTTTGTCCAAGCAGTAATCTATTGGAGCAAAGGGATTCCCAAACATCTAGCGCTGTGCTATCTCTGCCGCGCAGTATGTATAGCATGGCGGTGGTATTTGTTTCCCCTGCGGGAAAACGGAACTGAAATATGCAACGGCAGACTTGCTGGAGCAGCAAGTTGCAGGCGGCTCAAGACGTGTTAATAAAACCCTTGGCTCAGCTCAGCTGGGGCCGCGACCCTGCAGTCATTTCTCAGCTCTCCTATTTCATCCGGCTCGGGCTCTAGCTGGGAAATGTTATCAGACGCCGCGCCCAGGACGAGAAATTTTCCGCCTGTCAGCAGTTTGTCGTGTGTTATTTTCCACTGGGGGACCCCCCTCCCAATACCCTCCCCCCCTACAACGACATTTAAACATCTATTATTAGTTTCATTTCGCCGCCATAAAGAAAGAGAGCTGAACAGTGGGAAACGAACCCGAGACAAATGGCCTTGCTAAAAAATGAAAGCCGGAATCCCATACGTCGCCATTAACTTCACGTTTTCGTGAGGCTTTCTTTACCAGCTTCTAATTCGTTCCTTTTTTTTTTTATATATACATTCTTGCCTCCTTTCACAAGAACGCTGCCCTTTCCCCTTTCCTTTCCCCTGTTCCTGCTCCTTTCTCGGTTCCAATAACGGTTATTTTTCAAATCTTGCATGCTGTTTTGCTAGCCGTAGGATGCCAGCCCGCCAAAAGCAATAATCGTCTTACGTCAAACTACCTCAAGTGTTCTGATTCGTAAGCCCACAAACATGACTACTTAAAAAATCACGCTGTTATTAAATAATAATTTAATTTTATCAAGATGTGTTTTCAAGTTTCTTACCGACTGCTTACCTACAATTTAACAATATTTGTCTGTCTAATAAGATTTCATTTACTGTATTTTAATAAAGTTTTTCTTTTACTTGGTGTTGCAAAGTTAATAGAGGGACGGCTTTTTTATACACTCTCAAACTGGCTTATTCAGGATCCGAATTTCAGACATCAATTCTGAAACAATGCATGTCGCTACCTGTGGGAGACGACAGTTCTGATGCAATAGAATAGTAAAACCAGTGGGCGTCCCGTTGCCAGTGATTTAAAAGATTTAACTATAATTAGTATTGTAAATACTAAGTTATTGATGTTTAGTTTATACACTGAGAGAAAAGTTAGTTTCGGATAGCAAAATATTTGTTTGTATATTTAGTTGAGCAAACCAAACATGAAAAGCAACAAAATTGAATTTGTTTGTCTACCAAAATACGCTCTTGAATGAGCAAGAAATCACAACGCATATATATATATATATATATATATATATATATATATATATATATATATATATAACTGAATCAACTGTATGTAACTGTTTAGTAACTCATTTGATTGCTTTCGTTCGAAAATACAGCTCGACAGAAAAAAAGACACATTTTTGTGACAATTGGGGTAATAACAGTGTATGTATGTTAGTGCATTTATTGATGAATAATATTGGTATAAATATCGCAAAAAATATATATAATATTGGTATAAACATCCTAATGAAACACTTTCCCAAGATAAATATAAACAAATGTGTAAAACATTAAATAGTTTTGCACACGTTGGCCAGTAATGTAACTACTATATGTATTTAAACTCATTCGTACTTTGTTAGTATAGGCAGTTCACTGTAAACTGAGCACTTTTGAAAGCCATGATTAATATTTACTTTATGAGCATTATGTATTCTTCCGACTTATGTAAAATTAACATTATCATGGGCCTCATCACTTTATTCATAACTCCGCAAAGTGAAATTGTGAAATTATTAGAAAAGTAATTATTTTAACCATCTTCTAATTCTTACACGCCGATGCATTACTAAAAGAAAACAGAGAGCCAGAGAAGTCATTTCAGTTTCGACAACTGTTTTACCTAACACTTCAACGTTAAAACATGGAGCTACTTTACCTCCAACGATACCAACTTGACCGTGCGTATGACACTCAGCGCGCACATTAAAACATATGCAGGTACGGCCAGTGACAATTTTCAAAGGTTCTTGCTCACTTTATCGTGAAAAGCCTGTAGTCGATTTAGTTGCTTGTGGTGTAGTGCTCAGGCGTAAACCGTCTAGGTTCGAATATCGTTCCGGCGTAATGTTTTTTTATGGTAACCAAAACTGTTTGGTGTACGTAGAACAAAACAAAATTTTAGTTGCACAAAAAATCTTCGTTTGGGGTGAGAGTAAACAAAGACAACAAAATACTTTGGTTTCAACAACAAAATATTTCAATGCCCTATACAAACAATTAATTTGGTTGCACCAAAGAAACTTCATTGGATTCAACAAAATCTTTTCCTCTGTGTATAACGGAGTGTCTCCGTCACGTGCCTTTCTGGCACTGTGGATCTCACAAAGGTTATGGCCTACTGTATTTTCTATCATCACAAGTATCATTTGTTTCCCCCATTTGCAGCAGGTTGTGAAGAACGTTGAGAAATATGAAATAACACAGTTATTAATAGCTGTGCGTTAAAGATTTATCATGGAAGATATATCGATTAGAAAAATTATTTGCAGGATGCTGTACTTAAAATCAAAGGAGAAAACAACCATGTAATATTGAATATTTTGCTCCAGACATAATGACCCTGAAGCAAAAATTACGATTTGCTGAGTGCCATGTAATAACCTGGACAGTTCTAAGGCTGTTTCTCAATTTTTAGTACAAACATGTTAAGCATATACATATTCGTACTTGTCGTTGTGTTTTCTTACCCTGACTATTGGGACGGTTTGTTTCTGCCTGTACTTGACTCGTCGCACAACCTGGCGTAAATAACGCCAACTACTAGAAAGTAAACACGAGTTTTGTTATTCTGAGTTAACCACTTTATGGTTTATGCTTTAAATACACATTTTATGTTCTAATTTGGTTGTCTTTGATTGCGTTTATGTCTATGGTGTTGTTTGGCGTTGTTGCAAAAGGATTATGCATTTGTCATGTGAAACACGAAGGTAATTATAAACGCAGAAATAATGTTGCATTATAGGCTAATATAATATAGCTATGTAGCTAGGGCGAATGGCAGGTAGATAACAACACTGGTTTTAGGTTGTGTTTATATGCAGATGACAAAATCGATTATTATTGTTATTGATGTTGTAGGGATAGTATATATCAACTCTACTAGAAACGTAACACATCACGTAATTGCAGATCTAGGAATTTTAATGAAACATTTGTTTTCAGTTTGCACTTTGTTATTGCTGAGAGAAAATAAATCTTAAATATCCTTGATGGCAATATCAATTTAGATTCAAACAAAAAAAAAAACCCTAGTTTCGTTTGATAGTGGTCGTTTTAACTAGTGAATTTCCCATTATCGAGTGCGTGAAAACTTGCAATAAAAAGTAAGTGCCTTGAATATGACTCGAATTCAGTATCAATCCGCCTACCTGTTCTTAGAGTTTCGATCCTGTTGGCTCTCCATCCTACGACGTTCTGCTGATATCTCAGGTAGTTGCACAGGGGATAGGTGAAAGTGTGTGTGTCTGTGTACATGTGTGTATGCGCGGGTGTGGTTATGCATGTGTGTGTGGATTGGTGTGGGTTGGTGTGTGGATTGTGTGTGGATTGGTGTGGATAGGTGTGTGTTTGTGTGTGTATGCATGTGTGAGGATTGCTGTGTGTGTAGGTGTGTGCCGTTAATGAATTAACATATTTCCCCATTAAGCAAAGCTTACGCCTTTCGATTATTCACATTTCCCTTTAATGGCTACTCTGTGACATTTTTGAAGTAATAAACCCGTATCTAATTAATTTTACCCTCAAGGGGCTCGAATTCCTACCAGGGGCGCTTCATAACCTATGGCTTAATCAACTATGCTACCGAAGCGCTCCACCTTGCAGCACTTTAATACGCTCACTTACAAAATATTTGAAAAGTTTCAAACCAATTAAAACGGATAGTATTAAAAACAAGTTAATACTTATTTCACTTTAAATGTAAAAAAAAAGGTTACATTTCAAAAAGGATAAACTCCAAGGAACCATTAAGCCCCAAGAAAATGTTAAGGTTCACGAGAATATAGAAAAAAATTAAAGTGTAGTATAACTGGTTAAACTGTAGAACGGAATAAGGTGTAGAAAATGTTAAAGTTTAGAAAATGTTAGAATTCGAAGGTTAGGAAATAAAAATAAACAACATGTCAAATACTCGGTCCGGGACTCGATCTCTGTGCCATTCCATTCACTGTTCGTCAAAGCTCCGTCCTGTCGGCTCTCCGAGCCACGATGCCCAGCAACACAATTCCTGAGATCTCCAGTAAGCCTGCAAGATGTAGGGATCAAGGGGTATACGTGAAAGTGTGTGTGTCTGTGTGTGTGCAGACACATTGCCCCCTCCATACTGACTGGGTTGTGAAGCGCTATCTGATGGGTCAAGACGACAGTTGCTGCCTAGCTATCGGGACGTCAACACTTATGACTGTGCGATATCCCACTTTCTCTCCGACGAGACCATATGCGAGATTGCATAAGTAAATGCAATTCTCCATTCCCTTTCTCATACATGTCATTCAATGCATACAATATTAAGTGTCTTGCCTGGGAATCGAACTCAGTAACCCAAAAATATCATAACATTAATTGCTCTAAGCAGTGATACAACCCAAAAATAAATATTTGTTAAACTCGTGAATAAAATAATATTAAGTGTTCAAAGTGTTAATTGTTCAAAGGGCTACATTTCAAAGGAAGTCGCCAAAGGTTTAAGTGCTCAAAGGGTTAAGTGCTCGAAGGGTTTATTGCCCAAAGTGTTAATTACTCAAAGGGTTAAGTGTCCAAAGGGTTAAGTGCCCAAAGGGTTAAGTGTCCTAAGAGTTAAATGCTCAAAGGGTTAACTGCCCGAAGGCTATGCTTAAGTTTATGTGGGTCTGATCCAGACATACTACACATTAAACATGCCCTGTGGTAAGGTAACTGTTGCGTCGTATTTAATGCTTGGAGTGATAACATAATTAATTTAAAATAAAAGGACTTAATGAACATTTTATCCTATTGTTCTTATCTTCATTGGAGGTGATGTATTTGCTATGAATTTTATGATTATAGCTCAAACAGTTTGGAAAATTATAACTGTTTATAAAAAGGCTTAACAAATAATTGAGCTTACTATAAAGGGCTTAAAGCAATATTGACCTTACCTTCGTGATGGAAATCGTGAACGATGATTATGTTATGAATTTGATGAATTTAGCTTTAATGGTTCGGAAATTATGACTATGTTTATAAAAGGGCGTAAATCATAATTGATGATCTGCCTCAACCAGCGACCAATTACAGCATTGGGTTAAGGGCGTAAAGGGGTCGGTGTGCCTGCGGTCTGTATCTTCGTCTTCATTGTCACTCTCTCCCAGGTTGAATAAATGGGCACCAATATCAATAAGGGCGACACAGCAAAATTTCCTATACTGGGCGACACTTCTCTGGGTTAATCACATATACCCGATATCGATAAGGGCGAGAATGTTCCAGAAGTGACCTGCTGCACTACTTACAAATGTCTAGAATCCAATTTCGGGGTTTTAATTAAATCTCTGAAAATGTGGAAAATGGTAAATCTTTTTTCGAGGATTTTCCAAAAGCCCTTCAACCTGGTGAGATGTCGTTTTCACCTTCGTTTATATATAAAAAAAAAACAGGATTTTGTTTTAATTCCATCCTTGAAGGATGACAAGATGCAATTTTTTTCTTTAGTACTCCTCAGTAGTTCATTGTCCTTTTAAAGTATCATGATGCTCTTTGCTTTGAATGGCTGGCTATATAAATGATTCAAGATTAACTTAAGAATTTTTCGAAATTCAGCCCCAAAGAGGACGGAAATGTGCCAAATGTATTTTTGAGTTCTCGTATATAGATTATTAACCATACAAGACACTTCTATGCCGCTTGATTAGAAAATTGGCTAAATAAACACCCAAAATTTAATTCCAGAATTTTTCGTAATTGCGCCCCGAATATAGCAAAGAATGTTAAAAAAGTTATTTTTGAGGAATCCTTTAGTATCACATTAACCAGGTAGAATAACTTCTTGTTCTTTGTTTCCAATGGTTGGCTACATGAATACCTAAAAAGAGTCCGGATTTTTAGAAATTCAAACCCCTAAGACGATGAAAAGTTAAAAAATGTATTTTTGATCATGTTCCCTATATTACATCGTTTTCATGCCTGTAATTTGCCAGTCAAGATATTTTATTAAAACTTACTTGATAAATGAATAAATAATGTAAAAAAAATTCATTTTCATTACAGTTCTAACTCCTTCGGGAGTAAGAAAAAAGAAGGGGATGCGTAGCGTTAGTATAGTAAAGTAACAAGTCGTACAGAAGTTAGAGCTATAAGGCCAACGGATGATGGGAAGAAAGGAAAGGTTATTTTTAAGTGGACTTACTATAACTTAGTGAGGACCTCACCCAGTCTAGCACACTGGACCCTCTGCCCAGATCGCTACAGGCTCCTCCTATAGTCGCCGTTCTTTCCTCTGGACACTCCCCCACTGCGACGATCTCCTCTCTCGCAGTACAGTCCACACTTCACGTTCCTCCACCTGCGTCCGTTTTGTAATGATTTCTGATTGGCTGCCGCTGTGCAATGGAAGAGGAGTCTACTAATTGTGAGACAGATCATCTCATAAACGAAAAATTTTCCTTCGCACCCGACGTATGCCCGATCTGACCACGTTCCACAGCGGCTTGGCTGGCTGCACTACGCAGTAACGACCGAATAGGAATTCCTGCCTTTGTTACAAAAACTTACTAAGTCTACATTGTGCATGTGTTTAAAGAATACCAGGGTTCAGACCCGCGGAAACCGCGGACTGAGCCACCAAAAATGAGGCAAGTAACTGTACGAATTAGTATTTATGGTGCAATGTCGTCTGGGAACTTAGACACATGCTCGCTTGCACCTATCAGTGCTCGCTCGCACATCCCAACATCCAGTAGCAATTAAAGCGAAAGTACGAATTAAGATTTAATCCCTAAAACTTAAGACTTAAAACTTAAGACTTAATACTTAAGACTTAAGGTATAAGATTTAGCGCTTAAGCCTTAGGATTTCGAAGGGCCTAACTTCCAATTTGGGGGGGGGGGGGGCACGGAAAGGCACCCATCCCCAAAATTTTAAGGAAATCGGTCGAAAAATACGCCTCACAGGCCGACCCCAATCCTGCAAAATGGAAAACATACCCTCCTTGTCACTCTAACTCCTCTCAGGGTTGGGGAAGGGGGGCACTTTGGGGGGGAGGGTTTCAAAGAGGAAGGATGGTGGATCAGTGAGGGGGGATTGATTTCCCTCCCCTCCCTTCCGTTTGCCCATAGCAGCCCTCCAAAAATTGCGTTTTTGTGCAGATACTTCAGTTCTTGATTAATTAGTATGATTCACTGCAAAAGCTTAAATTTCTACCTAGATAGTTTGCTTACGGGCAAAAGTCAGCAACCGTCACGGGAGAATCAGCTGGACTGCATAACGACACACACCTGTAACCTCTCGTTAGACTAGCATGGCCATCCTGCATGGTCATTCCTGCTAGCGGCGCACGGCAGCGCTGGTATCGCACCGTTGTAGTGGTACGCGGCGGTTTTTAAATTGACAGCAGCGCTTGTGGACTGACTACCAGCGCCGGAAGTGAATGTTTGTCCTTCCGTTTGATGAATGTTAGCAAATATTAACAAACGCATTTCCCATTTGTAAAAACTTGGCGCTTGGCTAGCAAACTCTTAAATAAGATGGAAAGTATTTTAAAATTTTCTGCCAATTAATTTCCTCATGATGCTAACATTCTCAATTAAAGTAAATTATCAAAGTTCTCTTATCATCTTGGTGCCTATCTACTACCCAGGACACCAAATGTGCCTGCTACAAATGCCATAAGGACTATACCGGAAATTCGTTAATTTCGCATTTCTTAACTGGTGGCATAGTGACTCCTTTTAGGGCAGTGGCAGAATCCAACCCCAAGCCAGAGGCGCGCCAGCATTTTATACAATCCACAAAGCATTAGCTCCGGAAGGGGTTAGCAAAATTAACAGCCAATAGAATTGGACATAACGAAGTAGGTAAAAAGTTCGTTCAACAGGCATTTTTCCTTATAGGGGTTAATGTAATGATGTCCAATGGCCTTCGTTTGAGCACACACGTCACCAAATATGGGCTGTCTACGTGCTCACATGTCACCAAACTCCCGGAGTACAAACAGGCTGTAGGAAGAGACGTAACAGGCGCGGAAACCTCACACGCACACCAATTAGCTGGTTGGACGTGACGACAGCCTCGTAGTTTCTCGGAGCACCGCACATACGTGCCCGACAAACGTGATGGGCCCTAGCAGGCGGAAAGTCACTATGCCGGACTGCTGCAGGAAATCTATGCCAGTGGTGACACCGTTGTGAAATTGGATGATGCAGTCCATTACCTGTGCCATTCATCAACAGCATTTACCCTCCTCAAGGTTGGGGCTACAATAATGTTACTGAAAACCTTGACCTGCCAAAACACACCAATAACACCAGGCTCCATGTGAAGATTTGGTAAAAATATGTAATTCAGGCTACAGTTTTTACTGGATGTGCACAGGAGGAATAAGCCCTGCAAATCCCACTTAGTGTCTGTTTTGCTATGACTGTAAATGAGGTCCACGCACAGTCGCTAAACTTGGCAGGGAGATATTTGGAGTAGGACTGATTCTCGCATGGGCAGCTCTACGTGGCCTGCTCCAGAGTAAGCCGACCTAGCAACTTTATAGCCTTAGTACCTGAGGACATTACCACCAACGTAGTGTTCAAAGACGTCCTTCAGTAAACTAGGTAAGTAGCTGCTTCGAGTGGTACATGCGGGCGAGGCCGTGAACGTAAAGCTATTATGATTATATGCAAAACTTTATAATCTAACTATTAAATAAATTATTTAAGAAAATTAAAAGTCTGAACGAGTCGGTAGAGGACGTTCATGGCTATTAATCATGTCTGAAGTAATTTATGCCAGTAGCATCGACATAGGTGTCGACAAGCTTCAAACTCGAGCAAAAGGAATTTGTATTTTCGAAGTCGCATATGAATGGTTTGGTCAGTAACATATTTCATTGGATGATGATCCAACTAAGTTTCTATGCAATATCTATAGTGCTTTGAAAACTGTTAGAATGTGGCAAACAAATATACATACAACATGACTAAAACTGATATATATATACACATATATATATGGTAACAATGATCTAAATATACGGCAGGAATTTTAAATACCAGAACACTTTGAAGAACCCTAGAAGTTTTTTTCGTGTTTCACAGAAAATATTTATTGGACACTCGTGAAGAAAGTGACCCACCTCGTGAATATTTCAGGTTTCAAATGGGTTCAAGGCCTATCAGAATGCTATGTGTTACATGGCACTTACTTCCCATCGATCTGGAAAAATATCATCTTTCATAAATGGACATTTCAATATATGTTGAGTTGTGGCATATAAGGACCTTTCGGCTAGTAAATTGTGCGATAAATGAAATTAAAACCTTGGCAATGGTAACTTTATTGGAAAAGAAATCTGCAATGTTTCTTTCCGGATTTATTTTATATGGGCACAAAGGTTATGTGTAATGTGATAAATGGCAAAGTAATATGTTTTTTGGGCCAATCATACATCACCTAAAGCACAGAGAAATGAAGGTTGGCATCCTTCGGTAAGATAGGGAAAGCCACCAGAAGAGGTATACTCACGTAAATCGTAGCGAGTTTTCGATGTTAAAGAAAATCACCTAAAGTCCGTGTCCATACAACAAATAATCGTTGTTATACTCATGCTCTACTTAATATTGTTCCAAATGATTTACCTCAGTGCATATTCTGGCAAGACAGTGCCTAACCGCATTCACATAACAATGCGCGTCTTTGTGAGGGCTTTTGGAATTAAACTTCACCACTCTATATGCTGATGGATTCTGAACTAACAGAAAATACAAAATGCCATGTCTAATGATTAATGTAGTCGTTGGGCAATGTGCCAGTTAAAACTGATGAAATACAGAAATGGCTGAATAATACACCAGTGTGCAAAAATTAAGGATGAGGTGGAGAAAGTAATTTAATAGCGGAACCAAATGGGAGAGCAGGCAAGTGAGGAGAATACCTGAGCTTGGCATGGCAGAGCATGCACATATTCATATTATAACGTATTTAGGTGTGTCCGAAGGCTATAAAGCTAGAGCGTGGTGTACACTCATCATTCTAGTGGAAGGTATTGTCTAACACGCATAGGGTTGAAGGACGTCAAGATGTTGTCTGGTATCTGATACGTTTAACAGGCAGTCCTGTAGACAACATTTGAATGACTTTACCCCAAATCAAATTATCAGTGTGGCCGAGGAGTTCTGGATCACATACAGCATCGTGCCACGAGTTTTAATGGCATTTCGCGAGACAGGAACAACTGTATGAAGGTTTATTAGTGGTCGTCCACGAGCCCCCACACCGACGAAGGACAGGTATATTCTCCTACGGGCGAGGAGAGATCGACGGAAGATAGCGGGTGAAATTGCAAGACACGTGCAATGCACTGCTGGATGTTCAGTATTGCGTTTCACCACGGCTAGGAGACTGCACACAGGTGATCTATCTGCTTGGCGGCCAGTAGGGCGTGTGCCATTGACGCCTATCCATCTGGGATGGAATTCGTTATGGTGCGATCAATACAAGTACTCGAGATCTCAGCAATGGTGTCGAGTAATCTTTACGGATGAAAACAGATTTAGCCTCACTGGCAATTCCGGAAGTCTGTACATCAAGAAAGAGATGGGGAATACGGGATCACTCCTCCAACATCATCAAGAAACCGGTTTGTAAGAGGTGAAATTCTCGTTCGAGAGCATAGTGCTTGGTAGCTGGATGAATCTGTACCTGTTCAAAGAAGGATCAGTGAATGGTAACCTCTATTTTCTCTAGGTCCTCCTCCCTCACGAGCGTCTTTTCCAAGGAACTTTTGGACCTGAGTTCCTTTTCATGGACGAATACGCTATATATCATAGCACTGCGGCTGTCGCTGAACTGTTGGAGAGTGAAGACATTCGCAGCGTGGATTGGCCCTGCACTAGTTTCATGGCATTAATTTGTTTTCCTCTCTGGTCTCCAAAAGGTTTGCGAGGTCGACCACGTCCTCGTAATGTTCTTGGTTTTATTTCTGCACATTTTACTGTAAAACAAAATGTGTTTTTAAACCACATATTATTTGGGTTTTGAAAGCAGTTCTTCATTTAGTTGCACTTTCTTCAGTGAAGTTGTACATTTTTATAAAGTTACTCATTTCATTTTTTGCCCAAATTTCACTAACACGTCATTTTGCTTGCATGTGGCCAGTAAGACGATGACATTCTTTTGTCCTGCTCAAATGTTTTACATTTAGCCATTCGTGGTGTACATATTGATACGATACCGAATGCATAGTACCTGGAAAAAGAGCGAATAACTTGTAAAGGGGCAAGTATGGGAACCTACTCCTTTGCGTGACAATACAATACGGATACTCTATAAAAAAAAACTACAGCTCTAGCTCCTGCAGATGCCTGCACATTTTGCAAGGTTGATATTAAGAAACGTTTATGTGAGTATTAAATTCCATAAACCATGCTTCACATACCTTGCTGGGTTTCATCCATATAGAGGCTGTTCACGATAAAGTGAGCACTTATGAACCTTAGAAAATGTCACTGCCCCTGCATACATATATTTTAATGGGCGCACTGAGTGACATTCGCCCAGTAAAGTTGGTAACGATGGATGGAAAGTAAGTGTTACCGATCCATTTGAGATAACTTAAAATTGAATCTGCCACTTCCTGTTTTTTTAATCCATCGAAGTTTTAAACAACGCAGGTTTGTAAAGGATTTATTTTCTTAATAATTTCACAGCTTCATTTGACCTACGGATGAATTAAGTGAAGAGGCCCTTAGCAATGTTAATTTTACATAAGGTAGAGGAATACACAACGTGCATACAAGTAGATCTTAAGCAGGGCTATCGAAAGTGCTCATTTTACCGTGAACAGCGTATAATCTCTTCCACACGTACACCAGTAACATCAAACATCAACACACCTGCAATGTTTAACTGGGTTGTGGTTTGTTTCTCTCGCCTTTGAACTGCTTTCAACTGGTTATCGTGCGTTACTGGGGATATTTTCTTCGGTCCTCTCGTCGTTTGGTGCACTGTTTACACGATTGTATGTGCACAGTCGATATACGGTGACATTATTGTCTATATATTTGTCGCGCTAGACTTTCCATCTGAAGGACTGTGCGCCCGTGGCGCTGCGCGAACTTGGAAACAGGAGTTGTTAATTAAGCGGCGAGATACGAGCCAGACGTTCGCACTGGGAACCAGGATGAGAATGACGTCACTTGCTAGCCAGCGCGGCGCGGCGGGGAGGAACCAAGCTCCACGGGAAGAGACAGCGCGTCACTGCTCGATCTAACTTCATGCCGACGTACACTATTTAATTATCTTCGCAAAATAACGAACAGACAACGAGGATTAAAAAAGCCCCCGTAGCGCAGATTTAATTGTTTATTGAAAAATTTTTTTTTCACCTTTTACGAGAAAAATCCTAGGAAACAATGTGATCATCGAATGAATAGTGCAATGGTTGTGAATGACAATATGGAGATTTTTGGACATTCGCCATTGCGATGCAGATGTCTGTCTTGGAAAAAACAGAACTGAGCATGAAAAAAATACTTAAAAAGACAAGCAACCTATGCAAGAGAAAATAAATATATGTATACAACACTGGGAAATTCCCTCTTGGAATTTCCAGTGTTGTATACATATCTATTTTTTTCTCGACCATAGGTTGCTTGTCTTTTTAAGTATTTTTTCGTGCTCAGTCCTGTTTTTTCCGTGACAAACATCTCCATCGCAATGGCGAATGTCCAAAAATCTTCATCTTGCCTAGGAAATTATGTTATCAAAATAATATTTTGTAGAAATACTAAGTGTTTCTTGTAAATATTCAATAGTCTACATCTATTCGTAATATTTCGAAAATTATAGCCTCGTTTTTAATTGAAATCATCGACAAGTGAAAAATGAATTTTTTTTTGGTTCCCTCGAAAATAACGACGAGTGATAAATAACTAAGTTTTGAAAAACCTTCAGGCTAAATTCACGAAATTATGTTCCAACACCGAGACGCGCACCGCGGCACCGAGTGCCACAATCCGCAGACGTTAACCGCACAACCAATAATTCTTACGACACTCACCACTATTTACCTAATTGTATTAGAAAGGGCTCATTCACGTCCCAGGGTGTTACATTAGAAGGCTTATGAGGGAACGTCCTACAAACTAATTTATAACATAAACTAACTCCCATGTCTCATCTTGCACTTGAATCCAGAGCCTCCCAGACCGGCAGCGCAAACAATCGACTGTGCCACGAGAGGTCGACTCTTTAGCCGACTGAATAGAAACATAATCTAACCTGGGTAAGAAGAAAATTATGTCACGTCTGAGGCAGAACTGAGGTGAGTGGCCTAGAGAATAGCTGCTCTTCTTCAATGTGGAATTGATTTTGCAGGCGAATTGCACATTTTTACAAATACAGTTATATAATTCCAGGTGTGTTATGCATGTTAATGTCGCGCCTACAATTATTAGCACAACATGCCTACAAAGTATTATTATAATTAGTACGTTGAGTTACAAAAAATATTGAATACTGGATTGCATAAACTTATCTTTCCTAAGAAAGTTAGGTAAACTCAGTGACGTTTTCTACAATTGAAAGAACGTTATAAGGTAAAACTTTTCTCTCTTCGCCCGTTCAAACACAATTATTTAACAGCGTGTTATTCGTTAACAAATTTAGTACCTGATATAAGTTACATAATACTTACCTCAGAATCGAATTACTTTGAAACGTTTACTTCACGATTAAGACTAATTTTTCGGTCGACACAAAACGTTTTATATCTGTTTTACAAATACGTCTCATGTAACGTCACACAGAAGAAACTTTACAAGTTATATTACTGTATTTTTACAAACGGTTGCAAGTGTGGATGGAAAATATCTGTGAGAATGAAAACATTCTCTTTTACGTGTTAAATTACAGATTATTGTGGCTTAAGATTAAAGACGAGTCTGTAAACGAAACCGCATTTCCGTGGTTTTTGCATTTTATAAGTCGCCACACACTGTAAACTTACTTGTTCATACATCTGGTGCTTGGAATATACTGCAACACACCCATTACAAAACCGATTCTACACAAAATGTGATTTTAATTAAACAAATTTACTGACAGAACAACACATAATTTACTGAGCCATCGAAATAATGCTAAAAATTAATATTGGAAAATAAATTATTTATTTTGCTATCATGAGCAAATATTAAAATTTGTTTGTACTTAGTGACTTATCATACTTCATAATGAATGTTTTATTAATAACAGAATGCCAGACTCATATAGTTTAGTATACCGACGTAAAGGGGAACGTTAACTTAGTAGTTAATGTATCCGTCTTTTACTTCCATTCGGAAAGCAAGACGTAGGTAAAGAGCGCGCGCGCGTGCGTGTGTGTGTGAGTGTGTGTGCGAGGAGCAAGGTTGTTCACTGGAACGAAAATTAGAAACAAGAGACTTAAAAGTTACAATTCTGTTTGAGCGAGTGAGTGAAGAGATTTGGTCGGCTCTTAACAGCGAGGTCTTCAGAGACGATGAGGATGATTGAGTTGGGTATGGAGCAGCGCCGGAATGAAATGGCGGGGGAAACTTGAGATCCCCGAGAAAACCCGCCAACCAGCTGCATCGTCCAGCACGAATCCCACATGCGAAAATCCGGGCGTGACCCGGCCGGGTGTTGAACCCGGTTCACCTTGGGAGGCGAGCAGGCTAACCTCTCAGCCACCGCGGCTCCGACAATTCTGTTTGAGAACTCGTAAATAAACGAAACATTTCATTAACGAAAACTTCCCCGCACAATTGAAATCAACGTAAACATTCTGTGTTTCTATTTGTAATGTCTCGGTATATACTTTTGCATAACTTGTTGTTTCTTATCAATATTGGAGAGACTCTTTGATAAAATTGAGATGGTTATCAACGGCGTATTATCGTCGTATTATTTACTAGTTTATTGTATGTATATATCTGCAATATTATCAAGTATAATAATTTAATAGGTTTCTTCCTTTTGCGAGGAAATCAACAAAAAAAGTGGAGATAGTACCGATTCTGATGTTCGGCGTCTAAAAGAGAAAGTACTTAAGAACTTATAATACTTGTGTCTATTCAACCAGATTGCCTAAAGTAAGGTTTTGGCTCCACAACAAATGGAAACACAGCTAGGAGACGCCAACCCAACCACAGCATCAAGCGCTACAGGATCGACGAAGAACTGATAAGAAGGCCTGTGTTATATCGTTTGCTTTGTCTAGAGGACATGACATTATCATTGGTCAGTTTGAAAAATACTGTAGGGTTACAAAAGCTCTGTGCAAAGAACTTTATAGTTGATACGAAATGACTCCAACTGTTCACAAGGTGTAAGAACGTGGTTCCTTAATAATACGCAGTGCTGTCACACCAATTGGCCCGTGGTCTGAGGAGGCACAGGGATTGCGAAGTAAAGACATCAGAAAATACCGGCAATTTTTTACTCTAAAATCCAGAAGAAGAGTGCATGTCCGTGACTTATTTTGTAGGCTGCTACTCTCATCAGATCCGTTGGTATTTTCCGCTCGGAAGCTACCAAGAAAATGTGTACACAATCTTCCAGAAGAAATACGAAATGACTTGAATTAAATAATTTTCTCTGGGCAGTGTTAAGACGACACTGATGCTAAAAGCTGTCGTGACGACACATCTGATGAATAGTATGTTTAAAATACGTATAATATGTTTCTACAGTTGCTCAGCTGATCGTGTCTATATTGCAACTGACATGTTTTCCGAAACATAATTCCGAATGCTATATGTGTTGTTCTTTATGTTTCCGTAAAATATGGATATTTCTGATATAGCCTATTAGTTAGTTAAAAATTACATTACGTATCAAATATACTTATTAATTTTAATCTGATAGTGTTCCAAAATACAAGGCAAAAATAATCTCAATTTTGTTAAGAAACTTTGCCTGTAACAAATGTGCACAGTTACTATCACGTGTGCTAAATTTGCTTGTAAAATTAAGGTAGGAAGGAAGAAAAGCTGCAGTCCCGATGAAAATAGTTTTCCATTTATAGAGTCACGCCATCGTTTTGTCCTTAAATTGTATTGTTTCTGAAGAGTGACGAGCGTATATAATATTATTTTTTTTGCATTTGTTGTTCATCCTCCTCCCCCCCTCCAAATTTGTTTTAACAATATAAGTAACCAAATTCATGCGTTTACTCTTTTTGTCCTACCTACCCTCCTATCAGGTCAATATCACAATACAACAAAACCAGTGTCTAAGAATGTTTTGCACCATGATATTAGTGAATCCAGCCCACTGCGGCGTAAGAGGGTTTGTCGGTAGTGGAGTGGCGGGCGGATTTTGTATACGTGTGGGTATCTACGTTCAACTCGTGTGTGGCCACATAACCGCCGGACTTCCTGCGTTGCCCGATAACGGGATGCATCGCTGCAAGGGAAATACTCATTGCTACCTCCCCCCTCCCGCCAACGTACCTACCCCTTCCTGACACGGTGGACATCGCAGTCGCTTTTCATGAGGGAAGAGGGTCATTGATTGGTCGCTCATTGAAAACACCAGCTCTCTAGCGCGTTCTAGATCCGCACCCGATAACTCCCGCTATTCTTGTGCAGTGGAGCTTTATCTCGCCAGGGGTTAGCTGCCGGGTCCTTGGCCCAGCGACGATCCTGGAGCGGGAGTTGCATTCCGGTGCATAATGCCAGCCGCGTCCTCTCTCTCTCTCTCTCTCTCTCTCTCTCTCTCTCTCTCTCTCTCTCTCTCTCTCTCTCGACCAACACTAGTACGTTCAATCAGTTGCAGCGCGCTTTACTGTCGCATTACGTTCTCGCCTGTTTTCCTTTCTTCTTCATTTGGTTATTAGCATACACTAATGATGAGGTGGACTGATCTCGCTGACTGCGCACAACTAATGTCTGTGTACCAACATTGAACTACTTTTCTGCCAACACGTCTTAGGAAAACGGCATGGTTTGGATTTTAGATTAGGAAACTGATTTGTAAACAAATACTTTCAGATGATTGTATACTTCCTCTAACCAATCTGTATTGCAAATGGATTTATTCAACCGCGGCGAAAGTATTTTATTCGTATAATACTGCTTGTCACTTAAAAATCAAGATATAAATAAATACCTTCATCACTGTGGACCATGTGACTTTGACAGTTGTGTATGATAGGGGAAGGTCAGTTTTGGGTACATGTGCATAAGACAAATAAGCGGTCTACCTCATCGTTAGTCTATAGTTACTAGACAACGGCCCGTGCTTGAACCGATCGTACAAATGAAGCAGAAGGAAAGGAAAATAAAAATTCCTTCGACAGTTCTATTTCAAAAGTTTACTTTCCTTCCTGTGTCTGAAATAATTAATTTCACTGCGTATGTGTGCACGTATGGGTGTACATGAAGTCTATAAAATATGTATTAATTTCTCTCAGTGTAGGGAAAGTTTTGTCTCATCCACATTAATGCCCCCAACAGTTCATTTATGAAAGGTGCTCTTACTTGATTGTGATTTTGTTATGTAGCGATATGTCACTAGGTTTGCCTTTGATACCTAGAAAAATGTTCCAGAGTTAAGCTACAAAAATACTTAAAATAATCTCCTAGCGTAAAGGAATACTATTATAATACGCAAACAGCCGTCATTTTCAAGAAGACGATTACGCCATATCTATCACGGACACATCACAATCAAAATGTTTGTGATTTGCGTAATTTCGAAATATGTGTATGTGACAGGACATGAATGCGTTTTTGCGGAAGTCAAAATATTAAAATATACTGTACTTGTTTCTTCCAATTTAGTGGAATTAAAAATACGCAAGCTCAGCAACATTACAAAAATACAGTATAATTCCTTCTTTAATCGAGTCTTTTTTTTTGGGAGGAATGGTTTTCTCGATCAACGATTGAATTATTGCACTGAGTGACTCCATGCCTGACAAACCGAACAGCTGCTGTGTATGAGTGAATGAATGGATAATTTATCTTTTCCACTGTCATTGGTCGCTAGTAGTGTAAGTACTAGAGTACGTGTCTTTAACTGTCTCCGAAGCATCTTTTAGTTGGACTATTAATCGCCAAAGTGTGATCTAAAGCTGTAATAACATCTGAGTAAACAAGAAGTTTCGATATAAGTATTGATCCTTCTTTCCTCTACATTTATTAAAATAATATTGACAACGACTTTTTAAGGTTTGTTGGACACACGTTCCTTACCAGGGACAAATTTTATAGGTTTATTTTTAAATGTATAATACAGTTAGGCCAATTTAGACCAATCTTTGTATGCTGAAAGTAGGTATTACAACCATCATATATAACATCACATATGCATTTTTTTTTTGTTATTTTACCAGCATAAAAAGCTTAGCTGTAATTGTATACATGATTTTAAAATATTTAATTTTCACGTATCGTTAGCACCACGCATCTTAAACACCAGTGGACATGTAGTTTCCTGACATTTGAAGTCTCACAGCATTCTCTGTTTTTCTCAGTAGTGTGTTCAAGTAAATATTACATTGAAAAACATCTGTTATAATGACAAGTTTTGTGCTGAATATTCTTTTGTAGTTGTTATGAAATAATAAATTCGGGCTAATAAGGAGACCTTCGGAGTTAGGGATCCGGTACTAAATGAATATATTTACTACGTTTCTCTTAAACTCGTGTGACGCGAAGGTCTCTAATTCACATACCACAAGCCAGTTTCGTGTAGAAAAGCAACAATCAAGATCTCAGACACTCAGTTCAGCCTCGAAGCTCGTCTTGCGATTTTCAAATATCTTTGTTCACTAGTTTCATTCCTCATACATGCCGCATTCGTTAAGCACATCACCCTAAAGAATGTTCATCCTCCAAAATACTGTCTTTAAGTATAATAAGTCTCCAAGTTTGCCAACACTAGTAAATTAAACAAGAAATTTACTAAATAGTATTGCAAGCATAATCGCAATACAATCGTTGGTTAACATTTCAAACAATTCTCTCTTTTTAAAATAATTTTGGTTCTTTTCCAGGAAAATAATATAGCCTACATTAAATTTGATAAAAATCTAACCCAAATTATTTGAAAATGTGCCACACAACATAAATTATATTGAAATAAGTAGGTTTAAAAAAATAAACAAACACGTTCATATTAATTGACGTTAAAAATTGCGTTTATTTTTTGACCCAACATGCTTGTTTATGATCGTCATATAAACAGCTGTTGGCTCTTTTATGTCCGTCAATCATTATAGCGAGTAATAACGCATATTCACATATATAGTGTAGTAATATTTCCGCAAGAAAAATAATTTTTGTAATAATATACACATATTTGAAATAAACAGCTTCCAGTGTAAACAATTTTGTATTTTGGTCGAATAAAACAAGAAAACAATTAAGAACATAGCATCATGTTGATGATCCAATACAACAGTGATTACACACACACAGACACACACACCACACACACACACACACACACACACACACACATATATATATATATATATATATATATATATATATATATATATATATATATATAGATGATCCAATACAACAGTGATTACACACACACACATACATATATATATATATATATATATATATATATATATATATATATATATATATATATATATATATATATGTGTGTTTGTGTGTGTGCGTGCGTGTGTTTGTGTGTGTGCGTGCGTGTGTGTGTGCGTGTTTGTATATATGCATGAATGTGTGTATGCATTTGGTCAGAATGAATTTAAACTACATATTTCCAAACTTAATATTCAACTGCCAATTGTTAAAGTATTAATTTTAATTGTGGTGGGTGGCCATGAGGTTAACATGATAACAAATACAGTGGTATAATGTGTGAATTTTCACAACCTTTTATAGTATACATTTTTATTCTCGGTTTTGACTAGATTTGCACAATATTATTGCAATATCTGAGTGTCTCTAAGAGGTGGATGTGTATAATTTTCTGACGTACAATTTCGTAAGCCACTTCCTAAGTGGAGTCGCCATTTTTAAATATACTAAACAGTTATTTTAAGGGTCATTTATATTTTGTATCCGTATATTGCCATGAATATAATCTATTTGCACAATAAACACTTTTGCAGACGATTTTTTTCTGACTCTTATTTAATAAACACTATTAAAGGAAAACATATGATTGCAATAAAAATATGCACGTTAATATTTGTATATATCAGGCATACGTGTTTGAAAATATTAAAAATATATTTGTGTCTGGCCCTCTTCCAAACAATACATTATTGTATGGTGCAATTAATTTTGTTACAACAATAATTTTTATAATAGGTATTGATTCTCAGTTGGAATTACCGCCTCCCGTGTGCGAGCTGCGATTCAACGACAGCCTTTGTGGGGGCGATTATGATGACGTCAACGAGCTGCACTCACCTGTCGCTGGCCCGGGCCAGGTACACAGAGGCTGAGGGAGGGGGAGCGGTAGAAAACGTGTAACTAGGACAGTTGATTAAAATAAATATCGATAAGCGCCACTGCTAATCCGTCTGGCAAATAATCGCCCGTGGCGACAGGACTGGCCAATCCGGTAAATGGGACGCGACACGTCGAGAGGCAAATGAGCGCGTTACAGACAACCCACTGCGGCTGATTGTCCTTGCGTACAGTGATATTCGACAAACACTAGCGATTCACTCTTAGCCGTTTCCGAATTGAGTGGGGTCGAGTGGAGAGATTTGAATGGCTCTTAACACCGAGGTCTTGAGAGCCGATGAGGGCGAAGTGACATATGGAGCAGCGCCAGAGTGAGACATCGGGAGAAAACGGGAGATCCCCGAGAAAATCCGTCAACCAGCCGCATCATCCGGCACGATTTCCACTTGCGAAAATCCGAGAGCGACACCGCCGGGAATCGAACCCGGTTCACCTAGGTAGGAGGCGGATGGTCTAACCACTACACCACCGCGGCTCCCGCAAGGATGGGAAAGGGGAATCCCCCCCGGGAAACTATATATTATCTATGAAAGTTAAAATCAATTACAACAAAAGCTTATAAATGATTAACAGCTGGCTTTGCCTGGGAACAATAGGACAATAAGAAATAGCGACCCTGTTTTAGTGATTTAGGACCTAATAGGGATCCTGTGATTCACGAACTGGTATTAGGGGTTCCGGCCCAATGGTATGCGGGAGCCTGTTTGGGATACACAGTATTTTAATTTGGGAACTGATATGTATCCGTACCGAATTGGGTCCTTATCTGTTGAACTATGCAGAATTGAGATACATGACCCATTTTCGACGTTTGGGTTTTTTTGGATCTAATGGTGATCCAATTTCAGCCTACATAGTCCCACAATAGATTGCTTAATTGTTTATTGGGCATAACCGTGTACCGCTTGCTGCACTAATGCAGCTGCTTGAAAACTCGTACTACGTTGTTCCGATATTAAATACATTCCTGAGTTCACAAGGCAACGGATCAACGACCATACACCTATTTCGACATTGGTTGTAAATAAATATGGAGACCACACAGTAATTTAACAAATTTCGCATACCCTAATTTAATTTTCGTATTTAAGTATTTTAGTGCACTTAGTGTACATAAGGTTTATTAACCATACTGAAAGTCACAAAAATACATCTTCTAGACTCACACTTATATAAAATATTAGCACTGCTAAAATTCATTCCCACATAACTTGCGACACATTTCCGCCAGAAATTTCGCGCCAAAATTATGTCAGCGTACGAAACATTAATTTGTGCTCGACCACATGCAGATAATGGGCGAGATTGGTCTGATGTACGATAACGTATAGGCTGTTAATGGTAAAGTGAGCACTTCTGAGGCCTTTGTTACTTTTCCTTTTAACCATATTTTTGACCATTAACAACCTATTTAAATCAATATTGCCATGAAAATAATAAACACAGTGTGTAAATTCCACCGCACTCGGAAGTTAATGCCTAAGGCTTAAAATATATTTATTGACTATTATTCCAAATGAGAGGGCTTTCAAAAGTGCTCACGTACCGCGAATGCATATACACTGGTGCGCTCCTCTATAAAGGCAACGGATCACCTTTCTTGCAGACAACGCTTGAAATGATTATGTTCGGACATTGATCAAGTAAGATGAAAAACGATTAGTGGGAGCTGCGGGATTCTGGACAAGGAATTGGAATTACGGTGTTAGCAATAAGCGTACTTCCAACAGAAGTGCACTTCTGGAGCCTGGCGCACAACTTACGATGAGAGGGAGGGGAGCAGCAAAGGTGTTGCTTCTTCGGTGGTCAGTACGCAAACAGCTCTGAGGGTCGGGAGCAACATTTGTCTTTACTCTTTGGAGATCGACGAGTGACTGAGCGCTGTTCAGCGGTAGAATGACTGACTGAGGTTAGGTCGGGCGAGGAGCTGTGCAATTAGAGTAATAACCATTACAAATCTAACATTTGTATAATAACTAATTGAATTTTGACAATTCGGAGGAAATTACATTTTTATCGCTTAATTACTTGTAATGAATAGTGAAGAATTACAAATTAATTATGTGTAACAAAATTAATTACCCATACTAATTACACACTAAGAATGTGTAACAAGAGTTATTGAACAAGTACAGACTCTAATTACACAAGAACCAAGACCCTAATTGCATGTACATTCACCATCACTCCTCTTTGCAGACTGAACTCAAATGTAATTTCTCACTATATATAAACTCTGACCAGCTAACCCGCTGGCCATGTGCTCCAGCAAAACCAGCATGGGACCCGATCGCCTGTTACCCACACATCACTCAGATATCCACTGGGTCAATGGCCAAGCAAAGTTGCCAACCAACATGCTCTATCCTATGTGCCGATGGAACCTAGCATTTTATCTGCTACTTTTAAATATTAAATAAAGTGACATATGGTGTAATAATACACAATGTGCATATAAGTATATTATGAGCAAGGTTTTCAAAAGTGCTGGGTTTACCGCGAATATTAGGCCGGTATTCCAGAACGTTCAGTTTGGCTACATACATGTGCTACCATCTCGGGCGATTGAAAAGTCATGACTAATCCTTAACTCACAGAACGTATTTCTGTACGTGTTTTCTCTATATCTTGAGATGGTATCGATGTGCTGCGGTTTTGTTACTCGCCGCCCCGTGCGAGGTTATAAACAAATGAAGGCGACACTGTGAAGGGTTTATTTACAACAGATAAGATGGAGATTTTTGGGCATTCGCAATGGCGAATGTCCAAAAATCCCCATCTTCTCACTCGCCCACATTGTACTATTCATTCAAAGATCACATATTTACAACAACTTTTAATTTGCAAAAATTAATACATGCGTAGTTTATGTGTTATATTATCTGTAGAACTGACAGTTTGAAATAATTTTGTATAGAACAATAAAAACAATAATTATTATAAATTTCTGATGTGATATATTTATTTTGTTATTAATTACGTGACATCTTAGGAAAAATTACATACCTATGTTCCGTGTTTGTAATATGGAAATTATATAAGTAAATTGTGCACATGCATTTGAACAGTTACAGCTTAATTGTTATATGTAAATAGTAATAATAAATCTACGACATTTAGTAGCACTGAAGATCTCAGCTCTATTCTAGTGTTGAAGCAGGTGTCAGGTAGTACTAAGGGATAAAATTATAAAATAAATAAAAATAATATATATAATATATAAATTAAATTAAATAATTTTATGAATTTTACTTCGTGGAATCTATTGTTTTTTGTAACTTGTTGAGTTGGAGCCAAGATTAAAATCACAAATGCGTCAAGGAAAATCCATTCATTATTTTGTTTCAAACCTGCAAAGAGATGTTACAAAGTTGTGATATACACATACATACGTGACCTTTAAAAAATTACTACATTTGGTTATATTCGTTCAAGGTTTAAACAATCCAGTTTGTGATGATTGTATCATCACGAGTGTTCTTTTGGTTGTAATTTTCCAATGTTGGTAACCTTGTGTGGCCGTGTTATGGTAATTGCTAAACTCTTTGCCATTTTAAATCATAATTTTATATAAGCTTCTATCATGGTTAAATATTTTATTATGGTTTAATATTTTACCATCGCGGTCACGTTATTTCGATTTGTTTTATATGTAAGCTACCTTTTATAATGACGTATGTAGTTATTATTATCCACCGTCTAGCTGTCCGTGACCGACGATACTATTTGGGTTTTAGTGTGTATTTCATGGAGTCGCTGCTTGCAGCACGTGTATGATGGCCTTGGCGTTGTGGTAGGTCGCAGGCCGAAGTATATGTTTGTTACATTATCGCACCATGTACTAAAGTGTGGCATTCGCGGACTTCGCAATAAATTTTGCGCGTACTAGTGCAGCACTCGTAAAAGTCGATGCTTGAATTGTCACGAAACTTTTTGTGACTGCTACATGCTCTAGAGTGAGTTAAAGCTACGGGAACGAAGCACGAAAATTTGCGCATGTTTGAATGTGTCAAGTTTTTAAGAAGTTCTTTAGTCGTGCTGAGAGGCGCGCCTTCGTCGTCACCTTGGAGGTGGTTCCATCTGGCTGGAGTTACACAGCGGGCTGAAGGGCTGAGAGATCGCCGCCGCTAAAGAAGTCGTTAGTTTTAGTGTATGCCAGGAGGTTCGCATACACGGTTTCTTCGGCCAGCTCAGATAAGCTACTGTGTCTACAATGTGTTGCCCAAGTACATCGTGGGCGTTATCACCAGAAACGTTTCCCGATTTCGACTTAGATTCTCTACCGGCGCTGCCTACGACAGGGGACTGCTTTTAATGTGTGTGCGTGCCATATATTTTAAACAGTATTTTAATATTAAGCTTTGTCTTCAGGTACCAGTGTTCGATTTATATGATTTTTAAATTTTGCCGTTTATTAACTGTTACGTTATTAAGGCCAATGCCCACATTTTACGCAAGTGGAGTTGGAGTTCTGTACAAATTATATTTCAAGTGATTTGCAATAAATTAACAGTAAAGTTAATTCCGCTTGGTGTCTGTTAGTAGTGTCGCTAACCCTTTTTACTTTTAATTTAAAATTGACTGAGAAAGTAATTAATGAATTTTCAAACGATTGTAAGTGCCTTAAATTTTGTACGTTTTGTCTGAATACTTTCATAGGGTGTAATAGCAATAAGGGTTCTTTGAAGACTAGCACTTCGTGTTCCTTAAATTACAGTACATGTTTGGCAGGGTTAACTGCGAGTGAGGTAGTGTTGATGGACCTCAGCGCTTAAGAGACAAGGGTGTCTCAAGTACTCGTTGCCACTTATGGAATTTATAAAGGCTACCCTATGGGTCAACGACATTTTCGTACGAACACACGTACGTCACTTAAGCAATCGACACGTGACTCACTGAACTACATATATGCCTCAACGAAAACGTCGAAGCATTTGAAACACAATTTTGTAACACATGCAAACAGATTAAAATTTATTTTCACATGGGACAAAATATATTCCAGCCAGCGTCAAATAATCAAGTCATGTCGTCAGTCGTGCCAACGTAAGTTGTAACTCGTCCCGCCCCTGTAGATATGATTTATACAGTTGTACAAAGTGGGCTCACGAATATAATTTGAACACACGACATACTACTTTCTTTTGCAGTGTGTCTTCACATAAAAAGGGAGAAACTCAAATACCTTTCGACGTGAATAGCGAGTTTTGTTGAATAAATTCTTAGAGATGTACTTATTACTAGGGATAGGAAAATTTCGCGAGTTCAATGACCTGTTGGCTAGACTCCTCAGTCCTCTGCATACTGGAGACTCAGCTGTGTGTTCATTGGCTGTTGCCCCACACCTGGCAGTTGTGGGATTCGCAAGGCGTTTCCTCGCAAGTCTGCAATTGGCTCAGAGGCGTGCAGTGCGGCTCTAATAAACTGTGATCCACTTGCGAAGGTGACTTCACCATATATGTGTTTGGCGTCTATTTTGTCCCGAAATGAATTCGCGAAAGTTTCCTATCCCTACTTATTACCAATAAAATAAGCCTTATTGTCAAATAGTCGCCTTTATATCATAATGTTAACAATCCTTTGGTAAGTATATTACTTTTTAGCTCAGTTATTTATATAAATAGACTTTATTCAACATAGCACGCGTGAAAATATGAAAATTATACTTAATTTTAAAACCTTAAAAATAACTTTACACAAACCGAGATTTGAACCGGAAGCACGTGCATGGTTAGGTTAGCACTTTACTAGTTGCGCTATCACGACGCACATTTATGCTTGTTTATTTTAACTTTAATTTGCACAACAACTTAAGCGTGTAGGTTGCCTTAATTTTAGATAAATACGGGCATCGCGACGTATAACGGTCTGGACGCGTCATATTGTTTATGGACGTTCGTCCTGCTGCCGGCTCCTGCAAAATGCGTTCTGCGCATGCATAGGTTAGGTTTGCGCCAAGGATAAATCAGTAAAATCGGAGCCCTAAGATTAAGGCTTCGAACGTGTCTTACCCAAGGCCCTAGCTTGTGTTATAACGTTCTGGAATACTGATAAGGCCTGAGTATGGCCCCAGCAGTACCAAAACCCCTATAAAACGTTCTGGAATACAGGTCTTAAAGTCGTTATGAGTAGCACAATGAGCACGATTATTTAGAAATATTGCTGAGAACTATAGGCAGCGAACGTCTGTAACTTGTGAGCGGTGTAAGAGGTAGCATTAATAACATTACTTTCGATGTTTCGTGGTTCATTAACTGCCAACTATACTGGTGTTGGTTGTTTGGAGAGTCTTAAAAATATCATCACGTGATTTGAGAGGTATCCACGTAATTATTAGGTGTGCGAAGAGAGCATGAGTAATCAGACACACTCGAAAAAAAAAAAAAAAAAAAAAACAGATTGGGGTGCCCAATAACACGTAGATTGACTAGTACTAAATCTGTTCAGTGCTAACTAAAATATTTGTTTATTGAAAAAAATTTTATTATTCGCTGCCACAAAATATTTAGTTGGCAGCAACACCATTCTTGGTATCTACAGCAAACCAACTTGCTGCAACTGCAAAACTACATCCATTATATTATGCGCATGCGCTCTGGCAAATTCCAAGTGGTCACATTCTGTCTGGCCACGACGCCATATTTGTCTGTGTTCTGTTCTTTGCGTCAGGTTACGAACTAAATCACGAGGGATATTCTTTAGTACTTATGAACGGATTATATTATTCTTTTATTCCAAACAAGTAAATGTTACACGTACGTGACTCCAGAAAATTAAAGGCTTTTCACGATAAAGTGAGAACTTTTAAAATTAAACCTAGAAAAAAGTGCATGCTGCATACAGAACTTCAACGTCGGGCAAGGTAGAGTAATATTAATATGCTGAGCTCACAGTTGGGAGGTTCAATTTTCGAATTCCATGGTCGGCATTGAAGTTCGTGTCTAATTGTTATTAGACCATACTTACTTACAAAAGCCCACAATTCCCGAAACAAATTTGTTTATCTCACTAACCAGTATCGCTGCTATCATCGTAACATTTTCGCTTCGACTAACGATCGCATTATTGCCTACCAACACACTGAATTTACTGGCGGCCACAAACGTAATTTTGTAGTTTCCACTAAATACTGTAATTAAAACAAATTTTGTCGGCGTCACGAAATATTTTCCCGTGTCTAGAAAAAATTATTTCGTGGTCGCCAACAAAATCTGTTTTGGTCATCACTAGACTGTTTTTTTTTTCTGTGTAAGCACGCGCTCCGATATCTCGCTAAAATGAGACCAAAAAAATCTTTAAACGAAATATTAAAGAATTATGTAGTTTTTGAGAGGTCGTCATTGCAGCTTGCTAATAACGCGGTGACATTCTGTGCATTGCCAAAATTATAAATAATATAGTTTCTGATTTTTACTGTTTAAGTGCTCTGCCGTGACAATTACAGATTGTCAACGTATCTACTGATACAGAAATTTACACGGAACAAAATTTTATAATCTTTTTTTATTTATCTTGAGTTTTTTTTTTTTTCCACTGGAATACCATTTCACTTCTCCCTCTGGAGTGTTTTGTATGTTTTCAGTTCGAAAAAACCTGTATAATTAGCTACTTGAGCAGTAACTGCGGCGTACTTTTAAGCACCGCGCCTTCTACTTCTAAAGCAAATCTGAAATGAACAGCTTGAAAACGTACTGGATACCTTCTTCCTGCTGGATTTGTGAACCCCACATCAATGTCACTCTCCTCTTTACCCTCCACATTCTTCATACCCCCCCCCCCCCAGGCTTCTACTTCTTACTCAACCAGCATTCACGCCCTCTTCTCCAGCCGCATTTGAGAGCTAATTACAACAAGGATAAAACTGTAATGCATGCCCCCGAAAATGCATGCCTCCGAAGATATGACTGATGCAGTTATCCGCACATTTTACACGGAAATGATAATTCATGTCGTTGAGAATGACAGTTTTGTTTGGTGTTCTCAAACATGTGTGTGACCTATGTAGAAAAAGGTGTATGCTAACATTAAAATACATCACTAGAATTCATATCCACAGTAGAAATTCTAAGGTTCAAATTAGGAAGTGGCACATGAGAGGTGAATGGCCAGTTAATTAACAGGATTGGTAGGTAGAAACAAAATGTAACCATAAAACAGAACTGCACTGCCTTAATTGACAATAAACAAGTTCCTTGTTGTATGCCTTACGTCTATAAGTATTGGAATGAAATGTCACATGGGTTTTGTTTACTTAAAGAAAGCTCCTTCTTCCCTTGTCCTGCATGCACGCCATTTTTTCCTGTGTAAACAGGGTGCTACAGTGGCGAAGGCCGGGACTACGATGACTTAACGTTACACATGATAATTGCACCAGCCGGAGCTTTGTTCAAGATACTGCATTACTATTGGTTACACGGATTTTCGGACACGGGCAATTACGGACTTGACCAGATTTCTTACTCAAATCCGCACATTTCCGTATACTTGTGCGATCCGTTGAATATCAAAACACTGAGTGTTATACGTCATTCACTCCCGTAATACGATCCGCTTGCACGAAAATTGTAGAATGGGCTTTAGTAGTGTTTGTGGGAGTTCACTAACACAGATACGGTAGCGTGAAACGCTTAACTAAGGTAGGTCAGAATAAATATTACGCTAAGTAGCGCATGTGTACTTCTTAATTAAACCCACGCGAAACACTTCGAAATTTAAACATCACCGCAACGTGCGACTAAAATTGAGTTCAGGATATACATTCTAAAATGCGTTAGAGAGATAAGTGATATGATGATCAACCAAACGCCAACTGAACTATTTAAAAACAGTGTTCAATGGAAATGTTAAACTATATTAGTCAATCAACGAACACAAACATAGCTAAACTCCAACGACGAAGACATGCATTCCAACGCAACACAACACAACGCTATAAATAACCGGAAACGACAAACGAGGAACGACATTGATGCCAACAGAGCCACCTGTTTCTCTTTTATTTTTTACAACTAAAACATAATTTTTTAAAACTAATAAAGTTCCACAAATTACTAACGAAATTTAAAGACCAGAAAGTCACGTCTGATAATCCAGAAACTTAACATAATATAATACAATAAATAATTAAAACTCATTTAAAATGCACAATAATTATATGCTTCAGAGTTGTAAAATTAAAACAAAGCCAGCAAATAAGTTCCTTAAAAACAATAATTTGTCATATACTGAACTCAGTTACTGAGAAACAAATTTCGAATATTTTGGTCTCTAAAAATTAAGATGTTTCACTTTGCAAGCACATCTTCAAAAAAATTGAAAATTAAAACACTGTAGGGATATTCTTACTTACATGTGAGGATTATTATATCGAAAAATTCCTTTAGGTATAGGTCATTCACGGTAAAGTGAGCACTTTTCAAGCCCTAGTTACTTTTCTCTTCCAACCAACTTATATCCTTCCAGAACTTGTTAATGTAAACCCTGCAATGTTAGTAATAAACACAGTGTATAGGCCTACATTCACCATACCCAAAACCAAAAGCCCAAGGCCACAATTAAATGTATTTATCGGTTATTATGTCTGATGAAACAGCTTCAAAAGTACTCACTTTACCGTGAACAGCCTTTACTACATTTATGTGCATTATAATAGGCTACGCGCTCACGCACACGCCCGCCAACACGCACACACATCACATCTACACTAATATAAAAATTTACACTAATATAGTAAAGAGGTAAAGTTTGTGAAATACTAGAGGTAATTTCTGGAACTACTTATCCGATTAAAAAATTATTTCTCTGGTAAGTAGTCTGGACCTTCTGGATGAACATAGGCTATATATCATGACTTGAGGACACCAGAGAGAATTTTAAATTCAAACAATTTAAATAAATATAAAACTTTTATATTACAATTTTTGGATGTACATTAATACTCGAAACTACAGATTTACGAAAGAAATGTTCAAATCAATTCATTAAAAATAATGTTAAAATTTAATTTCTTATTTTAACTTTCAATTACAGCGAAATAATTATATGTTCGTAAATTTTCTTTATAGAAAATTTAATTAGCTACTGAATTATATTTTTGCCATACCTGTATTAGTTTATCAATAATTTTTAATTTTTAATATTTATTTTTAAACGTTAATTTAAAAGTTTGCAACAGAAAAATATTTTCAACTTAATAAATAGATGCCCAGCGAATGGTTCTGTTGGTGATTTTGTGATTATTTAGAGTTTATTTTGTAAACAAGACATCTTCCATTGTTTGAGCCTTACCTTAACGATTAACTGTTATTAAGACATACTAAATAATATTGGATATTTTTTTTATGGTAACTGAAAAAAGTAATTGAATTTACAACTATTTCTTTACAAATTTGTTTGGATTACAAATTAAGTATTTTACTTTTCATTTGATTGTTGAGCCACCCCTTGGCGCCCACATCAGGGGACAAGAAAAACAGGCCAGTGCTTTCCAACAAAAGGAAAACCCCAGCTGCTGGCCCCCAACATAAGCACCAAGGTGCCCCAGAGGAGGACGTAAAAAGAAGTATGCCCACACCCGCGTGCAATACTTCAGTGTAGAAATAAATAACAATTGAGAAAGGAAGACCAGCACAAAATAATTATTTAACATCTAATTCAACTTTCTCACCTTGTTCTCCAATCAGGTACACATTTGTAAGGGTGCTTTACCCCTTTCAGAAAACACAACACATTGGAACTGACTCAGCAATAAATAGGGTTAAAAAATATTATGTAATTTTTACGAATCTAATGGGTATCAACTATGTTCCTTAAAATAATAAAAACCCTGATATTAATTTGGGTTTTATTTATTACCCTTAATGATTTCTTATCACACACAATGAGAACCTACAATCCTAATAAATAAATAAATAAACCGCTCAAACAACAACATTAAAAATGAGTATTATTATTTGGTTACCTTTTTCTTTATTATAATCTTAATTATCTTAGGTGTTTTACCATCAATTATTAATAGGGATATAACAGTTAAGGTGCACCCATGCTTCTACATTAAGAGGCTAAACCCACATATCCTGTATTATTAATTGTTATATTGGTTCGTATCGAAAACAACATAAACCATTTTAAATAATAAAATGGTTCCTTGTATACAGCAGTATTTTCACTGAAAACCCTTTTATGTTTTCTATTTTTATAAAGAACTAAATTAATACAGTTCAAATAAGTTTATTTCATGATTACAATGGTAAACAAATTCAGCGAAGCTGTTAAATGTTTTTAAAAAACCTTGAGGGACATGGAGGTGCAGTATACTTCGTCGGCGTACATGCTGCAAGCAAGTTATAACATTTTCACATGACAAAAAAAAAAAAAAAAAAAAAAAAAAAAACTGACCGAAAAGGTAGAAAAGTGGTGGTTGGGCAGCGACACGCCGCTCGTAGCTTATTTCATAGCGTGGGCCGCGGTCCCATCGCTTGAAAGCAAGAACAGCTCGAGGTCACATCACATCAAAATGGCCAGATCGTGTAGCTGGGGAACCGCACTGAACAAAATTAAAAAGAAACAACATTTAATGAACACTGATTAAGCAACAAACATTTACCAGAACGACTTGCCAAAAGTTAAGTGCAAAACACTCACCACAGCGGTGAAGTATGGCTCTTAAGCCATAATAAAGCTGAAAAGTCTTTTAGTAAATTTAAAAAACTGACTACACTGTGTGCAAGTAAAGTTGGAGAAGACAGGGTCAGCACATTCCTGCACGTACGAAAGTGACTGGACGATGTTCCCAACTCGCGACATAACCAGTCGATAAATATCGAACTATAATATGGCAGAGTTAAATACAATAGAAAATTACATACTGCATTTAAATATAACTAACGTTATGACAAACACAAATAAAAGGATGAGACATTAAATAGATTACAATAACGTTAGCAAGCAAGCGTAACACATTACAGCGAGAAAAATCAAAACATGTATACAAAAAATTAACGTGATTACGGTACTAGTGCTTTCGCCTATCTTAGCAGCAGACAGACACAATCATAGAGACACATAATTAAGTTGCTTTTTAGAATAACAACGTGTTACGATACTGACATTGGTTTGTTTTTTGCGCTGTTTATGGCATTTACAACTGAACATGAACTAAATTATCTACTTTGGTTCAGAATTATCACAAAGTTCAGAGTAACATTAAAAAAAAGGACAATAAAATACCGTGTACGCACTTATACAGCAGTAAAATTAATTATTTGTCCTAATTGCCAAAAGGAATATACAGTATTCGTTATATGTTACAGGTGCCGCCCTCTGAAGTGAGAAGCGTCAGATAAATAAATACATAATAGAGCGTATTATGGATTTACTACTTGGCAAATAAGAGTGAAATGAAACGATATTTTAATCGTCAGAGATAAATGTTATAAAAGACAATAACTGTAATACATATTTACTTTTTGATTTGCACACTTAGATAATAAAAAATTACCTTTTTTACACATTAGAACTAATGTGTTCCCACTGGAAACAAGGAAAGATCATAAAGAAAGAAGAAAATAAAACGGGCTTTCCAAAAAAGTAAAATGCTAGCAAAGCAATAGGAAAATAAATTATGTTAGGAGAGATCAAGCCGTAGCATAGCCCATTGTTTACCATATATAATACCAGTGTTGATTCTGCAATTACCGCAACCCTATTAAATGATGGGAAAACCGCACATTCCACCTTTAAGCTACCACTAACAGTATCTTTGGAGCAAATTCATTGTGTCCCATAGGTAAAAATGGATCTCTTAACAAATTTTATGAGCTGCATAATTAATTATGTTTGACGAATGTACTATGAACCATGGAGCTCATGTTGAATCAGTAATCCGGACGCTCTAAAACTCAGAATCTCAAATGTACACTGTAATAAATTTCTGGTAAACTTCCTAAACTGCAATGGAAGTTTTTAACCAATACACTGTATAGTAATAATACCACACATAAAGCTGAAGATATAGGAATGTTTAGCTTCGCTACTATACAAAGTTGTGAACTTCCCTATGCATTTGACTGTTTCCTGTACAAATGATGGAAAGCTACCAAGAATGTATAAGGGGAAAATCTACCATTCCTGCGTTCTGGCTAAGCGTATACGCTGGTATCGTGAATTTTCGAATAATTTCTTAGTGTACTCATGTGTGGTTTCACTTTTGTTTCTGTTGGGGATTTTGGCCAAACACTTCCTGTCATAGTATAAGGAACTCGTGCAGACATTGTGAAGCATGTCTAAAATAATCCCCGTTATGGGGTTCAGTTCAAATACTTCATTTTCGCACTAACGTAAGAGCATATTTAAGCGAAAACAATGATAACGTTTTCCCATATTTGCTAAAGCTTGGAGATGTAAAATTCCTTTTCTAAGCGCAAATGGTCGTAGCGCTGAAATCAAACTTAATGCTCAATGCTCTTATATATGAAATATATCCCAATCAGGAAATTTAATGCAAATAGACTACCATTCGCTCTGGTTACGGACAATAGTAGCTCCAAGAAGCGATACAGATAATGAAATAAATACAATGATCTTACAAGAAGTTCCCGCTCAAATTAAACATTACAAATGCATTCATACTTTATTACTCTACGCTGTAAAAGATGTGTGGAAAAATTATGAAACAGGGCGTTTAAATTAACAAAAACTTTCGTATTGTCGGAGTACACTCAGGTGAACCGTTTTTGCGAAATCCATTCGGAAATGTCAAAAGAGACGGTGCGTTGCCTGGTAGGTAGGCAGCACGCTAATCGAGGGGCGTAATTCACAAACACAACGCGAGTGACAAACCAATAGCATTCGCTGTTATTTAAACGTAGAGAGAGTAGTTGCCTGGTCTTGAGCCCCAGGTGAGATGCTGTAATGGAAGATGATGGCATGTTGATATATTTTGCAACAAAACGGGGGCACACTAGTAAATAAGCGGCGATATTCTGTGATTGCAAAATGAACACTAGGAAGATGTTAATGTAGTAAAAGAATACATTAAAATATTACAGATTCCCACATTTACAAAACTAAGTGCACTAATCACACTGTTTACATGAAGTTTTCGACAGTCCTTCAATAGAAGTTCAAAACAACCTTCACGAAAACAGTTCACCTACGAGTGTTCTAAGAATATGAAGTTTTATATTAATTTGGACAGCTCATTCATAATATTTCATAAATCGTTTATCGCTTATTGCTACAAAGTTTCATGTAAACGTGTGGCGACATCCCCTATTTAATTATAATGAAGGGTGATGATATTACCAACCGTGTTTTCATAGGTTTAATATTTATTATACAAATCACTATTCACGTATTTGTTATCTCTGAAAGGACATTTTAAAACTCGATTTTCAGAGGTGCATAGCTCCCTTAATAATCATTTAATGGATAAGTGGTACATACGACATCGTATTATATATCTTCGTAAGGAGTAACCAGTCGGAGTTGGTTGGTATAATTCAAGAACATTCTGTAAAGTTATACATATAAGCTAAAAATTGTGAGAGAAACGAAAGGAATTTTGTTTCTACAGCGAAACTGCAATTCCCAGCAAAGTAAAGTACGGGGAGGATTCCCATGTTGGCGAGGTGATATTCATTCCCGCTACCCCTAAAATCTATTTTATCTCGCGGAATTTGTAAGAATGCGGAAAACACAATATATCCGCCGCTTCAGTAGACAAAAGGGACCCATTACCGCTGTTCGTGAAATATTAGCGGTCATAAAATGCGGCCACTTTGTCAGCGAGCGGCGGGGTACAACCTCGACACTAAGACGTCTGCTGGGGAAGTTGGTCTACCGAGATGGCGCTGAATACTAAGCTCAAAGAGAGCTTTGAGTTGGTTGCTAGGCTTGCCTTGGCCCCGCTCTGCCTTTAAAGAGTTTTACCGCGAATGCAGACAGGAAATTATCAATATGTACCAATATTTGCCTATTTTTTCATAAAATATCTAGTTAAAATCATGCTACATTGCAAATGCCATTAAACAGCAGTTAGATATTTCGAGCCTCGTGAAGTTTTGTAGTTTATTTATAATGCTACGTATAGCAAATATGTAGTACGTCTAAAATTTTATCATCTGGGAGCATGAAAAAATAATTTATAAATACAATAATGTTAAGAAAAGGATTAGACATAAATAATTACCTTAACGCTTTTACTGGTAAACAGTCAATGTTGTGAAAATTTTCAAGATAGGCTCAACATGTACTGAGTATATCCACAAAACATGTTGATGTTTAAAGATCGAAAATGTAATAATGAAGAAAAAAATTCCTGTAAAAACGAAGAAGAGAGTAAAGTAACAAAACTTACTACAAAGGCAGCCCTTTATTACATTTTTTAAAGTAAATCTTTTATCTGTTTTCTTGTAGACGTTTGATAGTTTTTTTAGTGCTGTGTTTTTTTACTGCAATGTAAGAGACTTGGATACAACGACTTTGTGGTTAGCGTAACAAAAATCATGGCCTTAGATATCCGTTAAATGTTCTTGAACTAGGGTCTTGCGAGTTCAATTGAATCACATTGCCGAATTGACTGCATTTTTTAAAAAAAGGTCGTAAAAATTAAGATATTCAGGTGGTACAGTTTGGTTGGAGTGTGTTCAATGGTTACTTTCTGGTTGTCGTATAACAATATCACAAGTATTTTAGTTGTCCTATAACAATATCACAAGTATTTTGGTTGTCCTATAACAATATCACAAGTATTTAAGTCATACAACATCACTCCAAAGAATCATATCACACTGAAGTCTACGCTCCAATAGTTTATATTTAGCAGGATAAAAATTAAATAAAGTTTTTCCAATTTAATTTCCATTGCGGTGTGTATTGAGTTCAGCAGTTAGCTGTACAAATGTATTATAAAAACAGATCGAAATGAGTTTTGATTAAATCTCAATTATAATTTTAATTATTATTAATTGTGACTTCATGTTTGATGTCAGATTTAAATAAAAATATTTATTTGCAACAGCTAAGTAATGTAGTGTACATTTATCGTTTTTCCCAAGAACGTTTCTCACCTTCTTTATTATTTCTAATTTATAAATAGGATTAAAGGTAATAATTCTAAATACTTGTACATAATATTATGCTAACTAAACATACGTAAACATCGTACCCGAAAACGAGAGCTTAAAATACAATGTTACCAACTAGTGCTGCTTTGCCGAGCGTGTTCCAGAATCCTCTCTTGCTACTGCACTCCAAGTAAATACCACACTATAGCCATATCTCTAATTAGTACAGTACACTAAAATGTAAATATCGAGTGGCGAGAAACACACCCGGGGCACGTGGCTCAGAACAGATTAACACCAACTATATAGAAGCGGAAAATGAGGGAATGAAACGGAGTGGAAAATTATAATGCCATGAAAAAAATTGTGGAGACCAATGGCAACATCGCCCATATTTCCTATAAACGAAAATTCGTAACTTGTATCCACCTGGGACTGCAAATGACGTAAGCAACAATGGCTCGGTGGTCTATCCACAGAAGCAGCGATACCTTCGAACGATCCTTCCAAAAATCCTGACATTTTAATTTTCATTCTTTTTCAAACGATAATGAATGAGTGAAACTTCTGCTGTAAAAATATATTCTGACGAGATAAATTTCAAAAGTACACATCTCACATGGTTTCGTTTCCCACACTTACAATTTATATACTTATTTCAGTTTTATAAGAATTTTTTGCATTACATTATGTTGTTATTCTATAATTTTTTATTTTTTTTTTGTTCTTAATGGCTGTTCCAGTATAACTGCTCGCACCGAATATGCAAATTCTTTTAACCGTTTCAAATGTTAATTTAATATCTACATACTACGAATAACTTTACTGTGAAAACAGTTAATTTCCATGTATGAAAGTGTCGGTTATAATTTGTTTTATGCTAACGAATCGCAGCATGTGTGAGTATAACATTCAGGTTTAACAAAACGTCTCACTTAGGTTTGCGAGCACAAACTGTTTACTGTTTATGCCACCCTAAACATAAACACGAAAACACCCAAATTTTTAAATACAGTAATATTTCTTTTTGGAATAAGACGTCATTCGAATCTTATGGTTATAGACAAATCTATACAAATTTACAAATAACGCATTTTTCTGCAATCCTTGGCTCCTTTATTATTCGAATCAAAGAATTTTTTTCTCTTTAAGATTTGAAAAAGTTGAACTCATAAGTAGAGTCAACGAGTGAAATATGACGTCAATGTAATACACATACGTCTATGCTGATATAATCACATAATTTATGTACTGGGATAACTTCATTTATTAAATATTTTCCTCTGCAACAACGTTCACGTGTATCCACAGTTCTCATCCAAAACGGTTTGTACTTTAATGGGTTTGATTGTAATTTTGCAACTTCTCTGGAGCAAAACATTACTACCGAAATCTTCAAGTTAGTAAGATATATCCATGTGATTGACATTTTATTGCCTCAGAGAAATACAGTTACATCAATTTCTTAAACAAAAATTGCACTGCCTGCTTTTACGTACAGCTAAAACAGCAGTACTTCGTAACTTCAAGCTTTACAATTTTGAATGAAATTTAACGTATAATATCTAACGCATTTACACAAAAAATGAACTGGGTTTGACATTTTTCGGCACGATGTTCCTTTAGATTTGTAATACTTCAGGAATCGTAAATTTTATCACTTTCACAAATTATTAATTCAAATTGTGTTACAAAATCAAGAACTCATTAGCTAATGACAATGGTTTGTATTAACGAGAGATATTAAGTCATTTGTTTCTACGTAAGACAATCGCGTAATAATAGAACTAGCAAACAGGCGTGTTAGAATAGTTATACTACCTATATTATGCAACTATCTGAATTACAATATTGTCTTTGTATTGTGTTTTAAACTACTTTCCAAGGAAACTTTTTAATTCAGCATTGTGATCACCTACCTATCCGTGGCGTGTCCCTGTGTTTACGTGTGTGGTTATGAATAATCAATATGGAGGCGTTCTTTTTGGTTTCTTCTTCAACTTGTTTCAAATAGTAGCCACGGGGAGCTCCCCACGCACTGAAATTGCGATGCGATTGGCCAGGTACGAAACCTGGTATGGGACCTACCACGAAAAATAGGACGTGTCCAGTTACCAAACCTGGTACGAAATCTGGCCGTACAAAGCGGGAAATGCCATTACGGATGCCACACTAGCCCGTATAACAGCCGCTATGGCGGACCTTGCACAAGATTTTACGGAATCTGGAATCGTGTAATATCGCCTTAAGCCTTTACGGAAAAATTACCATTTAGTTTGGAAATTAAATTCATCCGTCCAACCGAAACGACACACTGAAATATTTTTACGCCTGCAGTAAAAAAAAAAAAAAAACATATTTATCACAACATTTTTACTTGACTAGGTAAGAAAACAGTACGTGCAAAAGATTTACTTTTTTCACTTTGTAAGTATTTTTGTCGGAGGATATAAGTAAGCACAGCAATTTATCACGTCACAAATTTTGAAACTTACAAGTCACAATCGTCCTGTCATCACATCTGAATACAAATTTAATAAGTATTTGCATTAAAATAACGTTTTAATTACGGATTAAGAATTCAGATACTATTATTTACGATACTAGTGTTAAATTTAGTAAAATGTAAAATATTTATCTACCATTTGCCTGCTATGAAAGCTGAGAAAAGTAAATGTGGATTACAATGAAGTTCAGAAAAACAAATATAAACACCGCACTCCGTTGAAGGAGTTTTCTTCCACGAAAAAAAAAAAAACCGATAAATAAATAACCTACGCCTCGCCATTTGTCTACACTTGAAATAAATTACAAGATTGTAAGTCAGACATGTTTGGGAGATTTTCAATAATGTAATCTGACAAAGGTTTTGCTATCAGTATGGTCACCCGTGTTTTAATTAAATTTGCTAAATGTGCTGTTCATTATCATATTTTATAAAATTAGCCGTTTGCTTTTCTTAATTACAATACATATTACTCTACTATTAACAAGCATTATTTAATTGTTAAATAATTTTCCTAATATTCATATAATCAGACACAATAATTTATTAATTAATATTTGTCAGTAAGACATATATCACTAGGACGTATGGAAACTCACCCGGACACCCGGGAGAGTGCTAAATGTTTACCTTTTAAAGTAAATATTTAAAAATGTAATAATTCATGTGTTAAAACATGTAATAGATCGCATTACATATTTTATATCATTATTTATTGGTTTACATTACCTCGGAAAATTTTAGTGGCCGTTATTCGTCAAGTAGGGCATCTAATCCGGCATTTCCTTACTTATTGTAATAGATTTCTCGCGTTGTTTAATTTTTTTAAATTGTTTTGGGAAACGGCGGTATATGCGAAGTGCAAAGATGAGAGTTGATCAGGGCTAGGTCGAGTTAGGTTTGCACTGATACCAGATATTCTGTAAATAAAGTTCAGGAAGGGGAGAGAGAGGAAATTCAAAATATCCACGGTATTTTGGGTAGGAAGGAGCAGGAGTCATTTAAACATCTCATTTTCGTTACTTAAATGCTTGTGGAAGTATCGGAACATTTCTCATCTTCCACGCTGTGACTTCTGTATGACCCCTGCAGTAGCCTTCTTGCTGAAATAAGTCGAGTCAAGTCTTAACAACGAGGTCTTAAGAGCTGGTGATGGCGAAATGAGGTCAGAAAGGAGCAGAGCCGGAATGCAAGGGTGGGGGAAATGGGAGATCCCCGAGAAAACACGCCGACTAGCAGCGGCATCCCACTTGCGAAAATCCGGGAGTAGCCCGACCGGGGAGTGAGCCCGGTTCGCCTTGGTGGGAGGCGAGCAGTCTAATCGCTCAGACACCGCGGCACCCTCTTGCTGAAATGCTGTCACCTTTATCACTCTCTCATAGCCACCTTTCATAATGACAGCCTCGATATTTTTGTCTATGTAAAGCATCCGATAAATACCGTAGTATGTCCAGGTTTGTGGTTTTGGCATAAATAACCGTCTGAAGTATTGACCCATTATTTCATCCAGGTTTATTGGGTCTATGTACCGAGTGTTTGGCAGACCAAGAAGCAAGTTGATGTGGGCTCTGCTGGTGAAATGTGATATCCACGCCGCGACGCTAATACGTCGTGCAGATATATGCACATATATACATGTGTGGACTCGGAGATAAGAATGTTCATTTCTCTGCCGAGTGTGCCGCAGGGGCTTTGTTTCAAGTTTTCACACGAAAACTGCTTGCACAGAACGGCACAAAGAGCGGGCAGAAGGATCTGCAGTATATTGCCAGGATTTTCATTCATACAATATCACCCCAGGACTAGCGCCCTTCGCGTCATATCTCCCAAGATGTTATTTCTTTTCTGTTCTCTTCGCGTATTCTACTTTACGCGTTCTGCTCGGCGGTCGAGAACTCCCTTGTTCTTCTCGACGCCTGACTGTGCGAGGACTGCTTTGTGGACGAGAGAGGTCGAAATTACTTTTCTTCTCTCACTTTCGCGTTAAAAGTGAAACGAAAATTGTCGGTATTAAATATTAAATTTTAAATAGGGAACTTTTTCAAATACTTCGAGGTGTACGGGTCTCTGTATTCGGAGTGTTCCATAAGGAGTGGATTTTCCGACAACTATCTTTAGCATCTCACCAACGGTTAATTATTCAATGTCTTTGCCGAAGTATATTATTCCTCCTTTGTTTCAGGTGACAGAAATTTAAAAAAAGAAATTGTGACAACCACATAAAATGTCTTGTAAATGTTCACAATAAATCCCTTTGTCACCTTTACAATTATCACACATAATGTTAACAATATTTAACTAGGTTTTTAGTAATGTTCTATTTCGATATTTATATAGACGAAATTGTTAACTTTAAATTGTTTCATAACGTCTCAAAAATATTTCTGATGAGGTTTAAATTGTCAATTACTTAACAAAAAATTCACATATTATATTTGGAACGTTGTCCAATTTTTCAGTAGGAATTAGTTTCTGAATAGTTTGTTGCAACATGCACTAACATAATACTTCGATAAGAACACAAAAGCATAACCACCGTAAACATAAATTATTTTACAAAATATTTCTTTCTTCTGCATGTTTCTTCGAAGAATTTTAAAACAAAAAACGACAGTTTTCACATGTGATGGAGAATAATAGTCAACTTATTACACTTGTCGAGAACAAAATAATTCAACCATTTAACACTCTACATTCGCGTGGTCGGCTTAGCATTTCTACATACAATATTATGAATATATATATATTTATTTATTTAGAGACAGAGAGATAGAGAGAGAGAGAGAGAGAGAGAGAGAGAGAGAGAGAGAGAGAGAGAGAGAGAGAGAGAGGGAGATAGAGAAGGGGGACAAATTGCTTTGCTATTGATTAATATTAACCAAAAACATTGAATAATGCCATACTATGGTGTTAATTTATTGTGAATAAAACACGTCATTTTAAATCTGTAAATTATAATTATGGCACACACTTATCTGAATCTAACAATGAAGTGTTGAACCATTACTAGACCATATCTGGCTTATTGTGAACAAAATTAAATATATTTTCTCTTAGACTACAAGAGAGGTAATTCCTAAGTGTACTGTGGGAAAACAATATTACGTAACTGAATTAATTATCCAGTTTGGAGCGAAATTGCTTGCTTCAAACGGTGACCTTTTGACTTCTTCTACACCGCATCCTATATTCAGAGTATCATGTTGTTTCTACAAAAGCAAGTGCCTACTCTGACGGTTAACTTGCGGGCACTGTAGCATATGTGAAGGCAGTTCGTTTTAGTTCACATTACGTACACTTAACTGCCGTTTTGGGACAGAGAAGGAATAATAGAAGAAGGGGATAACAAACTCTGAAACTAAATTACATTAATGTCAAGCCACCTCTGTCCGCCATGAGTTAGGCAAATCATTTTAACAGTAAAAACGTTTCAGATATTTGCGCGGATTTTTGTCCTGAAATAAAGCTAATAGAAAGTTGTTTGTGAAGATACGGTAACACATGCCGATGTGAGGTCTCAAAATGTACTACATTTGTGTTTGGCACACAGCCTATATTTTTAAACTTACTTCCCTTGGAATGATAAGATTAGGAAATCATGCGAATGTATGTCTGGATGTATGTTCCTCCCCCTCCTAACTTTTGAATGTCATAATAAAATTCCGCAAAACTTGCTACACCTATAGCACATGGAATGCAACCAGGCTTCTATGGGTTTTCTCCCACGTCGTGTGCTTATTTTCAAAGTGTTGAACATTTTAATATTAAGGGTGCAATTTCATATCTCGGTAATCCGTTATCCAATCTAAACCAAAGCTTGTAAATAATATTTTGGAAATAACTCAACAGATTCTTGCCAAATGTCACAGGTAAGTGATGCTATGATTGGTCAAGTAAGCGTATGAAAATTAAATGTATAATCCGCTTACATTCAAGAAGTTTGCATATTATTTTTCTTTAGTTTTATTGGCTATATTCAACCGATTATTTGGCGAAATACGACCAAACTTGGTATGCTGAAAGTATTTATCACAACCATCAATTTTGCTTTTACGAAGCGTATTTTGTTTGTCATTTTGTCAGATATTGTTACGGTAAATAAAAAAGTGGTAATATCATATCTAAAAAACAAACTTATAAATTCCTATAAAATAGGGGAAAATATGTTACTATTTTAGGCCATGAGAATGGTATGTTTCAATTGCTCACAAGGTTATTAGATTTATTTGTTATACCCACGAAACCATGTAACACATTTCAACTTAACTTTGTATGCTAGAATTATTTATGAAAGCATCAAATTAGTTAATCGGAAAACTCTTCGGTCCACTTCTTTCGAAGATAGCACCACATTATTTTTTAACTTTAAAGTCCTGTTCAAGGAAACAATTAACTTATTTCTGCCTAATTCAGGGGATTTGTTATTATTTAATAAAATTTATATTTCAAAGGGGTTAATCACATATTTTCAGAATAACAGTCACGTCGATAACTTAGTTTACTGTGCCATATGTCCCGAACAATTTCAGCCAAAAATTGTATGCTGGTAGTGTGCTAATACATAACCTATTTGTTTGCCATTTATGAAGATAGCAGCATATTGAAGAAAAAAATGGAGATTTTATGCCATATCTCAGAGACCGATAAACAGATCCCCAGCAATTTTTGCATGCAAGTAGGACTATGGTAGCCTATGTAAAATTGCGATTACAAGTGAGCCAGGCATATTTTTTTAATGGAGGTATAAATAATTTATATCAGCATCTTATATCTATTGAAACATTTAACAAAAGTCAATCAAACTTTGTATGCCGACACTATCCGCCATAAGCGCCAAATATTACAATAGATAGCCTATTTTGCCTACATTTATGTAAGATAGTGCCAAGTGAGGTAGTGGTATATATATTTTTGCCATATTTTGGAAACTGGTAAACTTATTTTCCACAAAATTTAGGCTCATAATGTGGACGTACATGATTTAAGTTAGTCAGAAAAGCATTATAAAAATGGCGGTCATACAAATAAATTAGATAAATTAGTCATATATATATATAATCATTTTACCAAATACAACCAAAATGTATATGCTGACAGTATCAATTAAAAGTATCACATAAGTAGTGGGAGAGTAGGCATTCTGGATAACTCGGGTAAGAGTGGCCTATGTGCCATTTCAAAAATGTGTGGTGCCCCCTCTCCCTGCCGTGATTGGGTGTACCCCACCACCCCTCCTTCACCGTGCTTCCCCTTCCTTGAGGTGTTCTGTGATTGGCTGTATGCCCTCCCCCACCCCTCCTCTCCCTGGAGCTGTGTTGTGATTGGCTGTTTCCACTTTCACTAATGGGTGGAGCTACCCCTCCTACTACTGGAGGTCTGAATGGTTGTTGGAGCAAGAAAGGCAAAAGGGACATTTTAGATGTTGCTTCTTCAGAGTCTGATGGATGACTGAGCTCTGAAAAAGCATAGGTGTTCACTGGTCGGAGTCTGACGTGGGACTGAGCTGTTATGGCAGGTTAGGAGAGGAGTAGGGGTGTCGAGAGTAGTATAGGTGTTACCTCTTCGAAGTCTGCCAAAACACTTAGCTCTGGAGCCGCTTAAGTGTTGACTGTTTGATGGCTGGCGAGCGACTGAGCTCAGGAGCAGCAGAGGTGTATAGTGGTCGGAGGTCGACGAGCAACTGAGGCTGGAATTGTGCAATTAGAGAAATAACTGTTACAAATCTGAATAATAACAAATTTGATTTTGAAAGTTGCAAATACAGTAAAAATAACAAACTTAATTTCTACTGTTACATATATAACTTTCAATGAATTAAAAATGCATTTCAAATTCATGAATAATAACAGATTTAGTTACGAACATTACAAATTGAGCAATGATTAATTACTGAGTATTCGTAATGAATAATAACAGTAAGTACCTAGAAATTAATTAATTATATAATTTAAATCAATAACCACTGAGACAATAATAACTTTAACAGAATACTATTACCAATTTCACAAACACCTCAATGCAATTGCACATCCACTCGATATCACTCCCGACTGTTGACTGAAATAAGGTCTTGTATGATTTGTTCAGTGCCTGGCACACAAAAGAGCTCTAGCGCTTGGGACCTCTTCGTCATTGCTGTGCGAGATGGCAATCTGCCTGGTGGTAAAAGAGTACAGTGCACGAAAACCTTGGTGGATTTTTTCACAGACACTACAAATATTTTTACAAAGTCATTTTATACTATGTTCCTGGGTTTACTTCCTCGTCGCTGAGCAGTGCTTGCCTGTAGGAAACTTGCACGAGGTCTTCTACGGGGAGGGTGGGTGTTGTGAGGTTACTTCTGCATGTATGGTTTGTGCATTGAAAACTTGCATGGGGTCAGGTGATGCAGGGATGTCTCCTGCAGGTATGGCTTGTGCATACAAACCTGGCACAGGGCCGGGCATTATGGGTACATCTTCTGTAGGTACAGCTTGCACGGCGGTGGGTGCTGCCAGGGAATCTCGGCGGGCCTTGCATGAGCCCCTTCAGTGCGGTGTGTCGGAAACCGAGTTGGTGGAGTCCTCGAAATACTCCTTCCGTAGGAGGCAGTCCTGTATGTCTTCGTCCAGCTGTAGGTAGGTCGGCAGATACTTGATTATGTCCGAAGTTGCATAAGGTGCACAGGTTACTACGAACTCCTTCGGAAGGTATGGCAACTCATCCCGTTTGTCCAAGGCACTAAACGAATGCACTCTTCCAAATGCCAAAATGGTTGAAAGGATTTTACGACCGCTTGGACAACACGTGTACATTTCTAAGAGCAAGGTACAACTTTTCCCAGAGACCCTCTAGGATGCATAATATAAAACCAGAGTTTAAGGTGGGTGTGTGCATGTAACTAATTAGCCAGTTGGAAGCATAGTCAGGGAAGGAGCACATACGACTAATTGGTGAAATGGAGGTGACGAATTGATGGAGACTTGCCAACAGCCGAGCAAATGTGAGTAATCAGCTGATGGAAAGCATTGGAGGGATGGAGGCTCACTTACTAAACAGTAATGAGCCAATCATTGAGATTGGTGGTGATGGTGCAAATGTATCTGATTGGTGGAACAAAGGCTTCCGAAGACATCAGAGAAAGTTCGCCAATTAAATCATTTGGAGGGGGTGGAATAGATGTGGCGGAGGGTTACCGACTAAATAGCAATTGGCCAATGAAAGCATTAATGGGGTTATGGGTGCGGAAATTAGCCAATGAGAGTCATGGGAGGGGATAGAGGGAATTGACTAATTGAACACCTAAATGCACTATAGACCAAAAAATTAATTGCGCACTTGCGAAGATAGGTAATTCAGTACGTCAGTTGACTTTTGTGGCCGCCATACGCTGCAGGCTGGTGTAGAACCAGTTGACAAGGAGATGGTACGAGGTATAGAGCTATCGGACTTCGATAAGGGCTTGATTGTGAGCTGACATCTCAGTGGGCTGTCTAGCCAGGCGAATGCGCGGAAGGTAAAGAGGCCCAAATAAATTGTCGCATTCGTCCTGCGTAAGTGGAAGGTCGAGGGGCATTGTGCCAATGCTGCACATTCTGGGTGACCTCCAATATTGACCGACAGAAATCGCAGAACCCTAAAATGTGAAATTGTCAAAAATAGGGCAGAACCAATGGGTACCATCCGACAGGAGTTTCATTCAGCAACAGGAGTATCGGATTCTATTGGAACATTGCGTAGAGAAGCCCACCGACTTGGATATTTCGGAAGAGCAGCTGCACATAAGCCCTATATCACGATAAGTAATAAAGTTCGTGCGACTCAGGTAGTGTTTGGACAGTCCCAACTGGACACTGGAGCAGTGGAAATCGGTTATGTGGAGTGATGAATCATGGTTTACATTATTCAGGTCCGATGGACGTGCATGGGTGTGGCGTCTACCCAGGGAACGACATCTGCAGGAGTGTATAGTGCCAACTAGGAAATTCAGTTGTTGTGGGGTGATTGTGTGGGGCTGTTTCACGGCCTTCGGCGTAGGACCGCTGGTATATGTCCATAGTAGCATGAACACAGAGGCCTATTGTAACATTCTGGATAATGAAATGCTCCCAACATTGTGGCGTTTTTACGGAATTGACACGTGTTACTTCCAGTATGACAATGCCAGGTTTAAAGGGCTATTATGCAGTGGTACGCCGAAAAAACAATGTTCGCCGATTGGACTGGCCTGCCCAGAGCCCTGACATCAACCCTATAGAACATTTGGGAAGAATTGTATCGCCGGGCGAGGGCCGTCAGGCGCGGCCATAATCCATTGCATAACTCGTGGAATGGTTGCAAGAGGAATGGCGACGAATCCCGGTTGATGTCCTGCAAACACTCGTAGAGAGCATGCCAGACAGGATGGTTGCTGTTATAGCCGCAAGAGGTGGCCCTACGAGATTGTAACGGGGTGACAACCACCGAGTAAACATTGTGGACAGTGCCCAATTACTTTTTGATCGATAGTGTATATTGCAAGGGATGTAACAAAGGTGAGTAGTTTATGGAAAGAATGCGGGGGAGAAGGGGTGGTGTGGATGCGAATTATAACGTTTTGAAATGATAGTTTTGAAATAATATTTTTAATAAATTTCTTAGTAATAAAATTCTTAAACAGCTTTTTAAATAAATACTTTTATGTATTTTTTAAGAAATTGAGAGCATTCCAAGGCGGCATCCGAATGTAAATGTGAGTTTACCAATACGTTGGTGGAGCGTATGCGACTAATTGGCAAACGAAGGTGAGAGCATACTCAGATGGCTCCTCCAGTAAAATATAAACAAATGAACAAAAAACAATACATGCTTACCAAGATGGCAGCCTCCAGTAATGTGTAATCAAGATGGTGGAATGAGTATACTGTAGATGAGGGGCGTGGGACGAGGGAGTCAATCGTCTGGTGGGGATGGAGAAGATGCAACTAATTACCCCCGGAAATGTAAGTTTTTTAAACAAAATAAAAAATAAATTTTTAAATGATTTTTGTAAAAGAATTTTAATGACAAATTTTTGAAAAATTATTTAAATAATCATTTTATATATTACTTTAATAAAGTGACAGCATACAAAGATGGCGGGGGTCGAACGCTACTGCTTGGTAGAGTCGCTTACCAAAATGGCAGTCATGGAGGAATTTTTGAAATAAGTTTTTTAAATAAATATTTTAACAGTTAAAAAAATTTATATAACTTTTCAAAACGATTTGTTTATTTTTTAAGTGATTTTAATACGACATTAGAATCCTGTTTTAAATTTTTATGAACGATTTAATAAGAAATTTTTGGAATTATTTTTAAATTTTTTTCTAATAACAATACTATATACATTTTTTTTTTACAAATTTTTTAATAATTTCAAATAACATTTTTAAAACTAATTAAATGATTTTTAATAAATTTTTGATAAAACAATTTTTATAATTTTCAAAAATATAATTGTTTCAGAAATTTTTGTGTTTTTGAGGTCAGAGGTCACCAGGGTCAAGGTCGAGGGTCAAATTTGAAAGTTATATGTGTCAAATATGGTAAACAGGTGATGTAACAATATGGCGGACGGGTGATATAAGAATATGACGGCCAGACGAATCCGAATCGGGTGCAAGGCTCTGATGCACTTCAATTAACATTTTCCTAGTACTCATACTTGTCGCGAAAACAGGCAAACAGACAAATGAAAATTTAGCTCCAAGAATATTACGATCATGCATATTAAACAATAAAATTATTATTCTATAGCTGTTTAACATCTAAATTTCCTGTGCATTTCAGGTACCAGCAGGCGCAATACAACATGCGGCAGCATCTTTTATCGTCTTCAGTCTGGTGTGTACCGAAAACAGCTGGAGTCAATTTTATACTACAAGGAGTCATTTCCTTTGGTATATAACATACACCGATAAAAACCTACACAACCACAACCACTGAATATATGGCCACACAGATCTTGTGCAGTTAATTTCACTAATGCTTGCAAGAATGATAAATATATATATCTAAATGTATATTAACAATACAGGGAAATCTGATAACTGAATTTCTCGATGAAGTGAATATTCCCCTTCGCAGTAGGCGAGGAATACAAATATTAGGTAATCACGGAACATGGTGTTGTAACATGTTGACCGAGAAACATGTTGATAAACTTGTCACGAATAACAAATATTTATTAACAAAAACTAATTCTCTACTGGGTATGGTTTAAATATCAGACTCATTTTTAAACTCAACAACTGCAAATATTGAAGAATTCATAAATCAAACTGAGCATAGAATGAATAACTTTGATGGAATTAGGAAAACATTAAATAGACAAATCACGTCAGAAAAACTAAGTTGAACCTGGAATTATTTTGCAACAAATAGCCATGACTATTAATTTGTATATGATAAACATGGTTACGAAGGAACACGAAATATTAAGTTATAGTTCACATTCTAAGGCAAATCGTTTACCATTAAACACGATAGGCAGACAGCAAATCACAACGGATTTCCGGAGAATTGAGAAAGAAATGCGGAGACGGGGATTCGAAAATAGAAATTGATAAATATGTTTCATACCCTAGTAATTAATGCGTCATGTCGCCTACACAAATGCTTATTAAAATACAAGTGCCTATTAAATCTAGTAACAGGAGATGGACAGTTTACAATATTATACATATCCCATATAATTATGGGAATCAAACTTGCTACATATTCAATGAAAATGTAAAGGTAGCAATAAATTCTGAAAGAGATGAAACGAAATAAATAGGTAACTTGCTGGAACACGATGAAAACATCTATTATATTCCTAAGGAAATCTCCTTTCGCATAAGCACAAATGCATCAAGGCAGTAATATTATTAAATAATAACCAAAAACTATTAGACGACTGTATATTTTCATGTAAGAATGAAAAGTTGTTATCGATTTAAAACATACTTCCACAAAAATATGTAATTACAAATGCAAAGCGAGATTTGATTATCATATATGCAAACAACTTGCTCAACAGAGTAATTTCCCCAACCCATATTGGTAGCACTGAAACACATTTACCATGTATTTGCTTTCTCTAATATGGAAATAAGGTTTTAATAACAGCAACTTCTTTGAGCGAAAATACTATGGTACAAACAGTTGTACCAATTTACTGGATATAAATTAGAACATTCCAAGTTGGTCAATTAGCTCTCAATTCGAGTATTCACTTCAATATGTAAATTAATCCCTTGACACCACCAGGCAAACTAAATACGTCTGCTTTTCGAAACGTTACCAACATTATCACAGGCCACACAAACTCATCTTCCATTAGGCAACAACATAATTTATATGTTTTCAATGCACGAATATTAGTATCTAACGACAACAGCTATAACTGTGCTATTGTCACTGGTCATCATTTTATACATTCATGTTATAGAAATGTCAGCAATGCTAACGACACTAACAAACCAGTAAGTTATTTGATCTGCTACTCACAGCTTCCCAGTACTCCCATGTCAGTATGTAAGCAGTTTTCCAGCTCCAGTGCAAGAGGAAGAAATAATCCAAGAGGTGGCGATGTGTGTGCCAAAAATCAAGGCATGTGGTAAAAAGGTACTTTGAACTAACTAAAATGACTCTGGAGATAAAATCATAAAACAACGCGAACGCGAAAAGTATCAACAGTTCGCCAAGAAGGGGACAGTGATATACTTAAAGTTGGCAACACTTGAGCCACGAGCGATAGTCATTTTGCACAAAAGTCGTCAAGTATTATTACATAATTAAACATTAATTGTTAACTGCAACATAATTCATATTATATAATGATTACAAATAATAATAATGATCGTTATAGTGCAAATGTGAGTTTTACGTGAAGTATAAACCCTGAGAGAAAAAATCATTATTCAACACTTAATAGCGTGGCCATAGCAAAAAAACGACTAATAAAGAGTAAACTCCATGCGCATCTACAGAAGAAAGTTACATACATGTAACAACTTAGAATAAATTTAAACAGATGACTGTCTAATAGTAGTCCCTCTAGTAACCCGTTTGAGCTTAAATAGTTTGTTGCAGTTAGTTTTGCAGCTTCAATATGCCAGCCTGCTGATGTCACAGTAATAAACGTACCGATAAGATGAATTAAGTACCGATCAAGTATGCTCACACGTCATACAAATTGAACACGGAATCACCGTGCTCACTATTACACAAGTATGCATGTAATAAGTATGAAATGCTAGTCACAATAACACAATTACAGCACGCTGAGCAAATGACATATTTGTACATCGTCAAGTATCGCGAGAAGACAATTGAGCAGCGTAATATTTCCGCTGACTCTACCTTCTTCATGACACACGGAATAGAGTGCAGATTCACGCAGGCAAGAATGTTACAAACAATCGTACACCTGAAAGTTAGACTACGTACAATAAAACGCCTTGCGCTATGCCGAATTATTAAAAATACAAATAAATAAAAGCAGAAATATAGTATGTAATGTTTTGAATGATGTAGTAAATTTATTAATAGTAAAAACATTGCTTAATGTTACATAAATAACAAGGGAACTAAATTAAACTATTATAAACTGTGTAATGATATTTAAGATCAATATTAATATGTTATAAGTAAAATAAAGTGACAGAGACAACAGAAAATTTCTGAAGCTAATGAAAATACTAGAGTTGTAAAACTACACAGTACATGTTGTTATGCTTCAATAGCATTATATTATAATACATACACTTTCAATTCCTAATGTCAGTTGGATAGAATTATACAAAGCAAGAAGCTGTGGAGCGGATTGTCATGGCTTACGTATTATATCCAACACCTCTTACTCCTAGTATGGATGGCAGAAAATTTCACTATTTAAATTGGGGGATAGTTTGCAGTCAATATTAACATCCCAAATTCCTGCCAAGAAATGAAGCCTAGTTCTGGTGCAGAATGTAAACTAGTGATACCTACACCTAATTAAAAATACCGTGTTTATATAATTACAATACTTAAAAGTAATGTAAATAAGTAATATTGCCTATAAAAGGTAAACAGGCATAAAGGGTCACATAAAATAATGGCGAAATGTAAATATGTAACTTAAGATATAGTGTTAATATAATAATACAATCGAATTATGTTATGGATAATGTGTACATTAGTAGGTTACAAATAAAATATGTATAATTTCAAGTGTCAAATTGTTAAAAAGACAAAATTATCATGGAAAGGTGATTTAAGTATGTATATAGTAAGGCTTCGCCTATCCAGAAATAACCACTACTCTACAGTATGATTAATAACTGAAAGGGATAGTTGAGGAAATGATCATAACATTGCAATATAATTCGGTGGCTACCGCGTTGGCATAAAATCAGATTCCCGCCAGGAAAGTGCCGTCATTCAATGCATCCAACAGGTCCACAACTACTGGCCTCCGCTGCCACCCATGCAAATCCGTTCCTGCACCACGAATGTCGAGGACGACCGCTATTTTGTCTAGGAGAGTGTTGTTATGGCCGTCAAGGATAACGGACAAGCTAAACGATGCCTTCGGAGAGCTGGTCAGCCAAGAAGATGGATGGGGGAATTCGAGTACATGTGGCCAGACTATACAAGTGTTGAGACAACAACGTTGGGGGTCGCCATTACTACTAGACTCCTGCGGATGTCGGCTGCCGAGGCGTGGCCGCTGGGGACGATCGACGCAGTCGACGTGTGACATTCCAAGCGGAGCCGGACTGATCAATTCAGTTCAATGTGTCTTTTGACAGTCGTGAGTCAAACGGCTATTTCTGGAGTAGACAGCTTGAGTAGAGCCCCCCCCCCCCCTATTTAAGTGCATTTTAGTCATGTCCCTCGGACATGGCTTTAAGCTATTTTTTTTATTGTTATAAAAACATTAAACGCTATGTTTTGCTCTTGAACAACGCTGGGTGTTAGTGATTCGTTATTTGGTGGAACAAACCCATAGCAAAATCAGTAAACATAACAATATGTAGGGAACCGATTAACCAATTTCCACCACATTCTTCACACAAGTAGCATTTCGGTAGGCCATGTTAACTTACATTACTTAAAGTGGTCCTGTAAATTTTCAAATTACTGAACCATATACAAAGAAATGTTATGCTGATTACAGCCGTAGTTCATGCTCCGAATTCTACCTGCGTAATGCAGTTTGTTGAACGTCAGAATAAACTGTAAGGGTTTTCTGGCTTGAGTCCCGGTTAAGGCAAGTGCGTATTTGTAACTGTCTCGTTGGTGCTGCAAATGTTTCAGTTTTCATCTCTAATGATATATCTGCCAACAAGACGTCAAGACCTACGTACAATCTAAGCTTCTAAGAACGCCATGAACAATATTTTCACCCATGTAAAGGAAAGTAGGTTAATCAGTTTTATCAGTAACTGTTTGTTGCTTTATTTGTATTGCTGACCAAGGAAGGTTGCAGGCACTTTCTCAATAATAAGTTCCCAAAATCCGAAAATTTTTCAGCTTACTCCATTGCACGATACGTCTTGATCCTTCTAGAAACACAATTCGCTGGGTAACTTCAATTTCTGTTAGCTTAGTCTCAAGCATGTTTGATTATCTGGTTTAAGGTCGCTGGTTCCTAGCCAGAATGTTAGAGATCGGTATGGTATGAATATTGGGTTCTGGTCTGTTGTGTATTCTGCGTCCCACCGGTAACTTAGTGGGAGTATGCCTTGCGATACCGCACTGAATCTTGTGAAGTGGCTAGATGGAATGGTTTATTACATGTTTTTTTCTGTAACCATCTTGAGCTCCTCCTTCTTCACTTTGTCCTACACCTGCCATCGCAGTGTTTGCTTCTGCGTTTAAACTTCTTGGGTTTGATTCAGGAGGAGTTGGCGGTGTCTCGTGTATTTTCGGTTTCCTCTAGGGAGGCATCGCCTTGGAACAGATCGAGTAACGGAGACACGTTAAGTAGTGTTAAGTTTGCCTTTTCCATGTGGTTCAGCTTTATTGTTTTACTTTGCTTGTATTACCTATTCCAAAGATCAGGCATAGCTGCTGTTTTAGTTTGCTCACGGTAAAGTGAGCACTTTCTAGGCCCTTGTTACTTTTTCCTTTCAGTCATATTTTATCCTTTAACCATCTTTTTAAATACATATTGCCATGTAAGAAATACACACGGTATGTATTTTCCTCCGGACTCGGAAGTTAACGTCTAAGACTAAAATAAAATATATTTATTGACTATTATTACAAATGAGAGGGTTTTCAAAAATGCTCGCTTTACCGTGAATAGCATTTTTTGATATTTTTCGTTTTTTAAGGTACAGGATTTTTTAAAACCTTTCGTTTATAGACAGTGCTTAGAGTAGGATTGACCACCCCACATAGTTTTCCAACCAATTGGTTTCAAAAGAAAAAACCAATAGTTATTATTATAAGACAGGCGAACATATATATATATATATATATATAATATAAGAGTATATTATATTCCGATATGTGTGTGCTGTACCTTGGGAAGTAATTCAACAGAATCGCTCAAATCTGACTTAAAAAATTATCATGGAAGGAATCAATATACATAAGGTTTCACTTATCGTCGTGGCCGAGGTCGACAAGGTGTAGCGTTGAACCACACGTTTTCGTATCTGAATTCGGATGAGCTATGGATGTGTTTACCTTATCTAGAGATGAGTCCGAGCTGCTTTATCGAGTAATTTGACTTCAATTGAGCCTTCCGGAAAAACATGCATATTTATAATACATTTTAATTGACTTCCTTTTGAACTACGTAGTTATTATACTCTGCATTATTTTGCCTATTTAAATTAAATGTGATGTACAGGAAGTGCATATCAAAACTTAATTAATTAAGAACCAATTTGATTTCCCATTCTAGGATTCAGTGAAACGTGAACTACCAGAGGTTATTACAATATACAGCAAAATTCAGTTGATTAGCACTGAATCTAGTGTACAAGAGTGCTAGCGAATTTTGCTAGATTTGACAGTTTTATTCAGCATGGGGTCTTGCCATTTTTGTTTGATAAACACTATCTTTGGAATTATTACACCAATTTATTCTAAACTATCTGTAATAACAATAACTGCCTAGAGAGTAACGTTGTGATCGGACAATAACTGCCAAAAGAGTAACGTTGTGATTAGAAATTATTTCATAGAGTCTTGATAAATAACTATCTTATCTTCGGTATGCGGGGCTGGGCGTGCAGCTATGTGTATAAGCATGTTCGTACGTGCTTGCTTATGTCACCTTTAACAACTTGTCTACGGTTAAAACTTAGTTGATGGAAGTTAATACTACAAACATAGTTTTGTCAAAAAAGACCGTAAAATAAGTAGAAGATAATTTTGTACCAAAAAATTGTTTCAAGTAACTTGTAACAAATGCTACCACCACCTCACTGAGGTACTGAATGGCTTAGAGCACATTAGAGTACAGTTAGCCGGGAAACAAGAACGTGACCCTTAACTGAAGTATTTAGTTTGCATTTTAGTAAGTGGATTGCTTTAATATGCTGCCTGCCTTAACAAGTATTGCAGTATTTGCTTTTTTGAGCAGTTTTATGTTAGTTGTAACGGGAAATAATATTATCATATAATGTTATAAAAACAAGGAAATGCAATTTAGGGAAACTTTTGAATACCTCCGTTAATCAGAGATATTGTAAATGTTTAATTATTTTGCTTAATTATTTGATTTCAGGTTTATAATATAGCACTTGAAGTATCCCTGAAACAGTTCTATCAAATTTAGCATCAAGCATGTGCATACTTGGTTCTTTTTTTCTAAAATATAATTACAATAAATAAAATAAATTTTCTGCGTAATGTTGCTAACTTATAACATATTAGTTAAATTAACATCATCACTAAATTTTTTTAATATACGATAGGATACGACCGGTTTCTATAATGAACCGCCGTATGAAAATGGCGATCGGAAACGACTTTTGTTTATACACGTGTGGGTACTGCAATCGATTTCGTGGGAAGAACACACGCGCGGGACTGCAGCAAAACGGGGAAGGGCAATATTCGCACGTCAAACCCAGCTCCGATAACGCGCATATCAAAAGCGGGCGACCGCGTCGTTCATTATGCATCGCCGCGTTGATTGCTAGCGATCAAGTGTGCGTGGCTGTTATTATCCAGGCGCGGGGACACACGTCGATTTCACTTACATTTAGTCTTCCTCTGTGCGCCACCGACACACGCAGCTGTCCATTGTCCGCCGCACGGTACACATTCCCGCTAGCGTGGGCCATCTACCACTCCGTTGCACCTACCCTTCCCTCGCCATACTAAGCAAATACCGTATTTTACCCTCGAATATACGTCCATTCGTGGTTACTTCCAACTTTTTTCCGAAGCCCTGCTAAAGTTCTACTTCCAGGATATTCCTCCGCCTCATAGAAACATTTCTTAACTGAGTATAGAAAATTACACCAAAGTGACAAAGCACCACGTTCGTGCACACTCGGTGCAGTAATATGTTGCATAAGAACTATATGCTGCTAGTAATTAGCAACACATATGTTCTCTCTGTTATATTTTTAATAGTTATTAATATAATAACATATTATACCGATAAAATATAGGTAAATGTTCAGTTTAACCGAAAATTAAGGTATTTTAATTTCAACACAAGTATAAAACACTTCTGAAACAAGACCTATTTAGGAAACAACCAAACACGTAATACAAGGTACGATTTTTCAAAGCTTCGTTTTTAAAAAATGTGAAGAAACCGCGAATAACCTGTATAGTTAATTCACAGTACCTTCACGCTATTCGGATCAAACCTTTGATATATCACCCCATTTATGACGTGTTCGGGTGTTTCCTAAATATGCAGTGTGTTTCAAGCGATTTATACGTGTGTTAACCCGAGAATATTTTATTGTTGGTTAACATCAACCTTTTATTTACCTTTTCTCTATAAATAGTACAATGATATAAATGAGCCAGTGGCAAGGGGACGAGAGACAGGTGGCAGGTGGCGACGGACTTCCATATTGTGATGTAACTCGACCGAAATATTGGATCTGGGTGACATTGACCTATGACATTGACCTTGAATAAACTTCAATCCCAAATAACAGGAAAAATTCCCAAAACAATCCACTAAATGTTGGAAAAAATTTAAAAATTATAAAAGTTTATTTTTGAAAAATTAAATTTTAAGAGGTCTCCCCAGCACCACATCCAGTGGACGACTTGCCCTCCTCCATTCAATAATATAGTTTTAACATTCCACAGTCACCCCCACCCCGACCAACCGATTACTCAAATTCGTTCGACCCACTCTTCCACCTTCACCACCTCCACCCTCCGCCATCGTGCATACAGTCGTTTACTCTCTCTCTCTCCCTCTCTCTCTCTCTCTCACTACTTCTCCCTCGTTAATGCTCATGCGTTGTTATTCTGGTCAGCTGGTTACCATCTTCCCCGCCATGTCGGATTGTGCTGACCTTGACCTTTGACCTTTACTCAGTTGACATTGATCTTAATAAATTTTAAACTACAATACCGACCAACCATACTATTCAACCACTGAAACCACCCTAGACTGTTTCCATCCAAGATTCACTCCACCCAAGACTGACTCCATCCAAGACTAGCTCTACCCAAGGCTGGTTACACCCAAGACTGACTCCACCCAAGACTGACTATACCCATGACTGCCTGCTGCCGAGAACAACCAATGCCAAACTAATTAGAACAATGGCCAAGACCACCCATTTGTACCAACAGAAAAAACTCGAAAAAAGACTCCTAGTAAGAATCTCGTCGCTCAAAAACTTCGCAAATCTTCACGAAACATTTAAACCAGAGCTGGTCATAAGAAAGGACCATGCAAAATGACTAGGCTAACCAACCAATTGCAAAACATTCCTCAAAAAAATTCCTCAGTTCATTCTTTCCCAATATAGAGCTCAGCCTATTTCGCAATATAGAGCTCAGCCTATTTTACAAACCCGAGTAAGGCATAGTACTTCAGAGCCTACCATACCCCTCCTCCTGCACGTGCTCCGATCAATTTGATCTAAAACAGACTCTTGCAATCGATTGTATAAACCACGGAATTAATAAGTCTTTCAGAGGAGCAGGAGGGACTGGGTAAGTAATTAAACACACATTACGAGGCTCACATAAATTTAATTAATTTATGGTATTATTTACGTTCTAACTTCCTATTTGTCTGGTACATTCGACTTTTACATTTCTTAGATGCTTGCAGATCATGGATGGTAGTCATCAGTTTCATCTTATATAACACCGAGTCTTCAGTTCATCAATGATTGAAGATATCTCAGAAATGTGTTATAGATCATCGTGTTTTTGCAGGTCAGTTAAATGTATGAATCTATCAACAAGTTCACTCGGGTGTTCAGGAAACATGTAACGAGAATTCCTGTCGTCTTCTGTCTTCTTCACACCACTTGTAGAAATAATGTCGGTGGAGAAATGTGTGGGGATGTCGGGAGGATCATCATCCTTCTCATCAGATACTTCATCAACACTGTCGTCAAAGCCATTATCATAAATGTTGTCTTCATTAAATAATCTTCACCTCCTGTTTCGTCCTCAATATCAAGTTTACCTTTCTAAGGATCACATGAATATCATTACTATTTAGAGCCGACGACTGTTTATTTTGGAGTTTGTCGATTTTACACTAAAGTCTAAATTGTACATTCCGCACAAACCGACTCTACCACACCTAGTAGTTCTCTCATTCTATCATTAGCATTAACTGCCTAATCATAATCGTCTGCGGAAAGCGTACCTGTTTATGCAGCATGAGTATTGAGGTCACCACTTGCTGGCTCCCAGTAGAAGAACCCTTGCAGTTCTTGATGTGTTTATTCAATGTATTGCGTTGAATATAATGCAGGTGGCCAATTGTCGTAATGCTTCATCGTGTGAGTTCTCTTGCCTGCGAATATATTATGTATTGTTTTAACATGAGGTAACGAAGTAAACACAAGCGGTTTCTCAGTGCATTATAGAACACTACATTTGCAAGGCCTTGATGTGTTTATTTGAGTTAGCATGTCGAGTGAACCGTCTGGAACATTTATAGCAGGTAAGAATCGCATGGGATTGGTTCTTAAAAAAATCACGCTTTTCTTGTCGCCGTGCATTGGAAATATTCTCGAAGATCTTGGCACAGCAATAGCATTGATTTTCACGTAATTTTTTGGCAGTCGTTGAAGGTATAAAAGTAGTTGGACATGACACACTCGTTTTCATATCGTCAGTGATTTGCACCGTCTTCGAGCGTACATGAATTCATGTAATTATTTGGATTCAAGGCCATGGGCACAGGGTCAAGGTCATGTTTCAAGGGGACCCATATCCAATATGGCGGTCAAGTGACGTCACAACATTTCGGGAGGTAGGCGCCTAGTACCTGCCCCTGTGCCCTCGTCTACGACTCGTCTATATAATTCTACTAAAAATTATAAAACCGTATATCATTTATAATTAAAACAAATAAAACATATAAAATATCAGTATTGATATTACCTAGTAAAAATTGTTCCCATTCAAAATATCATTCAACTCAGTTCGCTCGAATGCCGTGCGGTTTTGTTTTGGTGAAATTTTCTATACTTAGTTAAGCTTTGCTTGCATGAGGCAGAGTAGCAGCCTGAAAGAAAAATCTAGCAGGTCTTCGTGAAAGTTATAAACCAAAATTATTGGACTTATTTAAATTCAAATTAAAGGTCTTCTTATCTCATCGTACTAAAATATCAGTTGCAATTTTTTTTTGTGCGAGTAGAGTAGCAGTTCATATTATTTGATTGTACATTATTTTTCATTACTGTGCAAGTCACATTGCGAAATTTTAAAAACATTAACAATCTGTGTGTATAATTAGAAAAGCTTACGAACGGACAAAGAAAGTGTGGTCTCGTTATGCTTAAATGCAAATTTGGCTGTGCTTAATGTTTATTTAAGGATCAAAATTAAACAGGCCTAACAAAATACAAGCCCAAATACTTTGCGTCGTTAATCTGGGCAGCCAGGGGTGCTGGCACAGAGATTAAAATTTATTAATACGTGGGAAATTGTTTGAATCGACGCTTTGGACAGTACTAATTTATTGAATTAAGCCAACAGCGTGCGCTGGTGCACAAATGAAGAGGGCCTACTTGTGTTTTCTACCCTTATACTGTATGTGAAATTGTATACTATGCAACATGCTAAAATCACTGTACACCGTAGATCCTGATGTGAGGCAGTGACAACTAATACTGCAGTAAAAACATAAGTAGACTTCTTGTAATTATCTCACACGACCCTTTGTGTAAGAAATGATCGACTGTACCGTATTATTTGAGCTAAGACGGCGAAGAGTTTAAATAAATCTTATGTGTTATTGTATTTAGGAAGTGAACTTTAAGAAGGAACATTTTTATTTTGTACTGTTATAAGACACGTAACTACCATCTGCCCGATTACTTTAATATGATTATTACTGTTTTGCTGTAATCTATCTGAATACAATACGCTATATTAGTAGCATTTTCTCAGCCATTCAATTATAATTTTATTTTGAAACTGCTGCTTCAGGGCAGTCAGTTGCAATTAGCAGTCATGCTTCAACATTGGGTATTTGTTTTCACTTGTTTCCTGGTAGCATTGTGTTACTTATCTTTAATGTGCAAGTGTTTTGCTTATGTTTCTCAAGGGAAGTTGTGCTATAATTCAAAGTACTGGAACCCTATTTTACAAGGATACAATACTACATGTTTCTACATCTCACACACACGCATTAAGTTCAGCGCTAAAAAAAAGAAGCAGAATTGTTATAACACACTCTGAGATCACATTCATGAAAAACTTTTAGGCCTACTTCATCCGTTTATACGATTCATCACAATGACGTATATAATAAAGGACACTTACACGATTCGTTACAATATTTATGAGTAAACGGATTATATCTTGGTATCTTCTATAAATAGTAATATTTATTTCGAACTGAAAATGAATTAAAACAGCGAGAGCAGCGATGTGTAGTAAACGGATAATAAGAAATAGCACACAGTTAAAATATTGTAATAACCAATTTTTTGGTATGCTATTTGTAAAATAGACTTTTCATGTTGAAATATTTACATTTTTAGGTAGCCCTGTTTGAAAAATATTCCATTGTTACTGTCAAAATTATTAGAGCAAAATACGGTGCGTAGCCCCTAGTGACCTTTTTTTTTTTTTTTCGTCCAATGAAGAAATTCGAATAGGTGGAGCGGAGCTTCTTGCTCTTTCTCTCTCACACTCTATATATATATATATATATATATATATATATATATATATATATATATATATATATTAATAATATATATATATCTGTTTATGATTATTTGGCAGCGATAGAAACAGTAGTAAAATAATATATGTTTACAATTTTAACATATTTCATACTTATTACAGCACAAATAATGGTTTTTAAATTCGTGATTCAAATATGAATTTATATTTGAATTTATGAGTACGTATTATAATATTTAGATGTGATAGCGGGATGATTACAAATCATAAGTTGGCAGAAATGGTGACATGACATGGCGTGATGCTTTTTGATGAACGAAGAGTTAATTTTTCTTCCTGCGAAATATAGTTATAATTGCCACATAACATTTGTACATGTTAGTAAATTAAGAGATTTTGACGGCTCTTAACAACGAGGTCGTGAGAGCCGATGAGGGTGATTGAGATGAGTATTGTGCAACGCCGGTAAGAAAGGGCGGGGGAAATGGAAAATTCCCCAGAAAACCCGCCGACCAGCGACATCGTCCGGCATGAGTCCCACTTGCGAAAATACAGGAGTGGCCTGGCCGGGATTTGAACCCGGTTCGGTTTGGTGGGAGGCGAGCAGGTTAACCGCTCAGGCCCCGTGGGCCCTTATACATGTTGTGTTTTTTAACCTACGTATGCTTGTTACGATATTGTGATAAATATGTATTTTAACAGCTGGAATAAATGCACTGTAACATGTATCGTGTCGGTTGGGAGTCGGATATAGGCCGTCCAAACACATACACTGGGCCAGAATAACGATCACAACGGATTGTAAATGTTGGACGTGCGAAATTTATAAGTTTTAACGATATACTATTTTTATCACTAAATTAATTATTTGAAGTCACGTCAGTTTATTTATCACAACTTTATAACTTTACTTTCGGCATTTGAAACACAATGTTAAACGTTTTTAACAACTATGTAATTTGAATGTTGGCCACAATCCCAACAAATTACTAAAGAGCAGGCAGAAAATTGAAAATAAATTATTAGATACACCTAACAAAAATTAAGTATGCAAACAAATATGAGCTTAATAACAGTTGCGGTAGACTATTTGTGTGCACATTGGTCACAATCTTTTGAGTTTGTCTTTGCTACGCACAGAAAAATAAGCGAAACGAGTTGCGTGCGTCAATTGATTGTCTTTTCGATGGACTGGTTGCTCCTTCGTTTTAATATTTGAAGAAAGCAATCACTTGCAAGTCACTGAAATATTTGGTGAAACTTGTGGTAGGGCAGTGACTATGTAAACAGCTAGTTACGGCTGATACAGAACAAGAATTTGTCTAGTTTATGGCAATATATTTGGAATCGTGATTTCGTTACTATTTTTAAAAAAATAATGTTGAGGATTAAGGGAATAAATATGATGCTTTAAACCATTCTTATGCAGTGGACTGCGAGTAAAGCGTAAAAACCTCTACAAATGTATCTGAGGAAGTATGCATTGCTTTAAGAAATCACAGGTATAGAACTGGCAAAATACCACCTCTACTGTCAGAATATAACTAGTTTTCTGCGAATGTCCAGAAAAGGAAGCCGCCTGGTGGGTCATCGTTGCTTCGCATGCTAAAGCGATTTACTTGTGAAGAAGGAACATGGCATGTCTAGATGTCCTGGAAACAAAATTGTTGAAAGAAGTGTGCTAACATCAAATGAGCCACGGTTGAGTGGAATTTATGCTCAATCGCTATTTGTTAAATGGTTCACTTTAATAGTTTCACAAAATTAGTTAATGTAGAGTTTGTTTAAATCAAGCCACAATGCCAAGGAGATTGCTTGTTGGGATTGTATGCTAGTCATCCTGTTTTAAATTTCATAAACGTGGGAACTGAGATGCATAAATAACTGCGCATTGTTGAAATATGGCCGTCCGGTGTTCAACCAATTTTTTTTCTAAATTGATCAAGATATACATTTTTATATTATTACTGATTTCATGTGCATAATACGTAAGTGGGCCTATAGAAATTAATTACCTTTGCATACGTTATTACAAACCATAAAAAGTTCAAAGGAGTTATTCACAAATTTATGCTGACTTCTAAGCTCTCGCAAGTCAAAAATTGAGAAAACTGTTTTTAACATACATACAATCTTTCCTAATCCTTTTGAAGGATAAATAATTTACTCTTTCTTAGTGCTCATAAGTCTTGTAAATAAAAATAAATAATATATTCATTTAATATAATGTCCGCTAATGAAAAGCCAGGCAAATTTTCTCGGTTTTTTCAGCCACTTAATGTGTTTTTTATGTTTCCCATTAAAGGGAAGTTGACAGTAGAGGAAGTTAGAAAGGAAAGACATTTAATACGAAAAAAAGATTCGGCTGTGCCAAATTGAAGAAAAAACAGAAACTAAGAAAAGACCGGGGAATAAGAAAAGATACACGTCAAGAGATGGGAGCACGATATGAATAATATTATTTCCTTCTTCATGAGACCTCAATTCCATGCCACGATTCAAAGTGAGATAATAACAAGTCGTTTGAAAAGGGGCAAGACAATTTTTTTTACATCTGTGTTGTCTATCAAAGATGTTGCTTTACATATTTTACCCAACGTAATGGGTCAAAGAAAATTAAATTAATGGAACACTTCTTAAAGGATGCTTTGGCGCAGAAATATTAAATGAGAATTGTTGGAGTATCCGTTTACATTTGTATCAACGTGGGGATATATTTGCTAGACAAAGGGAATTATCGTTCCCAAATAAAATATCTTATGCTTTCATACCCGACACGCTGCTTATTTAATATTGCAAAGCTTGGAAACAATTTCCAGTGGCGCATTCTCAAATAACTTTTGTAAAAAGTTGGATCAAGTTAAAATTCCCTGCTTTTTTATCGTATTGTTTCTTGGCACTTATTTTATGGAAACGTCATTCCCATTCTACGTGTAAGTAAACAGTCAGAACAGGTGCAGCTCCATACAAAATTCACAAGGTTTGCTAATAAAACGTGGCTGATGATATTTCTAGCTATTGTCTTCTGATGACATGTGAAGTATTTATAGTAGCAGGAAATAGTATGTTTGAGGGCAAGGGCTAGAGGCTTGAGGATCCAAAATGGCGTCCGGCACCGCCATATTTACCGCCATCTTGTTTCCAACATTTTGTCTCCGGCAGCCATCTTGGCAGCCACATTCCACTTTTCTTGTTCTACCGGTCCACTGGATTTTTCTTGCTCTATTATTCCATCTTGTATTTAATGTTCTTTCTTTCTGTGGGTTTTCTCAAAATGCTCCCTTTTTTTCTATTTTGCATTCTTTCATTCCTTTCTCTCTCTTTCTTTCCTTTGTTTCTGTTCTCGCCTTCGCACACCGTCTACATAGTTCGGTGGCCACCTGTCAGGGGGCACCAGTATGCCCGCACTTTCTTTGGTTCCCCTGACGCCTTTCAGAGACACTGGTGTGCCACCGCCATCTTTGGTTCCTTCATCGCCCGCCAAGGGCGCTGATCAGCCATTTGTTTGCAGTATATTTTGTTCGTTCATCACCTGCCAGTGAGAGCTGGTGTGTCCACCACCATATTGTTGTTTCCTTCATCGCCTGAATCTGCCATTTTATTTATGGTAGTTAATTTTATTTTTCGGAGCTCAAAAAGTTACTTTGGAAGAGGGCGATATCGAACCGCCAGACCATTGCATTAGACCACTAGGCTACCAAGACATGTGTCCAAGCAAAGGGTTTAAATATTAATATGTGTTTATGGATAAAAAATTACAGTTTTTTAAAAATATTTATATATTGAATTTTTATAGTGCGACATGTCTACGAACTCGTATTTTCAAGAAGAATTATATAAACGATGTCACAAGCATCGATTTGACGAATCATTATTTTATAAAATAAAAATTATGTGTTTTATTTTATATATTTTTTAACAGTCATAAACAAGTGTATCGTGCAACGTATCTACGAACTCATATTTTCAAGAAGAATTATATTATGATATCACAATCATCGATTTGGCACATCATGATTTTATAAAATAAAAGTTATATGTTTCAGTTTATATTTTATTTAACTTTTATAAACAAGTGTATCATGTGACGTGTGTAGGAACTCGTAATTTCAAGAATAATTAGATTATGATTGAAAAACCATTGATTAAGAAAATCATAACTTTATAAAATAAAAGTTATATATTTCATTTTATACATCTTTTAACTTTTACAAAGAGGTGTATCATGCGACGTATCAACGAACTCGTATTTTCAAGAATAATTAGATTATGATGTAACGACCATTGATTTGGAAAACATAATTTTTAAAATAAATTTATACATTTAATTAAATTTAACTATTACAAACAAGTGTATCATGCGAAGTGTCTACGAATTCGTATTTTCAAGAATAATTAGATTATGATGTAACGACCATCGATTTGGTAAAACATAATTTTATAAAATAAAGATATACATTTCATTAAATTTAACTATTACAAACAAGCGTATCATACGAAGTATACCAATTCGTATTTTTTAGACAGATAAGAATATGTCATAGGAATATATTGTTACAATTTCTCTCTTTAGAAATTAAGTGGACTATACCAATTTCGCTAAGGGATGGAGGTGTTAATCATGTCAAATAGTTAACTATAATTTCCTTATTTTATTAACAATAACTACAGCACAATTCCTTGAACTTAAAGTCTCACAATAAATTTATATCACTAACTGTTAATAACTAATTACTCCAATTTAATACAATTTATAATTAACACAAAGCATCAATCAATTACTGATCAATTCCAATAGACAGGATATTAATATATTGAAATATTCTATAAAATATGTGTCCAAACTAACAGTTAGAATATTTACAATAAAATCCATTTTAAACTTCTATTCAGTCCCACCTCAGTTCAGTACACGTCTCGCCAGTCGCAATGTTCTAGAGTCTACCAAGCACCCTCACGCACAATATGCTTCACTCATCGGTTTCACACCCTCTCGTCCATTCACGCCACGAACACCTAACCTACCGTCGTCCCGCAATCTCCTGTCGTCGTCCACAATTCTCTTCGCTCTCGCACACTCGGCCAGGTGGCCTACATCATAGACTGCTGGCCTCTGGGACGCGGCAGTATATATATATATATATATATATATATATATATATATATATATATATATATATATATATATAGTCTAGGCCATCACCCAGAATCTTCCCCTACTCACGAGTTGCGCCGAGGAGGGTCAGTGCACCAACTAGTCTCACCAGAACATTCTTGCGTCGTCGCTAAACATATCGGAATCTCTAGCAGGCGAGACGAGGTCCGTGACGCAAGCAAGTCTCGCCGCTGTCAGTATTCATGGGATTCCCAGAAGGGCCGCAGCTGGCCGCGAGTACATCGTTCCAGGAAGAGGAGAGGTCGAGGTGGGTCAATTCCCACGGCGCCGGACAGCTGAGCCGACCCCAGCTGCAGCATGTAACACTGTGCTCCTTAAGTCTCTTCGTCCCGAACTGACTCTACAGCATCAGGACCTTCGAAAAGCGCCAGTAGGACGATGTGGACAACCTTAGGCTTCGTTCGAGAGCCCTGTCAGCAAATCCTGTATACGACATCATTTTATCCACTTCAAGATCCTGTATGGTCCTTCCCAAGATTTCTGTAGTTTCGGCCAATATCCATTCTTCCTTTGAGGGTTGTACAACGACACCAGCTGTCCTTCGCGAAAAGTCTCCTCATGCATTCTTCGGTCATATCGTGTTTTCATTCTGTCACTGTTAATGTTAGGGTGCCTGTGAGAAAACTCATGAATGTCGGTTAACTTCTGACATAACTTCATAGCATATTCTGGTGTGTCTGATTCATCCTCTACCGGACGCCCGGGCAGCAGATCACCAGGTAGGCGGAGATTTCTCCTAAATAGCACCCTTGATGGTGTTAGCCTCGTGGACTCGTGCACCACCGAACGATATGCCAGGAGAAATAAGGGTACCTTAGAGCCCCAATACCTCCGATTGACTTCTATTAAGATAGCCAGATACTGTTGAAGGGTACGATTTAGCCTCTCAACCATCCCATCCGCCTGAGGGTGTAATGCTGTGTTTTGGGTTTTCTTCATTCCTAAAAACCTCGGTACTTCTTGGAAAAGAAATGCTTCAAAATCTTGTCCTTGATTCGAATGAATTTCCAGTGGCACTCAAAACCTGGAGAAAATATGCTCTACGAGAGCATCAGCTACTGTGCCTGTCTCTTGGTTTGGCACTGGTATGACCTTGGGCCACTTTGTGAAAAAAGTCTTGTGCTAGCTAATGGTATCTACTCCCCATCTCAGTGATGGGTAGTGGTCCGAGAAAGTCAACTGCCATCCTCTCGAATGGGACTTCAACACTGTACTTCTGGAGGGGACTGCTTCCCTTAACCCTCGAACCCTTCCTCGCAGTACATGAATCACACAGACAGTACCACTTTTCATCATCCTGCAGACAATGCAGCCAATAGAATCGCATTCGTACTCTCTCAAATGTCTTATTTACACCGAAGTGACCACGTGCTGTAGTGTTGTGTAGTTCTCTTACCACTTCTGGGATTCGGCACTCTGATAGAAACAGTTGTAAATGACTCTGTCTCCCATCGTTACTTTCCCAGTTCCTGTAAAGCAGGCCATTTTTTATAACAAAGGAATTCCAATGTGCACAGTATGCCTTGACTGTCATGCTTAGGCTAGATATCACCTCCCATATTGGACACCACCCAGTTTCCTTCCACTCTAATATTGGACACAAGGTAGGGTTACTTAGCTGATCATTTCTTATGTCCTTTTCGTCCCATGTAAATGACCCATCGCCAGATACAGTGCTTGAATTCTTGTCCTACTTGCTTTCTACGATACACCAACTTTTTCCTAGTGGCGTTCAAAATGACGACAGAATGGTTCGCATGGTCTCCTGGAGAGTGCATCTGCATGGCTGTGAAGACGTCCAGACCTGTGTTGTATTTAAAAATCATATTCATGCAGGTGCTATATCCACTCGGCTATTTGACCTTTGTGGTTCCTGAAATTTAGTAGCCAGCATAATGAAGCATTATCAGTTCTTAGGATGAAGTGTCTGACATTAAGATATGGATGAAAATGTGCAATCGCCTTAACCACTGCCAAAAGCTCCCTGCATATCACACAATAGTTCCTCTTGGGCTTGTATAGCACCTTACTGAAGTATTACAATGGACGCTATTTTCCATCCTGTATCTGAGATAACAGAGCCCCGATTCCCACATCACTAGCATCAGTATCAAGAACAAATTCACCCTCTCTACATGGGAAGCCAAGTACTGTCGGAGATATCAGAATTTCTTTTAGTCTATATAAAGAAATTTCGCACTCTGGGGTCCCATAAAATGTCTAAGGGTAGAACTTTTCCATTAGTCATTCGAAGGTTCCTTTCCCCTGGACACAAAAGGCAGTATTTTCCTTGTCTTCCCGGGCCACATCGCACTGCCAATACCCACTCTTCATGTCTGTAGTAGAAAACCACTGTGATTCTGCTAGGCTATTCAGTGTGTCGTTTATCCTAAGGAGTGGGTAAGAATCTTTCTTGGTCAACCATCAACGATCTCATATGAAGCTAGCAGTAGTCGCCTTGGTATCTGCTTTAAGGGTTTGGCATCCCCTGTGTTAATGTGATGGTCTGCAACATTAGTTCTGCCAACGTCATTGGGCTCACAAGAGAAAGCAGTTCTATTTCTCTGTAGCAAATCTGAAACCGCCCTCTCCTGTCGCCAGTTGAGGTTTTCTCTTGTTCTTGTCAGTAGTTATCCCAGAGTATCTGAAAGAACACATTCAATATGTTGTAGCAGTGAGGCTTCTGGAATATTTGAAAGTACCTGTGAGACCTGCTTGCAAAACCCTATTCTGGCCCCTCTAACAGTCGGATTTTGAAGAAATCAATGTCCTTTCTACAATGACACCATTTGGTTAAAATGCCACCTTTATGAGCTGGTTCGATTATGCCCAATCACATGACAAATTTTCCCTGGCATATGCCTGGAATAACAACTTTGCTAGAAGCAGGGAGCACAGTTGACTGATTACACACTACTGCACAGCTCATTAGCGAAGATAAATCTCGTCGTGTTGGCACTACCAACTCGGTATTACCTACATGTAACACCTCCAGTCGAATATCAATACAGCACCCCAGCTTACATAATACATCAAGACCCAAAATGCATTCGTCCTCTATTTCTGCTATGTATATATCATGCTCTATCTCAAGATTACCGAGCTGTAAGAGTGCCCTTTTCATGCATTTAACTGGTGTGGTTATGCCCATCACTGTAGTTAAATAGCAGTGATCCATGCTCTTATCGGACGATCGCTGGGGCGGAAGGCCCAAGAATGTCCGATCTTATTACTGTTATAGTCGCTCCAGTATCAACGACCATCCGGCAAGAAACATCATCTAGGCTTCCCTCCACCAATATGGCATTCAAGTCTTGTTTCATTGAGCGCACTCCCCAAATCATTGAGGCCTTCTATCCAACAATCATCGAAATTTGACCCTCAAGACAGGTGTTAGCAAGTTTCTCGAAGACATTGCACTCTCATCTGGCCCTTCGTGCCTGCTTCCTGGCTGTTGCTACTGCTGAGGCGGTTGCTGCAGTTGTTACTGCTGCTGTTGCTGCTGCTGAGGACAGTTGGCTCTCAGTTGCCCCGGCTGTCCACACGTTTAACATTCCGGTCGTTTGGGTGGGGGACGCCGAGTCTCTGTAGTGCGCACCCTGGAGGCGATGTCCCTCATGGTCGCCTGCAAGTCCTCCAACATCCTCTTGATGCTGTCGTCCTCCCCTTCATCAAGCATCACTGTCCGCACTAGACGTCGGGGCACTGATGACTACCATGATGACTTCACTTCCAGTGCTTAGGCCAAGGATGCCGGCATGGTGTGAGATGCTGCTAACCCCACAGCTTGTTGCAACTCGGTGTCAGCGATAACGTCGACGAAGAAACCGACGGCGATGACAGCTAGTGTCTCTTCAGGGCATCCCTCCAGAGACATGTGTGACAGCCTCACGATGTCCTGCCACAGCTCCGACAGTGGTTCGCTGGGTCGCTAGATGCGGATTCACAGTTGGGCATGGTGGGCGTGTCGCAGGTTTCGGTCGCCGAATCACAGTTCCAAAGCCGACACCATTGTGGAGTATTCTAGACGATGTCGTCCTGGCAGCGACTGCAGTATTGTCAATGCTGATCCCCTCCGTACAGCCGACATGTAGTACGCCCGCTGCTCTTCAGTCCAGCCATTCAGGGTGGCAACGATCTCGAACTGGTGCTGGTACTCGCGCCATGGTGTCTGGCCATTGTAGGGAGCCGGATTATTTGTGACGCCTTTACCCACTCCTGGCTGGGGGGTATCTACACTGCAGAACTGCTGCGCCTCCCTTTCGATGGCTGCACTGGCGGTGACCTCTACCTTCTTCTCGCTGCCTGCATTCGTCGTCTCGGTGGGGACCAAACTCGGCTCCTCTTCCGCCCCTGCATATTGTTTCCCTTGCTGCTTCAAGAACTCCTGCCATTCCTTATTGAGGACACTCACTTCTTGGTGCACTTTACACTCGACGCTGTCCAACCTCTCGCTCACATTGTCAATTTTCTTGTCCACACAGTCTATTTTATTGTTCACCAACTGGCTCAGACCTTCTATCTTTCTGTCCACATTCTCATCAACAATTTCTATTTTTCTATCTATATTTTTGTTCACGCCGCCAATTTTCTATGTACATTTTCGCTTACACTATTTTCTTGTCTAGTACTTGAATAACACTATCTATAAACTTGTCTACTAGTTCACATACATAATTAATTTGGCTATTTATATTTCATTAACAACACTAATTTAACTATTTTCACTACTAACTTGTCTATTTACAGATTCTCTAACACTACTTTTTTGGATACTCAGTCCTTCGATCAAGGCCAAAAGTGCTTCCATGTCTGCTTATATTTTTCTGATTAGCATTCAAAAATTTCTTAATATTTCACTGTCCAATTAATTACTAATTTATCCGGCAAGTTAATAACCTACTGTAATACTAATTAAAATTATTGTATTGTTTTATTTTTTTATAAAATTCCCCCATCCGACTTCTGACACCAGTGTTACAATTTCTCTCTCTCTCTAGAAATTAAATGGGCTATACCATGTTCATTAAGGATGGAGGTCTTAATCAAATAAAATAATTAATTATTATTTCCTTATTTTATTTACAATAACTAGAGCAGAATTCTATAAACTAAAATATAACAATAAATTGATATCATTTACTGTTCACAACTAATTACGAAAATTTAATACAATATATAATTGCCACAAAGAAATCAATTCAATTAAATATTTAAAGATCATTCCCAATATACAGTGTATTATCCTATCCAAATATTCTATCAAACATGTGTCCAAACTGACAGTTCGAATATATACAATAAAATCCGTAATTCACTTCCATTCAGTCCCACTTCAGTTTAGTCCATGTCCCACCAGTCGCAATGTTCTGTAGTCCTCCAAGCGCCCTCGTGCACAGTAGGCTTTACTCGTCGGTTTCACATCCTCTCGTCCATTTACGCCACGAAAACTTCGTCCGCCGTCGTCCTGAAATCTCCTGTCATCGTCCACACATCTCTTCGCTCGCGCACATGCGGCCAGATGGCCTCCGTCAAAGACTGCCGGCTGCTGGGCTGCGGCAGTGTGTGTGTGTGTGTGTGTGTATATATATATATATATATATATATATATATATATATATATATATATATATATATATATATATATATATATATATATATATAATCGTCTAGGCCGTCACCCAGAATCTTCCCCATCTCGCGAGTTGCGCCGAGGAGGACCGAGGCGCCGACCAGTCTCACCAGAACATTCTTGCATCGTCGCTAAACATATTGGATTCTCTAGCAGGTGAGAGGTGGTCTGTGACGTCAGTAAGTCTCGCCGCTGTCGGTTTTCACAGAATTGCCAGAAGGACGACAGCCGGTCGCGAGCGAATCGTTCCAGGAAGAGGGGAGGTCGAGGTGGGTCACCTCCCACGGCGCCGGAGAGCAGAGCCGGCACCAGCTGCAGCACGTAACAATTTGGTTACATGACTATGACCAGTCCCATATTGGATTTTATAAGCATACTAATGTATTAATAAATATTCAAAGTGTTATATATTTTCAGACTTGAGTTTTCAAATTGAATGCTAAACTAACAATATGATCTTCGATTATTCGCACTTTTTCTTCTTTTTTGCTTCTGTCGTTGAGTGTTACCAAATAACCAAATATGTCTCAGAAGTAAATCGTGTTTTCATAATTTTCCTAATGAATCGTAATATATATTTGTACATATAAAAGCAGTGTGTTAATTTTCTATAGTAGTGGATGTGTCTATCTTCTGGACCACTCATGCAAGAGTGGCCTAAGTGCCATTTCACAAAAATGTGTGTACCTTCTTCATCCTATGCCCATTCCAGACACTCCCTACCCTGCCTGTGTACCCCCTCCCATACACTGAAGTGCTCTGTTATTGGCAAAATTGGGTAATGTCCATTACCCTCCTGCTGCACCAACTAATACTTCCCCCACGAGATGTTCTGTGATTGGCTGGTGTTATCCCTTCTTGCTGGTGGCTGCGAACAGGACTAACCCTTCTTACACATGGGTTACCCCTCTTTCGCCGGCGGTGTGCTGCGATTGGTTCTTGGATCAAGAAAGGTAAAAGGGGCATAGTTCATGAAAAGAAAATGTCATGTTAATCACTCCAGTCATACTAATATAATCACCTTAATTTGGGAACCTATAAAGTTTTGACTGGTATATCCAAGTACTGGTGCTGCTTGCATCTATATTGAGTTCTTTTTTCACATGGCCAAAAGCAATTGGGTGGTAATGTCAACTGAGTGTATTACAGGTTCAGGAAGGGGTGGCAATATCTGATGGCATTGTTCGTTCTTCAGCGAATGCAGAGAATGCAGAGGGGAGACTTACCCACCTCCAGCAGTTTCAGTTCTACGGCTGGAGGAAAACTGTGGTCAGATGGTTGGCTGAGGGGAGTGGGAAGGTGTCAGGAGTGGCATAGGTGCTGTCTCTTCAGAGTCTGATAGACGACTTATCTCTGGAGCTCGGGAGTACCAGTATAGAATTTCCTGTTCAGAGGTCGATGAACGACTGATGTTGGAATTGAGTAATGAACATTACAAATTTGAATAATAAAGAAATGCATGTTAATAATGTCCATTACAAATCGTGCAATGAGTAATTACTAAGTACACACAATGAGTAATGAGCAATTGTGCATTGAACAAGTGCAAAATACCATTACAATCAATAAGTACCAAGATATTAATTAAAGGAATTAAAATAAATAAGTACCAAGATATTAATTGAAGTAACTGTAATCAATAAGTACCAATTGAACAAGTACCAAGAGTAACTACAACAGATAATTAAGCATACAGAGTGCCCTAATTGCACGTCCGCACCCTGTTAACTATCCCAACACTTGTTATTTGAAATTAAGTACATGCATTTCAGTAAAATATAAGTTTTATTATATTAAAAGTATTTTCCTTCGTGAATTTACAGTAAAGTGTAGATCGTCTCTTATAATATTTCCCACTCTGGTCAGAGACTCATTCATTTTATTTATTATTTATAAATATAGTTCAGTAAAATATATTTTGTTTTAATTCAAACACCCTATATTAAAACAGATTGTTCTCCCACTAGTTAAAATTACATGTTACAGTCGTCTTGTAGCATGCATGCACAGCACAGGGCAAACCATGCACACAGAGTTCTGCCACTTGTGTGCACTAGCAGATGGAAACTCAGCTTCCTGCCATATCCCAATCTAGCTGTCGCAGATGTGCACGGAGTTTTGCTGCCTGCCACTCAGCTATGCCACCGGACAGTAGCTCCAGGCTGCATGGCCGCACCTCCACTCTTGTCAACCAGTTCTTACATTCCAGTCTCGCTATTGCCGCCCCACTCTGTGACCGCAATGATCCCAGACTTGCTACCAGCGAGCTGCATCCTCCCACATTCCATGACAACCCTTGTGCAAAAATTTGTGTGAAGCATGGATAAGTTTTATTAGGTAATTATATCACCAAAAAAATACTTTGGTGTCAATCGCATATTTCTCAGCTATAGAAACTTTCTAAAATACTGAAAAGGCATCTAGAGCGGTCATACATTTTGTCCTTCCTTTCCATGTAAACATAAACACCTGTGCTTCGGTAAAGTATGGATAATTTTACTGGCTATTTGTGTCTCCCAAAATAAATTCTTATCTTGTTGTACCGAATGATTGTCATGACAGTACATCTCAGCTGTTACAACTTTCTAAGAGAATATATATTTTCGTCAATTCTTTTCTTAAAAACACAAACTCGTGTGCTTTAGTAGAGCATATATATATATATATATATATATATATATATATATATATATATATATATATATATATATATATATATATATATATATATATATATGTGTATGTATATAAATGCTAGTTGTATTTGTGTCGCCCAAGAGGAATTCTTTGGTGTCAGTGAAGTATTTCTATGTGTTAAAAACTTTCTAAATAGTGAATAATGATATGAGCAAACCATAAAGCCTGTCGCACCTTTGAAATAACATGAATTCTCGGATATTCTGAGGCCACATTCCACATTGTAACTGCGTGTCACTAAAATGGTTGATTTATAAATTTTTTGTGACCTAACTGGAATGCTTCCAATTCTCTTATTGAACTTGTGACATGTATGCTCCAAAAATGGACTGCTTTTTCTTCAAAAGCATTCCTTTTGTTGATCACATAAATAGCAATACTGTCGTGTGGATAAATCTAATATTAAGCAATTTTGTAACCTCTTTTTGAAAGCATTTTTGAAAAACCTTTATTTGTGTGTGTCTTTTGAACTGTGATAAATTGGGACGAGGCAGTCCATTTCTTTTTATGTCACATTGTGTAATATACTATGGGTCCTTTATTCCAAAAGTCTATTAAAACACAGGACTGCCATAATGATAAATCATCTAAAGTAATCTATTTTCTTAAAGTGTCTATTGAAATATGTTAATTATTGCCTTCGATGCTGGCATTCCTGGCAGTTATTAATTTTTTATAAAACTTTCTATAGAAATGAGGTCAGGGTGAATTTATAAAAGGGTGCTGTAATCCCCAACACCTATCAGTTCTTCTTGAACTTCCAACATATGAGGTTGGTTTCTGCACTGCTGTGAATGACACTCTCCACGATGTCCCTTAGTAAAGGGAAAGGACCACTCCTGGCGAGGAGGTGTTTGTCGGCACTTCATTCATTAGTAGTCCACCAGAACCGGTCTAGCAAAAACGGAACCAACATCTAGTCCAGACTGTCTTCTTTTAAATGTAAGTAACTTTTTACTTTTAACTGGGTAGTTGGATAATTGTGTTTTTTTTTTTTTAATAATATTTTTTTTTACAATCATTTTAGATTCATGTTTAATTAGATTTGGAGTTGGTTTCGACATTATATTAAATCGATTGAGAGTTGTTTAAATTATGTTTATTTGTTTTACAATCACTTAAGATTCACATTTAATAGTTTTGGACATTATATTAAATAAATTGGAAGCTGTTTTAAATGTTTTATATTTATATTTAATTAATGTTGGAGTTGGTTTTAATTGTTAGCGACAGTAAATTAAATAACTCGAGAGTTTTTTTAAATTGTGTTTTGATATTTCTACATCTCTTTGATTGTTTTGAAACTTTATAATATATTTTTTATAATATTTCTTTAAATGTTCTTGTTAAACTGATATAAGGTGGGGGCTATTCAGTAGCATATCTGATTAAGACATAAGTTGTGAAGTGCTCCTGGTAGGGATTCGAACCCCATAAGGGTAAAATGAATTAGATGCAGGGTTTAAAAATACATACTGATTAGGGGTTTGCTTAATATATAGTGTTTGCTTAATGATGAATTGTGTTACCTTCACACACACTTTTTGAAAACATGTATATTAACCAATTGTTCGAGTTAAAATATATTTTAATATTTTTAGTCACACTTTTTAGAAGTCTTAACAGTATTAAAACTTCAAATATTTTTAATATTTCTTAAAAATTGTTTGCGATTTCATATATAACTTATTTATCGCATTTTTGTTTTATATTACTGATTTTTAAGTATTTATTGAAGCCTTTTTAGGATTTTAAATGTTGTGTCAGGAATTTATATATTAAAAATATTTTTACAATTTCCCTATATGTTGTTTGTACATTATATGCAGCTTGTGTTTTATAAATGCTTTTTTTTAGATAATGTCGTAACAATATCTTACCACATTGTAATGGTAAATTAATATTTTTGTAACTGACGTTAATATTCTTTTAACAGACATCATTTTTTTTTAACTGACTTTAATATTTGCTGTGTGTAATACTTTTTCTTTCAGGTATATTTCTGTTGTAAATGTCTATAGTCTTTATTTCTCTTTTTGTTTGTTTTAGATTCCAGTCCAATTCCAACAGTTGTAGGTGAGTAAGGGAGACAGAAGTTAGGCGTGGTATGCTGTTTCCCTCAAGGCCCTAAAGGCGATACGTTATTCAGGGTCGGAATGTAGTTCTTCTTCTGAACCAGATAGCTCCGACACAGGGAGTTCTACTACTTATACTGAACTGAGAGGGTGTGACTCTGATTTGAGCTTTCACTCGTTCTTGTCAGTGGATAGTTTGCCATCCGAATTGCAATACGACCTTTCGGGAACTGCATTGGGAGGTAGATGCTTAGGTACACAAATTAAAGATGGTAGACCAAACACTGATGCAGATTTTTCACGATTTCTTTCGGGGTGCATAGCACCTATTCAATGTTTAGTTGAGGCAACACCGCGTCCCTTTAAAATGAGCATCTTCATAGCTGTAAAGTTTGTTAAAAATACAGTGCATGGAAGGCACTATAGAGACTTTCCACTTTTAGTTTAAAGCCACCCTTGACCTGCATTAGTCCGATGTTGGCGAAATGTATGACAATGACATCATCCCTTTTGTCACCACCAGTCTTGCCGAATTCAGTGTTACGGGTAGTGGTTGGGCAATGCAACATGTATTGTAAATGGACATCGACATATCACAATAAATGCATTTTACAGTTGGTGTCTCTCGCACAGAGTTGCTGAAAGTTTATTGCCAAAAGACATGCTTGCATTAATGCGCAGTGTCAGGAAGGCCAGTGCTTCCTATACTCGATAGTAGAGACTTTATTTCCTGACATATCTCATGTTGACAAATCATCTTCATATCCAAAACCTCATGAGGTTTTGAATACTGAAGGTCTGTTGACTCCTGTGTTATTGAATGATATCAAAAATTTTGAGAAGAAAAATTCTCTTTCTATCAATAACAACTGTATAGTATATAAAGCTAAAAATATTACTGACGAAACTTATGGTAATGCTCAGGAAGGATTAGTCGTGCTCACGTTTATTTCTTGTGTAGATTATGCTCGCCAAGTAAATGTGCTGGTAGGCCACTTTAAATGCGACACCACACTTTTTGTTTGCACTATAGAGCACTTCATAAGGTGTTACTGAGAATTTCGAATTATACTAACAGAAAATTTTGTTGTATCACTGCAGTTTTGAGCTTTGAGCGATTTTGCTATTTGCAGATTAAATATGTTTTCAGTTCTTGATTTTCCGAAATTTTGTTATTATGATCCCAGATAATTAACTTGTATTTAATTGTTGTGTAAATTTTATTTAAGTTCATTTATTACCCTGTGTGGCGAGTAATTTTTTGTGATTATTTTGCTTACTGCGACATCTATCAGGAGTTGTTTAGTCCTGTTTGTTTAGTTTGTATGTGTGTGACATTGTTTTGGTGCATCCAATGTACTTTGTTTAATTTTGTTTAGCTGTTTTGCATTTAGTGTTCCCTTTTTGAGAGCTTCGTTTCGTCCAATAGTTTGGCAAAATTTCGTTCTCTTTCCAATATATAATTTAAGTAGTATTTGTATTGTTCTCTTCTTTAAATAAAAATATAATTTGGTCAATTACTTTTACTTTATTTTAGTTACTATTTCTGGTCACTGTTTCATGCAATTGTTCATTTTTGTAAAATTATAAGGTTATATGCTTGTTTATTTGCATATTTAAAAACATTCGTTCAAACCAAAACATTGTGTGCTTTCCTTAAGTATGACTTGAAGAAAACTAAGTATATTTAATCCTTCAAGTATGTCATATTTTTTTTATACACATGGAAAGATTGCTTACCATTTTATTATATATTTTATTTTAGTGTAACCAATTAATTCTGTTTGTTTTGCTCAGTTGTGTACTCTGGCATAATTATTTTAAATTTTGACATTGCCAATGGCAATCTTAGATAAAAAATATTTTTCCCAACACGTATAAGCGAAGCTTATATGATGTGTCATTTCTTTAATTGAAATCCAGTTTTGTAAAGACTGATTTATTAATCAATCTATTGTGTTTATTAACTTATCTTAACTAGAAATTATACGAATTATGAATTTACAGTTCTTAAAGAATCATAATATGTTGTATATCGATTGTGCGTGAATGCCCTGTAATAACACTTTTTAACTATGACCTGTGCAACTTCCGATTCCGTCTTCTAGCTTACTGTGTCCCACTTTTTTTGTATTATGTTTCGGTTTCGTGGCCTGCAGCATATTGATTGTGCCTTTAATTATGTGTAGTGGTCCGTGGTATTTCCGCAATACCTTCGCCACACCTAACATGGGTGTATAATCGTCGCTGAGGTAGTGTGAAAAGTTTGGTTATTGTGTGGAATTTGCCACTTCCCAGCCTGTTATTTTCGACGAACTCCTAAGGTCAAATTTTGGAATATGCGGCCTAAGGCCGACTTTGGGTTTCGGTGATTCTCCAGGCCATGGACTTTCACTAAATTTTTTTGCATGTGCTTTTGCAAGCACCTTCAAGCATAGATTTAATCCCGCACCTGTGGTTTTGTTCTCGTTTTGCCAAATCCTATTCAGTATAGGGCAACCACATCAAGGCCTCGAAGTTGTAATCTTTAAAGAGGTTTTTTAAATCTAAATAATGTATAACTTCAGGCTTGTGGTTCAAGGTCAAGCAGACATGTTGGTCGACTTAATAAAAATTCTTTTCTAAGCCAAAAGTCACATATCGGCACAAATTTTATAAAACTTAAGGGGATCCCCAGTTAGTATGTTGATATAGGGTAATTAAAATTAAGTAAAAGAAAAATATAATATGTGTTGAAGTTGTATATGCACTTATAACATGTAAAATAGAAAAAAAGTAATGTAACAGAATTTTATTACTTTTTTTTTTTTTTTTCACAGTTTATTTTCTTATTGATTTAATTTGTCTTGAATTGAATATTTCTTGTTTCCTTTGTTAATTTTTATCGGTTAAGTTGGGTTTGAAAACAATAAATTTAGAATGTCACTGCCTCGAGATTTGTGTTTTGTTCACTTATCCTCATTAATCATTATATAAAAAATAATAATTTTCACAGAGGTGTTGTAGACCTTTAAAGTCTAGCCAGTAACAACAAAATTCTCAAAAGTATTTTTGTAAGTTTGTTTTGACTAAGTAACTTGACAAATTGTAAAGGATATAAATAAAAAAAAGTAATAATTTTATTGCACAAATGTTGGATATCCAGTGTGTATGTTCGGCTTGGCTTGTTCAGTTTTGGTAAGTATGCACACTGGTCACAACTATGTCCACGTATTTTTGTGGGTTTTCTTGTGTCGGTATTATGGGGGAGTTTGGTTCTTTTGAATTTTTACAGTGCTTCTGAGCCCCTCGATATTGGCACACTGGCCATTCACGCTAGTGGTAATACCACACATTTGCATTTTGTCACAATAGATAATTTGTGCCAGCTGCTTCACAGCCAGTTAACGAAAAACACTAGCAGAATTTTTGTTTGTGGGCGATGTCTCCAGCAGTTTGTAAGCAAGTAGAAACTAGCAAACCAAACAATTCTCTGCCAACAATTTATCACTGTGAGGTGTCCTTTCTCCACTGAGGACATAAAGTACTTGGAATTCACTGATTATACAGAACAGCACAGTTTGGGTTTGATTACATAATACAACAGTGAGTGTTATTTGAAATCCATGTCCACTTGTTTAACCAATAATGACACAAGTAGCACAACCACCATGAACAAGCATGTTCCATATGCTTGCAACCTTCTGCTCATGTGTTCATACAATCCAGCTTTATCTCAATATCTGGAGTTTGTGGGTGAGGACTATATGTACCAATTGGTGGATAAATTTGTTGAATTGACAAAGTGGGTTGCAGGAATATACAGCTTACTTTTTCGATTAAGCCAATGACCATACACGACAAAGCTAGGTAAATGGATCAAAAAAGTTGTCATATTTGTAAGAAAGTGTGTGGCAAAGTTTTTATGGTTGACCATTATCATTTGACAGGCGAAATCAGAGGCCACACACACAGTAAGTTGAATTTGAATTTTAGACTACCTAAAAATCAACTTGTATAAAAATCAACTTGTCTGTGCATTCCATAATATGCAGTATTTGATGCCCACTTTCTTATAAAGCCCATGGCTAATAAATACATAACACAACCCGATGTAACCACGGTAATCGAAAATCTGGGTGATCTTTCGGTACTTGGATTGACTTTGGGAAAATTTAAATCCATTACCAAGCACATTTCAATTGGGAAACACTTACAAGGACATATGCAAGTCATGCAATTGTATTTCATTGACTCTTTTAATTTCATGGGTCCATCTCTGGAGACTTTCGCAGGCAATTTGATGCCTGTACATTTGAGAATCACCCGATCGCTGTTTGCAGACAATATCCAGTTTGAATTGACACAAATAAAGGGAGTATTTCCTTATTATTTTGATAAGGTTGTTAGAGAGTCTGATGTGTATGTAACTCCTGTTGGAAAATCACTTTTCAAAATCATGAATAATTCCATTTATGGAAAGACTTTCCAGAATGTCCACCAGTAAAGGGACATCCGAGGCTTATTGTGATATGACACGATTTACAGGGCTGCATAATATATTGGGAAACCTACTTTAAATGCAAGGCAAATCATCGATGAATATCTAACCCTTATCGATATGTCAAAGAGCCATGTTACATTTAACAAGCCTTTGTACACTGATATTGCCTTTCTTTACATTTATTTATTATTCCTCTATGACTTCCATTATAAGTACATGTCCCAAAAATTTCCTCAGCTGGCTTTGCACCTCCTGTACTGTGGTACCAATTCCCTCATTAATGAAATAGCAGGCCATGATGTGTATAAAGTAATTACCCCAGATTTAGAGATGCTGATACATCCAACTTTGTGTCCGATAATCTGCAAGGATACCAATTAGTGAATAAAGGTGTGATATCAATAAATAACATTTTTCTCCCTTACTCGTCAAACAGCCACAACATTAGCTACAACCCAAAGAACTACCAAAATTTCCAGAACTACTTCAACATATAGCAAACCTACCATCCACTGCAAGGATATACCCAACATCGCCACAATCTCACAGCTGTGAGACAGTCGACTTTGTCTCACTGCGAGATCAACTACATGCCATTGTCATCAACATCGTCCCCTAGGTATGACAGCACTTACACTCTACTGGATTCGAAGGGAAGACCAACTACATGTAAAATATCATTATTGCGGTCTAATATTCCTACTTCAGAACTGGTTTAACATCATTCACAAGTGATTAGGAGTGATGGTAGGCCCTCCAGTGTGGTCATCCTGATTATGACAGCACATGTGCAAAGCATTGTACGAATGTATAAATATAAGTGTAGTAGAACTGTGCTCCTGTATATACAAAAGGTGTAAATACATTTTTTATGCAAATAAATGTGAAGTGACTTACAGATACATATTGTACGTATATTAAATAAGATTAATTTTTATTGATTAAATTATGATGATTCCAAAAAAAACTGATCCAGTACAATAATGTTTATAATTTTATCAAATTTGCTAAATGATGATGTCATCACGACACTGTGTTACCTATAAGTGTTGTTAAAAGATGTTTATATTAATTTTAAGATGTACTGTGTATATAATTATTTTTATGTAAAATAAATGTGTATATATTGTGATTTTGTGGATGTTGGAAAAAATAAAGTATCTAGTAATAATAATAATTCATAGTGAAACTGTTGTGTGTTTATTTATTTAAACAAAGCACTTTTCATTATTACAAGCTTGGGATAATACAAAACAGGCAAAGAAGGGGGGAAGGGGTTATAGTATATATTGGGGTGGGAAAACAAGGTTCACACATAATTATTTTTGGTTCACTCACCGAACCTTTTTTAGACGCCAAAAAGAATTCATTATTTTATAAAAATTAAATTATTATTTATATTTTATGATTGAGTTAAATTTCATTTGCAAAGATGTCACGAAACTTACATCACACTTTAAATTATGATACAAAACATGTCTGGGATTGTTAGTCTATTAAAACACATTAAAATATGTTTTCACATACTATTTATTATAAGTAAGAGTACAAAAAATGACAATTTTGATAGCACCCTGTGTGTCATAACAAATTTGAAGACACACTGATAAAATTACACATTTTGACAAACATTTTAACAATTTGAGAGCCATTTTGACATCATGTACTGTCACACTCTAACTTTAAACACTTTTACATACATTTTGAGAGACCTGGTTTAAAATTTTCAAAAGTTGTTTACAGAAGTTTGGAGCATCTAACACAATATTTTCCATCGCGTCAGGAAAACTCTCCTGATAATGCAAGAAATCTTCCTCTACAGATGCAAGTAAAAAAGTATCCGGTGTCATAAAATGTGCTGGACACCTACTTAAATCAGAACACTCAATCAATTCGTGGGTTTTCTCATTACGTAAAAGAAAATTAGCTATCTGGAAGTGAAAAGTGAATCGCATGGTTAACTAAACTGATGTACAATCCTGCTATACAAAAATGAATAGTCTTTTATAGATTTCCCAGGAGTTATGGATACATATGGGTTGGCAGGGTGGTATAAAGTCATGTTTACAATATGAAAGTCGAACTGATACTGAGACAAAACCACTATTACTCCCCCATATAACAATGAAACAGTTTCGAATGCAATAATCACCTAAAGAACTTGATTATATTCAATTTAAACTTGGAAATTTGTATGTACGAGCAAGTGATCTCGTCCTCTTATACCATTTTATACTGTATATGTATACATAAAATAATTATTTATGCAGTTAAAGTTTTATTATATTTATCATTGATAATTCATTCTCAGGATAATTCTTGCACTTAGTGGTAGGGATATGCTTTGGCAATGTTACACGAGCAGGTGTTGCATAGAGAAGGAAATGAGAGCTTCCCTTGCTGAGCATTAAATTTAGTACTCATCTTGTATGCTCCAGTCCATTATCAGCTACCAGCTGCATATCTTGCTGTAACTACTAATCGCAGCACACTTCCAACGAAGGAGGTGCAACCCCATGCACAAAGAGGTAGCCGCACCCACAGTCACCAGCAGGAAGGGGTAACACCAGCTGATCACAGAAAACCTCGTAGGAGTAATAGGGGAGTGGAGGAGAATGAAGGGGCATAACCTACTTTGGTCAAACACAGTACACCTCATAGTTGGGTGGGGGTTCACGAGCCGGGGAGGGGGTGGGGAAGTGTTGGGTTGGGGAGGAGGTACACATATTTTGTGAAATTGCACTTAGGCCACTGATGCACGAGTGGTCCAGAACAGACATGCTCTCACTACTATCTATAAAGTGTGTCTACAAATCATGACATATTAAAAAATATTAATATTCGGAATAATTTAGCTTGTAAACACCTTTTCCGAGACAAAAATTTGGAAATGTGAATAAGATTTAAAACAATAACAAATTATAAATAGTCAGTAGAATATTTAGTAAAAAGGCGAAAAGACACAGAATGAAGTTCTGTGATTCAGTAGCTTTGCTTACCCTCCACATTTATTTACCGATTTATAATACCAACATTATTTATACAAAAGGAAATGTAATGAATGTAATAATAATTAAACTGAATATTATTTCGAAAGATATTACAAATTATAGGGAAACTCCCGTTTTACCGTACACTTTCATCCATTTTCCTTTGGAAAATGGAGGACTGGAGGACGCAAAGAGAACGACTACTTACCCTGCCGAAAGAACGCGGTCGAGCGTGTAGCGTGTTGCTACTTGCCAGTTAGATTCGTCGCTAGTCACTCCCGTTTGTGAAAATAAATATGAGATAGCAGCACTATGCGTGTACAGTACAGGAGTTACGAAAACTCTGTTTCTCGAATCGGAAACGGGAAACTCAGAATGAAATACGTTTAAAGTTACGGTGGAAACAATAAAGGGCGAAACATTTCCGATATGTATAGGTAAGTATTGCTTACCTTGCTTCTGTGGAATAAACGCCACTGCCGTGAATGTTAGTGCAAATGAATGAAGTATTTAATATCACCTAAATCTCACAGTAACTGTTCGTGAAGTAAAACATTAAAACCAAGCAAATCTAAATATTATATACGGTCACTGAATTTCCATTGTTTCGAATGGTTTAGTGTTCATTGCATTCAATTCATTTCTGTTTAAGAAAATATGCTTTTTTTTTAGTATGAATCTTTGATAAAATTAATAGGAAATATATTTCAATAACTTAGAATTACCAACAAAATTCGACATCTTACATTACATAAAGTTTACCAGTAATGAAAATGCAAAAAATAAAATAAAATAAAATAAAATAAAGAACTGTCGTTTTTACTATAAAGAATTAAAACAAATATTCGTCAAGTGCAAGTATGTTCACTGAAAATAACTCATTCATAAACACAGTATTAATAAAATTTCGAACGACCAGTGGCTAGTCTGATCTTAACTTGAAACTCACATTAGGTTTCATAAATATTTTTCTGCATACGTAGTGTGATTTCGTAATAACCGTGAACTGGAAGACTTGACTGCAAAGGTACTGTTCCAAAGTTATTCGTGTTATAGGTGGAACATGATATGATTTCCTGTTGCTTTTCCCGTCCACTTCTTTCCTCATTCTTTTTTGCAGCACACATTGCCCGTTTCAGCGGTTAACGAAAAAAGACGAAGAGAAGGTTTTGGCTAGGAACCGGCGAAAAGAAGGGAAGTAAGAGGGAGAAAGGGACATGGAGGAACTACCTCAGAAAACTATCATGTTCTTGCCCGCTGAGTTGATAAATCGACCTAGTAACTGGATATCCAGTTACTGGATATACCTTACTTGGCATTTTAACGTGATTAGCGTGTGCGCTCGAGTTGCAATAGAGAAGAATATACGGAGTCTGCGAATTTGCAGTTATTCGCATTACGAATATCACATTGCCAGTATTAGCGTATAACTTTATTATTCAGTTTAACCTTTGTTAGATGAAAAAAGATAGCTAGCAACTGACTGAACACCCAGACTGAACAGTAATTATCGTACAAAAGTAGGCCTATATGGTTTTCCATAACCATGTCAAAAATACCCACGAAACTAAGAGGTACCTAAAAGTGGCAGGTTGGTACTCATAAACTTAATAACTGTCCACCACCTTTACTAATTGCCTATATTACTGACTGAACTATAGGGCTTTCAGTATATCAGTATGGGCTGTTAACGGTAAACTGAGCACTTGCGAAAGACCTGCGTCTACTTGTATGCACTTTGTGTATTTTTCCACTGTTCGTAAAATTAATAGTGTCATGGTGTCATAGTGTCAAATACAAATATTTATTTCATGCGTCGGTCAAGTGGAACTGTAAAATTATTATAAAGTGAATATGTAAAAACATATCTATTTCTGAACTTACATGTATTAAAACAGAAAGTAAATAAGACTTTCTAGGTATTCACAAATGTTTACCTAACACTATTTAATTTCACATGGTAACTACTTTCTGTCGTGTGTTGCCATCTTTACTGGACGCTCAGTGGCAGTCAGTGTAACTCTTAATATATATGCAGCTAGGAACAGTGTCATTTTTAAACACTCATTTCAAAAACGTATTTGCTGTGAGCAATCCATAATGGGTTTACTTTATAAATTGATGACGGAGATTAGTAGCTTGATGCGTTATAGAGTAAGAGGGTTGTTGAGGAGTTTCGATCGGTATTTAATAGCAAAGTCTTTGGCTCCAGTGAAAGCGAACTAAGTTGAGGATGAGCCGCGGCGTAACTAAAAAAAGGAAGTGAGGGGGTGCTGAGAAAGCTCGCCGGCCTGCGGCAACGTACGCCACAATTTACCCACATGCTGAATCCCAGACGACCCAGCTGTAAATCGAACCGGTTCACCTATGTGGCAAGCGAGTAGTGTTACTATTACACCATTAAGGGCAAGTAGACAATAAAGAAACCAGTCCGTTAAATAACAGAAAAGCGCTGGTAAGAATATATCCGAAAATCTTCGTAAAATTACGGACATTCGATTTTAATGGTATTGAAATTTCCGTAAATTTCGAAAGCATTCTGTAATTTCATTTTAAAAAAACCCATTTAGTTGTTACCTTCTTTTATGTATTTGCATTTGTTGAAGTGAGAAACAAAACTAATTTCACCCATAGGTATTTTGCAGTGTCCATAAATATATCAAGCGGGATATTAAACCAACCAGAGATAATTCGACCGAATCACTCATACATTTTAACGTGGAAAAATTAAATGTAAAAAAAAAACCTTTCAAAACCAAGCCTTTATTTATAAATGTACTAAAAGATAAAAATAATTATAGTAGTTATTACAGAGTTTGTATAACTTGTAATACGTGGCCGAACAGCCATAATAAACTTTAATACAAATTCTTATCTTTTTATCAATTTATAATTCATATATAAAAACTTGGCGCAATTTAGAACGCATACTTCATTTTCATAAGTAAGGCTGTTAACTATTGGCGCCAAGCTTTTATATAGTAAATATAAAATTATACGAGAATATTAATTTCTAGTTAAGTTTATTACGGCTATTCGACCACATCTTACAAGTTTTATAAATTCTGTAACTACTCATATAAATATTTTTATCTTTTAAGTTGATTTATTAGTACAAGCTTGGTTTTAAAAGGATTTTACAGTTAATTAATTTTGCACTTTTTATCCTCACCTATTGTTTATTATATAGGTAGACTATTCATTCATAGACTCGCCCTTCATCGGTATCGCTTGCGATCAGGCGAGTTTCAGTGCACTTTTTTCGCGGGAAGTTAAACCGGCATGCTGAATATTCACTATTCCTCTTACAAGTGTGTATGTTGACGTATTTGACATTTCAATACCAGCTCACACAGATTGGAATTTTCAAGTGGTATTCCATACACACGCGATCAATCATTCGAATACCTTTGTGTATCTTTTTACCCACACAACCATGTGTAAATTAGTACTTCCCCGGCACTGAAACTCTACACGCCTCCAGTAATCGACAACTTGTCCACCAAATACATCGTGTTTGCTATCAGGGACAACATGTGCATGGAAGCAATACAAGCATTGCTTCCCCTTTAATTTCAGTCTGTCAAATAATAATTGCTCTTAAAAGTTGCAGCCGCATATCTTTCGTTTTTCTTTGAGCAGGACTGGTATGGTTCACCATCGAGCCCGAAATAATGTCTAATTGTTATGTGGAAAATGGCGGTTCGTGTCTGACGACATTCTCTGTGTAGTGTGGAAGCAATCCTGTTGTGTGCTTCTAGTGGTACGACTGTCGAAGGCCAGTGCAGCGATAGCACCCAGGGTGCAATCTTGTCACGGGGCGCGGGAATTAGAAAGCAGTGGAAGCAACGAGGCAACCTGCGTACTGCACGATGTTAGCCGAGTGGCTACCGAACTTGTACGAGCAGTCAACATATCGACCGCTTTTTGTCTGGTATGTACAACAACCTACAATGTTGATTTTCGCGCGCTTATTGGATACGTATACGTAAAATGTGTTAACAATGGCATGTCTGGAGAACCGTTCGTGAAAACGCGTTTTCATTTTGTTCCTTCTTATCTGAAACGTAGCTTCTCAGCTTTCCTTTAACTGAAAACACGCGTGATACAACAGAATGCGTGAGTGGTTATTTACAGAAATACGCGTGACTGCAACATTCAACTACCAGATATTATTCGTCAAGATATTAAGAAAATGCCTTGGTTTATTTTAATTGGAACGTATTTAAAATAGGTGCAGTATGTGCTTGTACGTCAGTTAAATAAATTACAGTTCGCTACCATGCCATTCTCGTGGCTGCATAAAAAAAGTGACTCGAACAATCGCTACTCCATAATTACGTTAGGTTCTCGGTGTAAAACATAAAAAAACATTTGAATCCTCAAACCAATGCCATGGTAAAAAGCGATTAATTGAAATGTTGTTAGGAAATGAACCTTAAACTTGTGGATTTTATTATATCATGGTCAAAAGAATCGTCGAGTTTTGTTGTCTTGCGACTAGTAAATACTTTTCGAAACAGTTCGTTTTTGGTAATTACGTCATCCACGATGACAAAAAAACAAAAAAAAAATATATAGCCAGGACAAGGCGGGATGTTTTTTAATTGATGGACAATTAAGTTACTTGCACTCTTATTTTAAATATTACGCAAATTAAAAAGTGTTCACATCTATGAGCTGACATCTTTTTTAATTAACAGTAATACTAATAATATAACACTTTTGACTTTTTGTTAAGAATGAAAGTTTTCATAAACCCATAGTGCCAAGGCTTTCTACCGTAGCCAATGAGATGAGCGGTTCGTTTGCAAGTTCGCCTTTACCGGCTAGTCATGGCGTTTAACTGGCGTGGTTGTGAAATATGATCAAAATAAGTGCATGATACGTGAAATTTCGTTTTATTTCTGTTGAGTTTTTAGTTTACTGAACAAAATGAACTGTTCGGACGATGTTGAGCCAAGTTCTGCAGAAGTGATTGATTATAAGTGCGCAGTAGAAACAATTTTACAACACTCATTTAGCTCTTTACCATATGAAATTAAAGAAGACATAATCAGCAGTGGGTGACCAACTCCTGATCTCAACATACATACAAAAACTAAACAGTGTTATTTTCGTCTGAAAAAAGTCTTTGGACGCAATTCGGGTTTAGTGATTCCAACAACTTTCATAAGTCGGTTAAAAGGCACGAACTCAGTAAATCGCAGTTAGTGTCGTGCATGCCACTGAAACAGTTTGGTGAAACTAGAATTGAGTTGTGTTTGAGTGACCAATTCAGGTTAAATGCTCAGAATCACAGTGAAAATGTCAAAAGAATATACATAATTTGAGTGGTTTAATTGACGTTACCTGTTTCTTAGCCAAGCAGAAATTAGCTTTTAGGGAAGATGACGATTCTTCACATTCTCTAAATAAAGGAAATTTTGTGGAACTTATTTATGCTTTTGAAAGGATAGAAAAACTTTTTTTAGAAAACTCCACAGTTTTTTATGGTCTGTCAAGTGACATACAAAATGATTCGATTCAGTCCGTTTGCGATGTAGTTATACAAAGTATCAGGATGCAAATCGAGGAAACCTTGTTTGTAGGAATAATATTGGATGAAACAATAGACATGAGCAGAACATCGCAGATAATGAATTTCTTTGCGATACATTAATTCAGAAGAGGCAGTTGAAGAACGTTTTCTTGGCTTTAGTGATGTTAGTTGTGATCGGTCTGCTAGGGCCTTATCAAAGCACGTGTTTCGTGTTTTAAGTGAGTTCAAATGTTTTGAAAAAGTAATAGCACAAACATTTGATGGTGCTGCAGTCATGGCAAGTGAAGTAAATGGCCTTCAGTCACTTGTAATAGTGAAATGCACTAAGGCTATTTTTGTGTATTTTTACGCCCATAGCATACATCTGAGTCTATCATATTCAGTCAGCCACATTAAACAATGTCAAAGGTTTTTCACAACACTTATATGATTTCGAACTTTCTTCTCTTAAGTCAAGAAAGAGAACATATGGTTTAGATCAAGAAGTTAAGAAGCGATTTTATATTGCCTCTCCCACTCGTTGGAACTTCGACAGTAGGCTTGTTGAACCAGCTAGTGAATACAAAGCTGAAATAGAAAACATGTTGGAACTAAAGATTTAAAATGCTGACAAGTAGGATAGTGAAACTCTGTTAAGTGCTCGCGGGATTTTATTTAATTTACGAGATTTTGATTACAATTTCCTATTGCTTTTTTTCCACAATTTTCCCGATGACCAATGTACTTCAAGTTTTGCCAAAGAAAATGTTTGATATTAATTTTGACGTACTGAAAATAATTGAGTTCAAAGATTTTCCTCAAAAACAAATAGATCATTTCTATCCAATTTGGCAAAAAGTTAGTGAGCATAAAAGCTTAGCAGAGCCGCACCAAAACAAAAGATTGCGGATCAGTCATATTGATGGGGAAGATACAAATGCATCCTACAGAAGGGTGTACTTTGAAATTATTGACGTAATAATATCAAATTTAACGTCCAAATAATGTGCAATGGAAAAACTCGGATTTTTAGAATTGTTGGACCCTATACAAGATTCGAAACATTTAAGAATGTTTTTCCTGAAAAACGGCTTAGTTGTCTGAAAGAAAATAATGGCCATCATTTCGATTTTTCCAGGTTGCGAAGTGAATCAAAGGTTGTTTACGAAACTAATCAGTTTGAAGTTTAGAGGTTCGCAGAACCCTCATCATTTTCTGAAGACAGCTGATCTGGTCGAGATTTTTCCCCAAGTGTATACATTATCTAGTCTTATTTTCACCATTCCAGTTACGAGTGTGCATCAGCAGAACGATCCTTATCTCCCTTAAAACGTATTAGAACTTATTTGCGAAACTCACAAGGTAAAGGAAGACTGCCTTCTCTATCCATACTCAGTGTCGAAAAACAACTTCTTAATAAGCTGCGAGCACAGGATTGATTTAATGATGACGTAATTGAAGTATATGCGAAAAAAAAACAGACGAATAAATCTGAAGTATAAATAAGTACCTACTACGCTAAAGACAAAATGTTCATCAACGAACTTGTTCAGTAAGTAATCATTTATTTGTGTGTTTTTTTTGTCTTGATATAGGTCTAAGAGTTTATTAGTTGACTGGGAAACAGGATGTTCGAAAACGTGTGTTATATAATATGTGGTTCTAGTTTTAAATCAACGCACATTTTTAAACGTATGGCATCCGCGGCATGCGTGCCTTACATGAGTTAGGTAGTGTCGCAGATAAGATATGAATATTTTTAATGTTAGCCTGTTATTTGGTTTCGTGCTGTTTGATAGCTTTTCCAAGACAAAAGGGTTTAGGTGTGCTTTAATTTCGGTTTTAAAATTCTATTGGGACTTCAGTAAGTGTTGTTACATTATTAATTTGAATTAGAATACACTGATGTTGAATACCGGACGCGTGTAATGCTCGCAAGTTAAGAATGCTTTCGATAAAGTGAACACTTGAAATAAACCTTAGAAAAAAGACACTGCCCCTACCTCCGTATATTTTAACGTGCGTACTGAGTGACATGCGTTCAGTAAAATTGGTAATGATGAATGAGAAGTAGTTCCATATCTCAACGTCGAATGAAAAGTTTGAAGTAACCATTTGTGATAACGTAAATTATTTCTTTCGCTTTCTGTGTTTTAATGCATAGAAATGTAAAATTGACCAAATTTGTAACATATTTACTTTTACAATAATCCCACAGGTACACCTGACCGACGCATGAATAATGTTCCTTTTCTGTGTTGCACAAATTGCTTCCCCTTCTTAAAATCTCACGCATCGCCACTGATTGCTAGTGATTCGATGGGCGCCGGACAGACACCATTCAGACACCTACCGTACATACAAACAAGTGAAGTTAAATAAAAGCTTGTAAAAATTAGTTAGAATCAAAATATCAACATTCGAACAACGCACATGCTTTTCATATATTATAATAATTTTACAGAATTTTTTCACAATCTGTTAATGTGGTTTGTTTTACTTTGATATGGGAAACTATATGTGTAGAAGGCATTAATTGACTAACTGCCGCAGAAAAAAAGCGGCAAGTTCCTGGATACACTGGTTAAGATGGCTTCGTGTAACTTCGTGAACGTTCGTCACCCAAACTCGAAGTTATGAGGAATACGGAGCGTTTCTTTATGTCATATGCACAAAGGTAATTTCAGTTTCCCGTCATTATGGACCACGTGTCCCGATACATTGAGTGTACATTTCTCTGACGTTTTCCGTGGACACAAGGATGTATTTAGCAGTGTTGGAGCAGTTTCATATACGCTGTTCAAGCAAAGTGCTTGGCGAAATTAATGCTCACTGGAACAGCCAAGAATATGGTAATTTTGAGATCAGTTATAAATATTAGTAACACTTTTTCACAGAACGACTGGCTTTTTATACAGAGATTTTATATTACCTTAATCTCTGGAAATACCTTTTTCTTTTCAGACATAGCAACGAGGGGCCACTAAGGGCGACATTGTCACGTACATCAGATGCAGCGTCGCAGCTATGTGCAAGGATCTGAACTGACGTGCGGGCTTTACGGGAAACAACATTTTACATGAGACTTTAAGCAAAATCACTATAATATTATTTCTTGCAAGTCTATAAGAAAAATTTAATGTACGACCTTTTATTAACTTCATGAATATTCGGACATATATTTTAAGGGATTGCTGATTGCAAATTATATTTTAGGCCACGTTAAGATATCAAAACAATGGCAGTCTCATGCGCGATATACTGAAGATGGCATTTTGGAATATGAAGTGTGATACTTACGTTTGAAAAAAAGTGCAAATATTTGTATTAAATATTGCGACGCCAGCGCCCCTGGTGTCAGCTGTGACTAGTTCTCATACTACGTGAAGTGTATTTCTCCGTGTCGACACGGCTCACTACTTTTTCCTCCCGTGAACACTCCTTTCCTTATTTCCCCTCCTTACATGCGTCACACTTTCTTTGCGATCTGGAGTAGTTTATTTAAGCGGCAGCTCGTTCGTTCCCCTCCTACTCTACGCCCTGATCGCCGCCTGCGAGGGTTCCTTTAGAGGTTGCCTACTACAAATTACAATGTTAATTTGTCGATAATTCGACCTAACTCAAATAAGGCACTGGGTGTCAGACTCAGTGCCTGAGCCGCAATAACATGTTTTTTGTATAACAGTGAGTCGTGGATCAATGGCTTCAATATGGGTTAAATTTAACAGTCTTAGTGTTTGTATGGCGTCTGAGTAGGTGAGTGCAGACAGTGATTTAGTCCTCTTTCAAAATTTGGTTTCGGCCCGCCATACAAATATAGTTTTGGCGTAATTTGTATTCTGTTTACTGTGTTTCCTATGTTTAATATATAGTTTTTTTTGTCAGTCGCCCATTAAATTCAATTATTTTTAATGTGCCTTGTATCCACGACCCGCAAGTAAGGGGCCTTAAAAGATTTTTAATTTTCTCGTTCCGATCTCTAGTTGTGCAGTCGGTTGGTACGCCACCGATCTGGGCTACGGGAGGCTCTGGGTTCTAATCCCAGGTAAGGCAAGGGTGTTAATTTAAGTTAGGTTATAGGTTAGTCTGTAAGCCGTCCCCTGCTAAGCTTTCTAGAATGAAACCGGGGACGTTAAAAAGCCCTTTACAATACAATACAACAATTTGCTCGTCCCATTTTATCCGTTAGTGCTGTAATGGACCATGGGACTGCCCCCATGGTTTTCATTATAATTTTAAAGCCAGTTTTAATAGAATTTTAATATGTTTTTTGTTTGAAGAGAGGCTTTAAATGGTCAACAAGGCCACCCTCCATTCATTGATTATGTCACTTGAGAGTTACAACCGCGTATTTGCAGAGATTATTCAATTTATGTGTTTGAACACTAAAGGCTTTTCACGATAAAGTGAGCACTTTTGAAATCAACCTTAGAAAAAAATCACTGCTCCTACTTGCACATATTTTTACGGGCGCACTGAGTGACATTCGCCCAGTAAACAATTGTTGCGAAGTAGTTCCATATCTTAACGTCGAATAAATCGGTAAGTTAACAATTTCTGATAACTTAAATCATTTCTTTGACTTGGTTTTTTTTTTTTTTTTTATGAATTGAAGTGCACAAATGAGCAGATTTATAAAATATTTACTTTCCTAATAACTTCAGAGTTTCACTTGATCGAAGCATGAACAAAGTGATGAGGCCTGTGACAATATTAATCTTAAATTAGGCGGAAGAATACACAACTTGCATATAAGTTGATCTTAAGCAGGGCTTTCAAAAGTGCTCATTTTACCGTGAACAGCCTGTAGGAGGCTTATTGGGCCGACCCGGCGCCTCTCCTTGCAAGAATACTACAGGTAATAATTGTAATAAGGTTGGTTACTTGGCATTCAAGAGGAAAATATGTAATATTTAATGTTTGTTCAAGCAGTGCCCAATTGCAAATATATATATATATATATATATATATATATATATATATATATATATATATATATATATATATTATATATATATATATATATATATATATCTGAGTGTGGTAACTGAAAGGTAAAAGTGAACCTGACGTGTCTACGCAATAATTATATATGTTTTCCTATTTAGCATCCAAGATAAAACGACGTAACTTTGCGTTTCCTCAAGCAGTAACCAATTGAAAACACATTTTGAGTGTGACAACAAAAATGTAAAATTGAACCTAGCGTGTCTAATAAGCAAACGTATTATGGTACTACGTGTGGTTAAGAATTTTAGTGTATATTTCCTACGAAACATTTGTAACTTGTAGTGACCACGTGACACTTATATGTGGACACCAACAGGAAATCGAATCTGTTGATATCCATAAAACGAGCCTATTATGTTGTATGCGCTATTAAGATTGTTGAGGTATATTTTAATTGCTGTAAGTAAAAATGCCAAACTTTCTTTGACCTTCGAGGATAGCCTCTTAAAGGCCATTGCGATAAAATTCGAGGGGTTATTTTTCAATTACTATGTGAGGAGATCATGTTATTAGAAAAGGGTACATTTGGAGGTTTTAAGCAACGTGTTCTTCCGGCTTTGTTTCCCCCACATGTGAAATGGCAATGCGAATGGGACTTTGTCTTTCATTTTCAACAGCCTGATGAGCCAATGTTTGATTTTGTCGATCCCAAATGTAAATTTCACAATACATTAACTATGCAAATCAGTGAAAGTGGTTTGGTTATTGTCATCATCGATAATCTGGCTCTGTAAATATGTGTGCTCTGTACGCTAGTAGCTATTCCACATAATTTTTGTGAGTGGTATCAGTTAGGTGTTGAGGTGCAAATTGCCTCCAGGGAATATCGGGCTAGCTTTCCACCTCCGATACGTGTCGGTTGCGGCTCTGGCTCCCCGCCATCGGGGCACGTTGCCAATCTACAGGATATCTCGCGATGCTGTTCAATTGTGCATTTTAGCATTTGCGCCATCCAGGGACATGTTGCAAGGAACTGTCCTCATAGCAGGCAGTTGATTTCTGAAAGAAAGTGTTTTGTATGTGGTGAGCTCGGGAATCTACGTAGTTCCTGTCCAAAGACGGGGGATGCAACATGACTGGATTGCGGTATGGGTCATCCAGTCGCGTGAAGGAGACAGTCCCATGTGATAATCAAAATGTTTCTGCTTTGGTGGACCCTGGGGCCACCTAATGTGTGATAAGTAATTCCTTTTTAGAGAAGCTTCTGACATATAGGTATAGGCCGTTCACGATAAAGTGAGCACTTATGAAGACCTAGTTACTTTTTCCTTTCAACCAAATTATATCCTTCTCCCACTTGTTAATGTAAACCCTGCCATACGAGTAATAAATACAGTGTATACATTCACCATACCCGAAACCAAAAGTCCGAGGCCACAATAAAATGTATTTATTGGTTATTATGTCTGATGAAACAGCTTCAAAAAGTGCTCACTTTACTGTGAACGGCCTATAGGTAGTTGGGCTTAACGTCTCGTTGACAGCGAGGTCATTAGAGACAGTTCTGGCATATAATATAATATCCAAAGCATATACAGTGCATATGACAGAGAAAAGTTTGTATGTTGGCAACGGCGATATTCTTAGGAGCAATATAAGTTAGTCGCTTACCTGCATTTTATGATTGGTAAGTTCTCATAGACGTCTCATTTTGGTTTTTTTTTCCCCACCTTACTTACGGTGTGAGATTAGGTGTAGAAGGATATGTTAAAATTGTAGGAAATAATTTTACTATCCTGAACGCCTATAACCTCGCCTCTTAGCCAAATCCCTTTTCCTACCAGCCGATAGCTCGAAATATAAGTCTATTTATGATCATTTCCAACTTTTATGAAGGCCTGTTAGTTAAAATTTTGGGTTGTCCCTCTGCTTCATACAAAAAAAGCTTACTCCAGAGATACAACGTACTGCATGCATTCGCACTCAGTTTAATAATATTTTGTTTAGAACTATGCCTTATTAGGCGTTAGTAATACTCCTATTTTCTCCTTGTTTTAATAATATTTATTATTAATGAAATAATATAGTTTATGGATAAAATATTAGAAAAATTTCAATTTAACAAGAAATAACACAACTTTATGTAAACAGAAGTATAAATCAAACTGTGATACATGACATTTTTAGGAAGCAACATAATACGTCATACGTGAGGATATTTTTAAAATATTAAGTTCAAAAAGGGTGAAGATAATGCGAATAGACTCTAGTGAAAGATCGCAGATGGAGTTCAGCTGTCGGCCATCGCATGGCAAACGCATTAAAGTATTTCATATGGACCGGCGCCACGCAGTCTGCCGCCGTAATGCGGCACCCGACGTGATATGTAAGCCAGCTAGATTTCTCCCTGGAGCTTGTTCTGTATGAGACGCAATACTGGTAACATGCTTTATTTCTCGCTACCTTACTATAAGTTCACGTCGGGAGCCGCAAATGTGCATTGCACTGCAGTGACATACTGCGAAGCGCCGGCCCATATGAAATGCTTTGATGCGTTTGCCATCTGAAATTTGAAAATATCTACTTTAAAAAGCAAAACTTAGTTACGACAATCTAAGACAAGAACATTACGAAACACATTTGAGAATTATCTACGTACCACGAACTTCGTGTGTGTGTGCTGGTCTGGAGGGGCGTATATGACAGTGTATGTACCGAGTTCCACATAAGAACTACAAACATGTACGTGTATCCCTGAATAGCACTCGTAGAATGTGTAAGTGTAACTCATAACGCCTGTCACAATCTACTTAATTTGCACATGCCCCTCTGCAAGGCCTAGAAGTACGTCATGCAGTTACCTCATCATGTATTACACTCATTTTAATATTGAGGTGTTGGCAACAAAAATTGTCATTCTCTGTATCAATTAACGGCCATTAACTGAAACAGAAACAACAGTACTAGGTTCCACTTAAGCACAGAACAGCTGCTGATGAAGCATGACACTCACCTTGTTGATATCTCTGCCAATAAATAAACCTTTGTTCTGTGAGCTGAAATTTTCTCTCAATGTAACCACTTTAAAATAAAATAAATACGTTTTGCCATTTACAAAAGAAGGGAAAAGTTAAATGTCTACACATACAAGAACGTAAAGCACCACATTTAAGTCTCAGCTTTTCAATTTTTATTTCAATTTCATTTTGGTCATTTACAAACCTATTATGAGCTGAAACCACAATAATATAGATAACACTGGATGGCAAAAAGAACCAAAACATCTAAAGAAATACTTCGTTACGTTAAGAACAACTGAAAATATTTCTGCCTTGTTCCTTAGTTTAAGATAATTAGTTCACAAATAAACGCTTACTGGCTTAAACTTTAAAAACTTGCTTTACAGGCGTGCTCTTACTCGGTGAGACACTATAACTCTTTGTAGGGCATTTGTGGTTAAGTGCTGGAGACTAAACTTACGACGCGTTTACAACATGGCGCCGGTTGAAAAGCGGTAGAATCAGTTCCATTATAATAATAATTAAAATGAATAATACCAAGCTTTCAGGTGTAGCAGGACGTTGCTTTCGAAGGAAAATCAATTTTATTTGTTAGGAAGCAGGAAAGGATATCTTCAACTGCCACAAGCTTCACTATAGTGTTGGGTGTTCTTTTGCCTAAGATTACTGCTGAGGACGTACGTCGTCTACAAACCTATATCTACCTGCTACAGCTGCAACGCGGAATGGGCTATCTATCTGTCACTTTCTTCTTTGCGGAAACATATTAAAATAATTGTGCTAGTTAGAGACTTACGAACACGCTAACAAACTATACGAAAAATACCTGCATTGCATCTACTCTCTGGTGGCGGAAAGAGCGATCTTCCTAACTGACTGGACCAGGCTACCTTATGATAGTTTCTCCGGCCAATGAGAGCGCAGGGTTTGAACCTGCCAGCCAACCGGAAGGCTTACTATCTAAACCACATGAAAACGACTCACAGCAACGGCCTAACTTAAAAATACCATATAGTACAAGGTCTCGAAACGGCGATCAAATACATTTGAGACCAACAATAAAAAAATAAGAAAAGAAATATAGGTTCATATAAATACAAAAATAAAACTATCTAACTTACCCATTTAAACATCAAATATTGCCACCCTTACATCTAACATATAAATACCATATCACCAGGAAAATAATAAAAAATAAGTAAAAAATTACAATTTTGCAACAATTACATAAATTAAAATATAGCGTGACAAACTTGGAAAGAAATTCATGAATTAAGCATACAGTTAATAAAACGTAAAAAATGACTGTGTCACAGCAGGCACTACTCCTACCTGCATATAATTGAATAGGCGCACTCAGTGGCATGCGCCAAGTATAGTTGGTAACGATGGAGAGAAAGTAGCTCCAGGCCTTATCGTCGAACTTCAAATGTTAGATGAATACTTACAGAAAACTTAAATGATTTCTTTCACTTTATTATTTTTTTTACGTATCTAAGTGTAAAATTAGCAGACTTGTAAAATTTTTTTTTTTTTAACAATTTCACAGCTTCACTTGACCGACGCATAAATGACGTGATCAGGTCCTTGGCAATGTTAATTTTATATATGGTGGAAGAATACACAATTTGCATAAAAGTATATTTTAAGCAGTTCTTCCAAAAGCTGTCAGCTTGCCGTGAACAGGCTGAGTTCTTTTCCGGTAACGAAACAAAGTAACACAATTTATCGCTATTTATGTCCCTCAAATAAAAGTTATTATAGCGGAAGTAAAGTGCTTTCCGAGAATGTGGGACTCGTGTGCCTGCATTCAGACAGCACATCGACAATTTTCTGTTTATGCCGCTCGTACTTTTAGGGCAGATTTGCTTCAACGAAGCGCCAGTTGAGCAAACCATATTTTAAATAAATAAATTGAAATGTCATATGCACTTGTCTTGATAACTGTAGTAATTAGCTGTAACGGATTGAACATGTTTAGTATATTTACACGTGCGTGTGTTTCTCTTTACAGCAGGAAAAAGAAACGGTCGTTCAGTTACCGGAACTCAACCACGGCTCACGGAATAAGTATTAAGGATCGAAGTCCAAGTAATCATTAGTAAACGTAGCTGGGCCAGGGGATTTCGTAATTCATTTCATTGCAATTCAAGAGCGCTAGTGAGTCAACTGTTATAAGTACGGATCAAATCACTCCATAGAATAACTAGGTAACAGTTATACAGAGATTAAAACGAGAGCGAAGAGTATTCTAAACTGCCGACGTTACATCCCAGTGAATGAGCCATGTACTTGAGGTAAACTTCTGCGTGGGCTACCTAATCGCTGTTCTTCGGTCAATAATTGTCGAATTTAACATTGCAGATGATTGAATTACTCACGATGTCCGGTTTGCACACAGGAAAATCTGATATTTATCGTGTATTCTAAGTAAGATCATTAGAATGTTAGAACGCGGCAGTCATGTTGCGTTCGCAGTTTTCTGCAGATTACCCTTCAAGCGTCGCGATACAAGTGTAATCAGAAAATATTCTGTCTCCCCTTAGTACAAGAAAAATCGAGAAGAACAGCGTCAATGAGTGGAGAAATGTCCTCTAGACAGAAAAGTGTCGCGGGGACAGGAAAGTAAATGGAGTCCCACGTCAGCTAAGTGGTGCTGGATACGAGATAATAGTCTTAACGAAGACAAGATGTGTGTTGCGCCAGGTGTAAGCAAGTGCTCCGCCCTTGTAGTGAAGGGCCTATTCTGTCTGCCTCCTCCCCCACCCCCTTTTTCTCACATTTCCAACACCTTACACTTCTCTCAAGCCGGACCATTCCAGAGACCATCCCCTGAGGTGCCAGTGTTAACAAAGAACCACTTTTAACGGAGTCCCTTCCCCCGTGAACTTTCACCTTTTACTAGAGAGCGCCAATTCGTTTCAATGGCCTTCCCTGCCCCATCTCTTATGTGCTCCCTTTCAAACCCAACTCTTATTGAACGGTTTCCAACACACCAACATGCCTTTCTAACCACTCTTGGCTCGATGTGGTCAATTTATATGAATCATCATATAATTTTTTTTCAGAAATATTTTATATATTTTAACATGACGAAAAGGGGAAAGAATTAATGCGGAAGCTGAGGGAAGTTCTATACAAGCTATTTTGAGCCTGAAAAAAGTTGCATGTATATAATTATTAAATAAATATTATAAAACCCTTCTTAGTTATTTCACTAAACAATCGTTAAAAAGGCTTTCAGACCAACCATTTTTTTCCAGTGCCAATACTTCATTTAGAATAATCCGTGAATACGATTTACTCTAAAACAGACAGGTAAAAATCCGTCGAATTAAAAACTACTCAGGCGGTATCTAATTAAAATGCATTGTTCACTGGAGGCTGAATTTTATCCACCATCTAAAACAAACAGTAAAAATTTGTACGCGTTCTCTAGAAAGCTCTCAGTAATAATAATCAAACATATAAGGTATAACTGCAAACACGAAACAATGAAAATGACCCGTAATATTATATTCAGAGAAGTGCAAATCCTAAATGTTGTGAATGTTACTGATCTGATTACCATATTTCCTCTCAACTTTTCAGCCTCCCCCCCTCCAAAACCACTGTTTCACTATGCATTTTAATGTCTTAATCATCAGGTACACGTTAAATAAATTACTCAACTACATACGCGCCAGGAGAAATAATTTTTTATATTTTTTACTGGTAGATGTGTTCTTTAATAGCTGTCCCGTTTATGAAACGAACTCAAGCGGCGCTGACTTCCAATTACGAGGTGATTAAAGAGTTTCCTGTGTTGAATCCCCAGGTAAGTGACATGAAATAGGTTTGATGCCCAATGATAATTGTGTTTAGTGCGTTTAACTAAAATTTTCTTTGTAATTCGTGTTGTGCAAATGTTGTCTAGGATTTTGCGTATTTCACTGCATAAGTAAAAAAATTAAAAATAATAAAATTTTGATTTCGGGTAGCAAATGTGTTAACAAATTTGTACGATATGATGATACTTTACTTTGCCACAGAAGATACTAATTCAAGGGCCTTAGATTTTGTCGAGTTTTGCAGACAATTATAAAAGTTTTTATGTAGTTAAATAAATGTATAGCAAAATTAATTCCTCATATGAGTGATGGAAATTTTCTTTTAATTGAACATAAATGAATTCAAACACAGAAGAACTAGTACTGATTATGCAACCTCTGTTTTCGCAGTTTTCTGTGTACTTAGTTATACTTTATGGTAATATTTGATTATAATTATAAACATAGAAATTAGCGATCAGCAGTTCTATGAAGGATAACCGTATGGTAAAGTAATGAATGCATTCATATTTAAAAGCTTGGTATCTTTATTTTCCAGTTCGCATGTGTGATAAGTCAGTTGTATAACAAAATTTGGTTTTTAATTTAGCACTTCAAATATTCCATAGAATTTTAGGTATAATAACAGTATAATATGTGTTTATATGATGTAAAATAAACAACCCACTTTTACAATTTTTTTTTTGTTTTATTAGTATACTATGAAATTTTTTTAAAATTCTGGAGTATATACTATTACATTTATTATTATTAATTTCGTTCCATATATATGTGTGTATGTATGTAGGTGTGTGTGTGTGTGTGTCTGTAGGTGTGTATGTGTGTGTGTATGTATTCTCTACGGCTGCAGTTCATTCAGCAAAACGTAAAATCGGAGAACAATATTATTTTCAGTAATATTTATACGTACTAAATGCATGAAAGTGTAAAGCAATGAATTTCGAACTTAACGAATCTGAATTGAACAACCTCAGCATATTGCAAACACATTGCAAATCATGTAATTTAATGTATGGTAACAATATAATATTAAATAACAAGCTCTTTAATATAGGTACAAGTACTGACGTAAAAAACATTTCAAGCAAGCATTGTAGATATACATACAGTAGGAGCCAAAAATAAATACAGTTTGCTTGCTTTACAACCTTGAAAGTGGCTATTTATTTTAGTCTCACCCGATATAAAGTTTGAAACTTTATTATTTCCTAAATTTAATAATCAGCATTTCTTTGTAAATAAATTCATTCAGCAAACAAACATTGACCTAGTAGTATTTGTCAGTCAACTTCGATCAAAATTATTTCATTAATCAAAATGACGTAACTACATATAATAATTAAATACGTAAAATTCCGTTAAGGATAAATATTAAAACAGCGTTTTATAAGGCACGCGTGTTCTAAATCGTAATTTAACATTTTATGTTACAAAAAAGATTCAAATTTTTGGAGCTACTGCAGACTGTGTCATTTAGAACATAATTAAGTTGCCAACTGTTTTCGACAAATTTTACTAATAATACAACCTAAATCGACAATACATTCATATCCATAGGTATCCAATACTAACCTGAATGACATTCAGTAACCAACGAAACTTTAGGACATTGATGAAAGGGATTCTTGTGACAATAAGACTCATATATCACCACATACTATATTACTATTTTTTCTTATTTATTAATTGGCATTGTTACCATAATCGAAATATTTCAAATTTTTAATTCTTCTACTTTAATCGTACACAGATTTATTTCAAAGCAAAAAGGGTAAAAAATAATATAGCGCTTTGTATTTCTTTGACCGCGTATCCATGAAAACGGAATATTCAATATATGTGTTTAACTCACATTCCATACCGCGGTTATAAATTCCATGCCTAATTTTGGGTGGAGTGACAATTTGAATATAGTGCCCACGCCAGATGCCCACTAGCCATCTGTATGTGTCAATATTTAAGCCTTTTTCTTTTTTTATACAAACGGAAATGTCAGAAATGAGAACTTGTCAATCACCTGAGAAATGTCAAATCACATGTATAAAAGTGTCGATGACGTTTGCTATATTTGATTTACCTACAAAAACAGAACATTTTTAATCTGAAAAATAAGATTTAACATAAATTAAAAACATTCAAACAGTATAGTCGAAATGCTTAGAAGACAAAAATAGATTTAACTAATCATCAGTCTCTGGTTTTAATGTGAATCAACATATAGATTTCAAATAGCCATAGAAGAACACGTTTGGAGAAAGCAATGTTTAAAATGTGAAAAATCTTATTAGCAAAATTTGATTAAGATGTTCGAAGGGGCACAACTGGAGTACAATTATGTAGACACAGCTGTAACAAGAAGTTATCGATATAACTAATGAGCCTACTTTCCTCTACATGAATGCAAATCAATTTCATGTTCTTAAAAGTTTAGATGCTAAGTAAGCCTTGACATTTCGTTGATAGCGTTATAATTATAAATGAAACCAGAAACAAATGCAATACTAGTAATACAAATACGCACGTGCCTTATCTGGGACTCAAACCCAGAACTCCTCATATGCTGGCCTGCAAACTACTGCGGAGGTGTGACTCCGAGCATCAACTTCGCTAGCAATCAGCCTACAGATTTGTTAGAATTGGTTTACCGTTTTCAAATATATACAAGGGCATCGTTTTGAAAACAAGTGCGTCATTTACATAAACCTCGTAAGTTTAGACTACGTGGTCTACCATAGCACTATTCGTGTGCTGAATTTCCTCGAAATAGGTTGACTGGTTCCCGAGGTATGGTATAAAACCTCTAGCATCGCACACTACTATAGTACAAAAAGGCCTAAAAACAGGCTCTGTATATGCATACATGACGCTTCTAATAGATAATATCAGCATACAATGTTTGGTTGAAATATATCAAATTGGTACTTAATAGATATGAAAAACGTACCTAAATAATTTATATTGCGCCATTTTGAAATGAAATGTCTAATCGACTTAACATACGTAAGTTTACATGGCCTGCTGTCGTGCTACTTGTGTGAGAATTTTGTGGTAATTAGATAATTGGCTCCCGAGGTACTGCACATTATCTACGGACACTATCTTACGAAAATACTCCAAAAGATTATCTGTATCATCATATAAGATGCTTGTAATGGACACTCTAAGAATCTAAAATTTAATTGAAATTGGTTAATTTTTTTAAGTAGAAATAATAAATTATTCTTAATTATATACTTAGAAGCAATGCGATAAATAAAGCCAAACTCACTTAAAACAAGACCCACTGTAGCATACTTGTGTGCAAAGTTCGGTGGGAATCGGTTGATTGGTCACAGACATACGACATAAAAGCTCCATTTTCTCATATGATGCTATCCTTCATTATGGAGAACTAAACGGCCATGCATTTTCACATTCTATGTGTGTCATAGACACTGATACTGATTACAACTTCGGGTGAGTTACATATTTACGGACAAATAGGACCAACTAGAAGTAAGTCACCTATATGCACGACTGCATTACTATCAAATTATGTTGGTGTTTCAATTCCCATTTACAACTCTGCTACAGGTTCACAGATCACACAACACCGAAGATGCTAACTACACTGTACTACGTTCATTACTGTTTGGCTCTCGGCCAGTAAGTACCGAGCTGAAAGTGTCCCAGACAAATTTTCTCGTTTACATATAGTAATGTACAGACCATCATATTTATTTAAGTTGTGTGCACTTTGAGAGTATATGACGTAGTACTTGGTTGCAGAGAACCCTTACGAACCCGTCTGGCGAAGTAATATTTTATCGCTAGTGTCTTCAAACAATCGAGGCCCTTGCTACACCCTACGCTGTAGGGTGACACGGGGTTCTGTCCCAAAACGCAAACGGCCTGAAAATTTGAGTACAAAATATACTTCCTTTAGAAACCACAGAAAGGCAGAATTGGTAAAAATGCACATCTACAAAACAACACACAAGTCTTCTGGGAACGTTTGCCATATATTTGAACACCAACCTCATTTCATATGTTGCATGCTGAATAAAAACACAAAAAAACTGTATGTATTCTAGTATTTTCCAAAATACTACATTACATCCCACGCCATCCAAACGATGATATATCAACCCATTAATTTTGCTAACTCCTCTAAAAGACATCAAAGGATTGATGCTACTTTATATAATACTGATATTCCAAAAAGTATCTAAAACCAATAATTTTTATAAACCTTTAAAAGGCTGACATTAAAACTGACAACAATTCACAACTAACAGCCTCCACTTTGTCACAGTAAACCTTGACATAGTAAAAATCTCAAAAACAACTAAGCTAGATTTGCTGGAATCGACACATTGCAAAGAAATGGTGTTCTTAACATTTTATTTTGGCAATTAAGAAACTTTGAAAATGCAAACATTTATGACATTTTCTTGATAAATATGTATTTTGATACCTGGCGTGGTGTTGAAAACTACTATTAAATTCTCTGATCATTTTCAGAAACAAAGGCTGAAATATATTAATAAAACTTTTCCTCTCAGCCTCAATTTACTTTTAAAACATGACACGGGCAGCATTCCTTTATCACCGACTTAGGTCTTTCAAAATGCCTCACAAATTAAAATTTTCAAAATTACGTGTCATTTTCGTTTCTATAAAACATTGACTGTAAAAACTCTACATTTTAATATTACTTTTTGCTATTATCATAGCTTTTTGATTTTCCGTCATAAATAAACTACAGAGAAAAAATAACAGCAGAAATATTAGGACTACAATGTCACTTCTACTTTTACAGCCAGAAGGGCTCTACATAGTGATTTTAGATAAGTTTGGTTTTCCAGGTCAGTCCCCAGCAGCCGAAGTCTCTGACGACCAAAGCTGTTGCTGCGGTATTTATACTTAAATCTAAGAAGGGTCACATCAAGTAGAAGAGACGATGATTATATATTTAGCCAATAACATACAATAACATGTTCTGGACACATCATTTCCCAGGAATTATACGCTCTCAGCATACTCTTTTTCGTAATGAAAACACGTCGCTCCCACCTATGCGCGTGGTGACCCGAGCACTCCACTGTGAGCCGGGCGGGAAATACAGAGACCGCCATGCTTTAGTCTAGCACTCGCTGCCTTGTTGTTCGGTCACCCGCGATCACCTAGCTGACAATTTTTTTGTGACACAACACATTCGTTCATGTCGTCGATATCACACTGCAAGTCTACATAAGGTAAGAAATACACCATTTTTAATAATCTTAAAGTCCAGTAGATGTAATGTTAGCTGTACTACCATGAATAATTTCTTGCATTGCGCACACATAGTTGACGGCAGGCCTACAGATAGTGTGGCGTGGAAAAATCCGAGCGAAGACAATCAATTAGGGGCGTGTAAACGTATTGTATTGTACATGAGACATCCAATATCTCATTCACCGCCCCAAAGTATCACCTCCTCTGACGAACAGGATAGCCAGGATTCCATTCCAATGGCCAGTTTTCTGTCAAACCCCGAAAATCTTCTCTCCAGGATCATCATCCTCAAGTCGCACTCCTCAGGCCTCCAAAGCTCGAAACAAACCCAAATCCTTATGACACCACCTTGCAGACTACATCTACAGCAGCAACAAATAATGTCCAAAAATCTCTATCTTCATTACGAGAGTCGAGGAATGACCCGGCATACCAGGGAATAAACCCATAACCTCAATTCCCTGTATAGAAATCTCTGTTTGCTGACTGTTGATGGTAAATCAAATATCACATATATTGCCCATTATTTTTGACAAAATACAACAAACATATTACATGGTAAATGGAGATGCATACCCTAATGATAAATGAGCATGATCTAAGAGAAAACCTTCGGTGCTGGAGATTGACACAGACAAGAAAAGTCCTCTTAAAACTTAATTACAAACAAGATGATACATAATATTGCAAAAATAAGAAGATCTTTAACACATAACAAATTACCCAAACAATTTCAAATATCACATAACCTTAAAAAAATAGGACAGTACTTATCGAACTTAAACTAATTTCAATTGGGAAATATGCATTTGGCGACATTCCTAGAATCCCCAACATCCTCTATCACCACAGTAACTGGATTTAAAAACTTCTGAACTAAAAAAGGATCAACATATTTGGGAGCCAACTTGGCGCTAAATTAAGAAGCCTTCTTGATAAGGTATTATGTCTCCAACATTACATTATCTACCACCTTAAATAAAACAGTGCCTGGATTTTTATCATGGCGAGAAGCCAATTTGTGAATGATACCATTTTAAATTCTGTGTAACTTCTTCCCATATAACCTCAACATCTTTTACCTTCTTCACAGAGTCCCAAACAAGATCCTGTAACCCCCGTATATTAATAAGAGGGTGCATTAGTCTCTGGCCAAAGAATACCTCTGAAGGCATCTTCTTCGTGGCGTCACTCACGACATTATTGAATGCTTGATTTAGCTGGTAAAAACCCACATCCCATTCCTTATGATTCCCCCTTTGGAATGACCTTAAAGTGATATTGAGGTTCCGGTTATACCTCTCTACCAGATTCGCATTAGGACAGTAAGGTGTTTTTTTTTTACATCATATTGATACCACAGGCAAAATACAAATTTTTCATTTCTAATGAAACAAAATAGGTTGTGTTATCAGTCACCAAGTACATGGGAGAACCAAACAATGGGAAAAGGCATTGATCAGAATTTTACAGATTTCCGAGGACTAAATTGATCTTAGTGGTAAAAAGGACACAAATTTACTAAACTTATCAATGGCTACATGGATTGAAGTAAATCCAGCAGTGCCCCTATGTAAAGGCCCGAATAAATACAAATACACCCGTTCCCATGGAAAGGTAGCAACCGTAGCATTATAGTGGCTTAAAATTTTAGCATTCCATGGCTTAGAGTGTAGACAGTACTCACATTGCTCCACCAGAGTTTCCACTTCCTTACTCAAACCTGGACAGTATATAAAAATCCCTGTATCCTAGAGATCGTTTGTTCTTGTCCTAAATGGCTACCGAACTAGGTGTTATGAATAATGGAACATCTGACCCCTTATATCCTTAGGAACATAGAAATTAAAATGAATGGTTCTGGGATGGACATATCCTATTAAACCCTTCCTTATCTCATGAGGACCAGCCTTCTCTGCAGCTATATCCACTTTTATCACAATGTTCTCTGGGTCCGTCTGCTGAATCTGTTGTATAGTTATATATACCTGAGGGAATTCCTGCATCACAGCAACATTCTCTATCTGATCCTTTTTTCCGGTAACATCATGGAGACCTTCGTCTACCACTTCTACTCTGGGGAGTTCAACCCCTTAGATTGTCATACACTCCTTTGAATCAGACGAAGTTACCTCACAGAATTCCTCCTCATCAAACATACACGACAGACAGTTGGATACCCCATTCTTCACAACCTTTATATGCTTAACTGTAAACAGAAATTTCGCCAATCTTACTAACCATCACACTAGTCTCCTTGCTAGTTTATTGGTGGATAGAAACCAACTAAGGGCTTGGTTATCTGTGTGCAACTCGAACCCACTCACTTCCAAGTAGTCAGAGAACTTTTCCATGCCGAAAATCGCTGCCAGTAACTCTTGTTCGTAAATAGAACATTTTTGTTCTGCCGAAGTTAAAAGTCGGCTGGCGTATGAACTGGCGCAATATGTTCATTTTTGGTCTGGCATAAAACTGCCTCTAAGGCCTTGGAACTAGCGTCTACTTGAAGGGAAAAATATTTGTCGAATTGGAGTAGACGAATTACAGAGGATTTTGTTAATTTCTCCTTGAGCAAACTTAATCAGACTGCTGTTCAGGTCCCAACACAAAAGCTACATCCTTCCATTTTTAGTGCATTCAATGGTTCAACAATATAGGAAAACTGTGGTATAAATTCTGCGTAGAATCTTACCATTCTTAGAAATCTACATAATCCTCTTAAATTTGTCGGAGCATGAAAAATCACAACAGGACAAATTTTTTCAGGATCCATCAATAAGTTACCATTACTGATTTCAAATCCCAAATACTTCGCATAGGTTTTGGCCCATGTTACCTTTTCCAGTCCTTTTACTGTCATACCAGCATCCCGCAAAACTGACAGAAACAATTTAAGTTGCTGCAAGTGCTCTTCAAAGGTATTATATACACACACACCATTATATATAAGTAAACAGAAACTCATTTTGATACTTTACAAGCACCTGGAGAAGAACATTTGCACGTTGCCTGAGGCTCACAATTCACTCCCATTGGTAACCTCTGCCATCGAAATTGTCCCCATGGGGCCATAAAAGTTAAAATTTCGCGAGTAGCCGGATGAAAATCGCTTTGTAGAAAAACTGTATTTAAATGTAAGATGGAAATTTATCTAGCTTAACTCACATGCTGAAAACTGATCCTATGGTTGGTAGGGGTACGGGTCCACATAAATCTTTTTATTAATCTTGCGATAAACACAGATTATCTCGTACTGCCGTGGCACCTTCTTGAACACTAAACAAGCGGGACTGGAGTACAAGCTATTCGAAGGTTCTACAATATTTTGGAATGTAACTCAGATATTAACACATTAAAAAATCTTTAATTTTGGATGTGCCATCCTATATGGAACTGAAGAACCTAAGTCCTTTCTCTTAGTTGTAAAACAATAGATTTTTCTTCATAAAGACCAAGTTTTACTGTAATTACCCCAGCAAATTCATTGTGTAACTATATTAATTAATTTTTTTTAAGTTCAGATTCTTCAATATATGAAACCTTTTGGGGAAAAAAAATTATGAAATAGCAACAGGGCGCAGTTTGCAGAAGTCAAAAATTAGTTCCTTTGGTATTGCCCAGAAATTCGATACCTAATAACACCACACGACTAAGTCCTGGTAATATTCTAAAGTTAAATCTCCAAGAAAATTTTTCAACTTTAACCTTAAACTAAGCTACACAACTAGAATATATTATTCCTCCATTAACCAATGAAAACTCTATTGTTTCCTGTCTTTGAACATGAATTACACCTTTAGTTAAAATACGGAACTAATGATTACAAAAATCTTGACTGATCAGGGAACATGTAGCCTAGGAGTCCAATAAAGCTGCTACCCTAACCTTATCGGCTGTAACTATAGCAAGCCATTTTGTCTTTCAAAGGATAAGCTGTTTATGCTGTGCTTACCAATTTCCTTTTCCTGTTGCGGGCAATTGACTCTAAGGTGTCCTTTCTCTTGACAAAAATAGCACTGCACATTCGTTACCTTATAACTGAAAGTATTTTTCGTTACACTTGTTTCCTCCGTTTGGATACATGAACTCCTGTTTACTTTTAGCAGCAGTTTTACTCCTATGGGTAGCATTTACAAATTTCCGAAAAAAAACAAACAATCCTTGGCTAGATGGTTCTTACGGCTACAAATAAAACAAACACGATTCACTGGCTTCCTGTTCTCAGCTACATTCCCTTTGGAATATTTTGAGGGTGAAGCTACAGTACAATCCTGTAAAATTTTTCCACATCTGACACTAATTTTAACAAATGGCTCAACAAAGTAGGGCTAAAGTAAAAAAAAATTGACTGTTGTGTGGTGAAACATTATGAAACATAATCTGAGTGAAGTATTTCTCGGAGCATGGCAATTCTACTAGGTCCGACTATCCTGATAATTTCTGACACAAATTCTTTCATAGACTGTTTTAGCCGTTAACGTTTTTCAAATAACTTTAATCTTAATTTAGTAAGGGCAACTTCACTAGCTATTGATTGAAAAAAACAGTGTTATATAAACTACAAGTGTCCCAATTTTAGTCTCGGGCTAAACTAAAGATAGGCTTCACGTCCTCAGGAATTTAAAAAATAGCGGCTGCATATACTTTTTGCCTTGAGCAAAAATTTAACTTCTTTACGGTATTAAATCCCACGAAAAATCCTACAACAGAACTCAATCATGAATATTTTAGAACGGGAAGTTTTTCTAGCAAGCCAGGAGGTAAATGCTTCAAAGTGCGTAACACAGGACAGGACTCACCCACACCGCCGACGGCCCCTCCAGCGATGGTTATTCTATCATCTTTCCTCGCCAATGCACTCGCTTTCACGCGAAATTCTGCGATCTCTTAATTGTCTAGCACCTCCTCCCCCACATCAAGTAAATTCACATGCAACGCCGCTTTGCTGAGTGTTTGAATCCATCCTGAAGAAATAGTGAAAAATTATTATTTTTTTTTTTTTCCAAAAAAAAATCTGTAACATATCAGTTTCTGGACAAGCACAGCTCTATTTTTCAACTTAACATTTTTATTTCCAGACAACTTGTGTACATTCAAAGTTTCAATCCAAAACACATTAGATACCATCAATACATACACTAACTGAATCTCCACAATATCATAAAAAAACCAGTGTGCTGAGCAGCTTGAGTCCATACCTAACTCTACGCTGTGCGGTGACACAGGGGTTATTCCCCAAAACACTAACTACCTGAAAATTCGAGTGAAAAATCTATTTCTTTTAGAGACAACAAAGACCACAAAAAGGCAGAATTCGTAAAAAATGCACATCTACAAAACAGCACACAAATTTTTTTTTTGGAAAAGTCTGCTATATATTTGAACACCAACTGCATTTCATATGCTGCATGCTGTAGAAAAATACAATGAACTGTACAAATTCCAGTATTTTCTAAAATACTACATTACTTCCCACTCCATCAAAACGATGATATATTGATCTATTAATTTGGCAACTCATCTAAAACACATCACTAGATTAATCCTTTACATAATACTGATATTCCAAGAAGTATCTAAAACCAATCAATTTTAGTTCTTTAAAAGGCTGATATTAAATCTGACTACGATTCACAATTAACAGCCTTAAATTGGGACCTCTACACTTTGTTTCAGCGACCTTGACATAGCAAAAATGTCAAAAACAATTAAGTGAGATTTTCTGGAATTGGCGCATTGCACAGAGATAGCGTTCTTTTACGAGCACATTTTGTGTGAGTTTTATTTGGGAAGGTTCATTGTGCCTTCTGCTTCCCTTATCATACATTTTTTAGTTTCTGTGCGGATTTAAAGATTACCTCCTAAAGTTGGAAAAGTAGGACACTCTGGCATTTATTAATGGAATTTTATGACTTTCCTTAATTGGAGTGATAATGCACGCTTTGGTATTACGTGTTAGTATGAACATTTGTCAATGAAATTTTTCGATGTGTTTTACTGGTAAATGCAAGAATAGTAAAATGATGTGTGGTTTAGATGCCTCAGAAGTGTGGGTTATATATTTCCGAATATTAGCCCGTTCTCAGCAGATTGTTAAAGCAGAGCTGGTAATCTAAGTGAGGTTCGCGACACATTTTGGTCACACACAAACAAAATAATTGGAAACGGATTTGATTGAAACCTTTTGATTAGTGTCCCTTACATATATATTTAACTTGTGTTTACATTTGTTTGCAATATATCGTATTATTAATATATATCTTTAAATTGGTAATCAAATATATAAACCAGTGGTAAAACTTACAGTCATGTATGGACTATCACCAATTTTTGTATGAATAAAATAACTCTTTTCTGAGCGAATCAAGCTATTGCTCTATAAAAATAATAGGGCACGACTTTGATAAGAGTGCTTTTAGAATATGTATGATTAACTTTCATCACGCCTAGGTTTGTGTGTTGGCGAGCATGAGTCCGCTTAAATTTTGAGAATTGAATGTCCTCTTGGAAATATTGGAGTCTCAGTAGTAATTTTAAGTTTTTACTTGTTCCTGATGTGTATAATTTTGTTACCTGATGACGAATCAAAGCTTCTCGTGGTGTAGTTTTAAGCTGTAACTAAGATGGCTTTCCATTGAAATTAGAAGTAAATTTGTTTCAGAAAATGTGCATTTAATCATTAATCAAATATAAGTCAAGTTTTATTTTTATGCTGGCATGACAATATGTTATAACTGAAGTAATCAGAATACTTGTAAGTGTAAACCTCATTGCATTATACTGTGGCGTGTTCTTTCGAATTGATATCTAAAACAATGTGTATAACAAATGGTATGAAACATATTATCTGTCAAAATATATATTTTGAAACGCGAATTTTGTGAATTCTTGTACGGTAGTTGTACAATTTTTTTAATTTTCCGATAAATCTTTCGTAATATTTCCATCAATATTTCGCAATCTTTTAATCATTCTTTTGATATTCCTATCAACCTTTAAATATTCCTATCTATCTTTTGCAATCTTTCCATCAATCTTTCGCAATATTTCCGCCAACCTTTCATACTCTTTACATCTCTATTTCGCAATCTTTCGATCAGTCTTTCGCAATCTCTCTATCAATATTTCAAACTTTTCGTCAATATTTTGCTATGTTTTCGTCAATCATCAATCCAAATTCAATCCCTGGGTATGTCATCTGTCTCAATCCATACATATAAAAAACGATTCACCATCTGTCTATAAAATTGGTACATGTCAACAGAATTAATATATATGTATGCAGTCAACTATCCATGCATTTTTATACTAAAGTCTTTATTGTCATTCTATATGGAAATCTTCCTGTTAATAGTGGAGTACTCACAGCGCCCCTTTAAATTTGTGAGGGATAAAAGGATACGACACACAACAATAAAGAATGAAACTATTATTTTATAATCATGATTTATTAATTTTAATCACAATTCCAGAAGAAACAGTTCACCACATCATGCGATATATCCCTGATCCTTCAATTTACTAATGCTTGAAGATATCTCGTTAATGTACGTGAGGCACCCACTTTTTTGAATGCCAATCAGATATCTCAATCTATCTACAAGTTCATTCGGTCCTTCGGGAAATATATAGCTTGTATTTTCTGCGTCTTCTGCCTTCTTCAAATCGCTTGTTGGAGCAAATGTGTTGGCAGTGTGTGTTAGTGCATCGAGAAAATCGCCATTATCGTCTTCAGCACTGTAACTGTCTTCATATTCATTTTCATCTTTGCTCTCTTCATGATCATACTCACCTCCTGTTTTGTATTCTAAAATAAATTTGTATATCTGTGTATCAGGAGTTGTTTCTTCATCAATATTAAGAGTCGACAACAGTTTATTTTGAAGTTCGTCAACTTCACGCGAATGTCTTTCTAGTGTACATTCCACACTAACCGACGCTATTCCACTCGTTCCGCCTTCAGCATTAACTCTCTCTTTACAATCGCTTGTCGAATCGGTATCTATCGATGTAGCAGGGGGTATGAACAGTATCATATGCTGGTTCTCGAAAGATGAATCGGGTCAGTTGTTGACGTGGTTCTTCAATGCATCACCTTGCATAAACTATGTGGGACTCTTCGCGCAGATGATTATTTCATGTCGACGAGCATTTTGACTGAAGGTAAAATCTCGATCGCAGAAATGACGCAATCTTCAATAAGACAACGATGATGCTGGTCGCGGCTCCATGTTAATCGTTAATCTAATTGGGAACCACTTATCTTATCTTGATCTCAATATCCGATAGTTAAAACCATTGTTTCGTCTTTATTAGGAGTTCCTAAAACGGTCTCTGAAATTTTTTCTAACTCCGAAAGATAACTAATAATTATTTTTATAGTTTCGGTTTTCAAGCTCAGGCACCTACACCGTATCTCACCTTTGGAGATGGCTTAAATCCTTATATCAGGTGCGCATGAATACTAAACAGTAAGAAATTAATTTATGTACATCGATAAGAAGGCTTCAAAAGCTCGGGTAATCAATCGATTTACAATCATAATATCTCACTCTGATTACTGTACCCGATGGCTAATCCTTCCATTTCGCCTTTAATATAAATTCCTATAATATTCATCGAACGCTGGGAAAACTTACCACATTTTTTCTATGTCAGATAAAAAGTTAATATTTATTTATAATTTCGTGTCTCGAACACAGTTCCTTACACAATAGCTAAACTTTTGCGATTTTATAAACAGCCCGCAAACAAACAGAACATCACGTACAAGTTCGTTAAAATTTTTCCAAATCTCGGGTTGGTATTCAAACTGTGGACCCTTTCTCTCACTATATCATATTTATTCTTCATCCGAAATTTGTCTGACAGCCTAAATTATAAGTTCCATACACTATGTACTTATATAATACCTATCCCAGCATTTTTACTGAAGTGTCACTTATGTAGTTCTTGCACTAGACTAGTAGAATGATTATAGTGAGTATGTGGCCAGGGTTCTGGGCTGTGACCTACGAGTGAAATTCGATTTCTAACATTTAACATGAACTTGATCATCTTGGGATGTTCTGTATTCAATACAGATGACATCGTGGACAAGATGGCCGCCGGGGACCAAAATGACAGACCATGAACAGCTTCGAGCTCCACTACCGAACGTCAATGACCCAGACTCATCATAATAATTCTACTAGTCTAGGTGCAAGAACTACCTAAGTGACACTCTAGTAAGAAAAACTGCTAGGATATATCCTGTATAAGTACAAGGTGTATGAAATAATTTATTTTCTGTTAGACAAATTTTGGATGAAGAAGAAATATGTAATAGTGAGAGAAAGGGTCCACATTTCGAATATCGACCACAGTTTTGCATCATTTTAAACAAACATTTCTACGTGATTTTCTGTCTGTTAACTTGCTTATACGAACCTAAAATAAACATTTATTCAATATCAAAAGTTGAGGTATGGTGTAGCGATCTAAGTTTGAGACCCGAAATTATAAAAAAAATAATTTTCTATTACACCTATAAAAACTGTCATAATTTTTCCCAGTGTTCCGCGAATATTATAGAAATTTATACTAACGGTAAACGGAATTTTTAACCATCGGAAATAGGAACCATAGTGAGATAATAGAATTGCAAATCGATTAATTACCCGAGCTTTTGAATCCTTTAAAGCGATGTTCATACATTAATGTCTTACTGTTTAGTATTCATGCGCACCAGATATAAGAATAAGCCATCTCCAAAGATGAGGTTACGGTGTAGGGACCTGAGTTTGAGACCCGTAACTAATGAAAGAATTATTAATTCACTTTAGGACTTCGGATGTGGGGACCAGGGTACTATAAGTGGTTCGCAATTCGATTAACGACCCGAGTTTTTTAAGCCTTTTTTTTAGAGATGTTCGTACATTAACTATTCACTGTTTAATACTCATGCGCAAGTAATACAAAGTTTTAAGCAATTTACAAAGGCGATGCATTGCTTAGGGTCCTGAGTCAGAAACCTGAAATTGTAAATAATATTAATATTCTCATGGACTTAGAAATAATGTGACGATATTTCCGATTGATGGGAGAAAGTTTGTAAAGAGCACTGATGCACGATGATAGCTTAGTTGATGCTGAGGCGTCGAGAAGTTAACATCGATTGGGAAGCATCATCTCGCTATACTATGAATATGAATTGTGAATACGAAGGTCTGTCTTTGACCTCATCGAACATAGGGCCGCGACCTGCATCTCTGCTGTCTGATTGAAGACTGTGTCGATTCTACGATCGAGTTTTTAGCTTTGATCAAAAAGCTCGTTTACACGAGAGAATCGCCTGCACGAAGAGTTCTTTTCGCCTAAGGAAGAATTACGACAATGGCCACACAGTTTATCCAAGGTGATACATTGAAGAACCACATCAATAACTGTAAAGATTCGTCTTCTAAGAACCAGCAAGTCATACTGTCCATACCCGCTGTTTCATCGGCGGGTACCAGTTCGACAGGCTACTGTGACGACTGACGAGACAGTTAATGCTTAAGAAGGAATGAGTGCAGTAGAGTCAGTTTGTGTGGAATGTAAACTTGCAAGACGTTCGCGTGTGATTTCAACGAACTTAAAACTAAAGGGCCGTCGACTGTAAATACTGATGAACATACAATTCCTACTACAGGGAAAAGCAAATTCTATCTATGATACAAATCCGGAGGTGAAGATGACTATGAAGAGAGCATAGATAAAAAGGATCATGAAGACAGCGATAGTGTTGAAGACGATGATGGCGATTTTCTCGATGCAGTGACACACCCTGCCAACACATTTGCTGTAAAAAGCGACATCAAGAAGGCAGAAGAAGCGAGAATAATGGCTACTTATTTCCCAAAGACTCGAATGAACTTTATGATGGACTGCGACATTTCTTTGACCTTCAAAAACGCGGTTATCTCACATACATTAATGGGATATCTTTAATAATTTGTAAATTGCAGGATCGGAGATATATTGCATGATGTGATGAACTGTTTTATTCTGAAATTATAATTATAAAATATCAATTTTTATTACAGTTTTTCTTAATTTTTTTGTTTCGTATATTTCTATCCCTCGCAATTTTAAAGTGGTGATGTTAGCACTCGACTATTAACAGAAGGCTCGGCATAGAGAAAGATAATAAAGTCCTTACTATAAAAATGCATGAACAGTTGACTTCAAACAGAAACATTAATTCTGTTGACATGTACAAATTTTAGAGACAGTAAAGCGTTTTTTTTTTTTTTAATATGTGTGGATAGAGACAGACGAAAAACCAGTAGATTGAATACGTGTTGTTGATTTATGGAATTATTGGGAAAGATTGACGGAAAGTTTGAAATATTGATGGAAAGAATTTGATGGAAAGAATGCGATAGATTGAAGGGAAAATTGAAAGATTGATGGAAAAATTGCGAAATTTGATGATTAGATCAAATGATTAGTTGAAAGATTGCGAAAGATTGATGTAATTATTGCGAAATATTGAAGAGAGAATTGAAAGATTTATGGAAAAATTGTGAAAGGTTGATGGAAATATTGCGAAAAATTGATGGGAAGATTGAAATATTGATGGTAAATTTGAAAGATTGTGGTGCTTGCGATGCTGATTGTGGTGCATTCTGTGCTTATTGAGGCGCTGCTTGATAGAAAGATTGCGAAATACTGATGTAAAAATTGTGAAAGATTAATAGGAAGATTGAAAGATTTATGCGAAGATTGAAACATTGATAGTAAGATAGCGAATGTTTGATGGAAAGATTGCGAAAGATAGATGTAAAGATTGCGAAAGATTGATGGAAATATTGCGAAAGAATGGAGGTATTGGAAGATTAATAGATTGACCCAAATATTGATATAATCATTGGACGATTGACATATTGATGCTCAAGAAGAGTACGAAAGTTAAGAATGTTCATCACCCTAGTACATTCCAAGTCTCCAGGGCCTTGCAGTAGAGACATTCAAATTTACGCGAATTAAGCCTAGAATAGTATTGGTAGATGCTGATCCATAACATGATTATTACCTACTCATGCATGTGGCCACTATTAGTATGATGGGCTCAATTTACTAATAGGTACATACATTAAAAAATCTGTATAACATATTTATACCTACAAATCAGTCGAGGTAGTGAATAATTTACATATTCTGGCATCGTTTATTAATCATTGATCAATAGAGGAACTATATATGTAGTAATTTAGTGAGAGAGACGTTTGCATGTTTCTGTAGTACACTATGTATAATTTCGGCACAATATAAAAAATAAACCATTAAATATATTTTTTTAAAAATCGTATAATAAATTCAGATGTACTATTCAACATACCCTATGCCTATAAAGCCAATATGGCTACCAGAAACAAACATGTTTGAAGTATTAATGGGCGTAACTGCCGAGCACCTTTGGGTATGATCGATAAACCCGAGTCGACGGCTTCCTAGCACCTCCTGAATCGAGCCGAAGCTTGCCGAGCTCGTTCAAATCGAGGAGAATACCGCCATCCGCCCAGCTGACCAGCTGCATAGCTACGATTTAAAATACATAATGCCCGACTCGTCATAATTATACTACTTAAGTTTATTTACATAGCTGTTATTTTGAAAAGATGTGACTACCTCCTTAAGTTTGATATATTTAAATGTACTATATAAAGTATAACTTATCTCCTGTATTTGGTGGTTATCAGTTAATTGTCTCCCGTAGTATGACACAACAAAGTTTATTTTCCATTTGGGGCTATCTTGCAAAAAGGTGGACAATGAGTTTATATATTAGCTCATGTGACTGGCCCACTTAACACATGTCAGTTTACATGGTCTACTGTAGTACTATACGTTTGCCAAATTTTGAAGGAATAGGCTAATTGTTTCCCGAGATGTGACAAAATTCTATTTATTCATGTTGCACTATCATACAAAACGGCAGACAAAAGATGCTCTGGTAGACGCATTCGGTGATTGTAATAGATACTGCTAACATTCAAAGTTAAATTAAGTTAATTTGGTAGGCTCGGGTTGATTGCTTATTGGGATTACATAAAATCTTCATTTTTCATATGATGCTATCATAGAAAATGGTGGACAGAAGAGGCTATGCATTGACACATTTGATGCTTGTAAAAATACTTTCATCTGAGCAAGTTAGGGGCGGAAATTGGTCAAACGGTATCGTAGATGTTGCAATTGAACCTAATTTTTTTTATATTTCCACCATTTAAAAATAAGTGATGTATAAATTTAAATTACATATATGAACATGGACTGCACTACTATTTCTTATATGCCAAATTTTACAGTAACCGTACCGGTTACTGTAGTTATCGAAATATAATATAAAAACTTAATTTTTACTGCTGCACTATCTTGCAAACGACGGATTTATAATACTGCTGTTTCTAAATTCGATGCTTACGTCATGCACTCCCAAAGCATCAGATTTGGTTTACATCGGTTTAATGGTTCGCGAGATATGCAGGAAAAGACTAATTTTTTTCAGTTTGCCAATTTTCCAAAATAATTTACCAAAAACCTTGTCGCTTTATAAATTCAGTGCTTATATCATGCACTAATAACGCACTATTTTTGGTTTAAATCGGTTAATTGGTTCCAGAAATATAATACAGCAATTTAGTTTTAAAAAATTGTCGCCATTTTGGTAATAAGTACCCAGCGTGATTGAAGACACTAGAAATCCGATGTCTTTTCTAAATATTGTTCGTGGAGCTAGTTTGGTGAATTGCAGTTTTCGGGTGTCAACGTTTTTAGGGGTGAGGGATGGGGACATACATTCCAGACATACGTTCAGGTGATAGCGTAACGCCATCTTTCCTTCGGAAGGTAAACTAAAAACGGATGATGCAATCCATTGCCCTGTGCAGTTCATCAACAGCATATACCCTCCTCAATGTTGGGGCTACACTAATTGTACTGCGAAACGCTAACCTACCAAAACGCTGTAATAACATCAGGCTCCAAGTGAAAGCTTGGTAAAAAGGTGTGAATAAGACGGCAGTCTCCACTGGAAGTGCGTAGGGGGAATAAGCTTCTTCACTGCGCATACTACTCATGCCATCGGAGCATCCTTTCTAATTTAAAGGGACTGATATTCTCCCTCAAGGTCTGCTACTATAAGTGACGTCACTATAAGTGGCAGGGATAGAGTTGTGGGAGGACTGGTTGTCACATACGGAGCTCTACGCGGTAATCCAAGCACCTGAGGGCAGAAACACTAATGCTGATTGGTGAAATACACGAGGATGAATCGGCATGGAGAAAGCTAGTGTAAGATGTTCCCTGTTATTAGAGAACTTTTGAAATCAGCCTTTGAAAATATGTCGCTGTCCCTTACCTGCACAAGGACACTGACTGGCGAGCTCCCAGTCATATTGGTAACGATGGAAGAAAAGTAGTCCCAGGACTAAACGCTGAGTTAAAACTGTTAGGTAAACATTTGTGGAAACTGAAATTATTTCTTTTGCTTTCAGTTTTTTTAATGCATGTATGTAAGAATCAGAAAACTGGTAAAATAATTGCTTTCCTAATATAAATGTATATATAACACACACATATACTTAATTATGTAAAATATTTGCTTTCCTGTCAGAGTTTCATTTGATTAACGCATGAATAAAGTGCTGAGGCCCATGCAATGTTATTTTTACAAATGGTGGAATAATACTCAATGTGCACACAGGTACCATCTGTCTATATGGCACTATATGGCACCAGAGCGCGCTGGAGAGTCGCTCTGGTACTGCTCCAAGTAGCCGGAGCTCAGTTCCGTCACTGGTTATGTGATAGTGAGAGAAAATAACAATTTGTTATTTTTTTCAGTACAAAATAATAAAAAAAACGTACTCGAGTTAGCCTGGACATTCCTTGCAAGAGTGGAACCAAACGCCGTAAGTAACATTTTGGTGAAGGACGCATCTTTCAGCAGAACATACATGAACACGGCTAGCCCAAACAAGAAGCAAGACAGAGGAAAATGAAAATCTATTTTCAAGCAAGCTTTAAACCTTAAGTAAAGGACACGTTTATTTATCTTAGTGCAGTGTGATAATCAATTAGTGTGAAAAATGTAAATTGTTAATGTGATATATATTTTTTAATTAACGTATGTAAATAAATAAAATGTACAAGGAAACATGCACAAACAATTACAATGTAAAAGCAAAAATTCTACACTGTTCTTTGAGTTGGTGATTAAGAGTACTATACTGAGTATATATAAAAAAAGTGCATTTGTTAAAAGTGTACATGTTTTCTGTTGAAGGTGATGTGTGAGAGGTTAGGGTGAGCTCCGTCACTGCTTAATTTAGCACTACATCACTGTGTGTGTGTGTGTGTATATATATATATATATATACATATACACACACATATATATATATATATATATATATATATATATACACATATAGACATATATATGCATATATATGACTTAATTGAGTTGAAAAATAAATTATGATGAATTATGACCCAAACATAATTTAATAGAATATTGTATTTAGAACAATAAAATTTTATCATTTTTAACACAGCGAATAAATTAAACACTTTCCAAATCTTATGATAAAATAACTGAAAATGGACAAATATGAAGACTAGTTACACAATTGGGAAATATCGTACTCGTATTATTTTATTATATACAATAATACTAGTTGTTTTATGACTATTAGTTTCAAATATTAAAAGAGTCATGAAAACATAAAGAAGTTAAATCAGCACTTCTACTTTCTTTAAATAATGGGATATTAAAATTGTTTTCACTGTTTGTAAAATTATTTTATGTGTAAAATGTTTTGTCAGAAATCACCAATTTTAAAATGAGAAAAAATCTTCAAACCTTAATGAATTTCTGATAACCACGTAATTTAAATTACGAAACAAATGTACAAAAGCACGTTTCACTTCAAATTAAGAAATAGTTGGTTTTATGGGTGAAAATCGACTGAAACATAATTTATTTGCAAATTCAACATATCAAAGTATTTATAATGTTAGGGTTAAGTGTTTCTATAGTCACAATCAGGTGAAACAGTGAAATTTAAAAAGAACATATGTAGACAATAAAAAAAACATATCTCACCTTGATTGTAAAGCATGTGAATTGTGGTTTATCATTATGCTTACAGCTGATGTTACAATTTTAAAATATTATATTTCATTCATTTTCAAAATCAGTATTACATGTACTAGCACTTATAAAATTGCTTCATTATAGGTTGCAATGGAAAAATGTTCATACTACTTCTTAATATATTTGCATCGTGATAAAATTTCTTTTTATATATTATAAAATGGATATCGGGAAACTGTGCAAAAAATTTAAATGGAAAGACATTCCTTTAAACGTCATACACTTAAACTGATTTTCAGGCGATACTTTGTATTTACCTTGTAAAGACCTAGAATTATTTTTCTAAGAGACGTATTGCGATTGTGTTCTATTAGAAAGGTGTAGGGTGAGAAAGAGTAAATATGTGAACCCCACGGAGATGGAGATGCAATCTAGAATATAGCGGTTATGGATGAGTTCGTCAACGTTTAATTATCCGCTCTCTTCTTTGCTAATGCAGTCTACGCAAAGTAACCCGGCTCTGCAACTTCAGCACGACATTTAGAAACCCACAGATGTTTTCCTTCTGTCTTTTAGTTGTATAATCAATCAAGCAGAATCACTCCAACCCTTCTCAGTTCTCGCAAGGACCTTTCATCGCTCGTCTGTTTACCTGCCTGAATTCACTTTTTCTATAGGGGCATTTTTGAGACAGAAATGTAATTTTAAAAGCATGCAAAAGCAAAAAAAAAAAAGGTATGCTATATAAAATACAAGTGAAACACGGAAAGTATATAATTCATTTTCAAGCCAATGAAGAGTTGAGGGGTTTTTATTGACTGGTGACTGGACAAATGTTGGCGTCGCGTTGCTCAGTTAAGCTGATGACATTCTTAGACAGAGAAGGCAGGCAAATAAGGTGAAGTCTGCCTTTCTGGTAAGCTCTGCTATGACACCATCCTACAGTGTGACGTCTGCCTTTCTGGTAAGCTCTGCTATGACACCATCATACAGTGTGAAGGGTTCTGGTTTTGAAACCACATCTATCCATGAATTCATAAGCTGTTTTGCGATGTTAAACCACCTATTCGGTTACCGATTTAATAACGAAGGTGACAATAAAAATATTTGAGTAAAGAAATGTGAAGTGTCACCAACCTGGAGTTAAAGCCAAAAACAGAGAGTGAGTCTTGAAGTTCTCATGGCACACACAGAATAGTTTCAATGGCCAAGGTCGTGTTGCTCTAGGGAAGTAATGTACTCGCATTATCGAATACCTGAGAAAACCAGCGAGGTGGATAGATTCAGACTGCGTTAAGTTGAGAAAGGGTCAAGTACAAGGTTTACGTAGCACTTTTATCCCTAGGAAGCAAAAACTACAAAACGCGAAAAATTATAATGATCTCAGAACCACTAGTAGTACATAAAATATGATTTTTCATTTTGTAGTGTTTGGTAAAAAACATAATGATCTATTTAGCAAAATAAAACAGAAACAATACTCGCAAGAACCACTTTCGTTTTGCATTAGGTATGGTGTTTTTCTACAATTCTCATAAAAAATTATGATTATTTTTAATTGATTAAATCCTACAACAAAACTGCATTTTATATACTATACTAAACATATATGATCATAAAATTCCATTCATGATAGTTAGATATCATTGTATAGTGACGTTTATTTCAAAATTAAGAAAAAAAGAAAAAAAACATAAAATACCATACAAATAAAACAAAAGGATATGAAAAAATATTCCATTAGCTTTGTAATTATATATATATATATACACATACAAACACACATAAATCTATAATCTGAAAGTCGTTTAAATCGACAGTGATACATAATTCCAAAAACAAATTAACGCTAAATATATTAATTTAGTAAATTCACTGTGTAAAACTTTTGTGACAGTGGGTATTTCATTAATGAGCTCACAAATTATTAAGTAATTATATAATCGTCTTTATTTAATTATTTTAATACTTTTAAAAATATCTTATTTTCTAATTAATATTATGTTTTATAAATGTACATATATTTGTATTATCCAAGTCTTTGGCATTATGAAGTTTATAACATTTGTTTTTCAAACTTCTTTAATTATACTTTCTTTAAAAATGTATGTAATTCATATTTATTAATATAACACCTTTTTTTCAACTTATGTCTTAAAGTATAGGAATGAAATAATTTTCCTCCGATTGTATGTCGCTCTTGCCTTTTGGATATTATAATATATAATGTGTATATTGTTGACTATTCATTGAATAATTTTTAGTCCGACCAAATTTGATCATTTCCATCAAGTTTACATATTGATACGCATTAATGCTCATGGTTAAATAAATCTGGTAATATTTATTTCCTTGCTTTCTAACTCTAAATTCTAATCAGCTGTAATGAAGAATTGTCAATTTTTTTTATATTCACAAACATTGGTATCAATATACTCTACAATATAAATTAATTTCACTAAACATATATTATTGCCATTTAGTGCTTCACATAGCTGTAGCACAAACAAACCTATTCGTATACTTTTGTTGAGTTTTTTTTTGTTTCTTTAATGGAAGAAGACAACATCTAATATTTATTTTACATATTTATTTACATTCATGATATATTATAATTTTTAATCTTTGTCTCAATTTATCATTCCATATCTACCTGATAAAATCATTTTGTTTCCCAGATACTGTATTATGAAACAATTGTTTCTTGTCTTACTTTTATTTTTTCTACATATATTATTTAAACTCTTCTCTCGTTAATTTTTAATTAATTTATAAATTTAAAATGATTCCTAAATTAATGCATTTGTCAAAATCATATAATAAATTATGTATATATTTTTGATCTTTTCCCATTCATTAAATTCATATTTAACTTATTTATTAGCAATATATTTAAATATCAGTTATGTTTCTACTGGGTATGATTATTTATACATATAATTCGGTTAACATTTGTTAATATGATATTTATCACATAACATTTAAAAGTTACTAAATTTACAATAACCATCCCCAGTAGCAACTTTTTGTCGGTCCGAAATCGGCCTAGCATTTGGCTTTGGTGTTGAACCAACATTGGAAAGTGTAAGTTGGCCCAACGTCAAAATGTTACTCAGGGCAACATTGGCCCAACATGTATTTTTGCGTTTCCGTGTTACTGAAATATGATGCTAAACCTACTGTATTGCGTCAATGAAAATGTATGATTTTCTTCATGTTTTCCTAAATTCTCTTACTTTCAAACGTATGCGATATCAATCGAAATCATAATACTGTTTTTAGCTTTATGGTGGTTTATAGTGTGCTTATTACAGATCACCAATATGACAGATACCCAACGACTAACTAACATTGGTATTATGCTTGTTATTCATAGTATTTATATAATTTGCTAAATAATATTATTTTCTCTTTCAGAAAGGAATTCACGCAGTCATTTATCCCCAGTTAGCAATGTTTTGGAAAGATTTGTTATTGCATACATAAATGCAACTAAAAAACAATGTTCCGCTGACATTTATTTCCCAGCTTTTAAATAAATTTCACCCAATAACAAAAAAAAAATATATATATAAAGCATTAATTCTTTTATCATCACATACCACTTTACATTATGACCTGAAAATGTAGTTGGTAGATATGGGATTCGAACGCACGTCCTTTATTTTTTCCACTAGACTACAGTAAAATATTATCGCTGGTGCAGAAATAGGTAAATATAATTTTATTCCAGTTCGTATACGTATACTGTTTTATGTATTTAAGTCGGATTTCACGAATCTTAATCTGAATTTAAAACCTGCCAGTTGAACGAATATATTTTTCCACTAATAAAAAATACACGACTCAACACAGCCTGTTTATTTCTAAATGTACTCTGTGCTTAAAAAAAAAAACAACAACAACTTTAAACATTAAGCGAATGAAATGAATTATGTACGTGTATATTTCGAAAAAATCAATACTATCCTAAGGTAGCATAGGTTGAACGAACATTATTATTGCTGAACGGCCCTTGTATGACATATTTCAACTTTTACTTTCTGATAGAAAAATTGAAAAATTACATAACTTACCAAACATAAATACATACCCCGAAATAATTTACAGCAAAAATCTCGCAAATATTTTCTTACTAATCATAACATCAATAACACCCAGAACACGTGTTCTTAAAACCAAAATGGCGGTAAGCATGCCAGCGTCGAGAATATAGATGAACAGAGAACAAATGTGAAAGTGCATGTTCAGCAACGGTATGTATATTATAAAAAACAGTTTAAGATTCAAAATAATTGTATGTGTGAGTAGAATTTTATAATATTATTTTATATTTTATCACAATTCATGTCTTAATAATCTTAGCCGAGTATTTAGCACACATATAAATGTAAGGTTGGATATGTGTATCTTAAGTAAAATATTCAGGAAAGCATTTTTGTCCCCATAGTGAACAACTATTCCATAATTTTGACACAAGTTTTTGTTATACTATGTTAGCTAACATAATAAATTCATTCCAATTACCAACTGAGAGTATACCAATGTGCTGCCAACATCCAGGCAAAAATAAACATAATAATCCATTTGAAATATAAAGATACGCATTAAAACTATAACTGGTAAAAAAAAAATTATAAATTATCGATCATTTTTCCATCCCATATATTATTGATTATTATTAGACACATGTTAGTTACATAATATTGGCCAAAGCGACCAATAAACCAAAGAAAAAGTATCAACTGCCAACTGTTTGGTTTCCAACGTTATCTCAGCATAATACCAACAAAACATTTAAAATAAAAATGGTTAATTATATTAGAAACATTAGAACTTAGTTAAATATAAGAAAGGGGCACTGTTTTAATTAAGAATAACTATCCCTTAATGTTGTCATAAAATGTTGGCTATACTGTGTTGGCCCAAGATAAAACTACATACCAATTACCAAGTGTATGTCTGCCAGATGGTTGCCAACAATTAGCCAAAAATGGCCATCAAAATATATTTAAAATACAATGTTTTTTTTTATTAAATTATATTAGTTGCACAACATTGGCCCAACTAACTAAAAGGGGCCAAACACCAACCATTTTGATCCCAAGATTGTTCTAACATCTACCCAACTAAACATACCTCGTAGAAAAATCTTCAATATCGTGAACAACATGTGTATCTCATACAATAGTGGAAAAATTAATTGTTTTCATTAAGAATAACTACTCCCTTACTTCGGCATTAAAGTGTTGGTTGTACAATGTTGGCTCAACATAAAAATGAATACCAATTACCAACTGTATGTCTACCAACTTACTGCCAATGTTAAGCCAATCTCGACCATAAAACATTTGATCATCAAACAATTTGAAACAATAACATTTATGTATTAAAAAACCTAAATGTTAAGCAAATTTTTAAAATTATCTCTTCTTCATTCCAAAAATACAATTGAGCACTGTTGTGAATATGTTAATTACACAATGTTGGCCCAACTAAAAAAAAGTACCAACTACCAACTCTTTGGGTTCGAACGTTATCTCAACATAAAACAAACTACACATATTTAAAAGAAAAATCGTCTTTATAGTGAAAAAAACATTTGTATTTCATAAAATGCAGAAAAGAGGCATTGTTTTAATTAAGATTATACATTCCCTAACTTTGCCATAAAATGTTGGTTTTACAACATTGGCCCAACATAAAAATACATACACATTACCTACTGTATGTCTACCAATTTGTTGCCAACATTTAACCAACCAATTTAAAGTTTCCAAAAATTGTTCTTGTGACATGTTTTGACATTTTTTGATATGGTGAGTCTCAGGCTGGACACTTGATTCGGTTGATAATCTACGACTGAGAACGAGCGGACTCAGTCCTGTCAACACATAGGCAATATTTTAATATCTGGCTCTTTGGCATGGATTACGAAGACATGTAAATATTCACAGTTCACGATATCACAAAGTGTATAATGCAGGAGCCTAGGTATGTGGAAGCCCATTTATAGATAATGGTTATGCCTTTAAGGAACCTACAGTGCTGAGAAGTTTATATCTGGGTTACTGCAACTTTCATCATCGGCGTAATCGACAACTTCGTTCCTGGTTCCTGTTCCTTCCGATATGGCGACAGCCGAACCCTCTGGGTCCGCTAGTGTATGATCTACAGAACTTTCGGTGGCTAATCGGTTTTGCTATTGCTGCAATGACTTTGCATTCAAGCTTACTGCACGACCACGCGAATTTTATTAGTGCCAGAATAGTTGGTTTCATGTTTAATTATGGACTGAGATTTGTATAAGGATGTAAACGAACATGAATATTTTTTCTTGAGTGTTTTTTGTAGTAATAAATTTAAAGTAAATTTTAAAAAACAAACATACTTGTATGTTTTGTTTCTTATTTCAATCTTATATTGTAGGGTGACCAGTCTGTTAAAAACAGATCTCGTTAAAAAAGCACTATGAAGCAATTATATTTTAAGCGAATTACTATTATAGTTATAAAGGGCTTAATAAAAATAAAAACTCCCGGTGTTAGAAATGGTGCACTATAATTGAATTTAAGAGCCTGGCTCTAAGAGATCGCAAATTATAATCACCTGTGACTATAAATATTTGCTTGCTTACAGACAAACTTGCTATACACACACATATTATTCAGACCCTGACTGATAATACTGAAAGATTTGTAATACATATGGCCTTGAAAAGTTTTTTTAAAATGGTAAATACGATGATTTTAAACTGAAAAAGCTCTCCAACAAACGTGGTCATAAGCCATCTATGTGCTGATTGAAAAAATTTATAACAAAATGTTTAATACATTAATGAATTTTTACCGGGGAATTTAGCTTCTACGTTTGGAAATTGTATACAAGTTTTAAGCATTCACTTTGATGTGAGGATATGGTGGTCCAGCAGTTAGCATACCTGACTTATAAACCAAAATTCCGAGTACAAATCCTGTTCGAGAACTAAATATCTTTCTGTTTTTTTAATGTTACCCGTCGTCATGGTAAAGTGTGAAATTTACAAAATTTAAATTAATTGAACGGAATTTCCATAATAAATGCAATTAAAAATGTTTCTTGTATTTTCGAAGAATATATTTTTTTTTTGCATTTTCAAATGATAAATAAAATATATATAAATAATTTTACTTTTTTATATATGTAGGCCTATCGTTTCATAGATGACTGCGTGGCAAGGCATCCCAGCAGAGTATCTCACGCTCAATGGTCTCTCCCCCCCCCCCCCGAACTGCTAATGACGTCACCGCATTCCTCTTTGCCTGTCGCAACTGGCTTGCGGACTGTCGACGGGAGCGTGATTGCATGTGTGCATTGTTACAAGGCAAGTCGATTTAATTTTCGCACAAAATTAAAAACTAATTTAATTAAGTTTATATTTTTAAAATATCGATTAAATTGATTTCTAAAGTCTTAAAATTCGAGTGTGCTTTACAAATTCCTGCCTGGAATGTACTTCACAATAATTTTTATATACCTCCTCGTTTATGGAATATCGCATCTTGAAATTCGTAAATAAATATACACATGACGATTCGCGCAGTCTAGAAGGCGATGAAGGAACTATGTAGACAGTGGAGTCGAGCAAGTGTGAGTAATTAGTGGAGCAAATGTGACTAATCCAACGAATGTAATAGACAAGAAAGAAAGGGAAGAGAGAAAGTGAATGCGAGAGACAAGAGAGAAAGAGAGAGAGAAATAAAACAAGAAAAAATGGGAGGAATCCAAGAAATACTATGGACTGATAGAGAGACAAGAGAGAGAGATATAATGAGAGAGAGGCGAGAGAAGGAGAAAGGAAAGAGAAAAGGCGAATGTGAAAGACAAGAGAGAAAGAGAAAAACAAAACAACAAAAACATGGGAGGACACCGAGAAAACCTATGGACTGATAGAGAACCAAAAGAGAAAGAGATGGAATGAGAGATATACGAGAGAAGGAGAGAAAAAGATAGGAAAGAGATAAATAAAGAGATAGAAGAGAGAAAGAGAGACAAAGACAGCATGGGATGATAGAGTACGGAAAAATGTGACTGAATGGTGGTATAACATCACGATCGTATGAGCCTTGAAAAGACGAGTCCGGTGATATACAACACTTAATACGTACGCCTTTAAATTTTTAATTAAAAATTTTTTTATACAGAAAATTTATCAAAACTATTTTATTATGGCATCACGATCGTATGCGCCTTGAAAAGACGAGTCCGTTGATATATAACACCTAATACAAATACCTTTAGATCTTTTAATTATAAAATATATTTAAATTTTTTTAATTATAAGAATATATTAAAAAATTTAATTATTAAAATATATATGGTTTTACAAAATTATTTATTAAAATTATTTTATTTTGTCAACTCCTCGTTATGTGGCTGAGTTTCAGGTATCTTGCCCACATTGAGGAAGTACGTCAGCCACCACTAGGATTTGTGCTTTTTGAGGGAAAATCGGGAATTTTTTTTAAGGAAAAGAGGGAAATTTTTTTTAATGAAAAAGGGACATTTGAAGACATTTTAAGACTAAAACGTACGATTTTGTGTGGAAATAAGCGATTTTTAGAGAGAAAAAAAAACGGGAAATTATTAGGTGAAGGTCAGATCCACCAATCAACTCCCCTATCTCCTCGCCCTCGAACATACATTATCCTACTACTGAAGTGTGTCAAAATAAATTATATGGGGAAAATGTATCCAGTTTTAACTGAATAAAATTGACGATTTAAAAATAACAGGTATTGTGAGTTACATAATTTAAGCTAGTGGTGTGAGCTATGAAATAAAAATTATAATGTGCAATTAGTAAATAAACCTATAAATAGACTGTCCAGATTAATTGTTATTCAGACTGAGAGAGAACAACATTTCCAGTTAAGATGGGAAATGTTCCAGAAAATTAGTGTAAGAAGAGATTTTCTAAAAGTAGCAATGCCCGATGACACGAAGCTGGTTTCCTTCCTACTATGAAGCGAGCTACTTCATGCGAATTGTGTAAATCATAATTTGCACGATTTGATAACTTAAAAAAATATCTCACTACATAGAAAGGTATTGTTTCTCTATCTGTCAATCAATATTTGCTGAAATTACAACCCTCTTGCGATGTTATGATACCTAGAAAGTGCGAAAATTTATTCAAAAACGTCGCCGAAGATTGTGGACTCGACCATGGAAAACTTCGGCAGATCACTGGGATCTCTCATACATCCCTGCAACTACTGCAACAAGACACATGCGTATCCCTGTGATATAAAGAGACATGAAGCACAAACGCAAGATAAACTCCTATTGCACAGCGTATCGATGTGGTAAGTGCTCTCGGTTGTTTGTACCTACTCACAGTTTAAACAGACATTTGAAAGTGTGTAAATGTATTGTTCCTCTAGTTAATGAACAATATACACCACAAAATCTCAATTATCTGGTACCTCCTCCTGCATTGAGTATTAATCTGTCTTCATCGACCATTTTCAAACTTTATGTGAAAACTGTGGACAATTTGTCAACGATGTGGAGGAAACGGTATCGTTATTGCAACAAGGTATTTAGTAAGAGTAGCAATGCACGTCGTCACGAGATAAGTAAAAATAAAATATGCTTTGGAGACAGGCTGAACTTATTTGGCCCTTTTTCTTATTGTGGTTACGAGTCCAAACTGCGCTAAGCATAAGTCTTGGCACAACTGTAAGATTTGCAACTGCACATTTTGTGGTTGACAAATAGATCAAGCTTAAGTTATGCTTGTGATGAGATTCGTGCATTAAAATCTACCTGGTGGTGAAATAATGGCAATGATCAGTGTGTGGATGTACACAGCTACAGGTAGAATGCAGATTGTTCAGTTGTTGTACAGACAAACCAATTTGAGATAAGTGTAAGTAAGAACGCAAATATTATGTTGTTCAATGAACAAATCTAAATATGTGCAAAATCAGTTTTCCAGTCTTTAAACATTTTATTGCTATCCAAAAATTTTGCTGGCCAACATTCTTAAACGTACGCGCGTATATATTCTCTAAACACATATTCTTTACGAAACTAAACCACTCTTCGTACCTAACAAGTTTATTTTTAAAAAGGCAACCACCTAACATTTATATCATAAATGTATATATTTGAGCGAATATTACTGCATTTCCATCGAAAATTAAACCGATTGTAATTCGTATCGGAGATGTAAAGTTCCAATATTTCAACAAAAGGCCCATATTAGAATTTTTGGAAACTAACATAATTATATATATATAAGGTGCGTGTTCCTATATATATATATATATATATATATATATATATATATATATATATATATATATATATATATATATATATATATATATATATATATAGGAACACCTACCTTGATTTCAGCCTGAAATGAGTTTTAAAAATGGCAAAACCAGCGATATTTAATGCAAAACTGCGGCCATTTTGAATTCATATAGAATATAAGTAGCAATAACTTAATTTTTCTTTCAGTCTTGAGTCAGCAGGTGTCGAATTCAGATCGGGTCGGGAGTGTACCGCCAAGTGGATGTTTTAATCAACAGATTTCACCGAGAGGTTTACATCAACAAACTTCTCCGATACGTTCATTAGTCTACAAGATTCAACAGCAGGTAATATGCACGGTGGCCACTGTTGTGAAAATTGCTATGAAGAATGTGATAGAGTGTTTAATGCCATTTTATCATATGGTCAAACCGAGATTCTTTTAAGCCTAAACGTCGAGACTCTCTGTTGCTACCTAAAGAATTTCTTCTTACATTTGCGGGACACGAAATTCAACATGTGCATCCTTTCCTCTCTGAAAATTTAAGAGGCGATGAGGACATAGTCTCGTATTTGCCTTGTGACGAAGATTGTCCGTATGGTACACCAGCTCTCTTTAATCAGCAAAATACTGTACATTTGAGGAGAGACTGTGTAATGTGAAGGTGGCAAAATGATATGGAACTCGCTAATCATCCTGTTTTACCGAGAGACGATTCCGGTATAGATGAAGTTGATTCGGAAGCAGTAACTGAGCTTTTGTAAACCAAACTAGACTTTAAAAATTCTGTGATTGAAGCTTGTAATTTACAACCAAAATGTTTTTTGCGGAACACTTCGAAAATTACCAAGACAATTCTTTCATAATTAGATGAGTTTCAGACATCAAACATATGAAGTAAACGGTTTGAAATGGGACTCTGTTGATATAGCTTATGATGACTGTTTTCACTACGTTTATGAGGCACTGCTCGAGGACTATCCTGTATAAATGCTGGGAAACGCAGAAAGAAATTTTAAAAAGTCTGACTAATACAGAAACTGTGAACATCAGAAGTTATCATGACTGTTCAAGCATTAATTCGCTAGTTAAATGCTACAACACTAATCATTGTGGTAAAAAAAAAATTATGTTCGCAATGCAAAAGAGAAACTATAAGAGAATATTTGTACCAACATCCCATGTAGGTGTAAAGGCAATAATTTAGAAATTTGATCCTTTACAGGTCCAGGCTTGGAAAAAAACTTTCAATGGAGACATTCAATCCAGAGCAGACATACTCTAGTATTACTCCAGGTTACAGGCGCATGTGGTTCCATTTTCTAATGAACATATACTCTCAATTCCAGATGTGTAATGGAGATGCACATTGGAACTTTGCACAGTCTTTCGAAGGAAATAAATACACAGAACGAGTGTTGGTTATCAGCAAGATGACTGTCCGGTGTTTAACATGCGACTTGATAGCGAACTACCTTGTTCGTCTTCGGATATGTGTTTTAAAAACAGAAGTGAAGAATTTACAAAAGAGCCTGGATTTAGACAAATTAAATATAAACTCAGTACAGAGTTTTATGACAGCTCCACCATGTGGACTGAAACATGTAATAAAAAAACAACACAACACTCAAATCCAAGGAAGTAGTTTCATTAAAATATCTCCTTGTGGTATGTGGGACTGTGAGGTGTGGCACAGTATTGTTTGTGTCTGCAAGTTTGATTTAGCTAAGATGACATTAGGAAAATTTTTTATGATAATGTTTAAACCCATTCGGCATTACACTCCCGGCAAAGCGTTAAAAACATATCTTTGAAAACAATAATTCTTAGGTGAAAAAAAAAAATATAATATATATATAAAATATATATAAGGAACAAACATGCAGCAGCAGCACGTCAGTTACGATGGAGAGGTTCGACTCATCACTTCAGTATGCTAGTGCTACTCCAGGTTTCAGGCGAGTGTGGTTTCGACACCAAAAATATGGTGCACTATAAATTCAAATGTGCAACAGGGAAGAACATTGACATTTCTCGTTAATCAGTCTGACAGAAACTCTTAAAGTGTTCGACGTTTGTTATGGGCGAAACACTAGTGATTTATATGATTTATGGTCTGACAGCAAGCGACCTTGCAATGACAGTCAACTAGAAATTGAAGCCTTTTCTAAATTCATAATGAAACGTATGTCCCACAATAAAATTGAATACTTCATGCAGAAGGGATGTTGTTGTTCTATACCTATAGTGTGGACAGACAATTGCGACAACAAGGGACATGTTATGCAGAAAGGTAATCAAGAATTAAAGTCGTCCTGTGGCATGTGACAATGCAACGTTTTTCAAAGCAAGAACACCTAAATCACAGACTATATAAAGGAGAGCGTTTAATATTAGAGTGTCAGTCATCGTTAGCATCTTCTACCCTACAGTTGCATACGAGGTCCTGAAAGTAAGTTACATAAAAGTATTTTTTAAGTTGTATGATGGTATTATACGAGTTCAAGTGTTTAACTATATCGAACACTGGTGCTACACTTTCAATTCTAGTCTCGGCATTCGCTTTGGGGAAGGAATAACATACAACGATTGTGCTGTGAGGTATCTCCGCCCCATCAGTGAACTTCCATCTACATTTGAAGATTTGATGTCAGCCAGCCTTACTGAAGAATTGGAAGAAGAACACGACAACGGGGTAATCAACTACCAACACACCAAGCCTCATCAGGGAACTACAATTTATCGGAAGGAAACACGTGACAGAGACATCCGCAACTTCATTTTAGAGCAAGGTGGGTTAGTTTTTCCTTCAGTGTGTCATGTATATGCGTGCGAAGTGGCAAATTCAGAATAATGATACAATGTCCCCAATGTGTCCAATGAAATACAAATATACATTTTTTAAACTAAAGGTTTGCATTCTGTAACTTACAGCATATTATATTCACATATGTTGTAAAGGAAATGTGTGAGGTAGACATTACATTTCAAATGTATGTAATTTCAGCAATGTTTTACAGCACATAGTAAACCAAATACATATGATTCCACTTTAACTAACTGCGACAGTTCTGAATGTCCTGTAAACCATTATAGACTGCAACCTGTAGGCCATAAGCGCAAGCTTAAGTGCGAACACATTGTAACATCATATAGTGAGGAAGAAAAATGTTTAAAATATCTTGTTTATAATACAGACACTGTTTAACCATTTCAGTATTTCGAAAATGTGATAATAATATTCATACTTTATATCATTATAGCAAAAACAAGTTTGGGTTATGTATCATACTGGGTGTGATTTATCAAAATGTTATGTGCATCGACAATAAATTAGAAAAAGTAAAATTTTGCCCTTAAACACATTTCAACTTGCAAATTTAGAGAGGAAATGAATTATCAATATACATACAATGTTCCTGGCTAATTATTCTCAGTTGGGTGTTGGATAGAAAATGCATAAATTTATGTTCTTTCATCCAGGAAATCCCTACGTTACAGTGACACCAGGAACGTCTAATGTATTGTATACATTATGGTGTTCCGGAATTCTTGATTCATTTTAAGGTTATTTATTTTCCACTGGGAGACGAAAAAATTCACAAATTAATTCAGTGTAGTGATGCAAAAAGTCCTGTTTTTAATATGACTACAACCACGCCTCTTCCATGCAGTATTGAAGATGTGCATTCACATTACGTTGAGACAGTACTAACTTGGTTGAAAGTGTCGTGTTATACTCCCCTGAATGTAAATAAGTGTCTATTCAAACAGACACAATAAAACCAGGTCATAAGAAATGTTCTCTCCTCGTAAGTAGACTTCAACAAGGAGATCTGGATCCAATTCTACGAAATTATCTGAAAATATTATTTTCTGAAGTTGCAAATTGCTTATAACTCTTGTAACACCGTATAATTACTTTATGAAAATATTTTTTGGGTCACCTTGTGTTAAAATATTTGTGGATTACCTTGTGTAAGATTTACTGACTACGTTTCTTCCTTAAAAAATGATGTATATATTCTGAGTCATCCTATATTTTGTGAAATATTAGGTGTATTTTGAAATTATCACTCGTTTGTATTTCAAACAAAATAAGTTTAAACGTGTCAGGTATTTTGAAACTATCTGTGTTTAACTGACTGCTTGTGTATATATTGTGCAGCAACCTGAATTTGTGAAAATTTACATGTATTTTGAAATTATTGGTCATTTGTATTTCAAACAAAATAATAATAATAATTTTGAAACAAACTATTTAAAGATAATTCCAACTTTTGTACAAATTATTGAATAAATATGTGTGTTTAAATGAACGCATCTGTGTACACTTATTTTGCCTTTACAAAAATGTTTTGGTTTCCCTATGAAAAAAATTACTCTGTTTAATATAGCGTGATATATGTTTTTGATTTCCCAAAGAAGAATTAATACAAGTAATAAACAGTGAAAAAATAGTGAATGGTTCTTGTGAAGTTTAGTCACTATTAAAATCATATATACTTTGAGAGTAATAAGTGAACAGATAATTCTTAACTAGAAAAAAAACTTGTGTCTTAAGAGTAAAAAATATAGTTGATTGCAAATTAAAAAAAAATTACTATGGCTAATTCATGCCTGAAGGAATAGCGGCTTTAAAAAACGTCATACTATCTTTAACAAGAAGGCTGAAAGGTTGTATATCAATTCTACAGATAAATATGAAATGGACTTCTACGTAAAGCTATAATAATACAACTTAAAACAATTTATAGCATTTAACATTTAATGCTTCATAGTGAACCCTCTGTCCACAATTTTTATTACAAGATGCGCTCGGAAACAGAGCACACACACAGCTCTCTTGTTTTGAATAATAGAATATTATTTGAGAAAAACAGACATTGTAAGTAAATTTTGCCTGTTTTTATAATAAAATATTTATTCACAGTTACAACACAACTTTGTTTTGAGATATTATAATAATGTTTTTTTTCTTTTTTTCAGCACTATGCAGCCTTTGTATATTTTTATTGCTGCTGAAATAATTGCTTTTGGAAGCAAAATTTATCTTGCATCATTATAAGTGAGGGTAAATCTCAAAGTTTTGCTGGTTTGTTGGACGATCTGTTTGTTAGCAACACAAAGTCGCAATCTGAGTTGCAAACAAAAAGGATGCCTAGTACAATCTGTCAGGACTTGTCATTTCGCCTAAATTGCATCGTTTCGATCTCTTATAGGACTATATGTACTTAAGTATTTATTGCACTGATTGACATATGGAAAGACAGTCAACTGCATAAGATCAGAACACAATTGTTTCCCCCAAACACGGGAAAGTACATCTCCTGGCAGATGATTTGTTTTTATCTGATATTAAAAAATTCAAGTGTTTCGGATTGTGCTTCGTCCATCTCACATCTGACTTTAGAGTCAATTAGAGAGACTTTGTCTAAGGAAATGAAAAATACTTCATTTTCCGATTCCTCTAACTCAGTGGAAGCTTCATTGCCTAACCTAACATATGAACTTTTGGTGATGGTGTTCGCGTGTAGGATTACTGATGTGAGGATATGCAATGATCAAGTAGAGTGTGAGGCAGATTTTGAAAGATTTTTCACAAGGTGTATGGTCCCTTTGTTAGAGTTAACAACAGCATCACTCCGGCCAATAACGCTTAGTGTCACCATAATGGTTTAGTTCTTGGAATCCTTTTTGGCTGAGGAAGGTGCTATGCAGACATTTTACTGTCAGAGTAAATCTTTTCCTGTCCTGCATTCAACTGATGTGGGTGAAATATATTATGAGACAATTTCGCCTTATCTCACAGACAGGCTTGAGGAAATTTAGTACTCATGGTAGCGGCTGGAGTCTGCTTCTAATTCTGCATAAGGATGTTCACACATCGCAGTTTAGAGCATTCATAATCGGTGCTGCTCACACTATGCTCCCCAATTTCATTGCCAATAGGGAAGCCTGCATTAATGTGCAGTGTCCTCAGGTACTGTGTTTACATCTTGCTGTTATATCAGCTTTATTTCCTGTCGCACATCATATTAAGAGTATGACTTTATATCTAGATCCTTGTGAGGTTTTGGATATTGAAGGTCTGTCAGTTTCTGTAGTGTTACAGGATGTTCGAAAGTTTGAGGAGAACAATGGTATCTCTATCAATGTCTACTCTGCAGTAGACAAAGATAGTAATATTATTGACGAAACTTTCGATAAGCAAGAGGTTATTGTACCTATGTGTATTTCGCCTGTACATCATGCACATCATGTAAATATATTGGTCATTCATGCTTGTGGCAATGACACTGATTTGCATTTTGTTTCTATTAATGATTTGTCAAGACTGCTTTGTAGACAGTCGACTAAGAAACCTAGAAATATCTCTCTCTGCGATTGTTGTCTCTAATACTTTAGTAGTGAGGAGAAAATCGCAAAAGATAATGATCTCTGTCAGCAACATAAGGGTGTTCGCAGAATTTTTCCTACTGGGGAAAACAAGTACTTGCAATTTCAGGGTTACAGCAAACAGCAAAGATTGGGTTTCGTCGCCTATTGCGACGCAGAGTCATATTTGAAACCCTTGTCCACTTGCCTTCACAATGATAATATGAGTAATACAAATACCATCAACCAACATGTTCTATATGCTTGTAGAATTTTGTTGGTTTGTTCATACAATCCAGCATTATCAACTATTTTGAGTTTGTGGGTGATGATTGTATGAACCATTTAGTAGATAAATTGATTGAATTGACAATTTGGGTTGCAGGAATGTACAATGTGATGACTGTTCCAATGAAGCCAATAACCCCTGCTGATGAAGCTAGGTTAGTGGCTCAAAGATATTATCATATTTGTAAGAAGGTACTCGGTACAGGTAATATTGTTGTCGACCAAGAATATCTGACTGGGGAAATAAGAGGGGCCACGCATAATAATTTCAATTTGAACTTCAAACTGCCCAAGAAACAACTTGTCTCTGTCTTTCATAACCTGCAAAACTATGATGCTCACTTTCTCATAAAGTTATTGGCTTAACATCATGTAACAAATCCCAATGGAACCATGGTAATCGAAAACCTGGGTAGAATAGAGGTGATTGGAATGACCCTTGAAAAGTACAAGTCTATCACCAAACGAATTCCCAATGGTATTGACTCAATGGAAAGGCACAACATTTCAAATGACGATTAATGATTACTTTCAGTTCATGAGCACCTCGCTGGAAACTTTGGAAGGTAATTTGAAAACTGCACAATTGAGTATCACCTGCTCGATGTTTCCAGAAAACACCCAAATTGAATTGGTAAAAAGGAAGGGAGTGTTTCCTTATGACTTTGATAAATCCCAAGATAGTCTGATGTGAATGTCACTCTAACCAAAGGATGCATTTCACAATGTCATGAAAGGCGAAGGCATTAGGGATGAGGATTACTCTCATGGCCAGGACACATGGGATGTGTTCCACTGCATAAACCTGCTGCAGTATGCCATTCAGTATTGACCCTGCCATGTAAGTCACAGCCGTCTCTTGCACGGGAGGTTTATTGTGGATGACAGATGCATGACTAGAGCTGTTGACAGACCCTGGTATGTTCCTTTTTGTTGAGCATTTCGTTAGGGGTGGCATTACCCAGGTTTCCAGAAGGCGTGCGAAAGTGAATAACATTTACATGGGTGAAGAGTACGTCCCCAGTGTGGTATCGATATGCATCTGCTATTTCGTTGTAAATGGCTTGTACAGCCATACTATGAAGAGCTGGCTTCCCATTAGCAATTTCGAGTGGGTTGAGGCTGAAGTGTTTTCTTTGTGGGATTTTGCAAACACTGTGAATGACGGGGACACATGCCTTTTTGCAGAAGTGGATTTGTCATTTCCAGACGAATTCCACGGTGTGCTATCAGATATGCCTGTGGTTCCAGTAAATGTCATACCTCCTAACTGCTTGCATGGAAAACACCTTTTGACACTCGTGCTGTGGAAGAATTATGTTATTCACAGATAAACACTGAGGCAGTACTAGATATATGGAGCCAGATTCGACTCTGTACATTATGTTTTGTGCTTTGAGCAGAAGGACTGGATGGCTCAGTACATCGAGTTTAATATTGAAATATGTGTCCAGGCTGCAAAAACTTTGAGAAATAGTTTTTTTTAAACGTAGGAATAATGCAGTTCATAGAAAAAATTTTTAGAATGTCCACTGGGAAAGGGGCATAAGAGTCATCACCAGGTATGACCCTATGGAGCTGCAGAACTGATTGGGCATCCTGCATTCCAAGCACAACAGGCCATCGATGAGAATGTTGTCCTTATCGAAATGTCAAATAGCACTGTTACATATAACAACCCTTTGTACACTGGCATTGCCATTTTTGATCTTTTCAAGTTAACTCTTTACGAATTTCATTATAAGTACATGTGTGAGAAATTTCCTCCGCCAGCCTTGCATCTTCTATACTGCGAAAGCGACAGTCTCATTTATGAAATTGCCTGTAGAGATGTGTATGAAGTAATTTCCTAGATTTAAAGACAGGGTTTGATACATCCAACTATGCACCCGATAACCTGCAAGGATTCTCGCCCAAGAGCACCGGCAATACCGGAGTGATGAAGGATGATGTGCCAGTCACAACATCACACACTTTGTAGGATTTGGTCCCAAGATTTACGCATACATTGTTTCGATTGAGCAGTGTATACATAAAGCAAAAGGTGTAAAACCTCACATGTTGCAATCCCTCCGATACGAGGATTATCGATATTGCCTTGATAATTGCACCAGGGTTCTGGGGACCCAATACCAGTTCCATTTGCGTGATCATGAGGTTTACACCGAACGTGTGACCAAAGTAGTGTTGTCATGTTTTGACAATATGTGCATCATTGAGCTGGATGAAGTATCTACTTTACCCTGGGGGCACTACAGGATCCCACAGTAAATTATTCTTTCCCAACACAGTAATTTCAGCACCATTTTAAATAAAAGTCTGCCATTGCTAGCACCCAACACCACACCTTGCTCCGCACCACACTCTACTCTTCACCACACCCTGCTCTGCACTGCAATCTGCATTACAGCTGTCTTCAAACCTACTGCATCAATGTCATATACCTCTTCAAAACTGCTGCTTTGCCATGACTGCATGACACTTAACATCGATGCAATAACCCCTGTTGTCCTTTCTGTCACCCAGGGATTACTCTTCGCAACATGGGATTACATTGTTTTAAATCTACGAATATACAAGATATCTTGAAACTATGTGTATGTGCATGGATTCATTGTAGGTGTTGCTGTACCTGGCAAATTTTAACCTGGATGTGACATAACAGACCTTAATCCCTAATGCCGCAACAGACGACAACCATATCCCTTTTTTATTTAGTTTACATTTTTAGTTTTAATACATGTATATAATAGCATGGCTATGAGTTACAGGGACGACACTATGAATAACCCTTTGTGTATATTTTTTAGTTTTAATGTTTGTAAATATCTTTATAAATATATTTGTAATGTTAATTTGTATGAATGAATGTGTGTCTATGAATGTTTGTGTAAAGATTTTTAAGATGTTTTTATATGTAAATATAATACAAAGGAACACTTTTGTAGATAATTGTGAAGTTAATGAAATGTTTGTAAATATAGTTTTTAAGGAATGTTCTTGTAGATATTATTGAAGTTGTTGAAATGTTTGTAAAAATAATATTTAGGAATGTTCTTGTAATTGTTTGTGAAGATATAAATATCTTTGATTGTGTGTGTGAAAAGTTGTAAAGTTAGATATAAGGATGATTTTTGAAAAAAATAATAATAATTCTAATGTTATAAGTAATAGTGTGACTTGTTATTTCAGAGTTTAATTTCCTTTTGCCGCATATTTTAATATATTTTTTCCAGCTTGAGCTATATTTTGGGCGAGTTGTAATGTTTTTTACACGATGTGCACACCAACAAATCTGAAAATGAATGAACTCTGAAAAGTAATGGAGTGAGGGAGGATCTCGAGAAAATCTTGTGAATGAACTCTGAAAGTATTGGAATGGTGAGACAAGCTACACTATTGCTAAAGGTTAGGACAACTTCAGGTAAATGGACTCTAGCCCCGCAGAGCAAGGCTAAGGAATGGCAAGCCTCACTAGCTGGCAACAAACAAAAATATTAATTTTAACAAGTTTCCAAGGAAATACAAACTTATGATTTTTACTTTAACACACAAAAGACATCAATTACTATGGCTGTGAATCTACTCGTCGATTTTTGCTGTGAAGAGATATTATTCTTCAAAATATAAGATTACATAAAATTTATCAACAACACTTTAAAGAAACATGATACAATTTGCAAGACTAAGTCTATTCTTGCTCCTCAGTTAGCTCCTCCTCATCCACATTATTCTCCATACTAGCTCCACAATCAGCTCAACATAGTGTACCACTAGCACCACATGGCACCACACTAGCATCCCACAGCACCACACTAACACCACACAGCACCATATGGCCCAACACTAGCACCACATGGCACAACATCTTGCTCCACAATCTGTTCCAAATGCTCCACACACTCCACAATCTGCTCCACACACTCCACACCTTGCTCCACAATCTGCTCCTCAGTTAGCTCCTCACACAGCACAGTCAGCACCGCAATCTTGGGGTAAGTTAATGTACTTAATAATTTTGTAAGATTCTTCTTGATGCATGTTTAGAGAGCCAATGAGGGTGAAATACGCAGGGGTTGTGTGGGGAGTTGTAATTTTATATTAGTTGGGTGTTTGTTTAATTTAAGTAAATATTGTGTTCCATTTGGTAATCGCATGAATGCGTGTCTCTAGATTCAATGTTACGTGATTAAAATGGAGATGAGTTACTTTGCTAAGGAAAAAGTATCATTGCATGATTAAAATCGGTTTAACAAATTTGTCAATGATTCGTACTTATTTCATTTGCTTGAACGAAATAGTTCGTTACTTTTATGCTATTCGAGGTGTGATTAAATTAATTCGTTCGGTAACCTATTTCAACGTCTCTTTACGGCACAAAATATTTACTTCTCCAAAAAGAAAACATTTCTCCCATATCTAAACTAGTTAAATGCTCAGTATGCCTTCAGACATTCGACCTGGCTATGTAACCCACTCTGCATATCAGTCACAAACAAAAATATATATAAAATGTTCCTTATACCACTCGTATGCTAACATTAACTCCTATATAAACAATTACAACCTGCTCCTCTGGTCTATCGGCCCCAGAACCACACAGACTCCACACCAAACCTGCTCCGCCAATTTGACCCTCGTGACATGAACAAATTAATAAACATTATTTTAAATCAAAGAATTCCATAAAAATTATATATCAAAAGGTTTTTTTATTAACCGATTGATCGATTTAATAAATTTCAGTAATAAGTTCATTATTCTAATTAATTATTCAATTAATGAAACAATTAATTAATTTTATTTGTATATCACGATTTGGCACTTAGTCCACTCTTGCGCCAAATGGGACTTCGGTCACTGTTTCGCAAAGTGGGCCAGAACAGCCATGTGGTATCTACTGTTGGCTATAGCTTTAACAGTTATGAAATTATATCTAACTATGGTTAGGTCCTATAAGTGAAATTATGGCATGTTTGACCCTTTGGCTATATTTGTTGTCGGGGCTGATGGTTATGATATGAATTTGATAACTATAGCTTCAATCCATCGTAAATTAGAGCCAAGTATACTTATAAGTGGGCTTAGGGCATACTTGGCCCTACCAGCCTCATCGAAATCAGAGGTGATGCATATGATACGAATGTAGTGACTGTATCTTAAACAGTTCGGAAATGACAGAAAACCATGCTTATATGATGGGTTACCTCTTAAATGACCCGGTGATTTTTTTCGAAGTCAGTGGTGATGTCTATGTTATGAATTTGGTGGCTATAGCTTCAACAGTTCGGAAATTATGACTAACTGTGCTTATAAAAGGGCTTAAGGCATAATTGACCAAACCACCTTAATCAAAATCTGGAGCGGGCATAATTGCCATTCAGGTCATTTTCATTATTGGAGGTGATGTCTATGGTATAAATTTGGCTGCAGTATCTTCGACAGTTTGAAAATAGCATCCAACTATGCTTATAAGGGGGCTTGTGGTATAATGAGCCGTTCACATTGATCAGTGCTAGGAGCAGTACCCAAAATCCGAATTTGGCGATTATAACTTAAACTGTTCGGAAATTGTGGCCAACTATGCTTATAATTTCGTGGGGGTCAGATATAGACATACTGCACTCAAAAGTGTCCTTGGTAAAGCAGCCACTGCATTGTATTTGAGGCTCGGACTTGTTACATATTTAATTCAAAAAATTAAAAAAAGTTCCAATGCCTAATAATTACAATATGTCGTCGAAAAAGTGTGAATAATCAAAGTTCTTAAAGTTACTTTAGCATTCGACTTTAAAACACAAGTCCGAAAATATATAACACTTGGTATATTTACTAATAAATTTATATGCTTATAAAATCTAATATGGTACTGGACATAGTCACATTATCATATTTTATAATTGTATATTTTTACCTGTCTAATAAAATACGATACTGTTAACGCATCATCCGATAACTTATTTGTAAAAAGTTAAATAAAAATATATAAAATCAAATACAGAACTCTTATTTGATAAAATTCTGCTGTACCAAATCGGTGGTTGTGACATCAAAATCTAACTAGCCCTACACTTGAAAATACACGAGTCCATGGACACGTCGCTTGATTTATTCATATCTGTAAATTTTTGAAGTCAAATAAAAATATAATTTATATATATGTAATATAATATTTTAATTTTTATAGCCCATCGAACTCAAGATGATTCCTGACTCATCAGGCCCAAAATGGAGTCACTGAGGCAAATTGAGAAGGACTACTAAATTTAGCTAAATAAGGCTATCAATGTAGCAGTTCAAAATCATAGGGATATTTTTTAGGAGCTGTCTATGTGTCGAATATGCTGCTTTTGTGGCCGGAAAGCAAAAAATTTACTTACGAGAAACTTCTACAACTATAGAGGTTAAATTCTAGATGTGTCAAGGGATAAAACGAGAAATTCGAGGGGAAAACATTACATTTTCAAAGGAAAATAGGGAATTTTGAGTGAAAAAGGAAGAAAACAAGATGCAGGACGAAAAAAATAAAATAACAATCGGAAACAAAATGGCCGAGCTCTCAATGTCATGAACATTACAAAATGGTGGAAATACAAAATGGCGCCCCAGCCCCCAGCCTTCGCCCTGAAGTCCACCATATACATATGCTCACAAAAATTATGTTTTCTTGTTAGTTTAAGTGAAAAATATCTCCTTTCTTGCAGTTCACGTAATAATATCATTTACCTACAATTGTATTCCGTTAAAATAAAAAATACACATGAATGAAATCAATGAAATCCTATGTAGTTTAGTTATAGAGTAGGCCTGCATGCACCAGAGTAGACCATTTCATAACTTTTAAGGAAGTATGAAAAAAAACACAAAATAATTCAAGTCAATATTTTCATAATAGAACACTGATAAATTGTCATTCTTATTCTTTCGGGAAACACGAAAAATTACTATGTGCGCTAGTCCTCCAAAAACATACATTATAAGCTGAGATTTATTTCTGTTTAAATCTACTGCTTGTACAGTCCACTCAAAAGCAATATTAATGCTACGGCCGTGACAAAAAAGGTTATCTCAACTATGGTTGCATTATCTCTAATCTTTAATGAATGGCCAGTAATAATTTCTGAACTTTAATGCGAAGAGAGGCGCAGTGCACTAAATAACAGGGGTAGTTAAAGCGGGCCAGCCCATTAAGCTACGAGAAACATTTTCGTGCACGTAAAAAGAGCATATATATGTAAATTACCTCTCATGTGGAAAACTTTCCGACATTTATATCATATTCTGGGCGAGTGAAACAAAGAGAAACGTGGTTATTCGTGAGTTTATATATAATATAATGCAGTGTGTTTATGAAATGTTTCAATGCGAACAGATTGGTCGTTAACGGCCAGTTCCCATTATTTACATTTTTTCTATTTACAGTTTAGTTTACAACGACAATGAAGAACAGAAAATTAAAATAACCAGGAATTTGGATAGAAATCACACCTAATTTTAATTTATTCCATATTTTTAAATATTTGACTAACCTAGTCAAATATAGAGATTACTTAACGGAGTACGTAATTTACATTTCCTATTATTAAATTCTTACATTACTAATGTTAACAAAAATCTTTTGCATTTACTTGTACAGTCACGTGCGTTTTGGAAATATTTGTACACGAGAAGAGCATGTTGTCACTTCATTTCCCACAAAACCTGAATATATCCCTCCCCCTTCACCCTTCCCCCCCCCCCCCCTCATTACGGGCTATCCTGTGCAGCCCATGTTTTGGTTCAGAAACGTTCGCAAACGAAATGTCACACAGATTGCAAATGTCACAATAACGAGTTTTTGTCAGCTCGGTCAGCTGTCAGCTACCTGTCATGAGGCCAGACAAAACGACAGCGATCGATCACCTCAACACGTAGCAGATAACGTCAATAATCAAGCAGCGTCGATCACTAGCCCTGGACGTGTGTCCCGACAGTTCTGGTTTCTGAAATAATTTCAATTTACGATTTTTCTATAGACAATATATAATACCGACTATGTTACTGCTCTCTGCCGAGTTACAGATCACACATACAGCTTTCTTGTTTTGAATTCCCCTACTGAGAGGAAAGTAGGTAGCTCTTATACTTCTCACGAAGGAATTTATGCCAAACACCCATTTTGCTTAGACAACTAGGTATCAGAGTTTTTTTTATCAAATTATACTGAGAATTTCTTTGTACATTAACAAAAATTTCAAGAATACTGCAATATCTCTTCTAAAATGTCTTCTTTGTAAAGTCACAAAAGCCTCGTAGTACAACTAGAAAAATATTTGACCTGGCCAGGAATCATTTTAAATGTCTAGCTCAGTTCTACAGATAATTGTATTAGAACAACTGGACGTGTTTAGGAATGAGGAACTTTTAAGAACTATCATTGAGTTAGTAATGAGGAAGGTTGTTTTCTCATGACGTTCATTACAATGTTGTAAGCTTCATTGACTTTTACCGATTTTACCTAGAAAACCAGACTTATGCGATCATGAATCTATTTATACTTCCTCTGCACATTATTTTTTGTAACCAACCGAAGAAAATGTAGTATTGAAGTCATGCAATACCATTATTGTTTTACGCACGAACGACATTTATAAGATAATGGATCTGTACAAATTATAACACTGAAACTGCGTTAATAGCGATCCACCTGCAGTCTTTTAATGCCTTTGTGAAAGTCAGTTATTCTCTAATTCACTAACATCAATTCTTTAAATACGTGACATTTTCTTCTTGCCTAAGTTATATGCCTTCATATAACCATAAACCATCCTTGTAAAAAAATCGCGGTTACAAAACAAATAATTATGGTTCGAGTTTCGATGTTGGCAAGGTGTTTCGTATTTTTATTAACACAAAGAAAGTTTTTTATTTCTATAATTTATTAATCAGTTTTTTTTTTTTTTTTTTTTTTTTTTTCCGCGAGCACGAGAAAATTTTTCCCTCACATCTCAATGACGTAAAGTGAAATACGAACATATAGTTTCTAATGTTACAAATGTTTGCACGATCTTACGAGCGTGAATGGAAGATGGAGTTGGCGCTTCGTCGGCAAACATGTGTCACTAAAAGATCAAACTGGCGCTCGTGTCTCTTTTCTCAGAATACCCGCGCACATGTATGGTCGACTAAAGCGCCTCGCCACGTCTCGCCTGTCCTTACGACGTGCACTCATGCAATATAAAAAAAAAAATTGTAGAACAAATTTATGACGGTCTGCTACCCATATACGCCGTTTTGAGAGTCCCAAGGATCGCACTAGATGTTTCAGCTCCAGATGTTTAAGATAAATGCATTTCCTGAGCTATTACACTCCAGTCAAAAATAAAAATAATAAAACCCTGTAGGCTAAGTTAAGGTATCACCAGGCTTATTAACAGAAATGCTGAGAGAAAATAAAAAATCAAATACACTCCAGAGATAAAATGCATGCTGTGTCAAATGTACTGAATAAATGTAAACAATAAACAAAAAGCAATCTTATTGAATTTAATGAAAGGTAATCCTGAAATACAGGCTTGCTTAATTTAAACTGGGGCTTCCGAAACATTGCGGAAATACCATTACATTTACCAAAAGTAAATGCAAACAAGCATTCGAAAATAAACCACATCGCTGTAGTGTACAACACCATACACTCGTAATTTCACTATCCTTGTCAGTTATTTTACAACTGTATTACGTTATTTCACACTCTATGTATATGAGGTTTCGCTACTTTATCTTCATTCTTCTGCGTTCGATAACTGATAGCGACGAAGTTATACAAATGTAGAGCCTCGATATTTGGCTACAGATGTATAATAATTATATGCAAACAGCACGAATATTCCATCAGCGGGAGTTATGTTTCTGTGTGAACTTGAGTGAATTTTGAAATAGTTCTACTCTCCATTGATAAATGTCCGTATAGGTATAATATAACTATTTATTTTCTAAATGACATATAAAAGTTGCAGAATTATAAAAAGTTGCCATCTCGCAATTTAATAGAAAGCTACTTGAAATGTGTATACTTTTATTTCATATTTGGAATTGTATAATTTAAGACTTACCTTATTGATAACAAAGTAACACATTCATACATTTTAAACAAAAAGTGCAGTTATCTTTGGATTTATGGGAGCATTGTTGTAAAATTACACATACCGTACTCGGTTTTTACAAACTGCATAACAAATGTAAAATTGCCGAAAATTTGGGTGTATCACTTTACACGCAGATACCCCAGGATGTAAGTTCACACATAATTGGCCACTGTTAAATTACACAATGAAAGATCTACAACTACAATGTAACGTAAACTTTTGCAATTTCTGCATTCATTATTGTAATCAATGTATATTTTTACTCATTGTACTTTGTCAAAGTCAAACACTGTAATTAGCATACGTTTCACACATATGTTTCATTTTTATTAATTTTCGTATGGTTAGGAATTTGAATAATTAGATGTTAGAATAACAATAATTTATGTTAGAATTCCTTAGTTAGGTAGATTTCATTTTTGTTTGTATTTTAATTAATAATTCAATATTTTCATTTATTTTCTTGCTCTCACACAATTGTAATTGTTTCAGCGAATTTATTGTTATTTTTACTACCTTCTACGAGACCCGTAACTCTTTTACATAAGGAATTAGGCCGTTAGGAGTGTGTCAGATTAGATATTTGAATAGGAAGTGTTCTGATTGGCTGACAGGTTTGAATTCTTCACCTCCATTGGCTAGCGAGATAATGTAGGGCTAGGCGGATAATTTTAATTAGGAGATCGCTCTCTCTGCCGCCATCTTTCAACGGGTTAAGACCTAAGTCAGGACGCACGTCCAGAAATTGGACGTAGTATAGGTTTATTAAGAAGTGTATATTAGGGTGTTTTAGTTTCTACTGCTTACTTGGTTAATATTGTTTTGTTTCTTCGTAGAGAAGTGTGCTGTAAGCCCATCCGTATTGTAAGCAGCTGTTTAGGAGCTTAGGTCAGTTAGTTAGACGCTGTGACGTTCCGTGAGCTGTAAGCCACGTTAAGAAACGTAAATCTACGAAGATTGTATAGCCCTTTACATTTTCCTGAGATCCCGTTCTGCTTTCTACTCTGAATGATATCATCCTACAAGTAAACTTTTTTTCTACACTACTAGTTTTTCTACGAGTTTAGTATGCACGTCGTATAGGCCTAAGAGAGCGTCCATTTATAATAGAACATCCTACACAAAGACATGTTGGCACGGCATTTTTAACAGCTAAGAACCAGCCTATTTAAACTATCATTTAACCTCAGAGACAGTTTTTTTTTTTTTGTTCTGCCGCTAAGCTGAGCCAAGTTTAATTTTTCCAACTAGTAATTGCAGAAGTTTTCATTTAGTGATTTTTTTTGAAGTGACAAACTGACACGTCAGGCTAGTTTACGTTTTTGAATAAGGGTATTTTTAACGACCGTTACGTCTAACCTAACCACTTCCTATCGGCAGTGCTGGGTTGAATGTTTTTCATAAACCCTTTGCTATTGCTATTCAGGATTTTTAATTAATTTCATTTACAGGCAGAATACATATCAATTAAATTAAAGAAACTGAATTTGAAATAAAATAATTTGGCTGGAAATTTTATGTAGTCTGACAGACGTCAGACATGTTTTCACTTCTTCGCCTTCACTGATAACACAGTTCTGCATAGTTTCTGCATGTCCTTATAGAAAGTAAGTTGCATAATTATCATTGTGTGACAAATGGTCACTGGTCTTAAGCAAGTGTGGTTAACTAAGGCGAGTGTACTTCGCATCGAACGTCTGGTTCCCGAGCCTGCAAGGAGCAGGCAGAAATATTTCTCAGGGGAGAAATATTCTACTACCACACTGCTCAGTTGTACTCAATTTTGCCAACAATATACCTAACCTAAAACACGATATCAACTCATTTTATTTCACACTGTTTTATAAGCCTATATGAGAGTATCGTTATGCAAACAGCTCAGTAGTACAATAGTTACTACAAAAGTAAGCTCCGAAACTCAAGACGAACACGCATTGGAGCTATGAGTAGTGTAATTACTGGAAGTCTGGCACAGTGTATTTTAAATAGAATCCGCAACAGCTTGTGCGACTGGTCGGCTGATGGTCTTCGGCTCATCTCGGACGAGCTCGGCAATATTCGGCTCGACTCAGGGGGTGCTCGGTAGCCTTCAGCTCGGCTTTGACGAACGTACCCGAAGGTGCTCGGCAGTTACGTCTACTAATTTTCTTCAAGTATATATGTATGTTTCTGTTTGCCATATGGGTTTTATAGGCATAGGATATGTCAAATCGTAGATCTGTATTTATTATTATATTTTATATTTTATTGTTTTAATTAAAAATATTTTTGTTTCGAAATAGTACATAAAGAATAGCAAAAAGTTCTCTCAACTACATTTCCAGACCCTTTCTTTCGTTTCTCTCTCTTGCTTCCCTCGTATCTCTCTCTTTATTTTATTCCATCTATTTCTGTCTCTTGCCTCCTCATTCTTTATCTTTCTCTCATTCCTTCCCTTTCTCTTATTTCATCTCTTTCTCTCCTTTCTCTTTCATTCCATCTCTTGTGTCAGTTGCCATCTCTTTCTTTCTCTCATTCCAACACTCTCTCCCCCTCTTTCGTTTCTCTCGCTTTCTCTTTCATTTCATCTCTTGTGTCTCTCTCTCTTGCCTCTCTTTCTTTCCCTCAATCCATCCCTTACTCACTCTCTTTCATTTCTCTCTCTTGCCTCCTCTCATTCAATATCTTTCTCTCATTCAATCCCTTTCTCCATCACTTTGCTTCTCTCTCTTTCTCTCATTCCATCTCTTGTCACTCTTTCTGTCTCACATTCCATCTCTTTATCTCCATCTCTCTCCTGACTCTCTTTCTTCCTCTCTTTCGTATCTCTCTCTTGTCTCTCCTCATTCAATACCTTTCTCTCATTCCATCCCTTTTCCCCTCTCATTCGTTTCTCACCTCTTTCTTTCATTCCATATCTTGTCTCTCTTTCTTCCTCTCTTTCGTTTCTCTCTCTTGCCTCCCTTATTAAATATCTTTCTATCATTCCATCCCTTACGTTTCTCTGTCTTTTCTCCTCATTCAATATCTTTCTCTTCCATTCCATCTATTGTGTCTCTCTCTTTCTCTCTTTCATTCTTTCATTTCTCGTCCATTCTCTCATTCCATCTCTTTCTCACATTCGCTTCTCTCTTATTCTATATCAGTCCATAGGTTTTCTCCGAGTCCTCCAATTTTTGTTGTTTCGTTTTTCTCTTTTATTCCATCTTGTCTTTTACTTTGCATCTCTTTCTCACTTTCTCTCTTTAATTCTTTCATTCCATCTCTTTCTCTCTTTCGCTTCTCTCTTACTCTATATCAGCCCATAGGTTTTCTCAGCTTCCCCAATGTTTGTTGTTTCGTTTCTCCTGTTTATTCTCTCATTCCATCTCTTTATATCCATCCCTATCGTCTCTCATTCCATCTATTTCTCTCGTTCGCTTCTCTCTTTCTCTATGCAGTACATAGGTTTTCTCCGAGTCATCCCATTTTTTGTTGTTTAATTTCTCTCTTTCATTTCATCTTTTCTTTCACTCTACATCTTTGTTTAAATTTATCTCTCACCAATCATCACCATTCATCACCAAAGCACTGCAGGCAACTTAGCATTCAATGTCCACCCATTCTAACCCATACCTGCCATCTGCTCTACTGGCCGACATCAGTCAAATATATACTAGTCACTATACCATTATAACCCAAGCATACCGGATGAGGAGGAGGTGGTGGTGGTTGTGGTGGAGGAGGATGAGGAAGAGGATTAGGATGAGGAGGATGAGGATGAGGATGATGATGAGGATGATGATTAGGATGAGGATTATGACGAGGATGATGAGGAGGAGGAGGTCTCTAAAGTTCTCAAACACATCGGACATGAGATGCACGTCAGTCTTCAAATACAATTCTGAATATGTATTAAGACTGTTACAGTCATCTCTTGTCATACTGTTTGGGCGTGAGTATAGTCTTCTTCACTGATTCCCGAGTCCATCAGTTTGTTAAAGAATGTGTCTTTAGGAGGTAGCTGTGACACGTTCAGCTTTTCCCATGAGTCGACGTAATCTTAGGGGAAAACGCATTTGCGTGTGACGAGAGATAGTTGGTTGTGGGTGAAGAATTTTGTAGTTTTGATAAATTTTGAAGGTGGTAGGTACTCAGCCAGGGATGCCAGACTGCGGGCCGTGAAGCGGAAGGTGTCGATAAACTGTATAGAAACCTTTTCTCACAGTGATTTCGAGAACGTGTTTAATTTTTCCTCTGTATGTGGGTTGATGAATATTTTCTTGTCATCATAGTCAAGAGGCGTGATACGAAAGTTTTCGTCGTAGCTGAGATTGTCTAACAATACAGGTAATTTTTTTACGGCGGCGACGCAGCAAATTGCAGCATGTGCATACAGGCCCTACATAGAGTCAAGTGAAGTGGTCGTGATCACTGACTTCATAATTATCATATGTGAACAGTGATTCACAGTAGTAGCACCTTGTAGCCTGTGAGCAGCTTCATTTTTATGTGGGGCTGAGCGGTATCACTACCTTCGAAGTGGTGTAAATATCTTTTAGTTTCGTGCAAATATCCAATATGGTGTCCACAATACTTTTTACCACATCCTTCACACGTGTATTTAATGGGCTCCTGTCTCATGGTTATGTTAGTGATGCTAGAATTACACTCTTGTAGACTTGCACGTAAATGAAAAACTGTAGGCCTCGTGCTCCTGATTGTCATATGTGTAGGAGTGGGTGGGGTCCGATTCACAGGTCTGAATCGGCTTGATTACTGCCTCGAAATCCGCATATACGAAAATTGGTCATTTATTCATGTGGTGGTAATTATTGAATTTCAAAATGAGCTGACTATCATTCCTTGCCAGACTGTGGCATTTCAGCACGCACTTGATCATTTTCCTTGCCTTCTTGTTCTTGATAGTTTCTGGCAAGTCAATGTACGATGGAGCTGCAGGTGATTGACTGACGACAGTGTCTACCCCGAACCACGCTCTTTCTATGCGTACTCCTCTTCACATATTTTTTCTAAGCCGTTTCCTACCGCCTTCTAAATATCGCTAGCCTCGAATACTGCTGCATTTTTCGTTTTGAAAGTTCTCTTGTCTGTACCTTGAACGAACGGTTCTGGCTTCGCATTCTTACACTCAAGCCACACCTTAAATTTAATTGGACCCTGCTCCTGTACTTCGTAGGTGAGCTGGTCAATTATATTTTTCTTTACGTGGACCAAAAAATTACAAATATCTTTCGTCGAACCACTTACGTTTTCAGCCATATATGTCTGTAAATTATGTAGTAATTCAATTGTTTGTTTTCAGACACTTAGAAAAAAATGAAGGTGCGATACCTACAAACGCACCTATACACATACACGTACCTACACACGCTTAAAAAAATGTTATACGCATACATACTGTGTCCAACGACAGCAAAACCTGTTCACGTGTAACGTGAACTGTAGGGATAAAACTCCCTTGTGGTGAGTTGTGATTGTGATTTGATTGTTTTGTTTTCAGACACTCAGTAAAAACGAATATACACTTTCTAAAACATGTTTAAAGTCATCAAGAAGCTTGTTTATGCTAACTCCTCCTCCTCCTTCTCCACCACCTCCTTCTCCACCTCCTCGTGCTCCAGTATGCTTGGGTTATAATGGTATAGTGACTAGTATATATTTGACTGGTGTCGGCCAGTAGAGCAGATGGCAGGCATGAGTTACAGTGCGTGAACATTGAATTGTTAAGGTGCCTGCAGTGCTTTGGTGATAAATGGTGATTGTTGGTGAGAGATAAATGTAAACAAATATGTAGTGTGAAAGACAAGATGAAATGAAATAGAGAAGCGATACAAAAATGGGAGTACTCGGAGAAAACTTATGGACTAGTATAGAGAAAGAGAGAAGCGAAAGAGAGGAAGAAATATAATGAGAGCAGGAAAGTGAGACAACAGATGGAATGAGATAAAGTGACAGAAAAAGGAAAGAGCGGGAGAAAGGAATGGAATGAGAGATTGAATGAGGGAGGCAAGGGAGAGAAACGAAAGAGAGGAAGCAAGGGCATGAGAGAATAAGATATTGAGTTAGGGAGGCAAGAGATAGAAATGAAAGAAAGGATGAAATAGAGACAAGAGAGAGGTTGAGAGGAAGAGATGGAATGTGAGAAAGAAAGCGAGACAATAGAGACAAGAGATGTAATGAGAGAAAGAGAGAGGAACGAAAGAGGAGAGAGAGATGAATGAAAGAAGATATTGAATGAGGGGAGGCAAGGAGAGAAACGAAAGAGAGGAAGAAAGAGATACAAGATAGAGATAGACATAAAGAGATTGAATGAGAGACAGAAAAAGAAACAAGAGATAGTTGGAGATAAAGAGATGGAATGAGAGACAGAAAGAGAGACAAGATAGAGTTGGAGATAAAGAGATGGAATGAGAGACAGAAAGAGAGACAAGAGATGGAATTAGAGAAAGAGAGAGAAACGAAAGCGAGGGAGAAAGGAATGAAATGAGAGAAAGATATTGAATGGAGGAGGCAAGAGAGAGAAACGAAAGAGAGGAAGAAAGGGATGGAATGAGACAGAACGATAGTGAATGAGGAGGCACTAGAGAGAAACGAAAGAGAGGGAGAAAGGGATGGATGATAAAAGAAGAGAGGCAAGAGACATAAGAGAGGAATGAAAGAGTAAGGAGAAACATAGAAATAAGAGAACGGGATGGAATGAGAGAAAGATAATGAATGAGGAAGAAGAGAGAGAAAGAGATGGAATAATATAAGAGAGAGACACGAGGGAAGAAGAGAGAGAAACGAAAGAGAGGGTATGGAAATGTAGTTGAGAGAACTTTTTGCTATACTTGATGTACTATTTCGATACAAAAATATTTTAATAAAAAAAAAATTAAAATCGAATAGTAAATACAGATTTACGATTGCCTATAAAACCAATATGGCGAACAGAAACATACATATATACTTGAAGAAAATTAGTGGAACTAACTGCCGAGTACCTACGGGTACGTTCGACAAACCCGAACTGGAATGCTACCGAGCATCCCTGAGTCGAGCCGAATATTGCCGAGCTCGTCCGAGACGAGCCGAAGACCATCAGCCGACCAGTCGCACAAGCTGCTGCGGCTTCCATTAAAAAAAAAAAAAAAAAACACTATGCCAGACTTCCCATAATTACGCTACTGCTGTGCCGTAAGATTACCTCGAACAGTAAGCTATTCCGCTACCTCGTGATGTGAACTTCTCATCTGAACCTTATCGTCATCGATTGCACTGAAGAGGAATCATGTTAGTAATTTTAGCATAGTGACCGTTCAACTCGTAAAAAATGTTATTGAAATGAGATTAAAGGGACCGCGTTTGTTGTTTTCCCCAGCAAGACGTATGCATTACGGTATAAGTACAACTTAGGGTTAACAAACTTTCTGGGCGCTTACGTGAACTTTGTAACTGTTATTATCTCTTGTTTACGAGACACGATATAAACTAAAACTCAGTTCGAATGTGTGTTTTTATTTCTAGTTTTATTTCTAAAATTCGCTTAGTTCCTGCACTTGGCGTAATTTTAAACAGTTTCAGTCGGGGTCAACAAAACGAATGTTTGCAAATACAAAAAAAAAAAAAAAAGCATTAATTCACTGCTATGTAAAGCTGCAGATGTACATAAGCGTCATACGATGGATATGTGAATGTAATATCGTAGTGAAACCGTGTGTGTGTGTTACAGACCTGCATAACGTACGAGCGGCGTGCTGGAGGTAAAAATAAAGTGATATAAACGAGTGCATTGTTTGTGCATAACGTATGCATGACGTTAACCGGTGCTACTCGGCTTAAACAGCCTTCCGCCCGACGACTGATGACTATTGGGCCCGTCATGTAACTTAGCGGTGGGTTGCCACTGCAAGTATATTGTTTATTTGCATAATAGTCAGTAGCAGAGAAAGGGGGAGTTGGGCCCAGAGCGTGGGGCATCGGAGCGCCGGAGTCAGCCGCCGCCATGTTGTACGTCACCGTCTGCCATCTTTCCCCCCCCCCCCTCAAAATATCCCTTTCCTTTCAAAATCAACTAAATTCCCTTAAAAATCTCTCTTTTTTCTAAAAATTCCCTTCATTTCCCAAAAAAAATTCCCTAAAACCTTCCCGATTTTCCCAGAGAAGGTGACTAGGATCAGCGACTCTGAGCCAGAGAGAGACCGGGTTTAGTGACCCTGGATTAGACAGGTGAGACGGATTAGCGACCCAGGTTACCTTGGGTCAGGGAAAGTGAGACTCATAACACACGACTTTTGACCTTGTGCCTCAAAATAAAAATAAAAAACTCCAAAAAATCATAAAAAAATTACTAAAAAAAATTATTTAAAAAACTAATTTCCTTGGGGTTCCCCCTCACCACACTCTCTAACTAGTTAGCAGGACTCCACCTCCTAGCCGATAACCAGTCACCCATCTTGCTGCTGTCAGCCATCGTAGCATACATATTGGTTGCAGGTAACCTTGACTTTGACCCCATGACCTTGAATTATATTGAAAACCAAAACTCGAGAAAAATACTTAATAGTCAACAAGCATTCACATTACAGACTACAACCATCATATTGGACGCAGGTGACCTTGAGCTTGACCCATTGACATTGAATGAAATTGGGAAAAAAAACTTGAGACAAATTAAATTAAAGTCATCAAGCATATCACATTAAAGACTACCACTACCATATGAGATGAAGGTCACCTTGACCTTGACCGTGTGACTTTGCATGACCTTGAATACAATTTACAAAAAAAATTAGAAATTAAAAAAATGCCAAGAGTTTATAAAAAACACATTATTAGAAATAAAAAAAATTATAATAAAAAATGTATTTGTAAAAATTTGCATTTCCCGGAAGTCCCCTAGCACCATGCCCAGCAGGACTTAATCTGTTGTCTTCACCTATGTGATGCTTGTGTAGTATTTCACCCACCTAGTTTGGAAAATGAGAATTTTGGAAAGGCTTTGAGACATCTTCAATCACTACATTGGTTCTCAAAACCACATTATTAAGAGTCACCCAGATCTCTTCACTTAACTTCAGTCACTTCATGATGCTCATTCCTTAGAGACTGCCGCCACCGGCCCTGTGCACACCTATCTACCTAACAACTAAGGAAGACCTCGTCTAAACCCCAAACCCCAGCCCGGTCATTACATATACTAACGATGAGGTAGACCTTTCTTTTTCTTCTCGTCTTCTGCGCATGTACCCAACATTGACTATCCCAAAGCAACAAAACGATCAAAGTCACGTGGTCAACAGTGACAAAAAATTTTTTTTATATGAATTTTTAAATGACAAGCACATTTATATGAATAAAATAATTTCACAAATTTCAGTTTAATCAAACTTCATTACAAATTAGGTAGAGGAAGTACACATACACCACAAAGCACTTGTTTACGAAATAGAGCTATAGCCTCAAATACAATCCATGCCGTTTTCGCTAAGTGTCGGCAGAAAAGCAGTTAAATGTTGGGACATGCAGACTGGCTGTACGCATCCAGCAAAATCGGCCGACCTCATGTTTAGACTATGGAACTGAGATGCAGCAAGGGTAAACATAAAACAACATTGCTTAATGATGACCGTACATCGTGAGCAAATGAGAGTTACCGTTGCACGATACGTCTCCAAACATTTCGTGCGCTGCTCAAGTGGTGCATCCATTCAAAAAGTTTGCATAATCGAACTGAAATACAAGATAAAAGCGCGAATGAAAACAACAGACAAAATAAACGAACTACTCAAATATTAAAACTAATTATTAGACCTGGAGGCAGCAAATTTTAAACTTCACCCTGTAATATAAACTAGTTTATATAAATGTAGTAAAATACCTTGTATAATAGAAATATACAAAAAATGTGATCCACAATGTGAATGCATAACTGCTTTTGTACGGTATCGTCTTTAATTAAGAAGCGAATTAAAATGCACTACAGATAATTTCATCTACTATAAAGTTTCCTCCACTTCAGTTATGTCATTTTGTATGAAAATACATGTTCTGGTTATGTTTTCGGTGTTTTAATGTACATGTAAGAAGTGACAGCAGGTATGTCCCATTACATAATGTATTCAAAATGGTGGCGATGCATCTCCACTCCCCCCCCCCCTGCACAAGCAACTGCACACAAAATTAAAATTGCATGTGCATGTTCATATGCATATGCAATTGCCCATGCACTTCCCCTTACACTCCCTCCCCCCATTCGTCATTCTCCTTTGGGACTACCGGACATTTAAGGAGGTTGTCTGGTGAGTGTTTGGGTTGGAGTGATGCAAGATTATGAGCTCTGCTGACCGGTAGCCAGAGTGGTATTGGGTTTGATTCCCACTGAGGATATCAGATTTTATTTGTGTTTCCAGAACCCAACTGACGATGTTGGAAGGGTGAGGAGATTGGATGGGGAGAGAAGAGTTCAAAATTGGTCTAGGGTGTACACATGTAATTAGATTATTTAATCTCACAAAGAATATTTAATCACGCAATGAATAATCATGCAATGGCTAACTATGCACTTGCACAATTCCTTTTTACATGTACTTAGAGACTATGTATCATAATTAGCAATTACTTTTTACTTGTACTGATATTATATGTACATGTCCTCTCCCTTGGACTGCTCACTGTCGGATGACCTCCAATTGGTAGTATCAAGGGATTTTACCCTTGTCCGCCATTATGTTACGTAATTCATGGTTTGAGGGGCACTAGGGAAAATCCAACGGATCTATCTGCCATATTGCTTGGTGTTTAATATATAAGAAGAGAAAATAGTTTTAAAAAAATTTGTATAAGTTTGGAAGGAGTAGACTTTGGATCACAGATCTGCATAGTTTAATGACTACATTGTACAGACTGTTAACACATGTCAATCAGAATTTATTCATGCTACACTGAATATTTATTGTAATGTACATGATGTTTTGAATATTTTCTTCACATTATTTAGTTTTGCTTTGATTAAATTTTTACAGAAGTATTTATTTACTTATTTTCATTGCAAATCCGAATTCAATTGTGTTTTATATGTGTTTATCATATTTTGTTTATGACCACATATTTATATATATTTATTATTTTCAGTTATAATATGTATATGTTTTGCAGCCACATATTCTAGGTATTTTTCACATTTTATATATTAGAGTGGCATTTTAAACAAGTTTTCAAATGTGCAACTTGCGATTGGCTGAGAAGTCACAGAATGTTCTAGAACTGAGAGCTAGGGATAGCTTAGCTAGTTGTAAGATCGCTCCATATTGAAACCTGTGACAAGACAGTAGGACACACACCCTAGTGGGCTGTAGCATTAGGATTTTAAGGTAACATATAGGCATGTCCGAGTTCGCTCCCTGAAGTATGCCAATAGAAATGAGATATTAAATTAATTATTGAGGCCTGTTTCGAACTCTTCCTCCGTATAGCTTCATGTAGATAGCTAGAACCTGTTGATTCAGGCTGTTAGTCCGTGAGCGAGAAAGCTTACATTACACCTTGCCTTGATAATACTTCGCCCCTAGGGGATGCCCCGTCACTGTACACTCCAATTGAGACCTTCCAGAACTTCAACAAACAAGATTACTAAAAAAAAAAAAATTCATTTCAATAATGTCTCACTAGACACAGTTTGAATCAACAGCCGTTACTTCTAGAACATTGGTAAGCCGCCATGTTTGTACACGCAAAATCAAATACTTTCCTACAGTTTACCATGAGAAGCCTGTAAGAGTCATTGTTTTGCAGAGGGCTGATCAGAAAATTCGTTTAATTTGAACAATCTCCCTACAGACATTTCTGCAAATACATTGACATTTCTAAACATCCTAAAGCCAAATGCTGTCAATCACAAGGGTGCTAACGGAATTTGTCGCAGCTACCTTAGACAAGTATTTTATTGTTATTTGAAAATAATTCAGATTATGCAACTGCCATTTTTCTTGCAATTATAGTCAAACGAAACCAAGGATTTTAAACTTCATTAAATATTTTCATTTTAAGCTGAATTTCCTAGTGTTGTCTGCCAGTATAAATGGTAGCCATTCCCTACCCCTTCTGCACTATTTTGTTTGCAATGTATGTATTTTAGCATATGTGTCATCTAGAAAATGCTCCAGTCTTGTGTACAAACAGTACACATTCAGGCAAAACTTGTTAAGATTGTGTGTCTCCACTAAGTTCCAGAAATAACAGAATTGGGCCTAAATAATCTGCCAGTCTGGAGGAATATAGTCACTGAGATCCTTAGTTATAAGTTTCTTTATATAACATTCTATGTGGTTGGAAGTAATTGAGTGTGAAAACTAGTTCTATCACATGCAGGTTGAGCTTCATAAAGTATTGAATGGTGAGAACTGAGCAGCTAGATGGTGCGCTGTACTGTGAAACTACATTACTAGAACTACAGCTGGTACATGTTCATGGTTTCAATCATAAAAATGTGCCCAAGGTTTTATTTCACACAATTTATCCCTATATCTCTAAATCATATATGTCATTCCCATTGCTGACATTATTTGTTTATATGTGTGAGGAATAACCTATATTTGCGCTATGGTGGCGAACCTACATAGCTGTTAACATATCCTATACCCAGCCTATCACGCCATACTCATTACATTTATTTATGTGTCCTACTATTGTTGTAATTATTTTTTATGTTTGCTTGTGCGACGGGGTTTACCAGCCAGTACACATTAATTCCATTGGCGCCACTAATGTGGGGCTCGAGAAAAACGAAATATGGTGCACTATATCCAATGACACTAATTAATGAGCAAGAGACAACACGCGCCCTATAATTTAAGGTTAACCCCAGCTAGGTAGGAAACCCACAAAACATCACATACACGGAATTAACCATAAAAGACACAGCTGCAGGAACATCAAAACAGACAACTCCGGTAGTTGATACACAAGTAAATAGCCAGTAGGCATTGTTGCAACCATTTATGATACAAATTATTGCACTGATGGAGAGGCAGGCAACAGCAAGTAGGACACAATTAGTGCACCTAGATGAACAAATGAATACACAGGCGACCGAAAGTAGGACACAGGTGAACAAATTCAACAGCAGCTTACACAAATAGACTCTAACCTCACAGAGAAATTGGAGCAGGTTAAACAGGAATTGAACACTGTTCGCAGGGAAGTAGCTGCGAACAGGAGGAACTCGAAATTGTTAAGGAGAGCTGTGCATTACAAGTGAGCACAGTTAAACAGAGAGTGAAAGAGTTGTAAAATAGGCCAGCCACAACAACTGACCTGACACATATGAATGTGTTCACCATCAATCAGCTGGAGTTGTTAGATAGACATGTCGAACACCGCTTCGAACAAGTTGAGCCAGCAGTCATGTGACCGGTAAACTAGATCACTTAGGACAAGTCGTTGAAACTCTTTATGATACGCACATGGTTTCTAGCAACATCACCACACAGGAAATACCCTTATCATGTACTACAAGCACATCACATGTTAATGCATCTAGAACAGATGTGGATGTAGTAACTGCATTAGCTAATCAACCCAAACAAATAAGTGTACATATGGAAACACCTTTAAACCACCCATCCAAACTATGGGCTGAACAGTTACCCAAGTTTAGAGGGTAGACTGGAAGAAAACCCAGTTAATATCTTGAGAAAATTCAAAGAGTACACTATATTATTTTGATTGGCAGACAGTGACATTTAGCAATGCCTAAATTTAGCCTCATGTTCGACTGAATATTACTGGTCGGAAGTAATACACCACACCACCAACAATTACCAAGAATTCAAACATAATTTTTTAGAGAGCTTTTGGTGTTCTAAAATCCAGGAAAATTTACGAGCGCAACTCCATGCAGATTATTTCAGGAGTTTCGGGATTCTAGAGACTCGTATATCGGAAGTTTATGAAAAGTCAAGACACTTAACACAACCTATCACTAAGAATGAATTTGCCGCATTGATTTTGTACCAGTTGCCATATCGCTATCAAATTAATTGTACCAGACGACAGGACGGTAACATTTAGAGAAGCACTCTTAGCGTTCGATCAAATCGACCAACTACAGCGACAACCAATCAGCCGTGATGGGGATAAGCAAGGCCAGAACGAGCTTACACCAGCACTGTAACCAGGACATCTGTTCAGGAGGGAAATTGTAGACATGATCAGAACCCCAAGGTGAATTCATACTAAGAAGAGCAATTTGAACCCCACTATCTGTTCACCTATGACTGCAGGCGAGAAAGCCAGCAATCGTATCGCAGCGGAAAGTACTATTCAAGCAGGAGATCTAGGCGAGGAAGTCGTTATAGAGAAGCACGAGATGAAGGAAATGACCAAGAAGGCTGACGGTCCGAGGAAAACCATGAACACAGGCATTTGACGAGTGTTGTGCTCTAAGCTCTTCCACCTGCTTCTCCGCTTAGGCAAAATCACCGAAGCAACCGAGAATTGCAAAAAAACATTGTTTCAGGGATATATGTTTTGATAAATTCTTTTTTTTGTTTTCTTTCATGTTTTGTTTTGCACTTCTATAATTTTTTTGGTTGTTTTATTTAGCTTATATCGTCGCATCAATAAACATATACTTTGAATAAAAAGGATAAACACTTAATTTATCCTAATGTACAAAAGGAAAAATTTGTAAGATTCAGGTAACATTAAGATTTTGCTTTAAATCAAATATAGGTCTATAATCCTCCATGATGATAATAGAGCAAGCTACAGTTAAGAATAATGGCTTCCGTCCAAAGGCGATTAATCATATATCCAACAGTGCTAAAACACTTTAAAGATTTACTTTATGATAATCAGTGTTTATACTGCTAAGTGAAACTGAAATTACTCCAAAATATAAGTGCAGACAAAAGCAAAACCATACTCCAATTAGGAAATATCTCCTTTCTCAGGCCACATGGTCAGGGATTACACAAAACTATTTATTCACTCACATGCCTATTAATTAAAGGCCAAAAATTATTTACTTTATTATTTTCAAAATTTCCTCTCTTTTGGATAACTTACAGCGAAAAAAAACATAAATGATTCCATTTTGTCCATGTTCTGACAAATATTAAAACTTTACTGATATGCAATAGTTTAGCTGGACAAACAGAAGTCGATGAAAAGTTAATCATATTTTACTATTTCTTTAAGAAATTCAGTATAAAATTCGATGGGTGAACGAGCTCCACAAAGAGGCCAAGACATTATGCCTCAAGATCATACAAAATCCAGTAAATATTGAAATACAAGAAAAACTGATTTTTTTTTGTTTATATGGCTGAATGAGGTCTCAAATGTCATGTTACAAATGTACATCTGGGAAAAACTAACTCCCATTTAAAATTAACTGTACTTTGTTTGCTAATTGCTGAGATTGTTTTAAAATTTAAATTTCATAATAGTTCGTTTGACATTTCTCATTATCTAAGTATTCTCAGATTTTCATAAAATATTTACTCGCCAATATGGTACCTGACTCCTAACTCGGGACACTAAATGTACCTCCTCTATTTTTGCCATAAGGACTATGAAGAAATTTCACTATTTTAGAAACATTACTTAACTGGCTGGATGCTTTCCTTCTGGGGCAGTGGCAATCCGACCCCAATCCAGATATGCTCCCCACATTGTATACAATTTCAATCAATTTCCCGTGGGAGGGGTGTTCAATAACTGGCCAATAGGAAAATAGATGGCCATATTAGGGAAAGCCTGTGGAAGGTACGCATTACCCCCTTGAGGGTTTTCTTGATTATAGTCCAATCAGGTTGTCGGAATCAAAACATGTCAATTTATGGGTAGCACACGTGATTCCACATCACTAAACTTCCGCTGTTGAGGCAGGCTGGAAGACGTGATGTCACAAAGTGCACGAATGCCTGGCAGCCAGCCCACTGGCAAGCTGGAGGGTGACGTAACTGTGAAAGTTCCTCGAAGCACCACGCGACATGCACTCAGAAGCACGCAGCAGTGTCACACTCGGCAGTAATGCTCCAAGAGCAGGTGATATGATGGCCGCCGAAACACTGCTCGTCGTCTGCTAAGCTGGCAGCGAATGGTCTCGAATGCAGCCGTTCACCCGGGCTGTGATGTGATCAGGTACCATGGGAACAGCAGGTATGTTGTAGATACGATGTCTTCGTCAACAATTCAGGCAGGTAGAATAAGCAGTTCTCGTGTATATCAGCGGTAAATTTTTCAAGCAACTCCGTGTTAAAAAAACGTAAAGAAGCATCACACATCCCCTCCTCCTCCTTAAAGGAGGGGAGGGTGATGATCCCATCTAGATGCTCAGTCGAGGAGACCCTCCTCGACGCAGGTCCAGAAAAGAGAGTCCTCGTCCATCTGATCTGCACATCACCTCCTAATCAGGAACGTTCTGGAACAAACAGAGAAAAATAGCTTGCACATTCATCAATCACGGAAACTCTCATAAATCATGCCTCCTCCTCAATGAGGCAAAAAATACAAGGTGCACCACCACACCAGTAATCCCTACTCTATTACAATTTAGAGAATACTTATTTCGTGTATCTGGGGGGGGGGAGGGCTGAGGAGGATGCAGCCCCCCCCCCCCTCCGAAACGACACACATTTTCTTTCAACCCTATTACCAAAATGTCAATCATTATATCTATATATTTGTTACTACCCTCATGACATATGCATTTTCTGTCTTCCTTTCCTTTCTATCCTTCCACTCTGACTTGTGAACGATGTACTACTCGTGACAATTCTAATACTCATCAGCCCCCCCCCCCCACACTACCAAATTTTCTGGATACGCCCCTGTGATTAACCCTGAAATGTAAAATGGTATGAGTACATCTTATGATTTTCATGGTGATGGAAAACACTATTTGAAATGAGCATGAGTAGACTGGTCGAATTCCCTCTGCCCCTTTGGAAGACACCCAACAGGAGTTTAAAAAATCAAAACATTACAATAGACACACTAGAATTATTGATGATGATCACAATTTCAACTATTTAACCTACAACTATTACACAAAACCAAAGGGAAATCACACCAGTGGATTAAACCTCAAACACAGTCCTCTTACTGTGAGCTTCCAATTTTGAACTGAGTTACATGAGCCTAATTACATACTCCAGGACGGCCTTCATCTTCCAAAAGGACCATCAGTGCCAATTTTGCACTGAAGATATCTGCCTTCTTACTTAGGAAATGTGCCTCCAAAAACATTCTGTTTCCCACCTTGAAATATACAGAGCCAGTGGTGTTCACATTTCGAGGAGATAATTTTGGAATGATATGTATTCGAATTTAAAGTAGCTTGTGTCCATATATTATCTAGTTTCTATTTCTACAAAAAATTAAACAGAAATCATGAAGCCCCCAGGTATTAATCAGGGTCTGAAATAGGCCTCGTCAAAAAACAATTCTGATGAAACATTTTTCATGGCACCACTAACAACTTTGTTGCAAGCCAAGGCCAATTGATAAACCACTACATCCCATTCTTTATGGGATCCAGATTGAAATGTCTTCAGAGCTACCTTAAAATTTCCATTATAGCGCTCCACAAGATTGGTGTAAGGATATTATGGAGTACTCTGAATTAACTTAAACCCCCACGAAAAAATAAAATTCTTTATATCTGCTGAAACAAAGTATGTAGCATTGTCTGTTACAATGCTAACTGGAGACACAAACACCAGAAACATACGTTGACCAAATATTTTATAAATTTCAGCAGATTTCATATTGCGTAAAATTAAAAAGAACACAAATTTAGTAAAACTATCAACTGCAACAAAGATGGAAGTAAAACCAGCAGAAGTACATGGTGTAGTGTCCAAAAACATCTAAATAGACACGTCCCCAAGAGAACATGGCTACTCCACCACTGCAAGGACTATAAATCTTTACAGTATGGGGCTTTGCCCTCGGACATTCTCGACACACTTTAACCAGTTGTTCCTCCTCATTACTCAATCCTGGCCAATAAAACATCTCTCTAATACGATACTTATGTTGCCCTAAGTGTCCTCCAAAATAACTGTCATGATAATATTGGAAAATAGGCCCACGTAACAACTGAGGCACAAAAAATAAAATTTTAATTGGCTTAGTGTTCACACATCATAACAGTCCTTTCCTGGTCTCATAAGGACCACTTTTTCCAACATTGATATTAGCCTTGATCTTTATACATTCGGGGTCAATTCTTTGATGGTGCTGCAACTTTAAATATGCTTGGAGATAATTCTGAAGAAACTTAACCTGTTCTTCCCCAACTACAAAACACTCTTCTTTAAAATTATGTTCTACGTCATCGGATTATACTACCTGGTCCACCTGGTAATTGAAATCGTTTTTAACCTCTACGTGACAAACTATGGATTTGGAGACATCCTCCTGAATGATATTTACAGATTCTGGGAGATCTGCTTGAAATTCCTCAGAATCATACATGCGGGATAAAGCATATGCCACCCCGTTATCTATTAATTTTATTTGTTTTACAGAAAACCCAAAACACATTAGCCGTACAAGCCATCTAGCAAGTCTACCAGCCGGTTTATTGGTGGCCAAAAAACAACTTGGGGCCTGATTATCTGTGTGTAACACAAACTCCGCACTTTCAAGAAATTCGCGAAATTTTTCCATCCCATATATGGCTTCCAATACCTCCTTTTCATAGGCTGAAATACCTTTCCTCAGAAGGAGACAAAAGTCGACTAACATAGGCTACAGGCACCAAACTACCATCTTGCTCTTGGCACAACACAGCACCTAGCGCTAAATAGCTGGCATCAACTTGGAGTTTAAATGGTTTAACAAAATTCGGCAAGTGCAAAACAGGGGGAGTAGATATTTTCTCCTATAATAGCTGAAAAAACATGATTCTGGGACTCACCCCAGACAAAATTAACTCTTTTTCTGTTTAAGTCATTCAGAGTTTTGGCCAAACTAGCAAATTCTGGTATAAACTTGGAATAAAACCCACTAGACCCAAAAATCGACGGACCCAACGTAAATTTCTTGGCTCAGGATAATTCACTACCTGTCTGATCCTCTACGGATCCAAAAGCAATTTCCCTTCGGAAGTAATAAACCCTAAATATCCCACATAGGTGTTAGCCCAAGTAACTTTCTCAGGGTTACCTGTCAATCCTGAATCCCTCAAAGCAAGCAGTGCATTTCTCAGGTGTTCGAGATGCTCCTCAAGAAATTTACTATATACGCAGACATCATCAATAAAAGTAAAAAGAAAATCATATTGATATTTCCCTAGCATGTTAAGCAATACCCCAGACATTGCCTGAGGGCCACAATTTACCTTCATGGGTAACCTCTTCCATTAGAACTGGCCCCAAGGTGTTACGAGCTCCAAAATACCACAGGAGTCGCTGTGAAACTCACATTGAAGAAACACTGAGTTCAGATCAAAGATGGAAAAATAGCTGGCAACCCTACATGTTGGAAAACTGAGTCTATTGTTGGTAAAGGGTAAAGATCTGCAAAAAAATTTGTATTTACTTTCCTTTAGTCACAGATAACTCGATATTCTCCTGGTGCTTTTTTTTTAGGTAATATAAGTGCTGGACTGGAATAATTACTACTATAACTTTCAACAATATCCTCCTCTTTTAATTTATCAAAAATTTCCCAATATACTTTAATTTTTGGAGGATCTACTCTATAAGGTACAGAAGATACAGGATCACAATCCTCGAGACTTAATACAATGCGATTATGTGTATAATGTCCCAATTTAGGGATTACTAGATGAGAAAATTCTTGTCGCAACTGCGATAATTTCATCTCCAGGTCACTCATTTTACATAAATCTTTAACTGACTGAACTGAAATGTTATATAAAGCAAAAGGATGAAATTCAATCTCAACAGGCTGAGATTTACAAAATGCGAATACTAACTGTTTCTGATAATCATTCAAAGTGGCATGTGTGTTCCCCAGAAAATCTACACCCAAAAGTAAATCATCATTAAGTCCTGGCTTGATCTGTAACTGAAATTTCCATGTAAACTGTTCTATTTTAACCCTGAAAATAGCTGTTCCCTTTGAGTTTATAAGTCCTCAATTTCAGAGAGAAAAAACTAACTCATCCCCTGATCTAACCTGAATAAGTCCTTTGGGCATATGGGTAAGCAAATTATAGCAAAAAATCCTGATTAATTAATGAACATGAGGCACCATAGTCCAACAAAGCCGCTACAACTACCTGGTATTAAATTTCTACAGAGATAACCCATGTTTCCTCTCATACCCCAAAACATTTACCGAAGAGTCGCTCACAATCTTATTTTTCAAAGAGTTCATAGGGTGTTTTCCCTAGTATCCTTTTCCCGATTCAAGATAGCTAACTACACTACTGTTTCCTTCCCCTGAGCAAACTCTCAAGGTTCTCTCTACCTCTGCAACTAAAAGTTTCTTCTAAGTATTAGGTTTGGCAGCAAAGCAAAAGTATCTGCTTTTGCGAGGATGAAGATTATAAAAAACTATTTGTGTGAACTAGTAATCTTAACATGGAAATCCTACCACATTTACAATGTATATTATTTCCTTAACAAATTCTTGCATAGATTGATATAACCTTAGCTCTTGTTCTAGAAATCGCAACCGAAACTTTGCTACAGTAATTTCACTCGAAACTTCTTTAATACAAGCCTTTACTAGGGTATTATATTAACAATTTTCATCTCGAGCCTTACTAAAAATGACCTGCAGCTCATCTGGCACTCTAAAGGTGGCTACTGCAAAAAATGTTCGATTCTCACAAAACTTCAAAGAAAGCACAAAGTTTAGTTGTATGAAAATCTGTAATAACAATTTCAAGCTCAACTTAGTCAATGTAGGCATTTTAGTAGTTAGTTCTGTTGGGATGGATTTTAAGACTTTAAATAATCGAGTGGACTCACTCGAAACTGCAACCGAGCCGGCTCCTCCTGCATCCTCGCGACGCGCCAGGGCCCTCGCTTTTATGCGCAATTCACCTATCGCCTCTGTTTCTACCACCTCCACTCCTGCTTTCTTCAGCACCAGGAGTAGGGACACCTTGGATAATTTTGGCCGCCAGGCTGTATACATAAAAAAACAGTACATACAGTAATCAAAGAAAAAAATAATGAGGTCACCCACTGAAGTGTGTTCCTGAGCCTCTCCTAAAATCCCACCAACTCATGTATTTTGACTTATAAGGCCCAAACACCCTGTCCAACGAGACCAGAGTGCAGCGCAGATAAATTATTCTTACTCTGTTGCCCCCAAGAACATGGTAAGGTGGACATAGACAGTCTGCAGATCAAAAACTCAAAAAACAGTAAACCCACGTTTGGGCAGATATTGAACACATGAACCAAAAGTATACTTAAAATAGTGATAACTTTCAGAAAAAGCAAAAAGCATAAGTTGTTTCAGAAATATTTATTGTGATAAATTTTATTTTATTTTTTTAATGTTTTGTTTGTACTGTAATCATTCCTTTGGATGTTTTACTTATTTTACAGTTATATCATCGCACCAATAATCATATGCTTTGAATAAAAAGGCTATATAAAAATAGTACTTCAGAAGGTACAATAAGAAAAATTTCTAAGATCCAAGTAACATTAACATTTTACTTAAAATAAAATATAGGCCTATAATCCTCCATTAAGACATTGGAGCAAGCTACAGTAAAGAATACTGCCTCCCACCCAAAGGCGATTCTTCAAATATGCAATGGTGCTAAAGTGCTTCAAATATCTACTTTATGATAAATAGTGAGTGAGAGAAGAGATTTGGTCAGTTATTAACAGAGATGCTTTGAGAGCCGTATGATAATTAGTGTTTATACTTCTAGGTGAACCTGAAATTCTGCCAAAAATATAAATGCGGGTAAAAGCAAAACTATACTCCAATAAAAATATTTCCTTTCTCAGGCCACATGGTCAGGGATTACACAAACATATTCATTCACTCAGAGACCTATTCATTTAAGGCCAAGAATTACTTATTGTATTATATTCAAAATTTCTTCTAATTTGGATATCATACAGAAAAAACACTAATGATCGTATTTTGTTTATGATCTGACAAATATTAAAACTTTACTGATATACGATAGTTCAGTTAGACAAACAGAAGCCAATGAAAGGTTAATCATATTTTACAATTTCCTTAAGAAATTCAGTATGAAAATTCATGGATGAATGAACTCCAAAAAGAAGTCAACGCATTATGCCTCAAGATTTAAAAAAATCCAGCAAATATTGAAATTCAAGAAAAACTGTTTTTTTTCTTTTAGTTTATATGGCTGAATGAGCTCTCAAATGTACCTCTGGGGGAAACAATCTCCAATTTAAAATTAGTTGTACTTTGTTTGCTCATTGCTGACATCTTTTTAAAATTTCAATTTTAAAATATTTCAAGTTGGACTTTATCTCATGATCTAAGTATTCTCAAATTTCCATAAAATCTTTACTCGTCAACATGGCGCCTGACTCCTAACTCAGGACACAAAATGTGCCTCTTCTATTTTTGCCATAAGAACTGTGCAGAAATTTTACTATTTTAGAAACATTACTTAACTAGCTGGGTGCTCTCCTTCTGGGTCAGGGGCAATCCGACACCTATCCAGAGATTGCACCCATATTATATAAAATCTCAAACAATTTCCCCTGGGAGGGGTGTTCAACAACAACTGGCCAATAGGAAAACATATGGCCATATTAGGGAAAGTCTATAGAAGGCACACATTGCCTCCTAGAGGGGTTTCTTGATTACAGTCCAAACAGATTGTCGGAATCAATACATGTCCATTTATGGGTATCACACGTGATTCCACATCACCAAACTTCCGCTGTTCAGGCAGGCTTCAAGACGTGATGTCACTAAGCAGGCGAACACCAGTCAGCCAGCATACTGGCCAGCTGGAGGGTGATGTCCCTGGGATAGTTCCTCGAAGCGCCATGCAACATGCTCTCAGCACAACACAGCAGTGTCGTGCTCGGCAGTAATGCTCCAAGAGAGCATGTGGTATGATGGACGACATAATGCTGCATGTCATCCGCCCAATTGACAGCGAGCAATGTCAAATGCAGCCATTCACCCGGGCTGCGACGTGATCAGGTACCAAGGGAACAGCAGGTACATGGTAGAGGCCACGTCTTCCTCAACATTTCAGGCAGGTAGAACAAGCAGTTTTCGTGTAGAACTATGGTAAATTTTTCAAGCAACTTTGTGCTCAAAAAAAGTAAATTTTCGGGTGAAAAATATGTGAGGCATCACAAAGTGAACCGTTTAACTGCAAGTCATATCCTGTACCAGCAAAGTATGTTAAAGAGGCTGAATAATACCTCAAATTAATGTTGTCATGGGGTATTTTAAGTAATGAATCTAGCCCCTTTTGTAACCCCATCGTACGTGTAAGAAAGAAGGATGGTTCCGTACGTTTATGCCTATATGCAAGAAAGCTAAATGACATTAAAAGTAAATCCCCAGAGAGCCCTAGGTCAACTGAAGTGTTATTAAGTATTTATTAAGATGTGAAGTTTATATCTACTATAGTCTTGACTCATGGGTGCTAGCAAGCCCTATTAACTCAAGAGTCGCAGTAATATACAGGATTTTTATTGCGGAACTGACATAGTTTTTCAAGTTCTCCTGTTTGGATTATGCAATGCTGTTTCGCGTTGCATGACCAAGACTTTGGGAGTAGACTGTTCATTGCAAGAAGTTACATAGACAATATTTTGATAATTTCTACTTTTTTGAAGAACACTTAGAGCACATACAAATGGTTTTGAATAAATTGATAGAAACTGGTATGATGGTGGAACTTAATAAGTCGTTTTGTCGTGAAGAGGTGCTATTGTTAGGCCACATATTGACGCCATTAGAGATACGAACCGTGCTAGACAAGCTGATTGCTAACACTAATTTTCCGACCCCACGCAATGTTAAACAGCTGAGAGCATTTCTGTGTGTTGTGGGATTTTTATTGCAACTATTCAGGTAAGTTTCAGTAGTTCATTTACCTCTGTTGTAGTTGTTACTTAATGATGTTCCATGGGAATGCACAGAGGCTAGACAGAAATACTTTGTGGATGTCAAACACTTATTTTTAAGTGAGCACATAATCAATCACCCGATACAAGAAGCAGCGTATTATTTGTACACAGATGCTTCGGATTATGTTCTAGGAGCTAAGTTAACTCAGCTGACGTATGACGGCATAGAGAATAACTTCGCAATGGCAAGACGCATGCTGTATAAATCAGAGCGTAGTTACACATTCACCGAAAAGGAGATGTTGAACATTGTGTGGGCGCTGCAACACTTTCGTTATTTACAACTGGGTGAGAAAATTATTTTGTCGACTGATCAACATACTTTGGTCATCCTGAAGGCAGAAAGAATTTTTAGTAGCCAAATCACGAGATTGGCACTGCTTGTGCATGAGTTTTGATGTGGAATCCTGTCATATTAAAGGTATTAATCATATGGCAGCAGATTATTTAAGTCGCATACCCGACGGCACACCAGAATGTACAGAGAGGAAGCCACGCGAGTTCTCTGTTGCTCCAGCGATGAAGCAGACAACTGTTACAGTGAACTGGCAGAGAAGTTTCAGTAATTTAAAGAGGACCAGCAACAAGACAAGTTTTGTAGCACAGTGTTCAGTAAGTTGCAATAAGCACATAGCGAACACTTTAAGAAATTTGTTTTGTGTTTCAATTGATGGTGTTTTGTTCCAGCAAAGCCAGTCTAAGTCTAAATTTGAGGACGAATGGAAAGTAATTGTAATGGAAAAATTTCAGTTGACTTTGGTTTTGAACACAAACGAAATGCTTGGACACGTGGGTATTAAGAAGATGTGTTTGGCTTTAAAATGTCAGTGCTTCTGGAAACGAATGCAGCAAGTCGTGACGAACGCAGTAAGAGCGTGTGAATTATGCCAGTGCTGCAAACACCAACAGGAAAATTCGTTGGATCAGTTGCAACCCATTATCCCGGAGAAGCCACTCGATTTAGGTTCAGTCGATTTGTTATTCCCGTTGCCTAAGTCCAAGGCAGGAGTTACATTTGTGTTTGTACTCCTAGATGTATTCTACAAATTTACCAAACTGTATGTCATCGTTCAAGCTAACACCAAGACAGTTTTGAAAAAGTTTGAGTTGTTTTGCAAAGAAATCGGAAAACCCGCATGTGTCTTTCAGACAATGGTACGAAATTTACAGGTCACATTTGGCAAAGAGGCTTGAGAGCCATGAATATTATGCCTACGACCACTGCAGTTAGACACCTGAGAGGCAACCCAGTAGAACGGCGTATAAAGAGCCTGGGAAACATGCTACGGATTTTCTGTCATTCGTCACAACAGAGCTAGAGGGATAAAGTTAAGTTGGTGAAATACATTATGAATAACATGGTGCACGAATCTACATCGCTGGCCCCATGGGAAGTACTAATTGTTCAGTGATCTGTAATATTAAATATCTCTGTTTTTCCTACACCACCTTCGATTTCGGAAGTACTGGACATGCCCGCCAATTAAGTAAGAGAGGAACTTGAAGCAATAGTGAAAAAGAGGTTTCACATTGCAGCTGAGAGGAGCAGACACGCAAAAAGATCACAACTGAGCGAGTTACAACCAGGGCAATTAGTTTTGGTTCACGTTGTAAATGTGAGCCGATATTGGGACATGATAACGAGTAAGTTAATGCCACTTTTTGCAGGGTTGTACATTGTAAACAAGTCAGTACACAGTAATTGTTATGAAGTTGTAAGACCCGCTACTGGAGAGCCTGTAGGAAGGTTTAATTTAACGGTGCTAAGATTCTGTCATACTCCACTGAGTCTGGATTGTGTTTCTGGTGACAAGCAAGCTGACGAACAGCTTTAAGCTAAAAAGCTTTGAGAGATGGTTTGCAGTAGCTTAATGAAACTTATTTATTTGGTAGAGCTTTTGAGCGGGAAGGTAGAGAGTGTGTGATGAAGTGTTATCGCAGCCTATATTATTACCATGCCTTATTTAAGTGTTACGTTGCTCCCAAGTGAAAGAAGCCATGGACCTGCCCCAACTTAAAGCCTTTTGAGACGTCTGAGCTGTTATGATTGAAGTCAGATCTGAGAACGAATAAGGAGTGAAAATGTGTTTGAGTATGAAACCGCAAGAATCTGCCTAACAGCTTTTTGAACCTAGCCAGGGGAACGCGCTAAGTCCTGCGTAATTGTGGGTTAACCTGCCTGTCACGCACTCTCCATAAAGCATTTGTTCTTTTGCTAACTCAAATAAACAATTTAAGTGAAAAGATCACATACCGTGGCTTCTGTAACATGAGGTTGATATCCAGCTGTCGAGCAGAGTCTTCCATTATAGTTCAATTTAGGCGGTACTATGTTGTTGTCATTTGCGGCGTTGTTCTTAAAAATCGTGGTTGGATGTCCATTATGTATATTGGTACGTAATATGTTTTCTCGAAGTTATACATGTTTGTTTCACGATTGCTACAAGGTTTTAGCAATCAGTATGTTGTTTTGTTGTACATAATCATCTTCTTGAGTGTTTATTATTTTTGTTTGTATGATATCAGGATTCCATGTTAAGGTAGTATAGGGCAATTAGGTAAGTTAGCATGACCCCATGATTAAATGTTAAGTGTGATTGATATCGAACTGAATGAGTTTGAATCAACAAGTGAAAGTGCAAGTGTTCAGCAAATTATAGTGCCAGTGTTTTAGCAAGTGAAGAATGGACGCCACCATTTAGCTATTTGGTGCATCATTCCCGTAAAGACTGGAAACGGGTTGGGTTTCAGAGTTCGACGCTCTTCACACGCAAAGGATGCTATGTTACACACGCTATATGCCGGAGGTGGGTGAACCTCAACAGCTACGAAGGCGAAGAAGATTTTGATGGATCGGTGGTGCTGTGAGATAAGCAGTAGTAATATGGCTGACTTGATTGTGTGTACACACAGGTACTGCACACGTTTCAACGACGCAAACAAACAGGCCTTCTGCGCGCGAGACTCGAGTGGAGGCTCGATTTGTTCCGAGCCATCCCGTGCGCTCCCGAGCACGTGCCTCTCACGAGGTCTGCACGTGACCAAGGATAGCACTGATTTCCATTGTTGGAATTTGGAGAATGTTTAATTGATGCTATTAATTAAAGGAAATGTTGTAATGGTTTTCTTAATGTATGAGTGAATTTTTGGTTTATGAAAAACTGATAAACTACAAAAACTTCCAGATGAAATCTAGTATTTGAGAGAATTGAAATACTTCCATTACTATGTGTTACAAAGTTAGAGATTATTAATTTTGGTTTGCACCAAAATTCGCGGTGCGAATTATGTCATGACTACATTTTATACAGTGTTAACACAAGTCAATCAGGATGTGTATATACTACACTAAATATTTATTGTAATGCACATAATGTTTTGCATATTTTTTGCATATTATTTAATTTTGCTTTGTTTTCAGTTTACGACAGTATTTATTTACTCATGTTCACCCAGAATTCACTTATATTTTATATGTGTTTATCATATTTCGTTTTCAGCCACATATTTATATGTACTTGTTTTCAGTAATACAATGTATCTGTTTTGCAGCCACACTTTAAGCAATTTTCACCTTTGTATCTGTTACAGTGGAATTTTAAACAAGTTTTTAAATACGCGACTTGTAATTGGATGAGCAGTCACAGAATATTCTAGAATATGAGAACTAGGGATAGCTTAGTTAGTTGTAAGATCACTCCATATTAAAACCCGTGATGAGATGGGAGGACGCATGCCCTAGTGCTATGTAGCATTAGGAATTGAAGGTATCATATAGAGAAGTCCGAGTTCGCTCCTTGAAGTTCGTCAATTGAAGAGAATGAGAGGTTAATTGAATAATTTGAGGCCTGATTTGAGCCCTTCCACCACGTCGCTCAAGGTCGATACCTATAACTTGTTGATTCAGGCCGTTAGCCCGTGAGCGAGAAAGCTTACGTTATGCCCTACCTTGATCGTACGCCAAACTTGGCGTATAGCTCGTCAATGCACTTTCCCATTGAAACTTTCAAGAACTTCCAGAATTTCAACAGATAAGAGAACCCAAATAAGAAATTTTATAGTGGATAAGGTCTCTAAGATTAGATTATATACATGTAATAGTCCATAGTTTACTAGAACATAAGTTCTACATAAGCTCATTGAAACCTAAGATAGTGTGGTGTCTCAGAGGATCTCAGACGTATATCGGACACCATACTGTATAGTATAGGGTTAGTTTGTGTACAGTGTGCCATTAGTGCGAGCTGAATGGGTTTTCAAGGGAACTGAGTACTGGTGTGACATAGGAAATCAGTCCTAAATAAATCACCAATAACCAGTTTCCACACTTTCAGCGAGTCTAGTGAACACAGTCTCGTTAATTATTTTCTCAGACACTTGAATACTAGACTACTACCAGAGCTCAGAATCATCACGAACTGAGGATAAATAATAGTGTCCTCTTGAAATACTATACTTACCATAAAGGACAAAGTAAAGCAGAATGAAGACAACCAAAACAAAATATGAACCATATGATATCTTCCAATGACTAACACAACAGAGATTTAACACTAGGAATGACACTCTCCAGGTAACTTTCTAAATTGAATTATTATTAATTGCAAATAATTATACTTTAATATATAATGGTTACCCAATATTATATTAATTTCTGTTTTATTTGTAGTAATACAAATATTTAATAAGAATTACAACTACTGTACAAGAAGTGGCCGTAATCGAAGAAGTAATTCCCTGTGATACACGTCTTATATATATATATATATATATATATATATATATATATATATATAAGAACACACACACATATATATATATAAATTAGAACATATATATATACATAGCCCTTTTAAAAAAAAAAATTACTTTCTCAACATTAATGAAGCTCACACCAATCTGATTGGGAGCAGGGCTCTTATTACGCAGGTGTTGTAGGTTATACTGTCAACAAAATTCACTTGGCGTTGGTTCAGGATCATGGCGTCTGTAGCAGTATGCAATAAAAATTAAATCGGTGGCCATCTAAAAAATTACGTTACTTGTTGCAGCAGAAATCCTACGAACTCACACATTAGTATGTAATGGTGAAGTACGTTGAAATACAGTAGCTAGTGACCTGCGAGGCATCTAGTTCATGGGCTTTTCTGGCTTTAGGCTCACGGGCCTTGGTACATGAATCATACAGTTCAATAAATACCACACGGTCGTTCGCGGTACGCGAACTAAATAAATCTATTCCTCCGGTTTACAGCCCGAACAGACCGTCTTCTTTATCTGAACACTGTCCTTGTGTGCTTCTTGGTGGTCTGTCGTGTGATTGCGGCAATCGCGTCACTTTTCCTAAAGCTGCATTTAAAAAAAACCTGCCGGGTCCATGGCATGCGCCACGACCCGCCTAGTGGTAGGATCAAACTCAAGATGACCACGATAAGCTCCTTAAAGCTTAATGTGATGCTAGAACTTCGGCCAATCACAGAACAGCTACTTTGTTCAAATCAACACACTGTGTTGCCCATGACAACCGGCATGTAGCCTTCACTAACAAGGCTATCCAAAACATTAATCAACATATATGGTATCGGAAACAGTGATAATCGTATACACAAAAAGGCAAACACGTTAATTTGATGAAAGACTAATAATGTCGGTGGTTTCAGACTAATACTGACGTTTTACATTTAATTCACGAAATAAAACGCGTACATAATATGCGACGAATAATTTAGGAATCTACCTCCTTAACTACGTGATGTAACACCGATAGCGCCCGCTGTAGTTTACATGCGCAAAGTGTCGTGTACATTCGTGAATGTAGGTAATTTATCGTGACTGTTCAATGAAACCATTGTCCGGCTTTCATCATAGCACATGTCCCGTGCTTGTGGATTGCCTACCTGCCAGGCCACTCGCTTTTTGTTTTGAATGAAGTCGACACGGATTTCTCGCAAACGGTTCACCTGAGAGTGTTCGTGCAAGACGACCTGTTTTCTTAATGTAGACGTGTTGGTTAATAAATTCATGCAATATATCGCCTACAATTGTTTAACACGATTCGTGCAAACACAGCGTTGCAACCCCCATTTCCCCAATGTAAGGAGATGCTATTACCAACCAAGTTTCTCGAGGTGAACGATCTCCATTATACAAAACACTATTGGCCTATTAGTCACTTAGTCGCAAGTAGTTTCTAAAATATTCAACTTAAGGCATTTCAAAATCCGACTTTTGGGGGCGCGAAGCTCCCTTAATAGTCAATTTCGGAAAACGCGGTTCTTACATTTTCGTATTATATTTCCCTAAGAAATCAGCTGCCGGAGTTTGTAGGTGTCTTTCAGACTCATCCTGTATTTTATATATATTTTTGTGTTTGTAATGGAAAATAAACATGAACCTAAAAATAAGTGAAATGACAGGACAACTGTACCAATTTAAAAATACGTATTTCAATACTGCTATAACGTTTGAACACTCTATGGAAACTTTTGTTTTGAAAATGAAATAGGTATATTAAAGTTCAATGGAAATCTCTTTTTTTATTATCTCCGCAGAAATACTAAGTGGCAAAACGCAGCATTCGAATTCACTTAACGCGGGGGTTCATCCTAGATTTGAGCACCGTGTCCGTAAAAGCAGCTAACGCGAATGGTATCATATACAACTAACGTAGAAATGTAAATGCGCCGGGTAAACGTGCTACTAGGTGCGAAGCTCGTAGCAACGCCGCAACCAATAATTGCCCTCCCCGAGTTTCATGGGCGCTCTTCTTCTCAGCCGAATTTAACCCTTTACCCTAATTGACCTGGACACTCGCTGCGTAGGGCGAGGGGTTGGGGGTGGTGGAGGGGGCGAGCACGCTGTTGGGGGTGGGCTCAGTGTTCCCTGCCATCCGAAATTAAATTACACCCTTGCAACAATGAAATTACACCGGTCGCTCGCTTTTCCTTTCGACCGCAACAGTTACCCGTTATCCGACCGTCCCTGTACTCCCAACCAACCCACTTTCCCTTAACCCTTGCTCCAGAACCCACTACACACGCCTCCAGGCTCACTTTCGAGTTCTACTGGTTTTCTGCCCGATGTCTTTTTTTGTCCGCCCGAACCTCGCAACGACATTAAACGCTACGTCCAAATTTATTAAGGTAACGAAAAACAACAAACAAAACGCAACTCCTCTCGGATTTAAAAGTGATGGTAAAGTATCGAACAGATTTTTTTTGTATCCACGAAAGCTAAAATTTTCAAAAAATTAAAATAAGTCAATTTTAAGCCAGTGAAATGCAAGAAAAATCCGTGGTGCAATGAAGCGTAACTAAGGTGTTTCCGTATAAAAATACTATATCTTTTATTCAGCTGCTGCCTGTATAATTCTCTACTTAACTTATTGGAAAAACTATATTGTTTATTTCACATATTTTTTAAGAATATTAATTTTAGATGTTGAACTCTGGAAAAATTTATATAAAGTTAACACAAATTTCAATAAAAAACGCAATAAACTTTTTTTATAGTTTCCTTAATTTCCAGTGTTCGGGTCGAAAATGACAGAAAGTGCTTCTAATTACTCACATCCATTTTTTTTGTAAGCTAGACTACTAGTCTCGCGCATTGCTGCGGCTGCGAACAATACTCTAATTGGTAATAACAAGTCCTTTTGAATTATTTGCATGCAGTGTTCTTTTCCTTGAACGACCATTAGTATTTTTAGGTAATTCATATTTGAGATGTGCAGAGGACGAAACGTTGACAGAAGAAATTTTACATGATTAATATTCTCTCCCACGTCACTTCTCGTGCCACTTTTGCCCTTTTCTATCAAATATCTCATGAGACATCCTATGGCAGTCCGTGAACGCCCAGCAAGCCAACACATTTACGTCAAGTGTAGAACGTTAACTTCGCTCACTTTAACGTTTTTTTTACTTTTACAAAAAATCTTTGCATACTATTTGCCAAGCTCGTATCCGCAACGCAACAAAATAATTAATGGAAATTTTACGACACTATATCGTGGAAATTGCAAATCTAAAATTTAAATTTAACAAGCAAATTTATTATTACCTAATATAAAGACACGCACAAAACCATTCGTATGTTTCATAAAACAGTGTCTTGAAATGACTCTATTTTTTACTTGCTGCTCTAAAATAAATATTACAAAAAAAAATTTTACTGTTTTGTAAGACTCGAGGACAACAAATATTTCTAGGCAGGAAAACTTTAATATCGTGAATGATTTTTCATTCTGTGAGACTACGTGTACTGTAAAGAGTTTTCAACAAAGTTTTTTTTTTCCAACACTAACAATAAATTCTAATTAAAATGTCACTTTCGAATTGTAGTTATCGCATAAACTTAAGAAAGAGGAGTTTCACTGTAAAAAATATGTGTAAATTTACACATACACATTTTTGGTAATTTTACATTTTGTATGTGTAATTTATCAAAAATCTACAGTACATGTAATTTTACACAAATATTCTTAATAATCCAGAAAGTAATACATGCCTTTGGTGAAACGAAATTAATGTATGACTTAATGAACACAACATTGGTGTTAATTTACACATTTTGAAGTATGTGCAAAAATACACCCACTTACAGTATTAAAAACTTAAGTTATATATTTTTCCTGCTACATAGTCGTTGTATGAACACACAGTGTCATTGTATAGTTTTACATCTTCAATTGTGTAATTTTACAATGATTAGGTGTGTGTGTGTTTGTGAGTAAACTTGCATTACAGTCTGGAATATCTGTGAGCGTATATTAGACCTACCAATTTTACCGTAATTTTGCATTTGTATGTGTAATTTTCTAAAAGGAGTACAATATTTGTAATATTACACTAAAGTTCTTGTCAATTCAAATATAACTACAAGTATTTGTTTAAGATGTGTGATATAGCGGTAGGGAGTAGAACTACTTCGAACTCCTTTCGTGTGTTCTACAGGAAATCTTAATTCCGACTGATGGAATATGCTGCATTTTGTATATAACTAGGTACCTATTCTATATCTTAAGTCAGTTATTACCCACATTTCGGAGATTACTTATTATAGCTCTGATAACCTACCGAGTTAGAAAACAGAGTGAAGTATCCTGAAAATAATAAAAATACACATACAAAGTATATGAATTAACGTAATGCAATTGAAGAAGGACACATACTGACTGTGAAATTGCTTAGTAAAATAGTGAGGAATGTACAGAAATCGTGTAATTACAATTACTGTTAATATGCGATTTTCTTTCTTTGTTAGTAGGAAAATATGCATACACAGAGGTGAAATTACAATTGCGATGTCCGTGTAAATTTACTTGCCGTGGAGCGAAAATACACGAATGTTGCAGTTTATTTTCCGCTGCATGGTAATAGTCATTTAACACCGTTCTACCTAAATTTAGTTGTACAAAGTATATGTTATTTTACTCATTTGTAAGCTAAATTTACATGGACATGGAGTAAAAAACATTGACACATGTAGGTGTAAAATTACATTGACATCAGTGGAGACACTGCTGCCACATACATTTGTGTAACATTACACAATTTTTTTTTACAATTTTGGTATCGTGGCTTGAAAGGGGTTGTGATAGGCAATTATATATAAATTTTTATCACTTAAGACTTTGTAAACAATTACAGTTAGTAGACGAAGAAAACTGAAAACCTTAATATTCTTCTAAGAAACGGAAAGGGAACTCTTGTACATCACTGAATTTCAATATACAATATTGAAAAATGGGGAAAATTTTGAATTTCAGATATGTTGCTAGTATTAAAACTTGTATTTTTACCATTTTCAATAGAGTTTCATAAAGTGTTGCATTTAACAGTTTTATAAACTTTTATTTTAATAAAAATGTATTAAGCTTAAAACCTGTTAAAAATAACTAACACTAAAACAAAAGTAAATTTTTCAAAATAACTCGATAAAAATTCCATCAGATGAAAAATTACACACTGAAATAGTTACAGTGTTTAGTTCTCCGCTGAAGACGCTACTTAATATCAAACCAAATGCACTTAAAATCTTTATCAATATTTCACTTCTGTATTTAAGAATTAAACGAAATAATGTTGATAGCTATTTTGGATCACAGCTGGATATCAAAAGCCCTACATAAATTGAATACTGTGGAATAAATAAAAAATTTCTCTAAAATAAATATTTTATTTTGAATTTTCTATATATTTCTAAGGTAATGTTATTTACGTTACTTTGAATTTTTCTCCAGATATTACATCTTATTTCACTGGATATTCCTAAAGTGATTATTATTGTGAAGTATTTATTTTTAGTTCTAAATAACAGTTGGAAGTTTCTTGGAAGCACGAATTCATTTCAGTTTTACGTAAAAAATTTTAAACTATTTATTCATCTCGGTAGCACCATTTTATGGTATTAGCCACGACATTTGCACGATGTTTACATTATCTTTCTCTGGCATATTTGTAAAAACTCTGTTGTAAAAAATTTCGTGTGATTTTTTAAACAAAGAAAATCTTTGTTTGAAACATGTTCAAAAATACAAACTCGTTAAGTAGTTCTAAGTAATTTTGTGTTTGAGCGTTCAGAGATCACTGGCAATATGAATTTTTTTCTGTTTTTAAAAGTGCTCTATTTTTCAAATCATATCTTCTTTATAATTTTGATGTTGTTATTTAACCGATTCGAAGAGTTAATTTATTTAGTTGTTTTCAATGGTTTGGCGTTATTAAAACGTCATATTTGAGCAGTTTGTGATACTTCGTCTTATAATGGGCTTGCCCGATAATTTTTGTCAAAATCAAGTCCAAGTATACAGGGTCTGGTTCAAATACAGCTCATTCCTCACCTGCCCAGCCTTTACATGTACAGCGCTGAATTCCAGTTATCTTAGAAACTTTCAGTGGTGAAGGAGTTTCTTTGCCATTTTTTAGCCATTGCTTCTAGTAGACTCTCCCAAGTACAACGATCTTTTGCTTGATGCTCTTTGGGGCAGAATGTTAGCTGTATTCCTATTCCTTCAACTCCATTGCTTCTGTATAAAGTTTTGAAGTTAGGATTACGCTTCTCTGAGATTTCCTTTTTTAAAATGTTCCTCTTCTGTTACTGGCATCTGCAATAAGCGACAAAGTTTTCAAAATTTATCCTGTATGCTTCTGTGTTGAAGGCGTGTAGTCACCTGGAACTAGATAATTGTTTTCTGTTCGGTGTTTTCATGGGTTGCAGAGGTTTGTGAAAGTGTAATGTTTTCTACTGTGGCTTTAGGAAAGAATGTAATGTGAAACTGTTGTTGAGTGGTAGCAGACACATTACTTGAAAGCTTTTGTGGTACAACTTCCTTTCAGATCAGATCTGAGCCTAATGTCGGAAGCGGTAGGACGTCAGTGGGAGATTCTGTAATGTCTGTCAGAACTAACGGAAATAAATATAGTTCGGCCAGTGCTAAATATTCATTTCTTGCAGCGTGAAGACGCCGAATTGTATCCAGACGAAAAAAATGCCCTACTTCTTTATTTTCTGTGCTTCCAAGTACAGCAATTTATCACGTCCACGATGCACATATTTGAGCATAGAAAATCTTGAAAGCTTCATGAATGTCCTGCGCAGGTGTTGAAGTTAGAGTCGTGTGGGATTGAGTGCTTAGAATATGGACATTATTTTACCGAGCATATTGCAGCAGCAAGGCTATTGTGATTTGAGTGTTAATCTACAATAGTAAAACAGGTATTTGAAACGTAGGCTGAGCATATTCAACGAAATGTTTTAACCTCACCTGGAATGATGCTACACCTATTCAACCGTTGAGCTGAGCAGAGCGATAGCTTCATCAGGTTCCCCTATCATTAGTTAGTCATTCATTCTCTGCCTTGGGAAAATGAACATCAGAGGAATGAAATGGCAAACAGTGTTCATGCAGAACATGAGTGTTATGTTTCGGCTTCTTTCGGTAGACGTTCATTTTCCGTAAGAACATATCAAGTTGAAGTAAACGTCTGTTTCCCCTTGGTATTTGTACTCATTAACCTATTTCATCAATGCTAAATTAATTGGGAAGCTCTACTGGATGGAATAAATAGCACTAAGCCTATCGTCAGTGTCAAACATATAGGTTCTGGGATACTACCTTCTCATTGCTTTTCAACTATTCATTTAAAAAATATATTTGGTTTTGGAGACTCCTTCAATTACACTCCATTGTACTAGGTGATTTGTAACCAGTCCTTTTTAAAACGCGTGCATTTTATTCCCTTCTTTAGTGCCAAATTCAACTCATGTGAACAGCAGTTAACATACAGGCACAGTGACTGAATTTGCATCATTCTTGAATGCACAACTTCAAAAGATTATTTTTTTTTTGCTCCTTCATAAAAATGCTTGTCATATAATTCATTCAGTGACATACTTGTCCTAAGATTGAAATTTAAACTTTGTGCCACTAAATCTTTTTTGGTGTTTTGTTTGGATGGTTCTTGCAATTAGGGTAATTGATAGTTTGAACACCCCATTGTGGTTTACCACAACATAGCTCAGAGTTAAATAAAAAAATACGAATATTTTCATACTGTGGACACTCGAAGATTGTATTTCAGACGCATATGAGACGTTGAATGTTATTAAAACTTTGACAAAAATGCTAAGCCTACATGCGTTTTCATTCTCTGGCCTCCATATTAGTGTAGTTGGAGACATACAGACATCTTAAAAGTAATTTGAACTTTGATAAAATGTTCTTGTTTTGATTTGTAGTATGCTATAGCTTTCGTTTAGTGATTATCGTAAAATTTTTCAAAAGACATAGGAAGTAGTCGTGGATTACATGTGGACACCACTGTGAGTAGTTCGTCACTCCGCAAAGAACAAATAGCAGCATGTAGTCTATTAGCAGTGTTTCCACACTTTTGAATCTAACATTTGACGCAATACCCTATGCATGGCGTGTTTGTTTCTTATATATGTCATTTATTACGAGCGTTTATCACTTCTGTTTACAAAAGCATCTTATTTTTACTTAAATTGAACTTTTAGTTACGTTTTATCTATAAATTATCATATTTAATTCATAATTAATGTTAATAAAACACAGAGAAAATAGGTGCGTTGGTAAAGCCTAGTAATAAATAGTTCCTATGCAAAATATTATTACACTGAGTGCGCACGTATGCGTTGTACATTTGGTGTTATTTTCTAGACTTGTTTTCATGAGTATAACTTTACCAGTCTTTCAGAAAAGTTGGAAGTAACCATGAATGCAATATAAACTGATTACCATAGATGATAGAAAAATATAGTTCCTTGAGGTTCGGGCATAGCTTATAAGCGATGACCGCTAACAACAATGACAACTTTACACTGAAGAAGACAATGGCTGTGTCTGAATTCACCGTCTTGCGCCCTTGTCCACATCCCCTTGAGCCCTTCGCGAGTTATAAGCCCTTGTCCCCTTCGTGAAGAAGTGTGCATCTCCGAATTCGGACACATTTGTTCGTTTCTATATCGATCATTGGCCGATAGATTTGCGAGTTTCTTTTGTTTACACCAGAATCCAAGACGGGAATCCCGCGTGTTTGTTTACGTTGTCATTTGCAAGCAAAAGGTTTCATCCGCCTACCCTTCCACAAATAAAAATACGAGATACAATGGGTTAAAGGGCCAGAAAATGTTAACCCTTTATAATATACAAATACTTAAGGTTTTCTGTTTTTTCTAATACCTTTCGGCATCCAAAGATAAACAGTAAACAAACAGCAACACACAGCAGAGCACCGAAAAACGATCTAGGGCATGAGACACGTGCCCTTGGCTGAAGGGGATATTCTACTGTGCATTCGTGCCCTAGCCGTGAATTTGGACAGCGACTTATTGACGTCGCGTCCAAGATGCACTTTTCTAGGGCACGAAGCCAGGTGCTGTGATGTACGAAGCTGTTTCCTGCGCTTGGCTGGAATTCATCCCAAACTCGACGGTATTCGGGATGATGGACACGAGCAGCGAGCTGTTAGTAAAACAGAGATTCGTAACAATCCGGCGCCGCGTATTTAGCACGCACCAAGGACTGAAGCGGGGCCTGTCGCTGACCTGTAGCCGGACAGCTGCCACCTGAATACGGACCACGAGAGGGCATTCCGTTGCCGCCGATTCCGAGACTTCTGCAAGCAGCCTTCGGCGGCATTATTAACAAGGTGATATCGTTCTAGAGGGTTACAGCAGAGACTTTATTAGATATTGATATCGTGGCTGATAAAGATAAAGATAATTACGTCAATCATCTCCCCCGTTTTTAAAGTGAAGTAAAGATTGTACGAGCTGTGTCAATTGTATTTTGTGTGTGGTTTTATATAAATACATATGACACAACGTTGCTTTAAATTTAAAGCTTAACCTCTGACTACTACCACCCCCCCCCCCCTATAAGCGTGTGGCCTGTTTCCTTTCAGGAGAGGCCACAGCAAATACTGGAGGCTAGGGTTTTCCCATCCTCTTTGCATGCCAAGCTTTACTAAAATAATGAGTAGCTTTGATTATTTCCGTTGTTACAGAGAAATTGAAGAAACTTTAAGGGTGGAAAATTTAAAAACTATTGCGAGGGATAAGTGGAAGCTACCTCCCACGCGATAATAGTTAGTGCGTGTAGGTAATGAAACGAGGTTTCATTATCAATTAAGATTGATTGCTACTGCCACATAGTTAAAACATTAGGCGACATTCAGGAGCGGGCAAATGACGACGGAGTTACGTGAGCTGCAACGTAGCAACGTCCTTGCTAAGACAAGCAGTTTCGAGCGCGAGGAAGTACGCACGGGCCTAAGCTGCCACACTGCTCTCTAAGTATAAGTCATTGCCGCCACCCATCTCATTAATTAATCGGGCATATTCCCAAGTCGTTCGTTTCCCACCAAACGGTGAAAATCTTCAAATTACTTAGCGGAACTATTATATAAATACAAAAGAAAACATTTGCGCCACTGACAAAATAGCAACTGCCAAGCTGTTTCAGGGCATAATAAAAGGATGGATATTTTACAGCGAAGGAAGGGAAAACCGGGGAAGATAAACCACAATATGTCGCACAAGCAGTGCAGACGTGGCTCGTAGCGACTAGCATATGCCGCGATAATGTCCTAAAGGGCAATACATCGCCATAGAGTCATCAAAGAGTGGAAAACGACCCTAAATGGCTTATATAATATAGATACTGTTATATAGTACTAAGCAGTAGTGGTAATTAAGAGATAATTAAGTCTTTAAGAAAATTGAAGTCTATTTTATTTAAAATAGCAATATTAATTTAGTTGAATAAAGTAAATGCTAGCAATATGCATAAGTACTAGATCAGTATGAAGTTAAAACGACTATTATTAGAAACATGATTGTGCATACAAGTCTACATAAAGAATATTAATTTTATAAAGTGCATATATATATATATATATATATATATATATATATATATATATATATATATATATATATATATGTGTGTGTGTGTGTGTGTGTGTAAATGTGAAATACTGCAATTTCCTTTTAATGAGGTATCAAAGTTAGCCAGTTAAATGTGTGCAAATCTAATAACGTAACATTTTCAGTTCGTTCAGTGAGAATATTTTTCAGGAAGGTGCATAAATTAGATTGTTCTAACAGAAAATAAAATTAATTAAAGCATGATGAAAAGTAAAATTTTTACTTAAATTAGGAAGCAGCCTAGAGAATAATAGCAAGTTGCCAAACTTAAGGAAAAGTTTTATTCAAGATACAAACTATAAGCATAACATAACAGGCATAGAGGTGATGTAATTTCAAATTAATGCATAAACTCAGTAAATATTATTTTAGACAGAGTTTAAGTGCAGTAAAATAATAACACGTAGAGAAGTGCTACTATTTAGGTAAATAGTTATATATAACTATGTGAAAATTAAGTCAGTTTTTTATAGTGTACACACTGTAAAAATCTGAAGCAGTATATTGTGTAGCGAGGAGCCGACACGAGGTTTCCAAGGACGCACTAGGCGTGGCAACCTCATTTTTCCATGTCGACTCGACAAATTCTACATCTCCTCAGCAGGTTGCAAGGCCGAGTCGCGCAAGGCGATAGGCCAGGCCGGCGGACAAGTGTCAACACAGCGCGTTTAAGCCGCGTGTCTTGTTTCCTAAACACGCACCCGACTGCGCTATCCCATTGTACAGAATGACATTGTATTACAAACGAAAAAAAAATTAGGAACTTACAAGAGTTCATAACTATAATCCACATATAAATTTAATTGCGAGGCAGCAATAGTTGAGTGAATTCTATACATCAGTATATTATAAGAGGTTTTAACAGGAAATATAATACATTCTGGTTAGATAATAAATAAAATAAACTAACGTTATATGCTAAATGAAAATATTCCTTACAAAAGGCAGCACATTTGAAGGTGTTTCTGATTCCCACCAAACCAAGTAGGAATAGTGATTCAAATGTTAGGACAGTATTAATGTCTAAATTACGAAAATTTTAATATAATTTAACGGCCAAGAAGAATGAAAGGTATGGCTACTACTGCAATAATTATATTAATTCGTAAATACCTTTAGTTAAAGTTAGCTTGATAGCCTGAGGATGAAATTTATTTAAAGTATAATTAAATTAAGTATTGGGTATTAATTAAATATAATAATTAATTTTCATTAAGAGTACATGGATTATCATACAGTGTTATGTCTGAGTGTTAATGAACACCGAAAGTGTTACAGATCGAGTAACCAGATGATTGAAGGTCAAGAAGACAATGCCATTACAGCACTATACCAGGGCATCTGGATGAAGGAGGCAGGCCACAGGCAAGCCATAAGTGACATCATGCGTGCGTATCAGCGACGCTCCGAAGTGGGCAGCGCGCGATTCGGTTACAAGGTAATGGCGAACCAATTACTTAACACACATAATGACACATACACACCCCCACCGGGTCAAACACGAACATGATCATGATCACGCTTATGAACAGGAACAAACAGATTGCCACTCATATTTAATTATGAATGAATGCATTTTGCAGCAGTAAAGATAAATAACAAGAATTACCATCTTTTGAATACTAAGAATGATTTCATTATGTAAAAGTTTTAATAAACCCTACACATAAGTTGACAGCAGTGCAGCTGTAGTTTTAGAACAAAAGTGATTTAATTTATATATAGCATAGTTAATGTTATAATTATATACAACTTAATTTTTATTCTATCAAAGTTCAGTAAACGTCAAACAAGCAAGTTAATATAAGAAGCGAATGTCAATTTTTAAATAATAAATATATTTTTCCTTAACACAAATATTACTTTCTTATATATTTGATATGTCATATATGAAGTTCGCAAATAAAAACTAATCCATGCAAATAAAAGTAATAGTACAAATGTTTGCCAAAAACTACTTAAATTGCCACATTCTTAATATAATATACGTTAGTTACAAGTTATCTGTAGTAATAAGATGCAAAGTTAACACAAATGTTTGCACATTCTCGCGCTATTATGTTTTACATACTATATGAGAGTTTTTGTCAACATCACAATGCACTAATAATACAGAAATGCGTGTCCATATATGTAAAAGTAAGAAATAATTCTAGGTTAGAATAAGTAATCCTTATGATACCTAACCCCACAGTAATAAAATGTAGAAAAGGGGAACATAGTTGTTGTTATACATTTTTACACGTAAAAATAGGGAACAATAAAATCTACGCGTTATTACAAACCCAATGCCAGTCCTGTATATAGCGATATATCGCATAGGAAATAGAAACTAAACTAACGTTTTCAAATTGCACAGTGCAAAACTTTATTTGATATTAATTGTGATTGCCATACAAATGAAATGTAATCTATTGCATGTGTATTCATATTTACTTTCAATGTAATCATGTAATGTGTTTAATCATACTTTTTTCACCAACACTTAAATAATCCATATGTAGGTGTTTTTCATAACAAATAATTATATAATGTATTCAACTAAACAAAATTTTGTAACGGGCGGAGACTACTATGTTTTCAAATTTTAAAGTAATAAATTTTGTTTGAATGCCAACCATTTTAAACTTTCACGAGACTTTAAAGAGTATCAAGCCACGCTAGGTAAGTTAGGACATGAAGCAGGCTGCTGCATTCGTGCCCGCAAACTCGCTTGCATCAGCCGAGCACCCGCGAGGAAGCTGGTCCAGTGAAAGTACAAGTCCAGGGACATGATCAGCAACATTCACCACAAGAGGTGTTATCCACAGTTACAGCAGTTCCTTAACCCAAAATGTCTTTGTTGCGGCCTATTCTCCATTTAATTTCCTACCATAGCGAATATTCTACAACCTATTTTATTCCCGCTGCCAAGAAGCAGACGATGACATTAAGGGGCCGGACTACCGCCAAACCTCTATCCCAGAGCTGGAGACCAGCTCTTAATTCGAGTGAGGGGGTGATGCTATGATCTTCGAAACTGTTTCCTGCGCTTGGCTGGAAATCACCCCAACCACGACGGTATTCGGGACTAGGACACGAGCAGCGAACTGTTAGTAAAACAAGAGATTAGTAATAATCTGGCGCCGAGTATTTACGGCGCACCGAGGACTGAAGCGGGGGGCCTGTCGCTGACATGCCGCCAGATAGCTGTCACCTGAATACGGGTTCTACAATCAGCCTTCGGCATCATTAACAAGGTGATATTGTTCCAGTGAGTTAGAGCAGAGACTTTATTAGATATTGAATTCGTGGCTGATAAAGATAAAGTTAATTACGTCAATCATCTCCTCCGCTTTTAAAGTGAACTAAAGATTGTACTAGTTGTCAATTGTATTTTGAGTGTGGTTTTATATAAATAAATTAGACACAACGTTGCCTATTATTGAAAGCTTCGCCTCTGACTACTACCATCCCCCTATAAGCGCGTGGCCTGATTCCCTTCAGGAGAGACCACAGCACAGGCAACGGCCCTGGACATGAGAATTCAGACACGGCCCATGATGCGGACATTCTGACTGCTCAGACTATGATCATCGATTATCGGAGTCTATATCATATTTCCGAAACATACTAATAACTAATGCAACAATTCCGAAATCCATAGCAGAGCATATTTCTGTATAAAAAAAACTGGCCGTAGTGATGAACGTAAATTGAATATAACAATTGAAAAACTGATCATAACTCTGAATTAAAGACGAATTTTCGACTCGAATAACATGGAAGGTTTTTTTTTTAATGTGTGCCTATGTAAATAAGGAGCACCGTTACCAGTTTGCTTGTCCATCCAGAATATACTCGGGGTCTGAGTAAAAATCCATTTTTTGTTTTTCGAACTATTGTGGCCATAAGCCACTGCAATCACTCCAATGTAGTACCAGAAAAACTACTAGGTAAAAATGAAATAGCTTTGATTAAAATATATGTAAATATACTAAATAGGAATGAGTGAGTCTAAATGAAGGTCGCACGAGTTATCGTCGAAGGAAGCTTGTTATTTTTCGCTTTTATCGTCGTCGTTGTCTCGTCCATACTTACATCTGTTCCAGCCAGCATGTTAGCTTGTGTAGCCTTCACTGTTCGACCAGTTTCTGTTATATTCATCATATTCCTTACTTGTCGTTTGTCTGTTTGACCACCAATTCTGGTGGTGTTGTGTCGTTTTTCTGTGGTCATCTGACTACATTCCTACTCGGAATTATATCATGAATGTTACATTTTCGTTGGGTTGTAACGTTTTGTTATTTGTTCTCTGACATAATTCCTTCTTGGAATCATACGTATGTTATATCTTTGTCGACAAAAGCTACCTCAGGCTCGTCCATTTTTTTATTTATTTATAATTTTTGATTAAAATTATTTATATTTTTACCTATTAGGTTTTCTAAGAAACCATCGGAGTGTTTGCAATGGCATACGGCAAACATTTTTCAAACAGTCAACTACCCATATTGCAAGAATGATTCAAACTAACACAGTTTAAGGACTTCTCTGATGGAGATTCAACAATTTTACTTAGGGAAGAGGTTTGGGCGGCTCTTGACAACGGGGTCTTGAGAAAACTTCACACACATACACACACACATACACACACACACACACACACATATATATATATATATATATATATATATATATATATATATATATATATATATATATATATATATATATATATACATATATATATATAGCCATATATATGCAAGATGCCCATTTATATTGGCCACCCCACCCACAATAACTCCGTACCAGAGCTCCAAATGAAAAAGTGTTTCATACAGAAATGTTATAACTGGAAGGGAGATTATACTGCTGAGGTGTCAGCCTTATAGAATTGTTCATTAGTGAGATACGAGTATTAGCATAACATTTTTTAATGACATCATGTATCTACTGGACAAAAGTTCGATGAAACTCTTCAAGGCCTATTGAAACAAGTAGCACAATATATAATTTCATAACATGAACATTAAATAAGACACGGAAAGTGGGATCTCTAATGTCCGTTTGTAGTGCTATCCATGTGAGAATTGCGAGGGGTAGAACATTCACATTCGCTGTTCAAAGTGGTGACCATTGTCTGCGATACGCAAGTTCAGTCGCTGGATGAATGACAACACTGATTCCTCCAGTGCTGCCTGCTGAAGAGCATTACAAGCCCGCACAATACGTTCCTGCATGTTCTCTGGAGTTGTTGAAATATGTCGACAGGGGGTAAATTCACAGAAAACCGTCTAGGGGGTTAAGGTCAGGAGACCGAGCAGGCCACTGAACTGGCCCTGCACGAACATATCCACCTACCAGGATATTTTCGGTCCAGGACACGACGTGCTTACACAGCATTATGTGATGGGCATCAATTGTGCTGGTACCACATCATAATTATGTTCCTTACAGGCATCTCATCCAGAATACCAAGAATAAGTGATTTATATGAAGGTGGCATACACCCTGACGTTTCGGTTAACATTCATTAAATAAGGCCTTATAATTTTATTGCCAACCATCCCACACCAAACCTTAACTCTCCATTGACGCTGATGGTCCACATGTCGAAGCAATCGTGAGTTCTCGAAGGCCCAATAATGTATGTTCCTTGTATCCACCTGACCTGAGTTGGAGAACGACTATTCATCGGAAAAAAGAACATCAGAAAAAAGTTCGATTTGGTGATAATTTGACGCTGTGCCCATTGGCAGAACTCTGCACGATTCTGGAATTATAAGTGTACATGATAGTGATGGAACGTATCACGCTTAATAATGACATGTGAACTCGTTTTCGGAATGCCAATTTCGGCTCAAGTTGGAGTATGCTGACGTGTGAATTAACTGCTACAGCAGCGAGAACAGAAACCTCAGAAACTTTGTCTGTGCGAGTTCTACGACGATTGCGTTGCTGTGGGTTCAAATTGACCGCTTCACAAAGCTTCACAACGAGACGGAATAAAATCCGTCTGGACGGTGGGGTCGTGTTAGGGTATCGCTCTCTGTAAAGTTGCTCCGCTTGGATAGCATTACGCAGTCCTTCAACAGAATGATCGACGAGTGACCGAACCAAGCTGTTGATACTGCTAGCAACCAAACTGTGTGTGCGTGTGTGTGTGCTTCAGTAAAACTATTGAGTAAAAATATACCTAAAGTGTACTTTCCCAGGTTAAATTTACAGACCACTCCAGCTGTAGTTCGAGGGATGAACACCAAGTCGCGCTAGTCCATTTTCGTGGCGTGTGCGTGGGGAATGTCGGCGGCGTTGCCACATATACATCTACCCTCTCTCTCACTCATACTCTGTCTCTGTCCACGCAGTCCCAACGCCGCAACAGTAGAAAGTGTTCTGATTGTCTGTTATACCCACACGCTGGGACAGACAAGATGACGGACTCCCGAGCTCCTTTCTCACGTCGTATATGCCCGTTTACGAAAATATTACAAGTTCTGTAAAACATGAATGAACAAAATGAAACATAATGTACACATAAGTAACGAGAAACGTTGCATATTACTCATACGCTCATAATAAAAGAATAAACACCTCTTTATAAAATACGCGATAACTGTGGCTTTATGTTTAATATACATCTTTAAATAATATGCCAATGTTTTAATTAGTGGCGTAAATGTTCGTTGTACATACATGTGAATATAGTACCTTGTTTTCCATACATAAGCAGTGCCGTTACGCATATAATTTTCCTTACATTAATAGTGCTCGTACGTTAATATCTAAACCAATGGAGTCTTCAGGGGAAAAAGGAAATAATCGCCGTACCTTTTGGATGCACCACAAAGCACCTACATATAAAATTTGGTTGCATTTGTACCCCTGTCTCCTGCGAGTTGTTAATGCCTACCATTTACAACTTTCTATTAGCACCATAGATAACGTGTGGGTATGAACGGATGCGTTCTTTCTTCCCTTCTGCTATAGAAACCTGTATGCCTTCTGTTGTGCCCATGAGTATAACAGAAAGTAGCAGAAATTGGGCGTCGTGTAAGGTCGGCTTAAACGACTTACGCCTCTCACAGAATTTAGGCGCCAGTAGATTCTTAAATCCTTTTTAAATATCGGAAGAAAAACTGTTTTGAAACTATGATACACTACATACTGCTAGTATTACACTAACATATTACTATTAACATTGCTAAGTGGCATGGGAATGCTAGTAAAAAGGAGAAAATACCCACGATAAACGAATCGAATCTACACTTGCTGTATGAATTAACACTCCTTGTTAAGAAGATGACCGTACATGTTATAAAAAATTTTGATAGTATAGTATAATCGTGCAAACAAAATGAGTGGTCGTTAACGAAAGAAGTATTTATTTTCTTTTAACAAAACATGGAGCGCACAGAACATAACTACATTAGGAAATGTAAATGATAATTATATAAATATGCCACAAAGTTAACACACAAGAATGCCCTATTGTCACAAATCATTCCAATTTGTACATAGTGTTCGTAAATTGTTGTCATTATCCATTTGTAGGCTAGGAGACGACCAACATTCCAGAATACACGAAAAAATGTTGACACAGTCAAGATATTTAATAATATATCTGTTATTCTTGGTGAGAACAGTACACTATTAACATAGATATGTATTGATTCGACTGCGTTTAAACACACCTGCACACCGTAATGCAGCGTAAGCTGCGATGTCTGAAGTAAAGCTGGAATTTCAATATAAATATTTAAGCATTATATTATGCGTTGAGATGTGTGCAGAAGAAACGAATGTGTGTTCTCTTATGTTTTCGTTCCTAGTGGAACTTCATCAGGTCGTGTGCGTTGGTGGGGTTTCCTTAAGCATTGAAAGAAATAGTTGTATTTTATACCTTTAGAAAAAGTTTTCAGGCTACTACCAATCAGTACATAGCAAACGGTGTTGTTGACGAGAAACTGTTATTTACAGTAATGTAAGTATAAAACAATATGACAAAGGGATTCATGTGCACATGTCGACAATTACATGTGTTCACAAATAATAAGCTTCTCTAATAGCAAAAGTCGGCTTTGAAGTATGATCTGCTTCAATATGGTTATTTTTATGAGGTGTTGTTAGGAACAAAAGTAAACATTACAGGCTCGCTGCCTGTTTAAATTCACTGGAATTAAGAATTAAAACACTAATGTAAAACTGCAAATAGAGAAGACGTGTTTCCGTATGACAGATAAGCGCCTACTGCAAAATTCTAAATGCATTAGTTTTTGTATTGTAAACGTAAGCCGTGTTCGAAATGGCAGATTATATTGACAAAATGATCGTGTAACTCGATATTTTATACAAACATTGTGACATATTTGGTAAATTGATATTTTTTTCTTGTATTGTTCCGGAGGAAACTCAAACTCAGTGGCAGTGACCACAACTCTCACCAACTGTCATACCAAGCTCTAAATGTTCAGCAGAGTTAAAAAGATGTTTATCAGAGTTTAAAAACAAAGGTTTTTCCAATCCCATTGATACTATAGAGTTTTTACCCCCAAAATTGTGAGAAATTAAGAAACCACAAATATAGTTTTATTTCCTGTATTGGGCTAAATTCTTTTCCTCTTTTTACATAATGCCTTGAAAATATGTTATACAAATTTATAAAGACTGGTTAAATACAATTAAACCTGAAAACAGGTTACATATAACTTGTTAAATACAATTATGCCTGAAAACAGGCTCCAAAAATACAAGGGGGGCCAATAGGGACATGTGAGTATAAATACGTTAAAATTTACCACTTTTCCCAAAAAGGAGTACAAAATCACTACCAAAAACTGTAATATTACTTAACTTTAATATAAATACCCAAACTTATATTTTGCCGTGTATTTAAAATTTAAAATACGCCCATTAAAAATATTTTTATTAAAAGATGGCAGGAAAATGCCTTCTGCCTGTTTTTCCCCTTTCACATTTTAAATGTCAGTGTGGTGTGTGTTTCCTCTTGTCGCGAGTTTGGTGCTGTGTGTCTTGTCTGGGTATCAAAACCCCTCATATATAGTCCAACCTTAGTACTGTAGAGTGCGGAGGAACATGGAAGAACAGAATGGATGTTTTGCCGGAAGTACAAAAATCAGTTAATTTAAATATCTTGATGGAGTATGCCGCCGCGTAGTAGAGTTTCCTTGCGACGGCCAACTGCAATGAAGGGCGGGAGCCAGCGAGATGACACGGGGAGGGGGGAAGTCAGCTGGCGGGACCGCGCAGTGCTGAATCCGAAGTCGAGCAAGGCAGACACACTGCCCGTAAGTTTTCATAACCCTGGTAGCTGAGCATTATCAGGTGGCGGATAGCTGGCTAGGTGGAATAAAACACTGATGTCGGTACGGTGATATTTTCCAGCACCGTTACATTATTTAGCGGATGTTAGCAAAATGACAAAGTCAGCGCCATTTTGGTTTTGACATTCAAAACACGTGCACGAATGCGTACGTAAAACTTTTTTTGTTAAACAAAAAACTGTTAATAAACTACACTAGACACGTTTTAAAAAGCAAGTAAGTGTTGTGTTTTGTTTATATATTTCACAGTGCATGTCTTATTTAAAGTAGTTATTGAATATTATATCATTGTATTGTTTATTAACATATTCGCAACATTCCAGTAATGATCGAAGAAATATTACGTCAAATTCAAGCATTTAATTTATATAAAACATATTTTCACTGTTAATGTAAGAATGTGTTGCCACGAGTGCTAAACAAGTGACTGTCGACAACGTCCGGATTGAAACCTACGAAATGACTAATTACAAAATAACGAATTTGTCCTTACGGACACGGCCTTAGCTTAACTATTAGTGACTGGCACCGAGTCATTCCATTCAACCGATGTTTAGTGTAGAAATAGTTATACTTTGTAATGTATGTGGTCTGAAGTAGAATATTGCGACTGTCTTTGTTATGTCTAGTTCTCATGCGTTCGTTAGTATTAACATTACTGATGAACACTTCAGTGCCAACGTTTTTCGCACTGTTATGAGTCCTAGGTTTCAGTGTACAATATACAATGTTATACTGTGTTACACTCGTGTAAATGTAAAGAAACACAGCAGCCAAAATTTCAGACAATATCCACTAATACACTTCATTATTGTAAACTTATATATTACAGAGACGACAGTTGTATTGTCGCTTTAAAACAAACATATGTTAGAGTTGAGCCTTAAACGTTATCATTAATGTCCTTTTCCCGCAGTTTGCAAAAGGTTTTCTGCTTAATGAGATGCACGCTTGTATAGCGTTCGCATTCGTCTACGTACGTAAATGTTTTACATGTTTCGGGAAATGACACGCACGTACATTGGGAAACTAATGTGTGTACGTCTCGCGTCCTTGCAGCCCATAAGCTACTATTTTGAAAATAGATTTATATGCAGTTCATAATTGTTATTCCTAATATTTATTTTTATAAAGAGTGGAATGGAGGCATTACCTTTTGAGAAACGCAAACTGTAGCTTGATACGTTGTATAACGATATTCCCAAGATCATTGTTTCCTAATGAGTTTAATTTATTTTTCTATAATGAACATAAAAATAAGCCAAACTTTTCTTCTGGTCGTGAAGGTTAAAGACATCGTGGAAATGTTTTCAAACCAAACGGTAACGGTTTCAATTTCGATTGCTGTAGGCAGTGAGCCAAACGCTGCAGTAGGTTTGAAATACATATATTGGCAGAGTTTCATTTGATGTGATGATTGCCGCTGACATTCTTTGTGAGGCAGGAATATTGTGGCGTCTTTCGTACGGGTTCCCCTTCATCGATCCCTCAGGAGTATCTCATCGCCCAACCCCTTTCCCTGCTGTGATTGGGTGGCTTTGTTGGGGACGGGGCACGGTCTGTGACAAGCCGGCGAGAAGCTGGTACACACATCGAAGAGGAGCCGAGTAAATTGGTCGGGATGTTTGTGCTTCTGGAGCATGCGATGTGAGTTTTAGCGAATTGCGAATGATGAGAGCTAAGGGAACGGGTGAAGGCAAACATGAATCGCCGGTAGTGCCAGCCTCCCTCCCGGTCCAGCACGGGAGAGGTGTGAGGAAAAGTAATAATGTGTAGGAAGGACGTGGTAATATAGTCTATTCGCGGTTCCTTCATCCTTTTTGAATTAGACCTTTGAAAATTCACCACATGAATGGCGTGTAGAAATTTTTTCCTAAATTAGAGATGTTTAACAAACTTTTTATTTTGTGTTAATATGCCGGTACCTTAATATTTATTAAATTAAACTTTTACTTCTATTTTAATTCATAAATAATGTTTATTTATAATTAATATGAATAATAACAGATAGAATAGAGATAAGTTGGTAATGCGTAGTAAGAAATAGTTGTTATGTAAAATATTACTACACTAACTGCACACAAATGTGGTACACGTTGTCCTTAAGGTGAAATTTTCTAGACTGTGTAAAGATTTTTTGCATAAGGCAGAGGAATATTCTGGAAGCGTAACTTCAACAGAGTTTCAGGAAAGTTGGAAGTAACCATGAACGGATTATATCTACTCAGGCAACGCCTATTTTGTGCCGCATTAGTCCATGCACGAGTCGAGATTAAGCTTTTGGATGAGGATGTTTCAGAAGTGATAGTCGAAAATGTAGGGGTGGGACATACAAATGAAGAGCAGCAATATAGGTCCGTCAAACGTGGGTCCGGAAACTAACCGTGTACGAGATAATGACACGAATCTGCTGGTTGAACCGGCAGTGAACTCCGAGCACCTGGATAATGTAATGCGGCAATGTTTTGTTTACAGCAGGTACGGTCATGACCCGTACTGTACCGCCCTCTTCCCCCCTCACTATCCTGCCTCTCCGCATTGCGTGAACCTTAGTACTAACCAACACACAAGTAGTGTGTCGTGAACGTGGTGGCTATCTTACATTGTACATGGAAGGTCAGTACAACTGTACGTACAGAAGCGTGATTTACTTGTGGGAAAGTGTTTTAAATATGGACTACGACTACTGCAACGTAGAGTGCTCAGATATTAACTGGAGGCTGCGCGGCTGTATACTGAAGGGTTTCCTCACAGAAAGCAACCCGACCGGCGAACATTCATCAGGGTCCATCAACGCCTTAGAGAAAATGTGTCCTGCGCACACCACCAACGACCAGGTATACGGAGTTCCATAGCACCTGATGTAGAATAACGTTTGTTACAACATGTAGATGTAAACCCAGGAACTTCGACTAGGAGGGTGTCTATGCAAGGGGGAATAATTGCAAGTAGTGTATGGCGAATCTTACGTCGCGAGTTACTGTACTCATACCATATCCAACGTTTACACGGTACAACGAACACAGTCTTCCTGCCCAGAGTGAATTTCAACCAACAGATACGACACCAGCGAGCCTTAGAGTCCCAGTTTTTATACAACGTGTTGCTTATACACGAAGCTGGGTTCACCCGTGACGGCATTTTTTTCCACAACTTCCAGCGTGAGCTGCAGTCAATGCTAATGCAGTGAAACAGGCACGACGTCAACAAACGTTCTCGTTCAATGTTTGGGTAGGAATACTCGGCGACTGTCTAATTGGACCACATTCCCTACCACAGAGGCTAAACAGAGAAAGGTATCTGCGCTTTCTGCGGGACGATCTTCCAACGTTGCTCGACGATGTTCCAATGCAGCTACGTCAGCGGATATGATTTATGCACGAGTGCACCAGCGCATTTCCTTCTACGTGTAAGAAAATATCCAAACAGACGCCATGGTGACCGGTGGATAGGTAGAGGAGGACATGTATAATGGCCTCCTAGATAACCGGATTTAAATCCGTTGGATTTTTGTGTATGGGGTTGTGCCGAAAGCCTAGTTTACAATACAGCAGACATTACTACATCTGAAGAATTGCAGCATCGGATTGTACAGGCTTTCCAGCAAATGAAGAATGACCCCGGATTGCTCGAGCGCATTCGCGGGTCTTAGCGGAAACGACTAGACAGATGCATTCAAGTGCATGGTCAGCATGAACTGTGTTCATCGTCATCATGGTATTTATGACTCCACTTTCAAATCGTCATCGTGTATTTTGGTGTTAGCTTCTGTCACACGTTAATTATTAGTAGCGTATTGTCGGTGTGAAGATAACAGAATAGCCTACTTCTCGGTGTGCACTAATACATAGGTAGACTATAGGTTCTCCAGAGACAACTGTATGGTCAACCACCTATGCTGAACCATTACGGCATCAGAAGTGTCCCTTCTGTGAAAAGGCCTTCGGGAACAGCAGCAGTGCTCGTCGACATGAGAGACATGACTTTACAAAAGCTAAACCCAAATATAGTACTTGTGTTCGAAATTTTGGTGTGTTTATTTCACGGATGGGTGGTCAAAGGGTGCACATGGATATGTGTAAGGGGCTTCCTAGAGGATGAACATTCACAGTTATCGAAATATGTTGACCTTCCGGACTTTATCAAACACAAATATGTCGTAATCAATTCCAACAACTATGACAACCAATGTTTGAAGTGGTCAGTGTTGACTGGATTTGTTAATTCATTGCATCCGCAGTGTCCGGACAAGAGGTATGATGAGATGGAGCAAAAGTTTGATATAACCCGACTGGATTTTCCGACTCCTCTACAGCAAATAAGTGTCTTTGTTAGCAACAACCCTGGTATGTCTGTAAATGTGTACTCGCTGAACACTAAGGGAAAAGAGGCGCCAACACGTGTGACTAAGAATTAAAAACATTAACATATCGATATTTTGATGGTGAAGGACTAAACTAAGGGTATTTTACATTATTGTTACATAAAACCTTTTTAAAACTGGTGCGATCGCAAATTACTTTGCAAGAGTACAAAGTTTATGTCTGCAAACAGTGTTTTAAGCATTATACTGATTACACACGGGAATCGTGACTCACTGGGGCACAGAGCCTTGCAATACACAACAGAAAGTGTAAAGGATACATTTTTAATGTGTATATGTATGTTTTCTCCTGTCGTTCTTCCCTGAATGTATTTTATGTGATAAAATACGTTGCCTTTCATTATTTTTTAAAACCTTCGATATATCAAAATATCTTAAATAAAATTACTTACATTTAAGAATACATTAATACAAATTAAATGCTTCAGTTTATGTACTTTGATGGAATGGTTAATTCCACCATTCGGTACAGGCCGGCAGGCATAGATAATACTAACTATGAGATGAAAACATAATCCAATATGGAGGGTGCCGAAAACACCACCTATACTTTAAAAACATAAACAAATATGAATGCTGCCTGGTGGGTGAATTCATACACTACCAGTACATATGTGTTGAAAACATATGAAATCTAATATGGTAGTCTACTGAAGGCGAGAGACAAACTCTCTAAACAATGTCTCTCTAATGTCTAAACAAATGTAAAAAAAAACAAGATGATGATACTAGTCTTCAATGTAATTTGCTTGCTGACTTTGATGTAGTTTTATTGAGTTTTTGTTTTCATGGCCATTCAAGGCCAATGGGTAAAGGTCGAAGATATATGCATCCAATATGGTGGTAGTAGACTGTAACATCATATGCATGTCGAATTTTATGTATTTTTTTCGATCTTTTGTTTTCAAGGTCGTTGAAGGTCACCTGCATTCAATATGGTGGTACTAATCTGTAATAAAATATGCTTGTAGACTCATATGCATTTTTTTTTCGAGTTTTATTTTTCAAGGTCATTAGGCCATAGGATTATGAATACAATATGGCAGAGGAGTCTGTAACATCATATGCTTGTCGCCTTTTATGCATTTTTCCTCGAGTTTTGTTTTTCAAGGTCATTCATGGCCATAGGATGAAGGTCTAGGTCACTTGAATAAAATATGGCGGTAGTAGTCCATAATATAATATTCTTGTTGAATTTTATGCGTTTTTCTCGAGTTTTATTTTTCAAGGTCATTAGTCCATGGGGTCAAATTCGAGGTTACCTGCCTACTGTATGGTGGCAGTAGTCTGTAATATATTATGCTTGGTGACTTTTATGCATTTTTCTCGAGTTTTATTTTTCAAGGTCATTAGGCCATCTGCATTCAGTATGGCGGTAGTAGTCTGTAACATGTTACCTTGTCGACTTTTATGTATTTTTTCTCGAGTTTGTTTTTTCAATGTCATTCAAGTTCATGGAGTCAAGGTTGTCACCTGCTTCCAGTATGGTGATAGTAGGCTGCAATGGCATATGCTTGTTGACTTTTAATTATTTTTTCTCGAATTTTTGTTTTAAGGTCATTCTAGGTCATGAGGTAAATTGTTGAAGATTGGTGTGGAGGATTGTTGAAGATTGGTGTGGAGGACTGTCAAGGATAGATGTGGATTAGTGTGGAGGATTGTTGAGGTTTGGTGCAGATAAGCGCGGTAGATTTGCGAGAATTGGTGAGGATTGGTGCCGATGATTGCTGAGTGTTGGTGAGGATTGGTGCGAATTATTACTGAGTAGTAGTGAGGATTGGTGCAAATGATTGCTGAGTATTGATGAGGATTCGTGCAGATTGCAGAGGATTGCGATTTGCGGAGTAGGATTGGTATCTGGGAAGAGCATGCAAAGTAAGACTTTCACCCGACCTGCCCTCGTGCATTCCAAGTCTCATGGGCGTATTGGTTCGTAAACCAAATACAACGATGCCATAAAAATATGGGATGATGTTGATCCATACCATGATTATATCATAATCTGTGTATCACATTTATGTCAACATAACAGTCGAGATAGGACATAATTAGCAGATTATGGCATCGTGTAAATGTAGTTCAGAGACTTTTGCATGTTTTCGCAATACCCAATACACAATTCCGGTACGAATTTTAAAAAAGTACTTAAATGTTTTACAGTAAAGAAAATAACTTCTAAATGGAATAATAAGTAGCTGCAGGTATGCCTATAAAAACAATATGGCTATCAGAAAACATATGCTTGAAGTGCTGGTGGGCGTAATTGCTGAGCACCTTCAGGGACATTCGACAATCCCGAGTCCAGGGCTTCCGAGCACCCCCGAGTCGAGCCGAAGACTGCCGAGCTCGTCCTAATCGATCCTCGGTAGTTTGCTCTCAGCCACAGTCACACGACTCCTGTTGAAAATGCATTGTCCTCGCAGATCCATACATACACTAATTATGAGTATTTTTATCAGTTTGGCAGACATGTTCAAAATGGTGGCCATAAAAATAATTTTAGACTTGTTTGATATATCAAAGAATTAATGCAGTCGAGTTTAGTATTACTTTGTATACTGGCGGTATACAATCATAGAATTTTATAATACATGAAATTTTTGTCCTCCATTTGTGAAGATCGTCGCATTAAAAATATAGGGGTATTATGTCATATCTCAAGGACTAATCAACCGATATTTAGCAATTTATTCACACAAGTAGCGCTATAGTAGGCCATGTAAATTGAAGTGTTTTAAGTGTATCAGTCAATTATTTTCAAAATCGCCCTGTTAATATTTTAGGTTACTGAACCCTGTCGTTCAAAACATTACACTGATTAAATTCAAAGTTGATGCTCGAATCTGACCTTTGTAATGCAGATGATTGCACACAAACTAATCATATGAGGTTTTCTGGATTAGAGTCCCGGGTATGGCACGTGTGTATTTGTAATTGCCTCACTACTGTTACATTAGTTTCTGGTTTCATCTCTAATAATATTACTTTCATCGTGACAAGTCATACCTACCAACTCAGCTTTTAAGAAATTAATTAAAAATGTATTCCACCCATGCTAAAGAAAGTGGGCCTTATTTATATCAGTAACTTCTTGTGCTACCTATGAATCCAGCGATAATTTATTGCACTTCTTAAACTACAACAAATTAATATAATGATTCTCGCGATGTTATATCTCAACTTAAGAAATCTAGTTCGAATACGGCATTTATATTTACTTTAATATGAGTAGTATTTCCATTATTATACAACCTAACGATTACTTGATTATGCCAAGAGTCTGTCAAAATATCTGGCCTACAAATGTGCAGTGTGTTAAACAATACAGACATGTTCTGAAAACGCGAACCATATTTAAGATGTCTTACGCATGCTTTCAATGCCTAAGGAGTAGGGTCACCTGATTTTAGTGAAAGAATTCCGCGCAACTTACAGTTCAATATCATGTGAGCAACTTCAGCGTTCCTTTGTTTATTAGACAATTGTCTTGGCAAGGACCAAGCCAATCTCATTTAGGTTACTCTAGGAGTATACTTCTATAATTCGCAGGGAGATGCTATAATCCAGAAGCAATTAAAATCATCCAGTTATGAAAGAGAATATAAGTTTAAGTGTTTTGGAAGTACAGGAAATCACGATCTTATTTTGCAAAAACTTGCATCTCCACTAATTAGTGAATACAGCTATTGAGACAATGAAACATTTGTGAAGTAATATGCTGTACATATATAAGTTGAAATATGTTATGTGAAATTTCCTTTCATGCTTTGTTACAGTTGGGTGCCTGTAAATATTTAATTTATAATATTTCACGATATTAAATAAAGAATACATCCTTCCAAATAGTTATTAGCAAATCTGAGTATCAAAAATGTAGTTCCGATCAAAACTCATTTTCGTGATTTATATCCACTTGTATATTATTACAGGGTTTTTTGAATAGTCTTGGAAATTTTAATGTGTTCTTGCATTATAATATTCTTAAAATATATTTTGTCATTCATTCGGTGTGAAGACTGTTTCAGTATTGATTCAGTGGCGTAGCCACATATTTCTCAAGAGGGGGATTACACTGACTGAAGGAAAGGAGGGAGGTTACACCGGCATTAGCGGTGCTGACGCGTATGTTAAGACCAGGGTGACCACTGAAATGCCATTTTGGAATTCCCTAAACTTTCCCTGTTTTTCAAACACAATTTTCCCTGCCTGTTTTCAGAACCGAAACTTCTAAATACCATATATTTCCACCAACGAAAAGAAAAAAATTCTATTAGTGAAATTTAATTAAATTTTACTTCAACAGGCCAACCTAGTAGTGCCAAAATTTAATTCAGCTCATCGACATTTCTCGCGATAACACGCTATTGACTTCTCTGAAGTGCCCATTACAAACACGCAAACACTTTATTTTGTACGTACGGACCCTATAACACTTGGCAAAGGTGTATTATTGCTAGTTCACAAATCTAAAAATTGAAATTTTAAAATGCATATGCTCAAAATTACAGCATCCTGTATTCACACAACTACAACTTTTCCAGAGTAGCAATTATTTGTATTTTCCCTGACCAAGGTGAATATTCTCTGACATTTCCCTGGCTTTCCCCCCGTCACGTGAAATTCCCTTACTTTTCCCTGTTTTTCCTGTGGTTGGACACCCTGAACGATTAGAACAAATATTAATCCACAAAATAATAGCATGCATCATAGTTTGCAGAAATGTTATGGTTTTATTAAAATGAAAAGGCTTTTTAATAATTTTAATTCTAATAGTTGACATTCGTATGGAAAAAGGGGGGGGGGGGGAGAATTTACAACACCCATATTCCCTCTCTCTGGCTACGCCGCTTGTATTGGTATACTAGTGTATGCAGTGTCAAATATATGATAATATATTCTGTTTGTCATAATTTGAAAGCAATTCAGCTCTGCAGGATTTGTGGTATAATGTACAAATACTGAGTTCCATTAGTCATAAAATATATGTAGAAACATCCTGTGTGCAAACTCTGCCAGAACATTGTCACTTCAAATAAACTTTATAACAGCCGATTTAAAGTTTCAGAAGAGCAGGAATATCGCTTCACAATACACCACCACGATGTTTTTGAGACAACAGCATTAGATTAAAAAAAAAAAGGCGGGATTTTAATATAAGTAACAAATACAAATAACACTAGTTACCTATCAAATAGAAATTATGTGCTCTACGTATCAGTGCTTCTGCTGTACGTTCTTGGCAATAACTTGTCATTTTCTTTCGTAAACAAGTTACGGAAATCACATATAAAGCGCCATTTTTTAGAGCAGGAACGTAATCTGAAACAAATATTAGCTTACAGTGTTTCAAATTGAGTAATTGGTTTTGAGCTGTGCTTTGTTAAGTGAGTGAGTACTGCTGTTTTATTTTTATTTTCATAACCACATGTGAATACGAAAATCGTGTTGTGTGAGTCATCTGAAATGCATATTGCAAATTAAAATTAAACGTTTCGCCTCGGGGCCTGTGAGGATACACCAGCATAACTGGCCGAGTAAAAAACAAATACATTTATCGTAATGAAAGAAAATGTACACATATCAAAGGCCGACTCTGCTAACGCCCGAGGTCCGAGGCTAGTACTAGCACTTTATTTTCTTTATGGCCCGAGGCCCGTGGCAGTGGATGCTCGAATGCGAGCTGGCAATGCTCTTCGAAGACATCACCAGCACAGTCCTTGTAGTTCCGGTGTGTCGTGCAGAGCGCAGCAGTAAACAGAACTATCTTTACGGCAAACAATGTGAAAGCCGCGACTATATCGTTGTTGGCGTAGTGTTTGATTGCACAGCTTAGTGTTCGTTAGCGGTCACATAAACAACGCACTTATCAGCGGTTACATTTTCTAGACACATGGTAGAATGTCACAACGGGGTCAGTTTCTAGCCATACGTAATTAACATGAGAAAAAACTCATTTGAAAAGGGTAGTCTTTGGCAGATAGAAAACTGCCACATACGGTGACTTAAATTATTTATGTGACTGTTACAACTTCCTATAAGTAAAACGCCTGTGTCTTGGCAAAGTCTATATCTCATTTTAATCTATGACATTTTTTCGTTAAAGGATAAACAGCAATGTTGGTTATACCGACTGTTATAAAGAAACTAAAAAAACACATACGTTCTTCAATAATTAAAAAGTTATTGTTTTTATTTTTAAGATTATTTTTACATAAAATACTTTGACCTTACCTGTACCATTATAAACATAAATTCGCAGATGTATAACTCGGCACATATCTAACAATATCCCTTAAGGTCAAGATGGAATTATCTACGTTTGGGTACATTAATAGTGGTTTACACTTTCTGCAATAAACGTAGTTTTCGAAATGCAGGCCTCTACATGAAGTACCTAACTGTTTCTGTTGGTGGATATCGGCAGGATTACTTGCCCCGTGTTCACAGACAATGTTTCCGTAACTTGACAATTTAAATAGCTAGGAAACATAAAATCCTGGGTTACAGCGCGAATATTGTCAGCGTATTATTATACCTGTATTCAGGTTTTATCGCTTGTGAAATACGCTCCATGAGGTTAGAGTAGTAAAACAGAAATGAAAAATTCTGAATAAGTATATTGGATTAAATAATAACTACTACAAATGGTATTGCATATAACATACCTTTACAGCACTGCGTAAAACCAGTTGTCACCATATCTTGAATTTTGTAATTGTAAATAGTCCATGTCTAATAACAGGAAATGTGGAGTAGGTGATAGTGTAAAGGGGCAGGAAACATGTGTTAATTTCCGCTGTATATGTTAAGTAACGTTAGGATATTGTTCGGCGGATGTGGGGAAACGCGGTTGATATTTGGGTTAGCAGAAGGGAAGAGGACAAGTTACGGGCTCGCCTATAGCTGCAGTCGGCAATGATGAACCTCCAGAATGCAATCGAAAATGCCTTTCTTCATGTCTATGCCCTTTACAGTCAGCCACATTGCATAACGAATATTGGCAATTATTGTTGATTCGTTATCTCATTTGCGTTAGGATACTATCTAGATGATATCACAGCATAACTTGAGTCGCGCAGAACTTCAAGATACGCCACAGAGTCCAAAAGACACAGAATATGCAATGTTATCTATTAAGACTGTGTGAACTTACATACTTCTTACAATATAACTCTGAGTAAATTATGAAATGAAATTTATCTGTGGGTGTTGGATCAAAACCTGTTATCAGGAAATGCAGTAAAACAGGAAAGTTGCAATGTTTACGTTTATTAGCAATTCTCACAAGAAAATGCACTACAGATTATATATATATATATATATATATATATATATATATATATATATATATATATATATATATATATATATATATATATATACACACACACACTTCCCTGTACCAGTCAGAATGCCGTATTTAAAAAACACACATACAAAATTTATTAAAAACCTTGGAAATATTTACATTTGAAAATTTATTTTAAGCCGATCCTTAATTATGCTCGCTGATTACGATGACAAATATGACAACATTTTGACAGCAAGAAAATAACATCTACAGGCCAATCCAGAAATTTGTTCAATCAATGATACCTCTTTAACTGACTCCCATAATTAGTGGAAAGTGCACAAGGAATGCTGCATGCTACAGAAGATTCATTTGACAAGATGGAATGTTACCAACCAAGATATTAGAGTATGACAGACCTCCAATAATTTTGAAGACAGAGTTATGTTCGAAGTATCTGGTGTATGTAAGCAAGAAACTTATGTAAGGGGTATTGGGGAGTGGGGTTGAAAATGACTATATGGCTAATTTTTTTATTTTTTTTTTTAATTTAAGCCAGGTTCTGTGAATTGGAGTTGCTTGCTGGTTCAATCATATTTCTACATGAATAGTAGGTCCTAAGGGGGGGTGGGGGTTCATTTCACTTTTGATTAATCGAGTTAACCCTTTGAAATAAAATTGATTGAAAGGGTTAATCCTTAATCCTATCTTGATCCGATCTTAAACAAATCCAAAATTGTTAATCCGATTTTAATCCGATGGGGTTAATTCTTAATCCGATAAAATATGATACACGAATATTCGATCAAATAAGATTGATGTAAAGGTTTGATCACATTTCTTTGATGGGACTTTTTTGTGTGTATATAGTTCTTTATTATCTTTCTTCTTTTTTTGGGGTGGGGAGCAGCTCTGGCAGATGTTGTCAGCACGACTAGCACTCGACTGAGGTGTGATATGTTGGGAACAGGGTGTGTCTATATATATATATATATATATATATATATATATATATATATATATATATACATGTGTGTGTGTGCGTGCTTGCGTGCGTGTGTATGTATGTCTCTCTCTGCGCGCTGAGTTTGGTGCAAAAGTGGCATAAGTGATCTTTTTTTTTGTTGGTAGGGAAATTGCTCGTAGATGTTGGTGGGAGATAGGCGATTTTTGATAATAGTAATTAAACCCCGAAAGGGAAAACAAAGTATATTTAACACACGAGAGAAATTAACGGAAATGCAGATTTCAAACGAACAGACCATGTGAATAACATTGTGTCGACAAGTGGTAACTCACTAAACGATCACAATTACGTGATTCTCCAGTATGAAAGTAGATATATACGGGGAGTTCTAGCTCACTCCTTATTTTCATAGAAATTTCGATGTTATTTGCTTCAAAATCAAGGTTTCTGGGGCTAAATTTTGGGCTGTAAAAATTGTAAAACATGAGCTCTTCAAAACAAGGAATTTTCCTAGAAAATCATGCAAATCTGAGCAAATTCAAGCGAAATTTTCAATTTCATAAAAAATATCGTGTCAATTTGTGGCACTTAAAAACATTTAATTTTAAGCAGACAACATGCACATTTCATACCTCTCAAGCAATTTTTCACATTTTTTTTAGAAATGTCAATTTACAAATTTATGTCAATAATGTCAATTTAGAAATTCTTTACATTTTATATTCGAAGCTATTCTAATTTTTTTTTAAAAACGTCTTCTATTTGATCTAGATTTTCACCAATTACTCGAAGTTCATATTTATGGTCAATGTTATCTAAGATTGACAATTGTAAGCTTTATAAATTTGAATAAAATTTGCGAACCAAATTTTTAAGATCTGCAGATGCATTATCTAATCTATAGGAAGGAATTTTCGACCAACTACCACGTTTTAAAATGATTGTCTAACTGCAAGGTAACACAGGCATTTTTAGTTTTATTTTGAAGGAAAATATATATATTTAGAATTATGAAAATGATCATATTTTGTATCAATATTGTATTCTTCAACATATTTTCCCTCATCTCCAACCATATCTCTTTTTAGTAACCTAAATTGCTTATAAACATAAGCATATTTTGTAAAAGAAAAGCCATCTCCTATAGAAATATAAAATTCAATTCTATTATTGTAAACATTTTAATTCCCACTAGTTTGATCTGTTGGAGGAAACGTTTGCCTCTCGATGCTCTCAATACTTTTATAACTCATATATATATATATATATATATATATATATATATATATATATATGGCAGAAACAAAGGGAGTTCCTCGAGTGAAATTATTCATCGAAAGCCATAAGAATATAAAAACCATTATGAAAAATAATATGAAATAAATAAGATGAAAGAGCAACCATTCATCGACGAATGACGAAATATTGGTAAAAAAAAAAAGTAGAAAAAGTAAGTGAAGAAAATATAAATTTAATAACAACACTACTTCCTGTTGCAGTAAAAAATTTAGATTATCCACCAACACCAGAAGAAACATCTTTTGAAAGAGAATTATTTGCAGAACAAGAATCTCCTAATTTGGAAGAGCAAATGGGAACTGTGCCATTAAAAAATTTGCCACCTATAGCAGATGTTTCTACTGTAAATCTCGGAGCAGAAATTGCAAAATAATTAAAGTTATCAATGAAAAATTTGGTTTACATAGAGTTGGAGAAAATTTTTACATTGGTGATACAAAAGTAACGATGAATAATTATACACTATTTGGGAAGGATAAAGAATATTTTTAACACTAGAATTTTGTAAATAGTTAACAAAAAATCAGATCTTGATGGTGACCTTAAAACTTATACAGAAATCATTTTATTAACCATTGCTAAATTCCCAAATTATATTCCTAATGAGGATAGGAATAATCCAAGTTCAAGTAGTGGTAGGAAGAGGATTAATATAATTAGATCAATTTATCGTGACTATATAAAAAAACCCAGATCCAAACACAATCGAAAGTGAGGTTTTCACATTTGATGATTTTAAATTTGGAGATGGCATTAAAAAAGTACACTATTTTCCTGACAGAAATGTTTGTTTGGATGATGTTAGAAATTTAATCAATAGATTGTTAGTTATTCATGTTGAAGAAAATGCTAGAAATAAAAATTATTACGATGAAAAAGTTAGCATAATGAATATGTTGAACAATACATTTTCTGATTTTGTTTTTAATAATTCAAAAGGGATTCCTTATCTAATAAGAGTTTTAAATGTATTTCCACATATATTTTGGAGTTCTGAACACCATGGCAAGGGGAATAATAAATTGGCCAATAAACAATTTAAATCTACCTGAAATGCATTTGCCTGGTTATAATTATTGTGGTCCATTTACAAAATTAAATGAAAGATTAGAAAGAGGAGACTGAGAAATAAATAAATTTATGTGAAGCTTGTAAATATCACGATATTGCATATAGAAAAAACAAATATTTACAATGTAGACATAATGCTAATAAAATTTTACAAAAAGAAGCGTTAGAAATTATGTTAGATAAAAACACTCCAGTTGGAATAAAAAAATTGCATTATGTTGGGGAATTGAAATGTTTTATTGAATATATATATATATATATATAGATGAAGATAAAAAAATATAACTTTCGATATACCCATTGATCAATTAAGAGATTTTGGTACAGATAAATTTTTAACAAATGATCAACTTTAGAGAAAAAATAATATTATACCAGGACAAAGGTTTCTTACTAGCTTTGTCATTACCAATACTCAAAAAGATACTCAAAGAAAAAACTGGTAGTGGTTTGCATCGTGGAGGAATTATTCCCCTCGTACTTGCTGATTTAGGTGCACTCAGTGGTTTAGCTGGTTGATATACTACAATTTATAATTCTGTTGAATAAAATAGAAAAAAAATGAAAATAATTAGAAGAACAAAAAATACATAATTTAGCAATGGAAAACAAGGCTGGAAGCAGATTAAACAGAGGAAGGCGAAGAAAAATTCAGCTCCACTATTTAACATTGATATCGAAAAAAAACGTAAAATTATGAAATATTAAGCATTTCAGAAGTGTTTATATGATTGACGAACTCCAAGAATTATGCGCAAAAATGAATGTGCTGTAGTAAATTTTGAAATTTCAGCAAATCTTGGTACTCATTGGGTGTGTTACTTTAAAGAAAATAATGATGTTTACTATTTTGATTCAATTGTAGGTAATATTCCTGCTAATATAACTAATTATTTCAAAAACAGAAATGTTTATTACAATTATGATCGAATTCAGATTTTTAGTTCAGTTATATTTGGACATCTATGTTTAATTGTTTTACACCCTTTTTCGAGAGAATTTGAGTTTAACGATATAATTTCTTTGATATTAAATTACAGATATATTTGGGAAACCATTAATCAAATCTTTAAATTAAGACATTGACAATATTATTAAAGATTTAAAAACATATATAGATTCAAAAAGCAATTCGGGTGTTTCTCCTATACAAACTAAACTAACCACATGTTTCGATTTAAAAAAATCTAGTGTTTCTTTTCTAGAACATAGCGTTGTTAATATGGGTGAACATATAAATAATAAAGACGCTGTCAATATAAGAGATTTCGAAATATATATAGCAGATTATGCTTTAAACAAGACGACGACTCAAAATATAAAACTATTGTTACTGATTATACTTTAAAAGAAGATATAAATTTACAATTCAGTTACGTTATTGCTGATTATATAAAACGAATAACTAATGCAAAGCAGGCACGAATAAAAAGGACTCAAAATACAATACTATTTCTTCTGTTTTACAAGATCAAATTAGTAAGGTTTTTTCTTATACAAACAGTTATATTTCTTGTCAGCATTGTAGAATTATTAGTCTGTCTACTACTATAGACGAAGATGATGGACTCAACAAAAGATATTTCGATAAAAAAAAAAGCTCATTATGCTTTAAAAATCAATGCAGATTCGAAGTACAATTCCATTGTTTCTGATTTTATAACATATGTAGAATCGAAATACAATATCATTGTTATCGATCTGCATGGATCAACTTAGTAAAATTTTTGTTTATAAAACAGATTATGTGTTTATTCATAATTGTAGAATTAATAATATGGCCAATCCTGTAGATGGAAAATATTCTGTCAATAAAAGATATTTTGACAAAAAATAGCTACAAAATTACAAAATTTAAACCAATAAGTTTTTAATTATTGTGATACACTTGTTAACACGAATGTTGAAAAAATAAAAGAAGACATAAAGAATTAGATGTTAAAATACATAATTTAAACTCGAAAGTAAAAAAATTTAAGGAAGAAAAATCGTATATTTTATTTACCTACAAAGCGGAATAAAAAATCATATTGTTTGCATAGCAGAGGATGTAAATTTCTTTACTCATTTGATGGATTGCACTGTTTATAAAATAATTGCCCTCAATTACAATTTCTGTGATGATGATGAATTGGTTTTTCTTGTAAACGGTAGAAAAGTAAATCACAGAAAGCCTTTTGATGTTAACATAGGAGATAAATTGATTTTTAAAATATAAAGTAATAAAATATGTCACCAAAAATAATAACAATAATTTTAAATACAAAAAATTGACAATTAGTTCAGAAATGATAATGTTCTATATGCAATTATAATGAATTAACATTTATAAAAAATTGCTTAATGTAAGAGAAGGAATAATTTATTAGTGATATAAACCAGCAAGAAATTTTCTCAGAATGAAAGTAATATCATATGAAATCGATGATTTATGGAAAATTAATCTTGTTGAAATCGACACTGGTAATTTGAAAGGTATATCACATATAAATAATGGATATAAATATATTATGACAATTATCTATGTATTTGAAAGTTTGCATTTACTGTAGCTATTAAAGATAAAACAGCTACAAATGTTTTAAATGCTTCAGAATCTATATTTAAGCAAAGAAAGACACATAATTTACAAAATGATAATGGTTCAGAATGTTATAATAAAACATTTAAAGAGCTTATGCAAAAATATAACAACAATAATTATTTTACATTCATTGAACTAAAGGCCAGTGATGTAGAAAGATAAAATCGAACAATGAAGAATAAAATATGGATAAATATATTAGATGATTAAGTCAAAGAATACAACAACACAAAACATAGATCTATTTGTATGAAACCAATTGAAAAAAATGTAATGCAAAAACATTTTGTCGACACAATTAGTTAACTGAAATGCAATGTTGGCGATGTTGTCTGTGTCAGCAAAAAAAATAAAGTTTTTGGGAAGGGTTATACTACTAATTTGTCACCAGAAATATTTACTATTGCTAAAGTGTTAAATTATGAGAAACAAACTTACAATCTGAAAGACACTATAGGAGATGAAATAACGGGTAGTTTTTATGAATATGAAATTATGAAAACTGACTATCCAAATGAATATTTTGTTGAAAAAGTCTTAAAAACTAAAGATAATAAAATTTATGCAAAATAGTTATGTGGTGATAGTTCCCATAACTCTTCTATTAATAAAACAGCTGTTTTGTAAATTTTTAAATAAAAATTAGCTTCTTACACAATTCGATAAAGATTATTAATAGCATTAAGCAATTGTTGTTCAGTATAGTTTACGACAATACTAAAATAGCTGTGATAACAATCAATGCAATCATTCAATATTTCCTTCAATCTTTGGTATAAGTTGATATAATTTGGAATATGATCAAACCATAATAATATTTGACAATTTGGATGTCTATATTCAGTTCTATTCAATTATCTTTAAACACACTTTCTTTGAGATCTAATAACATAATAATTATCATATGAAATTACATTTTCAAAGCTATTATCAAATAATTTTAAAAGCATGTAAGTTGGATGTAAATTTTGATTTTGTGTTTGTGATACATGAGGAGACATTACTCTGATTTCCTCATATCTGCAGTTTATTACATCGAATACCATATGAACCGATTATCTTAAATTTTCTAAATGTTCATCTTCAATTTCATTTATATCTTTCTAATGAATAATTTCCATTTCGTTAATTTATATATGCTCTATTTGGCCTTTAAATAAATGCATTATATCTTTCTAATGAATAATTTCCATTTCGTTAATTTATATATGCTCTATTTGGCATTTAAATAAATGCATTATATCTTTTTTATCTTATATTCACCATGTTTTCTAATTGATGGCAAAACTTCTTCATATAACCAGTCTAGAAAATTTTCCTCTATTTCCATTTGAGATGTTGTTAGAAGGTGAAAAAGACCAGGTTCATTAAGACATTTAGTAGTATTTTATATATTTCCCGATTGTGGTGATTCACCACTACTCACTTCTTTATATCTTTTTTAATATTTGGCATTAATATGTTCTTTAAGGGCATATATAGCTCGTTTATAGCCAAGTAATTGAGTAATTTGAATAGCATAAACTTAAGGATTATTATTCTCATCAACAATCATAGAAACTTGTATACCTTTATAAATAAGTGTGTTATTATTTATGTCTAGAATTGACTCCATTTTTATATGTGAAACTATGTGCAAGTGAAATTGGTGAGTTGTAATAAGTATTTTTATTAATAATCTTTTTATAAAGAAAATGAAATACTAATGAATATAAATTTATAAAATACACACCAAATTTTAATTTATTTTATTTATAATTTTGTAATAAGATTCACACTTTATACCAAAAAATGAAATGCTATTTCTACCAACTCTAGTCAATATCTTTGTGAATTCATTATATTCGATAACAGTTTCATTAGTAAAAAAACACATTAAGCCTTTTGTATATCTAAAAGCAGATTCTAACATATTTGGTAAATTAGGAAATTTATCTCTAATTAGACCTCTCTCTTTTATCTCGAAATTACATTTGTCTATTTGAGCATACTACAACTTTTCATAGAATAAATGTTTTCCCTGAATATGAATTAAAACCGGCATTCATTTGATAATAACCACCTATTTCAATTGAAGAAAATCCTTTTGGAAATCCATTAATAAGTTTATAAGTAGGATAATTAACCATATAAATTTCACCATATCCAAACCATCACCTGATGGTCTTTGATATACTAAAAAAATTGGTAAAAAATTCGTAAAAAAGGAAAGATTTCTGTTATCAAAGTTGGCTTATTGATTATTTTGTTGTCATGTAACCTTTTTGTAGATACTTTTTTATTGTAAAAAATATACAATTTATCATCAATAATTCAAAATATTTTTACATGTCCATCTTTACATAAATGAATTTGTTCATCATCATTAAAATTATTTTGTTGGGGTGGTCCATAAAAGTTTTGAATGCTTTGGAAGTCATTTACTTGCAAATCAAACAAATGATTGTTAAGAATTTGATACATGACCACATTTTTATCACTTGTGTGTTGAACCTAATGCATGGCCGATTTTTTGTATCAAAACTGCTAATAAATTAAATTTATTTCAGGAGTGTTTTTCTACCATTATACCAATGTTCCTGCCTATTGATATGAATTTTAATAAGACAGTATTGCTCATTTGGAAAAAAAATGCATGCACTAGTGCACTACCATGTGGATATAATATAGTCTGACAAATTCCTTGTGATTTATAATTGATATGTTGACCTTCTTTGTGTGATATAAGTATATCTGGAGACTTTATATCATAAACAAATTTAAAATTTGTGTGTTTTTGCCAATTGCTGAAAGACTCTTCAGCTAACTTTGTGTAATTGATTTATTTGCACATGCAAAATCCAATTTTAATGTATTTTTAGTCAATTTTGTCATTGATGAAAGGTCAACATGTATTTTATCCTTAACACCACATCTTGGCTTGTTGTTTAAAAAATGTTTCTTTATCGAGTTTACCATCAACTGAAGAAGTGTTAAGATATTATTAAAATATTCTTAAAGAACATGAAAATTTTTCTTTGTCAATTTTTGAAAGTGAACCGAATCAGCATCACGATATCTATAATTATTTTAATAATTGATAAAACAGTCTGTCTGATTATCTTTATTCGACAGTGCAAAATTCATATTTATGAAAGCAAAAATAATTATATGTACTTATTTATATACAAAAAGATTAAAAATATAATAAAATCTTTATTTTATGTCTGTACTTTTATTCTTTTATTTTTCTACTCAAATCTATTGTAGTAATTTCTAATATCATTTTGTAACTCAATATATTTTGGTCGATTTAAACTTTTTTAACAAACGTACTGTTTATTAAAAGTTACCCATCCTATATTGTAAATCAAATATATCATCAAATTAGTTTTGCCACTATTGCTTGGGCCTACTATTGTTGTCCTCATATTATAAAGCAATAATTCACCATTCTTTTTAATTTTGGAAGTATCATCATGAATTAAAACACTGACACCCCATTCAAATTTCTTCATTTAATAAAATAGTTTTTGTAATAAAATGATAATAAAATATTAAAATTAACAAATAATAGTTATATTTTAAAGAAAACACTTCATTATGATATCATCTGTAAAAAAAATCAATTGTATTAATTAGTGTCATGCAAAGTTTTTAACACAAAAAATAGAAAATAATACTATAACCACCTCTGAAAAAAGATGTGTTGTCATTGATAAAAATGAAGTTAAAAAAATTTCTAGAGCTCAATATGATATTAAATTGTTAAAAGAAACTACCAATTCCATTGTTCCATTTTCAACAAATAACATTGAATTAACAGTTTATAATGTAAAAAATAGAATATCTGTCGAATCTGAGTTTTATATTAAATTTGATGACCAATTATCTGATATTCTTGGATTTGAAAGAAATATTCTTATAGAAATGGACAAAATTTTTGGAGATACTAAAATACCTAATGTTTACCCATTTAAAACAATACATGTTCACTGTAACTTAGCTTAGGGTGTTTTTATGAATATGACGAATCTAATCAATTAAAAACTAATATAACTGCTAGTTTTCTACCAAAAAATTGTTTGGTTTAAGAGATTAGATTGATTATGAACCTGTTTATCCAATTTTTATTAAATTATTATGAGTGTTTTAATCATATTGTTTTAGAAATTAAAGATGAAAATGGTAAACTAATTGATTTTGATGGTGCTGATATCGATATTCTCTTGGAAATTAAGGATGTCTAAAATATTATTTGTGTAAAATCAGTGGTTGGCATGTCGACCATTGAAGGATTCGTTAATCCATAATGAATAAAACATCAAATTTCATTAAATATATTAGAAAATTTAAAGGAGGTCCAGCAGTCCCCCTTACTTTTAATAAAACTATAAATTTCAATGACCATATGAAAAAGTATCTATTTTATTTTCTAGTGTAATCCTTTTGCCATGACAATGACTTAATGCTATTTTATTATCTTCAACTATAAATATATTTAATGTATCTCACTCCTTATTAAATTTATTGTTCTATATTGTATCTTCTTTTTAACCAAACCATTCTTATAGTCCTCAAATATAATTCGCTTGTTAACTATACATTTCTTTACACCCATCGATCTTTTATTTTCTATTTCATCAAACTTGAAGGCATACATTTTTGCTCGTAAACCAACAAATGCTTTTATTATTTTGCCATTACATTCATCTTTCGTTTTGCCTAGAAAATTTCCTGTTTATTTCAGGTATGTTATAAATATTGCCATTTGGATAATCACTTGTATCAAATTTTTCTATCATTGTTTTCATAACTTCATAAAAATCTTTATATATATATATACATATATATATATGATCCATGTTTAATTTCATACCAACACAAACACAACAGATATTCTCACTCACAAAATTTTGTTTTAAGCAATGAAAAAAACATGCATTGTTAGAGTTGAGCAATACACAAGCTAGGCGTGTTTCAACCATTGAAAACATGCATTAAACAAACTCACATTAAAACCAAATATCTTTAAATTAAAGGAAATAGTAAACATATATTCAATCTTTTTTTCAAGTATTTGTGGGTATTTTTATGGGTAAATTTCTCCATAAGTTTCCCAGCCTAGAATTTATGATATAAGATGTTATATTTCAATTTATTTTAATTACAATACTAAATTTCGACATGGCACTAATTAAATAGCATGTATCCAGCTTGAAATGACTGCTATCAAAGCTGAAATCTGTTAAATTTCACTCTACTTCAACTGATTTTCTTAAAAGTCCAAATTTAAGCAAATTTAAAAGAAATTGGCAGCCATTTTGATTCTGTTTACTATATAAGGAGGGATTTTTTTTCTCAGTGTTAAGTCGTCAACTGCCAAGATCACTGTGAGTGCATGCATGTGCATCACATTAGTAGTAGTTAGACTTAGGCATCCACACCAAGAATGATGTTAGATATCTACAACATTTACAGCAATGACAGGCTGCTACTAAAACTTAAGATGCCCACTACATCATCTAGATCTACAATGCAGAATCTACAGGGCATTACATCTCTGTATCAGCCCACAATAGGCACAATGCATCAAGGTCACTGTTGTGACAATTGCAATGTGGAATGTGTTGAAGTATTCAATGGTATTCTACAATATGGGAAGGCAAAAACCTTATTGAGTTTAGACTTCTTAATTGTGAGTGCTGCCAAAAGAATTTATAATTTCTTTTGCGAGGCACGAAATGAAACTAGTATATCCATTCCGTGCTCAACATTTACTAGCTGATGAGGATATTATGTCTTATTTGCTATGTGAAGACTTCCCTTAAGGCATGCCTGCCTTTGCTAATGATGAGAACTTACAGTAAATGTGGAGGGATTGTATGTCGCGAAGACTGAAACAGCTACTTGAAGCTAGAACTATTCCAGATGGAGTAATGGATGATTCCGGAGTCGATGAAGATGATTCCGAGGCGAGCAGTGTTATCCTAGAAATAAAATGTGCTGAGAATTTTTGTACATAATGTAAAAAAGAAATAACACAAAAATAATGTTCTATCTCAAGGTTTTGATAACTACCAAGACAACTCCTTTGTAATTGAAGACAAAGATAGTCCACTACAGATACAGATGTGCAATGGAGATGAACATTGCCTTTTCTCATTAATTAGTCCTGATTATACTTTTAAAATTTTCGATAATTGTTATGAGCAAAGTCCTTGTCCTTTGTATAATTTACATCCTGACAGGAAGCTAGCTTGCAATGATGGTCAACTAGAATTTGAAGCTCAAAGTGCCCATATTATGAAACATATGTCCTACAAGAAAATCGATTACATAATTTAGAAGGAATGTAGTTGCTGCTCTCTTACTACATTTAGGACAAAACAATATAACAACAAGCAACATTTTACATTCATCGGTGACCAAGAATTAACTACTTCCTGTGGTATGTGGAATTGTAAAGTTTGGCACAGCAAGAACAGTTAAATAACATGAACCCAGACTATATAAAGGAGAGCATTCATTATGAAATTGTCTGTTATGGCTTTAATCTTCGACCCTACAGGCATATACAAAGTCCTACAAATAGGATACAGAATAGTTTTCTTCAAACATATGGCAGTATTCTACAAGTTCATGTCTGCAACTATATAGAGCATGGGTGCTACCCTTTTGATAACAGTTTTGGCATTCACTTTGGTGAAGGATTAGCATGCAATGATTGTGCTGTCAGATATCTTTGCCCCAACAGTGACTTATCAACAACATTAGAAGATGTGATGATTGCCAGTATTAGCAAGGAGATTGAAGAGGAGCGTGGACATTGAGTAATTGCCTACCAACTCACTAGACCTCACCAGGGAACCACAATCCATTCAAAGGAGACCTGCGATGGGGACATCCACCACTTTATTTTCGAGCAAGGAGGATTAGTTTTTCCTTCCATGTGCAATTAATATGCGTGTGAAGTGGCTAATGCAGAATAATTTTCATGCTAAAAGACAGGTATGCATTTTATATAAAGATTTGTATTCTGTGACTTATAGCATAGCATATTCTCATTATGTTGTTAAGGAAATTTGTGAGGCAGACATTCATTTCAAATCTACATATTTCTCATCAGCTTTGACACCACATAGTAATCCAAATAGTTATGATTCCACTTTAAGTAATTGCAATAGTTCTAAATGTCTTGTGAACCAGTACAGACCTCATGTACTAGATGGAAAGCATAATCTTAATAGTTCTAAATGTCTTGTGAACCAATACAGACCTCATGACCTCGATCGAAAGCATACTCTTAAGGGCGAACACATACTAACAACATTTTGTGTGGAAGAAAAACATTTGAAACATTTCATTTAAAATACAGTATTTTACCCTATCAGTCTTTTGAAGAATGTGATATTAATCCTCATACTTTATATAATTATAACAAAAACTAGTTTTGATTAAATGGCTTATACTGGGTGTGATTCATCAAAATGTTTTTGCATAGAGCAATAAAAATAGCAGAAATAATTTACCCCTCAAACACATTTCAACTTACAAATTTAGAGAATGAATTTATCAATATAATACATTGTTCCTTGCTAACTGTTCTCAGTCGAGTGTTGTATAGCAAACAAGTAACGTGATGTATTTTAATTCTGCAAATCATTATGCTAGTGTCAGACCAGGAAAATCGAATGTAACTTACACTCTATGCTGTACCAGACTTCTCCATGAATTTATGGAGACTTGTGACAATAGATTCCATTTTAAAGTTATTAAGTTTTCTCTACAAGATGAAAAGAGCCAAGAATTGATACAATGCAGTGATACTTCGAAATGTACAGTGGTTTATGACTGCAACCACAGCTCTTCCATCTAGTATTGAAGATGTACTCTCACATTATCTTGAATCATATCATAACTTGGTTGAAAGCATTGTTTACATGCTCCTAATTATAAAGATGTTTGTGTACAGACAGATAGGTTAAAACTGGGCATAAGAAATGCTCCCTCCTTGAAAGCAGAGTTCAAGAAGGGGATATGGATCCAATATTAAGAAAATGCATGAAAACATTGTTTATGAAAGTTGCTAACAGTTTATAACAATAATCGTTTTTTAAAGAAAAATGTTGTATATATTTTGAATTTACTTGTACTTGTTTGATGCTATGTGCGATAATGTTTTAAGATGTCCTATATTAACTTCTTCATGTGTTTTGGAGCAATCTGCATTTGCAAGTGTTAAAATGTTGTACATAAATTTATGGTTATGCTTGTATTTTTTAAATAATTGTCTAATATGATTTATGACATCCTGTAATTGCTAGTGTGAAAATGTTTCACATAATTTTTTGGAGCAACCTGTACTTGCTTGTTTAATGTTGTGTGTATATATTTTTGAAATAATAAATGTATTTGTATATATTTTGTCAATAAATTTATCTTAAAAATGATTTACTTTTGTAATTTCATTTAACCAATCTCTTTTATAATAAAGTCTACTTGTTTTGCAAAAAAATGAAAAAAATTTATAAAATTTGTCTCAACAGAGATATTCTCTCAAACTTTGTTGTATTAACTCATACGAGTGTTGTTATGAAAAATACAGAGTAAAAAATAAATCACAAACAAACTGTTAGTTCAAAAAAATACTTTTCAACTAAAAAAATATTTTAACCTGTCCCTGGTAAAGATGTCTGCTGGTAATATGTAGTAATATTTTATAACACATCATACATACACAAACAAGATTTTATTCTTTTGCTAGCCTCCATAGTGTAATCAGATCATACAAGGAGGCTATGGGTTCGAATCTGGGATAATGCATGGTTAATATAAGTCAGTTTTTTGGGTTTGAGTGTCGGTTAAGACATTGTTGATAATAGTAATTTTATAAACATAACAATAATAATGAACGAATTATATATATGTTAGTAGTTCATTCGTGTATGTGGCAGGGTGTAAATGGAGCTGAATCATAGCAAATTGCATTAAATTCAGGCTATAAACTCCTTGTATTCAGAAAAGTTCCTTTGGAATTACAATTGTTCTATACAAAATCGTTAAATAAGAACAAAAATTCAGATTGAATAGCTTAAAACCGAATAAATACACATATTAAAACATATACATACTAAATTTGAAAAAAAAAAAAAAAAAAAAATCTGTTAATTTGGTTAGATTCTTAAAATTTAGTTAAAAACATCTCAAAATGTAATTTGTGCATTTGATGCTTATTTATAGTGAATAATGAAATATAAATTTTGCCTATACAAGAGGGGGGCTGGCCTATAAATAGGGATTCCAACCCACAGCACGTTATTTGCTGCTCTGACTTCATGGGGTCAATATTTCCCCTCCAGTGCACTTACATCTTGTGTACCAGTCCATGCTGCTAGGAACTGCTGGCTGGAATCGTTTTGTTCGGGACACCCGCCGACGATTCACTGCTAGCCTAGCTCTGCCTAGGTCTTCTGAGATGGGGTTTGGCAGTCAAGGAACCTGTGGATCCGAACTTCAGTCCTACTGCTAGCTTACTGCTCATTGGGAAATATGGCGGACCAGCTACCCGACCCCGGCGCTCACCTAGCAGAGTGGGCTACCACTAAGCCTGTCAGACCTGGATTCAGGTCTCATTCCATGCCATCAGCTTTGCTACTAGACTTTATGTAAGTAGATAATTTATTAAAATATATTTAGTGTTTTTTAATTCTTTTGCCGTATTTTGTCAAAATGTTGAGGGAAAAAATGTATTGCATTTATACACTTGTTTAATATATTAATAACTTTTTTACTAAATTGTTTTAAGATGTAGTTTTTTTTCATAAAATTGTTTATAATTTGTATGAGATTTTATAAATTTCGTTAATCTTTGCTAACAGGTCTTTACATTTTTAATGAAACTTTCTTGGAATCGTTCAAACTTTTAATATTTTATATTAAATTTGTTAAACTTTGTTAAGAAGTATTTACATTTTTTAATGAAATTTTCTTAGAATTATTCAAACTTTTAATGTTTTATATTAAATTCGTTATACTTTGTTAACAAGTCTTTCCATTTTGAATGCAATTTTATTAAAATCATAACAAGTCTTTCGAATTTGAATAAAATCTAGTAAAATTTTGTAAACCTTTAACAAATTGAATAAAATCATCAACATTTTGCAGATATTTGCTTCACACATACAATAATTGCCTATTTTGCTACCTTTTTTAAGGTATTTTTACGTATTTAAGCATTTTAAGCAATTTCAATTGCGGGATACTGTGGGTAATGATGAGTATGAATTACGTAACAGCTAAAATAGGGGAGAACTATACCTCCTTATGTCTAGTGTGAGGTGGAGGTGCATAACCTCAGCTGCCATGCTCGTTCTGAGTGAATTGTTTGGTGACGAATGTTGGAGTGATGGGCAAATGGACATTGAGTACTTCTAACGAATGAAATGTTTCGATGTGTGCGATGGGGTGTTTTCAGTTTATATATTTTTTAGATTATAAGTAGTTTTTAAGAAATTTAGTTTTCAAAATAGGCGCATTACTGCGAGTATACGTGCAGAGGAAAGGTATTTCAATAAATTCCAGGTGGGTTGTTGATGTATATTAGAGAGGATTTTATGGAATTTAGAATAACATGCTTGGTAACTACTATTGTTCTTTCAATAGACAGAAGGTGTGACAATATCACAGACCAAGGCCTTCTCTATACTGTTAAATGCTTGCAAAAGTATATTAAAACCATCTAGAATATAATAAGTACTCTGAGAAAAAAAATTCAAAATAGGTGCATGACTGCGAGCATGAGTGAAGGGGAAAGGTGTTTCAATAAATTCCAGGTGGGTTGTCGATGCATATTTGAGAGGATATAATGGTGTTTAGTTGGAGATGCTTGGTAACCACTATTGTTCTTAGACAGAAGACGTGACAATATCACAGACCAAGGCCTTCTCTACACTGTTGAATGCTCACAGAAATATGTTAAAACCATCTAGAATATAATACCATGTGCTCTGAGAAAAAAATTTCAAAATAGGTGCATGACTGTGAGTATAAGTGCAGGTGAAAGGTGTTTTAAGAGTGTTTGTTTAGTTTGTATTATTGATATTATATTTAATATTATTAATATAGACTGTTACTCCCTTGCTAAATATTTAGATGAAATTCATTATTAAATTTATGAAAAGGTTTTGACAGTGTAAATTTTTTTATGGTGTAGCCTACAGCTTATTTTTGATGGAGTAAACAATTTTTATGGTGTGCCCTAGTATGTATTTTTGACAGAGTAAACACTTGTTACAGTGCAAAATTCATAAATTCTTTTCCAGTGTAAACAAGTTTGATGGTGTCGAGTAACTCACATTTTTACACCTTATTTAAGATGTAAAGTTTTTACCTTACCTATATTGTTTAAAAAAAAAAAAGGCTCAAAAATGCAATGCAATAGGGTGAGATTCAATTTCAATGTTATATTCTAAACGAAATCTGCTTGCTACAAACGCAAAAGTTGTGAAAGATAGGCGTGGCCAGACAGGTCGCGAATCATTGTGTAAAGTGGATGCCAGCTGTGAGACAGGAATTCATTGTTGTGGGTGAGAGTTGTGGAAGAGGGGGTGGAGGGGAAATAACGACTCTCCCTCCTGCTGGCACACATTTGTGCAGTCAACTATTGGCTCTGTGTGCTGAGAACTAGCAATGGGAAGTGGGATTCGGGTGGGGGGGGGGGGGGGTTTGGGCAGATGGAAGCAGATGGGTGGGGAAAGGGGAGCGTGCCTAGACAGTGGCGCGTGCTGTAGACAGCAGTAGTTTACTTAAACATTTTTCATTACAGGCAACTCACCTTATACCTTTCGAAAACAAACAGAACATTACTCCGTACCTCTTAAAATTTTCGTTAAATAAAGAATGCAGTCCTTTACATTAGTAACACATATTCTATTTACAAGTAGATGAATAAAGTGTGGTTCTCCTTTTCTTAGTTTTCAGAACGAGTCACTTCATATTAATTTCTATGGTTTTGTAACTATTATACCGGATAATCTAAAGAAAAATTTAGATAGTTATAATGAGTGAGCATAAGGGAAAAATTATTGACAGTTTACTTGAATATATTTACAAAAGCGATTCAGATTATTAATTGTAGACAGAAAGAAAGTCTACAGTGAGCTGTCGAGACAGTGTCCCTTGGCCTAATCAGACACGAGTTAATCTCTACTTAAGCAATTCGATGACATCATCTCTTATATCACAAAAGGTTTGAGGAGTTTAGTGTGCGTGGATCTGGTTGGAGTCTGCAAATATTTACATATATGGATGTACATGTGTCTCAATACCAGCTGTTCACCTTTGGTGCTGCACGCACTAAACTACCAAAGTTACTTGCAAATCGTCTTGCTTGTGTCTATTTAGACAGCCTGGAGGGAAAGTGTTTCCACTAGTCTGACGTAGCATCTTTATATCCTGCCACACAAAACCCCCACAGAACTACTTCACATCCAAAAGCTCACCAGGTTTTGAATACTAAAGGTCTGTCGACACCTTTAGTAATACAGGATATTCGTAAGTTCGAGGAGAATAATTATATTGCTCTCAATGTCTACTGTGTGGTGGACAAAGATAGTAATTAATTTAACAAAACTTGAGAAAATGGTGGGGTTGTCGTACCCATGCGTATTTATCCTGTACATCATGACATACGTGAATATTTTGGCGATTCGCGCCAGTGGAAATGCCACACATTTGCATTTTATGTGCATTAGAAATTTGTCCTGGCTGGTTGGTAGACAGCTGATTAAGAAGTTTAAAAAGCATATTTGCGATCTTTTCTCCAGTACTTTGTTACTGGAGAGAAACTCGCAAGTCATATTATTCTTTTCCAGCAACAAAAGGCTGAACGCAGTACTTTCCCCACTGGGAACGAGTACTTGGAATTTAAAGATTGCAGCGAAAAGGAGAGATTGTGTTTCGTGGCCTATTGCGATGTTGAAAGTTGTCTGAAACCCATGACCACTTACTTGCCTAATGATGAAACGAGTAATACAATTATCATCAACCAACATGTTCCATATGCTTGTAGCATTTTGTTGTTCTGCTTATACAATCCAAGTTTATCTAAATATTTTGAGTTTCTGTTTGCTGACTGTATCTACCAATTATTTGATAAATTAGTTGAACTTACAAAGTGGGTTGCAGGAATTTACAGCATCATTGTTCCGATGAAGCCAAAACCCCCCGGTGATGATGCTATGTTGGCGACTCAGAAAACTTGTCAGATTTGTAAGGAAAAGCCCGGTACAGATAATATTGTGGTCGATCATGACCATCTGATGGGGGAAATCAGAGGTCGCGCAAATAATAAGTGCAACTTGAATTTCAGACTGCCTAAAAGACAACATTTTGCTGTTTTTCATTACCTACAAAACTATGATGCTCTCTTTCTTATAAAGCCTTTGACTGAACGCGAGGTACCACTACTCGACAGAACCGTGGTAATCGAAAACCCGGGTAAAATTCAAGTGATTGGAATGACCCTTGAAAAATGCAGATGTAAAACCAAACAAATTCCCAATGGGACTGATTTCAATGGAAAGGGACAATATTTGGAGTTACGATTTATTGGTTTATTCCAATTCATGAGCGCTTCTCTGGAAACTCTGGCAGGTAATTTACTACCTGCACAATTGAGTATCACCTGCTCGATGTTTCCAGGCAACACCCAATTCCAATTGGCAAACTGGAAGGGAGTTTTTCCTTATGACTTTGTTAAGTCGCAAGACAATCTGATGTGCAAGTCACTCCCACAAAAGGATGCATTTCGTAATGTAATGAGTAGTGAAGGCATTAGCGATGACTATTATTCTCACGTCAAAGCCACATGGGATGCGTTCAACTACATAAACTTGCTGCAGTATGCTCTTCACTATTAACATGTGGGCACTTGTTTGCTGGCAAATGTATTTGAGAATTTCAGGACCATATGTTTGGCTCATTGCGGTCTTGACCCTGACATGTACGTCACAGCTGCATCTCTTTCATGGGATGCTTTATTTTCAATAACATGTGCGTGGCTAGAGCTGTTGACTGACCCAGACATGCATCTTTTTGTAGAATGTGGGGTTAGGGGTGGTATTACCCAGGTTTCAAGAAGACGTGCAGAAGCCAACAATATTTACATGGTTGAGGACTACGACCCCAGTGTGGCACCGAAATATATATGCTATTTCGACGTCAATGGGCTGTACAGTCATACGATGCGATCCAAGCTTCCGATTGGCAATTTTGAGTGGGTTGGGGCTGACATGTTTTCAACATGGAATTTTTCATATATGGTGATTGATGGTGACACTTGTTTTGTTTTTGTGAAAGTGGATCTGTCTTTTCTAGGCGAATATTTTTATGCATTATCTGATCTGCCTTTGGTCCCATAAAATATTATACCCCAGAACGACTCGCATGAGAAACTTCTTTTGACACATAATAATTATGTTATACTTGGGGAAACACTGAGGGAGTACTTGAATTATGGAGCCACACTTGACTCTGTTCATCACCTTTTGCGCTTTGAACAGAAGGCTTCGATGGCTCCCTACATCGAGTTTAATCTTGAGAAACATGCCCAGGCTGCGAACAAAATCGAAAAATATATATTTTTAAATTGATGAATAATTTCATTTATGAAAAAAAAACATTGCAGAATGTCCACAGGGAAAGGGACATAACAGTCGTTTCGAGGAATGACATGGTCCAAGGGGCTGCAGATCTGATAGGGTGTCCTACATTCCAGGCAAGACCAATTATCGATGAAAATTTTGTCCTTATCAAGATGTCAAAGAGTTCTGTTGCATTCAACAAACCTTTGTAAACTGGTGTTGCCTTTCTTGATATATCACAATTAACTCTCTACAGATTTCATTATCAGTACATGTGTACAAAATTTCTTCTGCCAGCCTTAGACCTCCTCTATTGTGATACCGATTCCTTGGTGTATTCTATTGCTTATGATGACATCTATAAAGTAATTACCCTAGATATAAAGGTGTGGTTTGATACATCCAACTATATGCTCGATAACCTGAAAGGATTCCTTCATGAAAACAAATGCTGTACTGGGGTGATGAAAGACAAATTTGCTGGTTACATCATCACATACTTTGTGGGTTTACGACCTAAGATTTATGTACATGTTGTTGCGAATGAGCAATGTATATGTAAGGCGAAGGGTATACAACCTAATGTGTTACAGTCACTCAGGTACGAGGATTATTGAGATTGCCTCGAAAATTGCACAAGGGTTTTGGGGACCCAATATCAGTTCTATTTGTGTGCTTATGAAGTCTACACTGAATGCGTAACCAAGGTAGTGTTGTCAGGTATGGCTTATAAGCGGTACATTGAGGCAGATGGAGTATCAACCTTACCTTGGGGGCACTACATAATACCTAAGTAATTTTTTTTTATTTCCTCCCTATATTAGTTACAGCACTGCAATATATACAGCCCACCCAAAACACAACTGCCAGCACCACACCGCCAATGACGTGTATCTGCTGCCACCACACAACCTCCTATTCTACAACCAACTTCATATCTATATACAATTGTCTACAATGTTTCCAAATACCTACAACTGTTTGCAACACTTGTTGCATCACCATCAATGCTGCTGCTACTTGTTTTCCTAACTGTAAGGCAGGACAGAACAACAGTAACATACTTTATACTACTGTCTTCAATAAGAACAAGAAATTCACAGTGCAATTTTACTTCCTCTGGAAACTGAGTGCGTGTGAGTGTGTTGTAACCAGTTGTTGGCGCGAGAAGATGTTTGGGAATTATATTACTAGATATGGCCTAGTAAAAGAATGCCCCTCTGAGCATTATTGTAACCTATACAAGAGTTTGTAAAATAAATGTATATGGATAACAGACGCTATTCAGATTGATGTATTATATTAGTAAATATATGTTATTTCAGTATAAATTTTTCTTGTTATTTATTATGTAATATTTGTAAGAAGATTTAGGATTGTTGTAGTATTAGTAGTAGTAATATTAGTAGTAGTAATAGTAGTAGTTAACACCAATAGTTTCAAGATGTATAAATGATGTACACAGCTTTATTACAGAAAATTGTAAATATAGTATAGGTATTTTGTTGTTTTTCATTAAATGTATTTTTGATATTTAAATGTTATTGAAAAAATGTTTGGTAAATCTCTTCTTAAGATGTTTGATGAATATTTGATTTTCATATGTTTGTTTTAAAGTAATGAAAAATATTTTTTGTCGATATTTATTTGCTAAAAACAGTAATTGTAAATATGCTTGTTGTAAAATTTATTTTAGTGTGTCAATGTTTGTTGTAAATAATTGTAAATATTTAGCTTTTAAGTGTGATTTTTGAAAAGAAAATGTCGAATGAAAATTTTTTATGTTAAAAGAGGATAACTGTGACTTTTTATTTATTAGTTTAGAATTCCTCAAGACACTAATATTTTTTAATATCTTGTTATGTGAATGATTGGAGATGGGATATGTCTAAAGACGAAGTACTTGTATATGACTCAATATATATATATATAATTTTTAAACGAAAAATGTTGGTAACTTGAGACAAGTGGATGACTGAGACAAATAGTAATATTTTCAGATTTTAAGCTTAAAAAGAATTAAAGCCAGTTAGCAGCATACCTGTTTGTTCACTTTCAAGGAAAAATACAAGTTTCTCACTATACTCTTCATGAAGGAGAAAATATATTATAAATAAATCATGAAATTTCAATTAAACAAATTTAATGAAAACAAAGTTTGAAGGGGGAGTTAAAAAGTGATGGTGAAAAGGATCGAACACGTCTGAATGAATGAAATTTGGAACAAAAGGAAAACGAACTCATGGTATCTTCAGAAAACCTCCATCGGCCCGCTGGTCAAGTTGGAGAACCCTGGAGACATAACAAAAGGGAAAGTCAAGTGACACAAATACCTTTATCAGAGGCAGGTAGAAAGAGCTCTCAGAGACACACCACAGCTCCAAGAACATTTTCTGCTTCCTTTCAACTCTGCAGCTTCAAGAGTCCAGTGAACTTTTAATAAAAATATTTTCTCACAGCAACCAGGTTACTACTTAGCCTGAGGAATCAATATGATGATGTCTGGTGGTAAAAACACAATCATACTCTATACAAAGTCAGAAAACATAATTTGATTTTTTAAAAATAAAATTCCACTCTTTCACAAACACAAATTCTTCTTCATACAATAGTGACATTTGCATTAAAAATCGAGGTAATGTCCAGGAAGACATGATAAAAATTTCCTTTGTTAATAGTAGCTTGTTAGGGAAATAGATTCTGTCATTTATGGAGGATATTTTCATTGATTTGTGATGTAAATTGTTCATTTCCGAGTTTTTCTGCTTAGTCTAAAATCAAATGTAGGCCGACGCACATGCAGGTTCTGTTTGCTCTCAACACAACTTATAACTCGATATAAGTGCTACGCTCAATGCATTCATACATCAGACTCCACATCGAACTGTGTGTGTATATATATATATATATATATATATATATATATATATATATATATATATATATATATATTGATACTGGAGACTCACATAACTGTGATTGTTTAGTGAGTTAGCACTTGTCGACACCAGGTTATTCACGTAGTTGTTTTCATTTGAAATCTGTATTTTCGTTAATTTCCCTCATGTGTTAACTATAAGTCGTTTTATCTTTCTGTTTAATTACTACTACCAAAAATCCCCTATCTCCCACCACCGTATACGAGCAATATCACTACAACCCAAAAAAAATAACAGTTATACCTCTCTTGCACAAAACTCAGAATATATATAATTATATATATATATATACCATGTCGCCAACACTTCACACCTTAATCGATTGACAGTCGTCGTGCTGACAACATCTACCAGAGTTGCCCCCCTCCAACCCAAAAAAGAAAGAAAGAAAATAAAGAACTATACACACACAAAAAGGAACCCATCACAGATTTTTGATAAAACTTTTTCATCAAACTTATTTGATTAAATTTCTTTGATCGCATTTTATCGGATTAGGAACTAATCCCATCAGATTAAAATCGAATTAACATATTTATCGAATTAATATCGGATTAAGGATTAACCATTCCAATCAATTTGATATCAAAGGGTTAAGCCAATTAATCAAAAGTGAAATGAAACCCCCTCGGCCCTACTATTTACATGTTCAACTGACTACCATGATAGTTACTGTGGATTCAATATGTAGATACCAATTCACCAAGCCTGGGTCGGTAATAAAATCCAAGATCAGAGCAGTACACATTAAAATCAACCTCATTTCACAGTACCATTGAACAAGGTGGTCACACACACACACATACACACCAGTTCCCTCGAACACCTAATCCCACATCTCTTTTGGCACGTAGAGGTGCCACAAGATACTATTCACTAAGTTACCTTCTGAAGCGATATACAATAAACAGAAAAGTGAATTTAGCTGTACGGCAGTCGACAACCAGTCGATTGCATGAAGTGTTGTGCTTGAAACACATGGTCTTAAATTTCACCTGTGCAGATGTGTTAGCTGCTAGTCGAATTTTTGTAGTGGCGAGGGTCACCCCAAGTAATATATGTAATGATTTCGGGAGAAAAAAATGATTTTCCAGTCATTTTGTTACATACATTATGTGGTTCATGTAATGGCATAAGGTAATCATGACAGTGTTATCTCACCTTGGGATGTATTCCACCACGAAATATAACCCTTGAATAGGACAACCTATCAATTGAAAATTGTTCTAATTTCATACATCTGTGTCGCCGAATTTGTCGGCAAAACTCATAAACGAAAATATGTTTAAATTCTATATTATGCTATCTGGTAATCCACACAACTCGTGAGTCATTTTGCACATTAAAAAGATAATATTACATAGCTGTCCTAAAATCTTATATTACGATATTCCATAACACCGTGATTTCCGTCACAATTTACGTCTTACCATAGTAAGAAAGATTTTGATAACTATCGAACCGTATCCTGAAACTCTCGAAAGATCTTGTGCAATGATATTTCTCCTGCATTTGTGCTCAGTGAATAGGAGATGCAGCTCAGGCATGGGCGAGTAGAAAAGTCGAGAAAACATGTTTAAAATGGTTGCCAACAAACGTAATGAGCATAGAGGGGCCAGAGTAGAGCAACTTTCGACTAATAGCCCATGGTCTCCAAAGTGATCCTGAGTCAGTAACATGATGTTGATTGGAAGGGCCGTCTGTACACTATGACGATGAAGCATGTTTCACAGAGGATATGGTTTTCTTACAGTAGTAGAGTTGATTGTTACCTCGTGTTGTTTCACGAAGTATACGAGTTATTCGTAACTTCATTTGTGTACACGAGATTGGTAGTTGTGAGCGCAGAGACCGATTGGTTGTTTACGTTCCGTAGTAAGTTGGTATTGACAGGGGTAATACATGTACAGTCTATGGTACTGTTTACAATATGCACATTTTTATCCCGAGGTGCGGGACTTCCTGGATCGCACATATCCTGGACGTGAGATTGGAAGAGGAGGTCCACTTTTATGACCAACCCGTTCACCAGACTTGATATCACTAGATCTTTTGGGGGTGTATAAAATCTAAAAAATACTAGACACTATCGTAGGATGCAGGAACACCAGTAGTTCGAATACTTACAGTAGCTGAATGGGTTTTTTTTCAAAGGCCTGGGGAATAGAAAGGTTGCGCCAAAGTTTCATTTGACAGTGAAATGCCTATATTGAATGTGGTGGCATTGAACGTGGTGGTCATCAATTTTGAACAACTTTTGTAAATGCAATTACATAACTGAACCCTGTGCATAATATATCGTGCACAACTTAACAGCATTTCATTTGTATGTAGTCAAACATGTAGGCTAGATGCTTGCAACTAAGTCTTGTACTGACACCAGATCACTTTGGAGACTATGGGCTACTAGTCTAAATTTGTTTTGTTCTGTACCCTCTGTGTGTTACTGAAGTTTGTAAGGTGACCTTTGAAACACGTTATATATTCTCAAAGCCAGATACTGAGTCCATGGGCTACTGCGGATATTTTCAGATATATAGGACAGCCGTTTCTTTAGTCGGTACAGGAAAACCTCCTAGTGAATACTTCCCTAGCTATAACCCCATTATTACAAGAAGTGCAATTCAGACTTTCCGAGTTGCTATTTCGTTGCAACACAGATACGTATGGCTAATGTTTCCATGTTTAGGAGAAAGGGGAGTTGTTCTACCTAGATGGAGAATAGTGCCACACTATTAGGAAAATATACCACGGCTAACCGGCCAATGCACTTGTAGAAGATTTGTGATGTCATGGAATGGAAGGTGGCTGAAGTGTATTTGAGTCTGAATAGCATGTCGATGTAAAGAATAGGTAGGTATCTATAGCCCTGCCTTAATGCCAACATTAAGTAGTGGTAGTATGCTGATTACGGAATAGTTCTACCACGATAAATTCAAACTGAAGTGAGGCAGTGCATCTACATAATTTGCCAAAACAATTTTTTCAAGTTTTGTTGTGCTTAAAATCTACCCGCTGCATGATAAATAGTCTGCTAAGGAGTGATATATTATCAATTCACTAGAGAGAACAGCTTCCAAATAAATTTAGTGACTCAATTTGCTGTCGACGAATGAAAAATTACACTTTGATATAGATTACTGTATGATATAAACGTCAAGAAAATAACATATACAGCAATGTTCGAGATAAAGTTATTCGTCAGTTCACTTAAAATATCTGCGATGTAAACTCCACATTTCTACGCTGATATTATATCCCGCATTTCTTTCATAGATTGCTAAATTGAAAGTTTCCTGTCTCATAAAAGTTATTTACCTCACAAATACCGTACTTATAAAAACAATTTTCTCATTTCCTTGATATCTAGACTGGATTGTCAAAAATGGGAAAGAAAGTTTACTCGAACTACAAGGTAACCAATTGCCGTCCTTATTCGATAGACTACAGGGAGTATTGGCACATGACTGAATCGCATTTACAACGTTGTTTCTTCCGTCACGATTTACTGCAATTAAGATCACTTCTTATAAGTGCTTTTTACCAAGCTATGTATAATACCAGTGCTTAACGAACACATATAAAATATTTGTGTATGACTCATAAGCAAGCTATAATTCTATATAGGTGGTCCACCATAAAGTAAGCACTCTTGAAATCAACATTTGGAAAAAATCACTTTCCGTAACTGCATATATTTTAAAGTGAGGATTGACCGTACGGCTGACAGTTAAATTCACAGCGACAAACGAGTAGTTTCATGTTTCAATGTCTTACTAGTAGTTGACGCAATGTTTAAGTTACCTGGTTCATAGCTTTGTTTCTCTTTTTGTCATTTTTCAGTGCTTTTTTTCTCTTTGCTCTTCCAATGTAAACGAAACAGCTTTTCACGGCCAACGTGATTTCAAGCAGCAATTCTTAGTTCCTAAAATAAATTATTCATTATTATAATCAATAAATCATTTTTTATATCTGTTCTGAGTGAAGTGGCAGACTTTGTTACGGCTGTATGCTGTATTTCAACGAAGTTTCTTGTCCCAGAAATTTTTGAAATTTCACATAATGCCAACCTGGAAAACGTGCTGTTTACATACAATTGAAATGGGTATAAATTATAAATCCATAATAAACCTGAAGAAACTTCTGATTGTGTTTCATGATATTAACGTTATGGGTTGTAAATCTGAAAGTTGTAAGAAATATACGTGTGTGATATTTTCATTTTAAGCGGTTCCCCAGAAGACAATTTACAATTTGACACTTCGGAACGTATTTCATTCGTTTTGAAACAATAACGGCATGAAGATGTTTTTGTACTGGGCGTAGAACATTCCCGAGTGTTAAGAATATGTTAAAACAGCGTTATAACGTCTGTCCGAACGGTTTAACTTGTACAAGTCGATATTCTATTAACCAAAAAGCACTTACTTCCTCGACTTACATTCAATGTTGGAGCTTGGGGGGGGGGGGGGTGATAATTTGAATTTAATGCGTGTATACAGTTTCACGAAATATGTTATCATCAACTGATGTTGGTAGTATCCTGGTAAAGTTAAATTAAAAATATTATAGGCATTTAAAATTTATAAGTGAAAAATGATTTATTTTCGTAAGCAATGGGACTAATAAACAGTTAGTGTTACTTGCTTTAAGAACTGCGTGGCTTAACGAATTTTCACGAAACTTGCATCAAGTTATAAAAATTACCATGGATGTATGCTGTAAAAATTTGGTTTAATTCTATTCAGCCATTGAGTTTCATGACAATTATTTCCGTAGTTCGTAATGTTGTAGTAACGCTCGCCATTTATTTTGCTTGTGCGTAGTTATGTGTTAAAATTTCGATTAGTGAGGCATTTATGCAATACTGTGTATGCTATTTCAGTAGAAATTATGACAGTCTGGAAATATGTTGAGATGACAATCTCAATGCAAACCGAGTGGACATGAGATATTGCAAAAATCAAGTGAAAAAAAAAATTCGAACGAATTATATTTCAACACATTTAAACTAGCAAAGCCGTTTCCCTTCATTCTACTCATAAATGATGTTAAACTTAATTATTAAGTAATTTAAAGATGTTTGGCCTTCTGCGTGAATGGACAAATACAACGTATTCTCTAAACGTTTGTCTTTATAATCAGTATGATGAAGTTTATAATGAGCGAGGATTTCAGCTATTCACCTTTTAAAGAGAGACGTCCGAAACTGCTTGGCGTGATTTTGATAACGGAAGGAAGAATCGTGTTTTACACTTCTGCTGTTCTGTTGTCAACATTACACATGACCACTGAAGGGTTACCACAGTTTAAAAAAATCAATTTATATCTAAACATAAAAGAAAACTAATGCTCACAAATCAATATAATTTACTTAAATTACCGTGTACGTGTTTAAGCTGTTTATTGCAATAGCTATAACTTCTGTTATTTATTTAATTAGTACGCAGTGGATATATGAGCAGGTGACGTAAACGCCAACTGTAAATCACATGGCAGATATTTGTTTTGATGTACCGAAAGATACGCATCAGACGGGCTGAAAGTAGAAACTTAGCAGAGCTTTCAAAAGTGAACAGCCTCTGAAAGAAACGACGATAGCCGCACCACTATGTAGCAGTCTCTTAGAGTTCGCTACATTTAATTCGGCGAGGATACTCCTTTGATGCAAAATGAAAGACGAGCTTTATAAATGAGCGATCCTTGGCAAAAAGTAGAGTTAGTTTCATTTAAAAAAATTATTTCTATGTATCTCTTTTAAACCTTATACAAAATTGATCTGACCAAACATTAACTTTACTGAATGCAGTGTAATCGGAAATGACAATCCCCTTAGTTAAGAAATACAAGGAATTTTAAATTTAATTTATAGGTCGCCATTAATTACCGAACGTGCCTTTAAAAATACTTAATTTACCTAGCAAAATAACCCCAGAAAAGAGGTTGACTTTATTGAAAATTTAACTTGGTTTTATAAAATAAATACATAAACAACTAAAGTATTTTTGCAGCATTTATCACTGTTTATTAGAGTAAGATGAATACCAATTAAAATAGCTTGTATGAAACTCAGTCAAACATATGGATGTACGTTATTATGTTATTTGTGCAAAAGCAGTTAATTCACAAACCGCAAATGATTAATAGACATCAGAGTGGCATCAGTGCACAAAAAAAGGTGGAAAGTGCAAGAGTTAGGCTTTCGGTGTACTTATTTGATTGCAGTTCCATGCGCTCGAAATACTTACACATAGGAAACTGTTGCTGTATTCCAACATATTATAGTGCGCTTTCAGTCAACGCAGTATCCAATATTATAAATACGTTTAATTTTTCCTTTTGGAGGAAAATATTATGTTTTAAAAGCATGAGATTTATGGGGAATATATTACACGAGCTAATATATAAATAAATTTAGTATACATCCTTCTTCTTTCAATTTCATGCATAATATGAAAAAGCATGTGTGTAACAAGGAAACACATATACAATTTGATAATACACTATTTCTATTATTCAAGTTAAGAGTCTCAAATTTCTTTTGAAAAAAAAAAAAAAAAAAAAAAAAAAAAAAAAAAAAAATTGAAATATCAACAATCATTTTTATTCCTGGACTCACGGTAAAACGTGGTTGGAAAAATTTCTTTGCCAAAGCTGTTAAAGCTTGCTGATGTGACTTAGAAAAGGAAAGTTTTGAGGTATTACAAGACATGTACTGGTCGATAAACTCAAGTGAAACCTTGTAAAATATGTGAAACACGAAACTATTTTTCTGCCCTATCGCTCCACTCTTTCTTCTCTCAAGACCTCGTTGTTGAGAGCCGCCAAAATCTCTCTCTCTCTCTCTCTCTCTCGCTCTCTCTCTCTCTCCTCTCATTCTTTCTCTCCCTTTTTATCGACGCAGCAGCTTCAAGGTCGCACAGAAACATGTACAAGCAAACTGAAGATTTTTCTTATTTTTTGTGTCAGTAATAAGAGCAAAACTACACATGACAATGCACATACCAGCGGAGTCGAGGAAATTATGTTAAGTAAGAGAAAATGTGTTAAAATTATTTTTTGTGTGTCGGGGGTAGGTATACGTGCAAGTTGTGAAACATACTGCAAGTCTCCGTCCTTCTCAACACACCCTTGGCTAGACAACTCAGTATGTATCTCTAAAAAAGTTTTATACCTACAAGTTGAGCAGAGTGTGGTACAAATGTAAAGTAACACATTTTTCTCGCCGCTTTTATTTTTTCTCAGCAAAATAACTTCCAAAGCTATTTAACTTTATCTTGGGAGACGATGTGGATAAAGTCTCGGCTTCAACAATTTTACAGAAATGCTTCGTTTTCGTGTTCTCTTATTTCGTTTCCAGAGTAATTACTAAAAATGTATAACTATAAAAAATTTACATTTTCGTATGGACCATTCACGTTAAAGTGTGCACTTTTGAATGCTCTCATTTGAAATGATAGTAAATCTATTTTATTTTAGCCTTACACGTTATATTTCGAGTGTGGTATAATAAACACAATGTGTATATTACTTACATGGTAATATATATATATGTATGTATATATATACATATATATATATATATATATATATATATATATATATATATATATATATATATATATATATTTAAAAACGTTGTTGAAGGGTAAATGATGGCAAAAGTAAAACAAAAGACGGAATTAGGGCCTCAAAAGTGCTCACTTTACAGTGAACAGCCTATGAATAATTTGATTACGTGTTAATTGGTTACTTTAAAAAGGCAGGAACGTACTGATACTGTAAAGATTGATTATATTATGCTACTCATAACAAGATTTTATGTTGAAAGTTTATATGTCACGTCCAGTAAGTGCTATAAAGCAAGACAAATAGCTAAACTTTTATTGTATAGTCTATTCGTTGTTTCTTTACACTTTTTGATTCCAACTTTCGAAAACTCACCCGCGTGTCTGACGTGTTTTGTAGTTTCCTACATATGCTATGTATCACAGGGGTTTTATACTCGTGTTCATTAAAGTCCGAAAACTTTTTTGGTCAGTTTGAAATGTAATTTATATTTTATCAACAAACTTTAGCATTTAATTTATACTTAAAATAAATAAAGCCTGTAAGAAAATAGCTGCTTTGGTTATGCCTAGTAAGAAATAGTTCTTGTTCAAACTATTATTACACTAGACGCGCACTAATGCGGTGTGTTGTCTCTTTGGTGCAATGTTATAGACTGGGTTAAGCTTTGTTTGCATGAGGCGAAGGAATATCCAGGAAGTATAACTTTAGTAGGGTTTCAGAAAAATGTGAAGTGAACACAAATTCATTTGAATTTTCTTTTTTTTTTAAATTTTACTTCACGTGTACCTAAATCAGCAGTAAAATGGAAGAATCAGATAGTGTGTGATGAAGGTCCGGGTACGACCAATGGGAGAACACGAGAGCTGGCAACGGGCGAAAGAAAGAAATGGTAACAATGGGGCCACGAGCAAGCACAAACAACCCTCCCTCGCTGGAAGGTCGTCAAACAAGGCGTGTTATTGCGACCGCGCCGGCTCGCCATCAGCCCCGGCGTTTCAATTAATGTAATTACGCTGAAAACCATAACACCGATGCCGTCTCTCTGATATCGAGACCCGCGCCACATTCGTCAACACAAAACACGGCCAGTGTACACACCGGTCAACGTGGAAACAGCTCACTGTTTACATTGCCCGATTCCATGGAAAATGCAGCGGATGCTATTACTCTTCGCTTTTGGCTTCAAATTATTAAAGTGATCTGAAACCTCCTTCACCCCCCCCCCCACCCCCCTACAAAGTTAATTCAATTACTGGGACTTAAATTTTAACACAAAATTTACGCCCCTATAAGTAGAATGAAACGTAGAAAAGTGGCGACAAGGGCATGAGAGATCGGAGCGTCGGAATTGTACATGATCCGTCATTCCTGTCCCCCCAGCGGTCATTTTTTTCCTAAAAATTTCCCTTTTTTCCTTCTGATCGACACTTTCCCCTCAAAATACACCTTTTTTTAATTCAAATTTCCCATTTTTCCCTCAGAATTTTCCGTTATTATTCAGAATAGCACCAATTCCCTAGCTGCAAAAACAAAACGATCTCCCGAAAGGCAATTTTCCATCCATCGGCAGAATTTAGGGAGATTGTTTTCAACAGCAGGGCAATGGCTACCATATTAGTTTTATATGCATAACGCATGCCAAATCAATACAAGGGGTCCATGGTCCGGAGTCAGAGCTGACCATCAACCTTGTAAGTTCTGTTAGCAGTCTTGTCCGCCATATTAGAGCAAGGTGACTTTGATCTTGACCCATGACCTTGACCCTATAACCATGACCTTGACCCCATAACCATGACCTTGACCCTATAACCATGACATTAGCTCTGTAAGTATGACCTTGGATGACCTTAAAACCAATTCTCGATAAAAATGGTAAACATTTAATAAATTCATAAAAGCGAGTATATTACAGTACTGACTACTGCCACCATCTTCGATCAAGGTGGCTTTGACCTTTGACCTTAACCCGGTAACCTTTGTCCTCTATCCCAAAAATTCTAAAAAAAAAAAAAAATTTAAAAACTGATAAAATTATTCTTAATTTTTTTAAATTATTTAAATATTATATAACAAATTATATTTTAGAATGTTTGGCATAGAGGGGACGAGGGACTGGAACCGACCAGCTGATGTGTTATGACGTCACCCAACGCCCATGTTTGGCTCAGGCCACCTTGACATTGTGCCATGACATTGACTCTATAGCCCTGATCTTGGATGACCTTGGAAACAAAAACCCGAGAAAATCAGTAAAAATTTAATAAATTCATAAAAGTCAGTGAGCATATTCCAACATTGACTACTACCGCCATCTTGGTTCCAGGTAGTCTTGACGATTGACCTTAACCCGGTGACCTTAAACATTGAACCCAGTGATTCTTAAAAATTCCCAAAAATTTCCCAAGAATTAACAAAAAATTAATAAAAATATTATTAGAATTGTTTTAAAAGTATTTATTTATTTTTTTAAATTTACATTTACGGAGGTTTCCCACATCATAATGCCCAGCAGCAGACTGACCACCCGCCAATCAATCACATTGTATTACATTCCCCTCCCTTACCCACTCACCTTTGCTCATTCTGTTAAATGCACTCCACCTGCCATATTTTTTCGTTTGTCATTTGTTATAATTTCCAACACCTAGTTGATGCAAGTGTATTAATTATTGATCTAGTCGTCAGAGGGACTGTCGATTTAGGGGCATATCCACAGTATCTCTGGAGACTAAATCGATTTGTAATACACTAGCATCACCTAGGTGCTGAAAATTATAACAAATGACCAACGAAAAAACCAATATGGCGGGTGGAGTGCATTCAACAGCATGTGTATAGGTGGGAGAGTAGGGGAGGGAAAAGTTTTTGGGTTCAAGGTTAAAGATCAAAGGGTTAAGGTCAAAGGTCAAGGTTACCTGGATCCAACATGGAAGTTGGGCGACATCAGAACATAGCGGCTGGTCAGTTCCAGTCGCCAAAACATTCGACACTTAATTATTTATTAAACTTTCAAATAAATTTTTAATAAAAAAATTTATATTAAATAAAATATTTTTAGAAGTTTTTATCATTTTTTGCATTTTTCGTAATTTTAGGATTTAAGGTCAAAGGTGACTGACTTAAGGTCAATGGTCAAGGTCACCTTGTTCCAAGATGGTGGTAGTAGATTGTAAATGCTTGCCGACTTTTATGAATTTATTCAATTTTTACGATTTTGTCTGGAGTTTTTGCTTTTAGGATTATCCAAGGTCACAATAATAGTCAAGGTCATGGGTCTGGGTAAAAGTCACCTGGCCCTAATATGGCGGACAAGATGATGGACAGAACCAAGATGACTGATGGCAAGGGTTGACTTCGGACCCTGGACTCCCCGTGTATTGATTTGGCATCCCTTATACCTATAAAACTAATATAATAGACACGGTCGTGCCTTCGAAAACTATCCTCCAAATCCCTCCGATGGAACGAAAATTGCCTTTCTGGGGATCGTTTTCACAGTTGGTGGGAACGGTGCTTTTCTGAGGTATAAATGGGAAATTGTGAGTGAAAAAAGAGAAATTTTGAAGGAAAATATTACATTTTGAAGGAAAACGGAAATTTTTAGGGAAAAAGGATGTTGGGTGTCCGGAATGACGGAGCATGAACAGTTTCGACGGTTCGATCCCCCATCCCACTGACCACAAATTCTCTAATTCATTCTACTCCTATAACATATTTTAAGTTATATTAATCCATATCCCTACGGAGCAGAAATTTCTTGGAGAAGTTTTCGATTAATATTCCGAATTTAATATATTTACAAATTCGAGAGATAACTTTGCAATAAATCACTCAACGATCATTGTAAGTCATATTGTCATCGAAAAACAGCAAGGAAATTATTTTTAAAATATCGAGTTTCGAGAGGCAAAGAGAAAATAATATAGTTTATGGTTCTGGGTGAATCAATCTTAGAAAACACACATGCTTGAAAAATTTGCCAAAATATTAATTGAAGGAAAACAGAAAACCGAATAAATTCAAACTCTCCTTGTGTTTGGTGCAGAAAGAAAAATGTACAGCAGCACTAACATGCTGACAGACGAGGGTAAAAGTGACCCACTATGTATGTGGCCACCAATAAGAACTTACCACACTCCAACTTCTCATTTAGTACAAACTGGCAGATACTTAAAAGGCGTAATTACTGATTAATTACTGAAGATGAAAACCGTGGCTGCTTTAATTCCCTCAAATATTTAAATAACAGGATGAAATGCAGTTTGAGAATAATATAATGAGTGGACAAGTTACACATTCAAATACTGATGTGGACATCAAAAATAAAATGATAGTGATAATGATAATAACCTTAGATGAGTTTGCTTTATAACTCACTTTCTCTGTATCTATCTCTCTCTCTCTCTCTCTCTCTCTCTCTATATATATATATATATATATATATATATATATATATATATATAAGCATTTCTCGTAAAATGACTTGATCGACATAAAATTCAATAAGTCACAAGTATGTAAACGCAAAGATCTCTCTCTTGTATAGTTCCTAAAGTTCGTGTAAAACTTTGTGCAAACTGTATTAAAAATATATTTCAATATGGAGCTGAATAAAAATCTTTAATTCATAAGAGTTGCACGTTTTTGAAATTGTTCAGACTTAGCCGGAACTCTAAATGCTGAGCATCATTGACGTAGCGTCTAGGCGATCCTAAACGTGTAAAAAAAAACTTACGCACACATCTCCGTCCCTGCAGTACTTCCTCCTCAGTTCTTAATACCCAAAATTCTTCCCGAAACGAGAAGCTAACGGGCTTATATGTGCATGCTACGTGTCTTGGCACACTCGCAGAATATGCATGCGAAAGGGGAACATATTTAATATTTAAATACACAGCGCTCGTACGAACAAAGGCCTCTTCTATTCTTCAATACATTGTGCCAAGTTTTCTTCGTACAGCCGGACATGCCTATCTTATTACAAAATCGGACTCGTTAAGCATCAAACAAAATTTAATTCCCTGCTGGGTGATCACCTCAGGTCACCAGCCACAACAACTCTAGCGAAAAACCAAATATGGCTTGTCCTCCTTCAATAATAGCTTTAAATTTTCGCCAAGAAAATATAATTTTTCAACAATACCTTGTTTAAAATCAGTTCTCCTCATAGGTTAGCTATGGTCGCATCACATAGTTATAATAATAATAATGAGCACAACAAAATGTTAGAAATTGTCTTTCTGACGAGAAAAAATATTTATTTTCAAAATTTTATTCAAGACTAAACTTCCTTCATATCACGTTTAAATAATTGGAACTGACATTTCTCGTGGCAGATAATCTTTTAACCCATAATAAAACATTGCCAAAGTAAATAAATAATTATATCTTCCTCAACTTGTTGTTTTTATGTTTTATAAAAAAATTGCGATTAAAAATTACGCATGACTGTTGTCTCAGGCCTCGGCCATCAAATTATGAAAAAAATTAATTAAGTATAGATTTATCAGGTGTTACGCGTGATATTCTACAATACACCAAAATACTCTAAATGTATGATATATAACTGACAAGTATGTACATAAGTAGCCAGTTTAAGCAAAGGAGAAGGAAACCAGCATTAACTGGAATCGATTACAGGCAAGCCAGTAGCTTTCGAGTGCCTGGCACCGGACGCCGTGATGATAACATGTATTATTCTAACTCACACAGGGTCGCAGAGATCCTGTCCTCGTGAGTGCAGAGGTTGGATGTAGTAGCATTTATAAAGCAACATTCGCTTGTAATGAGAATGGAATATCACTTGCCAAAATAAAAATTCACGGTATTTCTACTTCCGCCTGCGAAATGGGTGTGTTAATTTTTTGCCCAGACATTCAGCACACACAGCCGAACTAACCTCTACTTGCACCGTTCATAGCACCAGTGGTTGTTTGGTTAATATAGTCTCTCCCCGGCAATGGCATTGCACTCGTTAAGGTAAAATCAAAGGGTTTTCTTTTTTATTCTGCGTTTAAAATAAAATGTCACATTACCACGGAATTTATCCTTTCATAATTAGTTGGATTTAAACACCATTTAAACACTTGAACAAATACTTGATAGTTTGCAGTTTCTGTGACTTAACGTTTTCCACTACCTTACAGAACATTCCCAATTTATCCCATTCCTTCAAATAAAAAAAAAAAAACAAACCTAATTTCCTTCATGAATTTCTCTATGCTTTAAAGTATTTTTCACAGCGTTTCTGTACATCGTACTGTCGTTTAATATTGTCAAACGAAAATATTTTAATGTTCATCAAAGCTGTATATTTTAGTGGCATTGCCACATCGAAATGTCCGCCAAGTTTATAAACCATTATCACTGCTTAATGAATGACTAGCTAGGAAAAATTAATATGCCAAAACACGAAAACATTTACTGTAAAAAAAACCCCCGACTCATTGTTCGAGTTGCGAGTTTTATATTTCTGTTTGCGGCATTCGCATTAAGTAAATTGTTCCTGCCTACTGCAGTAATTAGATAATAGTATATTTATGTTCAAATTTTGAGACAATCATGAATTTCGTTAATTTTTTTCATAGGAATGAAACTTGACATCTCGACAGAATGTTACATATAAATTGAAATTGTATGAATCAATACAGTATTCTAAAAATAATCCATTCTTTTTAGTATTTTATTTGTTGAGGTTAAAATCCTGGTGAAATAAGACAGGAAATTTTTCTTGCTTGTATACATCGCCATTACCATTGATCGCCGTAACTATCTCACCACCATTAACACAATTACCACCACCGCAATTTACAGTCCACCATCACCCATGTACTTATCACCCATAATCACCATTTGTCATCACCAGTCATAATTCGCATATGAGAATCGTGCCGGACGATGCCGCTGGTCGGCGGGTTTTCTCTGGTATATCCAGTTTCCCCGTCCTTGCATTCTGGTGGTGCTCCATTCTCACCTCACTTCACCCTCATCAGCTCTCATGACCTCGATGTTTAGAGTCACCCAAATCTTTCCATTCCACTCCACCAGTCATCATTCATCACCATCAGCCATTTTCATCGCCAACCACAAGTGTCAGAGGCTAATTCGTGTGTCCAATACTATAACAAGAAAACTATAAAATTATGGCATCTGAGTTATCTATCCCATCGTATTGTTTCTCTAAGGAGCTATTAAGTTCTATAAGTAGGCAATAGTTACTCTAAATTTGGGACCGCTGGTGGAAAATTTACTAAGTGGATGACAAAAAATAAACAAAATTATATTCAATGCTGTTAGCAGGTAATTGAAACATATCTGTGTTTTGCATTTGGAAGATATTTGGGCGGCTCTTAACAGCGAGGTCTTGAGCTTATGCTTTTAGTTTGGACTTTACACCTACGCTTGTCTGGATAAAACATTTAGAGGTTCGATATATTACTATTAAGTAAATTTTGCACAAAATGAACACGGAAATTATAATCGCTCATAACTAAAAATAATAGCTTTCCAATTACCTAATTATAGTATTGGACCCAAGAATTTACATGTAAGCCGTTCAACCTGCCAAATTCATATTTCATTAGCCCTATCTCATGTCCAGCACGATAGTGTACTCTGTAGTAGTTCCTGAGACAACATAGATTTGTGAAGCTCTTGTGTATCAGTTAGTTTTAGGCCCACATACCTGAGAAAAATCTTGAGCATGCTCGAGTACTCTCTTCTACTGAAACACATTAAAATCATATAATATGTATATTCAAGCTCTGTGTGCTGTGTTTTGAATAGAGTGATGGGGTTCTGATGCTAGGTTGCTCGTGTCCCTTGTAAGTAATCGAACGTGCCTGGGTGCTTCTGCCACTCCCACACGACCAAACAGCAGCTCGCCACTTCAGTCCTCAAGGCCGACTCTGTTGCTGATGTCATTGGCAATGGAAAGAGAGGGGAAATAGCGGACAGACAATTTCACGGAAGTATGGCCAGAGACCATCAAAGGCACTCTGGCATATAGAGACAAATTAATTAATTATCTGGTATTGCCTGACACAATTCCAGCAAATTAGTAATCGTACACCACGTGTATTGCTTTGGATCTTTTTGTCTGTCCACTTTTGCATAGATTTCAATTCTTCTAAAAATTGTGCTTCTTTTGGCCACTTTTTAGTTATTTGCCTTTATCTTTCTCGTATTCATGCATTTTCTACCTTCATTCGAAGTCAAAAGTCCCTGCCTAAAAAAAAAAAAAAGTTCTTTTGTCGCTTTGAACTAAAAATGTTGGACTACCCGAAGACACTGGAGATCCTGTAACTGTTTTCTTGAAATAGTTAGATGCAAACACATGAATCAGTAGATCAAATTGAACCACTTGAGTCGAATAATACGAATAAATAAAACAAAACACTAATTATTTACAGCTCTAACTGTAATCAGCTATGGCACATTGTAAATCTCTAATAATAAATTTGCTCACGAATGTTTATTTCAAAAGTGCCATTTTATTGAAAATAAATTGCTGTCTGTAATATCAATTATGCATATTAATATTGAAATTAATTTAAACAATAATTTTTTAAAATTAATTTGTGACGAAGTTATTATCCATTTATTAAAAAATGGAATTTAGAATAAAATGAAACATCTGAAATTCTGTTTCCTTTTTAAAAAATTGAAATAAGTTATTTAATTACATCTGTATCTGAAAAAAAAAAAAAAAAAAGCTTGTTCAGCATGTTACACCGACCTCGATTTCCTGCAAAGGGCTAACAAAAACATCCTACTTTTAGAGTTATCGAACATTTATAGTGGTCATATTCGAATTATTGAAAATATTTTCGGTAATATACCAGATGGGATGGAATTCGACCGATAAATCTCATGAGTATTGAATCATCGCTTTCCTTGTGCAATTGTTCACAAGGATTTACTGAAAACTAACTGTTATAGTCGATTGTAAACAGTACTGAATTAAGAAGTATTTCTTTAAGGCAATAGGACTGGATTGGACAGGGCTTATTAACGTCACATAGTGTTATTCCTAAAGACTTCTTAGAGGACGGTTTAAGTAGAAGCAATTAGACGAGTCTGGCAGAAGGGCACGGGGCATAGAAAACAGGCGCCGGCTCGCCGCTATGTTGTGACGTCACCCGGCGGCCATTTAGACAGCCAGTGCCCCATGACCCGTTGACATTTGACCTTTGACACTTTACACCTGACCCTTGACCTTCGACCTTTGTCCCCAAAAAATAAAAATAATCCAAATATTTAAACTATTCCGAAAAATTAGAAAAAAATAATAATTCTAAGCAAAAATATAAAAAATCATTATTATAACATTACAATTTTTTTTTTAATTATTTAAATATAAAAATAATCCAGAGGTCCCCTCTTACCACCCTCACACAAACCATTTAGTCGGCAGACTTTCACCCTCCTCGCCAATAACCAGTCAGCCTTCTCGGTGCTGTCAGCCATCTTAGCATACATATTGGATGGAGAGGACTTTGGCCTTGGCCCCATGACCTTGAATGTCCCTGAAAACCAAAACGCGAAAAAAATGCATAAAAGTCAGCAAGTGTGCGATGTTACAGACTACTGCCACCATATTAGATGCAGATAACTTTGACCTTGATTCCATGATCGTTAATGACCTTGAAAACAAAAGCTCGAACAAATTCCATGCATAAAAGTCAGCAAAACATATTACATTACTGACCACCATTTTAGATGCAGATTACATTGACCTTGACATCAAGACCTTGAATGACCTTGAATACAAAAACTCTAGAAAAATGCATAAGTCAGCAAGCGTAATACATTAAAGACAACTACTACCATATTGGATGCAGATGACACTGACCTTGATACCATAAACTTAAGTAATGTTGAAAACAAAAAATTGAGAAAAATGTATAAAAGGCAGCAATAATATTACATTACTGACTTGTACCACCATATTGTATGCAAATGAACTTGACCCTTTGACCTCGAACAAAAACACAAGAAAAAATTAATTAAAGTCAGCAAGCATATCATGAAACTTACCACCGCCATATTGGATATGCATGACCTTGAAATTTACCCTGTGACCTTGAATGACCTTAATAACCAACACTCGAGAAAAATTCATTAATGTCTGCAAGCACATTACATAACTGTAATATTATATCACTGTATTAGATACAAATGATCTTGGCATTGATTGCTTACCTTGAATGACCCCGAAAATAAGAACTCGAGAAAAATATATAAAAGTCAGCAAGCAGTTTACATTACAAGCTACTACCACCATATGGGATGCAGGTAACTTTGACCTTGACCTCCTGACATTTAATGGCTCTGAAAAATCAAGAAAACATTTATAAAACTAAACAAGCATATTATGTTACTGGCTATATCCACCATATTGAAGGCAATATACCTTTGCCCCATGACATTTAATGACCTTAAAAACCAAAACTTGAGAAAAAATTCGTAAAAGTCACTACGCATATTGCACTACTGACTACTACATCATATTGTATGCAGGTCACCTTGATTCCATGATTCTGAATGACCTTAAAAACAAAAAACCATAATAAAATGTAAACATTGAATATAAAAAAAATTCAAAAATATTGCAAAATTAATTAAATATATATTTTTACATTAATACTCCTCAATCACCAACTTTCCATCAATATTTCACAATATTTTCACCAATCTTTCAATCGTTCCATCAATCTTCTGCAATTTTCCACCAATATTTCAATGTTTCCATGAATCTTTCGCAATCATCTTCCACAATCGCAATTTTTCTAAAAATCTATCGCAATCCTTCTCCTCAATCTTTAGCAATCATCCTCCTGAATAGCATTATTTCCATCAATATTTAGCAGTCCATGAGTTTGTAAATTGCGTCTATCCATATATATATATATATATATATATATATATATATAACAATTCACAAACTGTCTCCAATATTTGTACATGACGAAAGTCTTTATTATCATTCTGTATGCAGATCTCTACGTTTGTATGCGAGTGCTCACAGCACCACTATAAAGTTGTGAGGGATAAAAGGATACGAGTAGACGGAATATACCAGTTGATGCACAACAGGTCATGGGACAGAAGCACAGAAGCCGGGTTAGCCACCATGTTGTTACATCACCATCCACCATCTTAGAAGCCAGTAACCATTGGAGATTGACCTATGGCCTTTGATCATTGACCCATAAGCCAGGACATATGCCTTTGCTCCCAAAAACCCAAAAAAAGCCCCAAAAATTCCGAAAAGCATATTAAAAACTTACGAAAAAAAGGTATTATTAAAACATTATTTAAGAAATTGTTTTAAAAACATTAAAAATGCATTATTAAAATCATTTAAAAATTATAGTTCCAGAACGACCATTTGCCCTAACAAAGTTTATTTTTTCCCTTAAAATTTCCATTTATCCCCTCAAAAAATGTAGAAGTCACTCATGTGAAAAAAGAAGCTCCATGATTGACAACTTTCACCCTATTTTTGTAATTTGAGGGGTTTCCTTCGACTTGACAGAGCAGTGTGGCCATATTGGTAGGTGACTACTGCCTTGGTAGATGTAACCCATCCACAATATTGGAAGCCAGTGACCTTAACATTGACCTCATGAACTTGAATGACGTTGAAAAAATTCGTGAGAAAATACATAAAAGCCAGCAAGCGAAACACATAAGAGAATACTGCCACCCTACTGGATGCAAGTAACCTAGACATTGGCCCCATGACCTTGAATGACCTGAAAAACAAAAACTCGAGGGAACAATACATAAAAGTCGGCAAGCATAATACATTACTGTTTACCATCAACCATATTATATACATACAACCTTGACCTTAACCCCTGAACTTCAATGACCTTGAATATTAAAACCTGAAGAATAATATCACATTCTCCACTCGATCATATGCCAAACACCAACACACGCAACTACACATACACCTACATGCATGCACCTATACACATGCTCACCAACACACACAGAGGCCATAAAATTAGCATTTGCAGGCGAGAATAATAACACATTAAACACTGGTAGTGTGACCAGGAACAATGCACACATAAATGTTTGCAAAGAGAGATGCACACATACGACTCAGGGGCAGGTGGTGCAGATGTATGCGGATGTAGGAACAGAGGCGGAGGCAGGATGGGGCGATGGAGCGATATAGCAATGGAGCGATGGAGCAGGTGGAGCGAGTCTTGGGTGGAGCGAGTCATCGCACTCTTTCCCTCTATCTTCAGCAATCCTTCACCTCAATCGTAATATTTCCATCAATCCTCCACAAACTTTCTCAATCCTCCTCGCCAATCCTTCTCAGTGCTCCTCAATCCTCCCCAATAGTCCTCAATCTTCCTCAGCAATCCTCCTCAATTTTTAGCAATCCTCCACCTCAATCGCAATCTTGTTATCAATCTTTAGCAATCTTCCACCTCAACCCCGAACTCTCAATTAACCTTAAGCAATCCTGAGTTTGCCATTTTAATTTTTACTTGCATTCCAAACATCTCACATTAATTGAGGTTTCCTTCCCTTATCCACAGATTACTCTTTACTGGAAAAATAATTTCATCAAAATTTGTGTATTTCTTTTCTAATCACCATTTCAATTTTCTGAGGTGTTCATGTCCTATAGCTATACTAAATACGTATATACATATATTTAATGTTCTTATATCCTTACAGCCTAAAATACTTGTATGTATCAAGACTTTACATACAACCACCAGAAATATATATATTAGATGATAACGAGGATTTGTAAATGCTCTCTCGTACTACCACGAAGATGAATTACGAATACGAAGGCCTGCCCGAGACCTCAATTTATATGGAGACGCGACCTACGTCATAGCTAGCTGGTTGCAGTCAGTGTCGATTCTGCGATCGATTTTTCACCTATGGTAAAAATGCTCGTCGGGATGAGAAAATAGCCTGTACGAAGAGTTCTTTTCACGCGATGAAGCATTATGACATGGTCCCATGTAGTTCGTGCAAGGTGATAAATTGAAGGAACATATCGAGAACTGCAAAGGTTCGTCTACTGGAAGCCAGAAAGTGATATCGTAAATACCTCCTGCTACGTCGATGGGTACCAATTAGACAGGTAATTAAGAAGAGACAGTTAATGCTAAAGATGGAATGATTGAGTCCATATGTGAGGAATGTAACCTTGCAAGACATTCGCGTGAAATTAATGAACTTCAAAATAAGCGATCATCAGCTCCAAATATTGATGAGCATACACGTCCTGCTACAAAGAAAAGTAAACTTGATATTGAGGATGAAACAGGAACTGAAGACGATCATGAAGACAGGATTGATGATGATTTATGCCGACAGAATTGACAGCGAAGACGATGATGATTCCTTCGATGATCCCACACATTTCACCAACGAGTTTTATGCGACAAGTGGTGTAAAGAAGTCCGAATACACCGAGAATACTGACGACTTGTCTACTGAAGACCCGAATGAACTTGTGGACAGACTCAGATATTTGCTTGAGCTTCAAAATTGTGGGGATTACTCGAACATGGAAGAGATGGTTTCCTTCAGTGGGCAACTTAAGTATCGGTGATATGTAGCATATTTTGGTAAACGGTTTTCTTATGAAATTGTAATTACTAAATAATAATAAATTATTGTTATAAAATTAGATTTTTCTTTGTATTGTGTGTCGTATCCTTTTATCACTCACGCCTTTAAAGGAGTGCTTTGAGCACTCACCTATAAATGTAAAGATCTCCATTTAGAACAATAAAAAAAGACTAGTATAAAATGCGTGGATAGTTGACTGCATACAAAAACATTAATTCTGCCATCATGTATGCATTTTTGGAGTAAGTAAATCAGATGACAAACCAATGTATTTATAGAGATTGATGAAAAGATAGCGATTGAATAGGAGGATTGATAGAAATTGAGAAGGAGTATTGCGAAAGATTAATGGAAAGGTTGCGATTTAGGAGAACGATAGCGAATGATTGATGGAAATATTGCGTTCTAGGAGAAGGATAGTGAAAGATTGGTGGAAAGATTGCGATTGAGGAGGAGAATTGCGATAGATGGATAGAAAGATCGAAAAATTGGTGGAAAGTTTGTGATTATGGAGGAGTATTGATGGAAAAAAAACAAGCCTTTCATTAATATTTAATATTTGTTAAAATTTTGGATTATATTCTATTTTTTTATATTTTCTCCCAAATTTTTGTTTTAAATGTTAGTCAAGGTTATGGAGTTTAGTTCAACGTTACTTGCATCCAATATGGCAGTAGTAGTATGTAACGTAATATATTCACTGACTTTTATGAATTTTTTCTTGTTTTTGTTGTCAATATTATTCAAGGTTACAGGGTCAAAGTCAATGTCACCTGCATAAAAGACAGCAGTGGTAGTCTGCATTGTGTTATGCTTGCTGACTTTTATGAATATTTTCTCGAGTTTTTGTTTTCAATATCATTCAAAGTCACAGGGTCTTGGTCATCTACATCTAATATGATGGTGGTTAGTGATGTAATATGCTTGCTGACTTTTATGAACTTTTCTCGAGTTTTGTTTTCAAGGTCATTGCTTACTTTCACGGATATTTTCCCTAGGTTTTTTCAAGGTCATTCAAAGTCATGGGGTCAAAGTCATGTTCACTTGCATCTAATATGGATGTTAAGATGGCTGACAGCAGCAAGATGTCTAACTGGGTATTGGCGAGGCAGATGGGGCCTGCCAACTAATTGATTGGCGAAGGTAGTGGTGGGAGCGTCTGGAAATTTTTTATTTCTTAAAAATTGTTTTAATATTTGTTTAAATTTCAGTATTAATTTTTTTGGGATTTTTTATTTTCGGGGTCAAAGGTCGAGTCTCAGAGGTCAAGGGTCAAAGGTCAACAGTCACAGGGCACTGGCTTCTAATATTGCCGCCTGGTGACGATACAACATGACGTCCAGTCGGCGCCTGGCTCCTGTGCCCCTTGCCCTTATGCCAGACTCATCTAAATCCGTCTACTCTCTTACAAAGTAACTTATTACCTAATATAAACCAACACCCATCCCTTACCTGGGATTCGAATCCAGAACCTCCCGCACCCCAGAGCTGTGGCGCACCAACCGACAGCGCTAAGAGAGGTCGGCTAAAGCAATAGGAAAACATTCCAAAATTACAACACACAGCTATCTAAATTATTTTTTATTTACTTCTTATACTAGATATTTGTATTTGTCGGATGTTGGCAGAACATTGATAGTGCGTAATGGTACCATTTGATGTAACCCCTATCCTTTAGTTCACTGACGATTTACATAACGTGCGAGAAATCTCCATGTTTCGCAAACAAAGTAATCAAAAGTATGAATCTATAACCATCTTCATTGGAGTCTTGACATAATAATATATCCAGTGCTCGTGTCGTCTCCTGTGTTCTTCACTCCACTTGTCACAGGGAACTCATTGGAGAGATGCGTGAGGGCTTCGGGAAAATGGATCATCTCCGTTACCTTCATCGTCAACTGTGTCTTCAAGCTCGTCATTCTCTGCTTCTCCATTAACACAGGCATCAATGTGTTTCCTTTTCCTTGGCAGCTGGGGTGTCACTGGCGAAATAACTGTTTACACCTACTGGCACTACATTATTTTATGAAGCACGTCCATTTCACGTGCCAAATTAGCAAGGTGTGAATTTTGCACTAACCGATCGTACCTCATGCAGCACATCGCTTGTATAGTCTGTAGTTCATCATCATCTTCTGTGAACATAGTATGCAGTATACTAGCGTAAAGTAGTGATGTCAACACATGATATTTCTCGGTAGGAGAAAGAACACTATACTTGAAATCCTAGACGTGTCTATTAATTATTTATAACTTCGAATGGTTCGCAAATTGTAACCTATAAAAATATGGTAAATGCCAATATCCACAACCAACTATTCTCTTCGCATGCTTCTTCCACTTGGCATACTTCTCCTGTACAGGATTTTACGATCTTTTTTTATTTCATCGGTCTCATACTGGAGCATATTCTTCGTTTTAAATGCCTGCCTGACCACATCTTAGTCGAATTAGGTTTGTTTCTGTAGTTGCACTGGAGTTATTAATATAATTTAAATGGTCAGTTAACATAATTTGTGAGCTAAATACCAATATAACCTTCCCAGTTTTGCTCAAGAAAGAGCAAATTTATTTCTCTGAACCACCAATATTTCCGAAAAAAAGATGTTCTTAAATTGGTTCTAAACGATGTTTCAGCCTCGACAAAGTCATTACCATCCCCAGAACCTGTCGCGATTCTGGTGAGCCTGACCGACACATATATATACTATGATATTAAGTTAGTTTAACATATTGATTATTGGTGTTAAAGTTCTTGGAGACGCTACAGAATGTGACGCATAACCGATTATAAATAACTTATATATATATATTTTTTATATAGTGGTATATGCGTTAATTTAAAGCTACGGAGGTCCATAATCATAGGTATATTACGATGTTACAGTTATATAATCTTCTTGATCGTTTTTCCGAATAGGCACTTGAAATTTGAACAAACTTTTTTATTTGGTGGGTAAATATATGTGTGATTAGGAACGCATCCAATTATAACCGGCAATGTGTTGTAATGGAATAACGGAACATTAAGTAACTTAACACGGTGAATTCTAAAAAGATCTGGGAAGAGTGCGATATTTCACCCCTCGCATCTGACGAAGAACTGTGACATGGAGTGACTATGTCCCCAAAATTTATATGCAGAGGTCGAGAGGTTACATGTCAGACAATACCGAGCGATCACATTAAATTACTCGTGCAGTATAGTTGTAGTAGTAAGGGTCGAGCTGTAGTGGTGCAGTATAGTTGTAGTAGTGAGGGTCGAGCTGTAGTGGTGCAGTACAGTTGTAGTAGTGAGGTTCGAGCTGTAGTGGTGCAGTATAGTTGTAGTAGTGAGGGTCGAGCTGTAGTGGTACAGTACAGTTGTAGTAGTGAGGTTCGAGCTGTAGTGGTGCAGTATAGTTGTAGTAGTGAGGGTCGAGCTGTAGTGGTGCAGTATAGTTGTAGTGAGGGTCGAGCTGTAGTGGTGCAGTACAGTTGTAGTAGTGAGGTTCGAGCTGTAGTGGTGCAGTATAGTTGTAGTAGTGAGGGTCGAGCTGTAGTGGTACAGTACAGTTGTAGTAGTGAGGTTCGAGCTGTAGTGGTGCAGTATAGTTGTAGTAGTGAGGGTCGAGCTGTAGTGGTGCAGTATAGTTGTAGTGAGGGTCGAGCTGTAGTGATGCAGTACAGTTGTAGTAGTGGGGTTCGAGCTGTAGTGGGTAATGTTGGTGGATTGGCGAGGGGGTTGGGGGATCTGGTGTGACTCAAATCAAATGATTCGTTGGAGGGTTTTATTTGGGTCGGGTGCTACTAAATAGTCAATGTATATATATAGGCTGTTCACGGTAAAATGAGCACTTTTGAAAGCCCTGCTTAAGATCTACTTGTATGCAAGTTGTGTATTTTTCCGCCTTATGTAAAATTAACATTGCCACGGGCCTCATAACTTTATCCACGCGTTGGTCAGGTGAAACAGCGAAATTAATGGAAAATAAAATATTTTAAAAATCTGTTCATTTATATACTTCGAGGAATTAAAAAAAACAGAAAGCGAAAGCAATAATTTAAATGATCACAAATGGTTACCTGACACTTTTTATTTATCGTTAAGATCTCGAACTACTTTCCACCAATCATTGCCAACTTTACTGGGTGCATGTCACTCAGTTCGCCCGTTAAAATATATGCAGGTAGGAGGAGTGAATGTTTCCTAAGGATGATTTCAAAAGTGCTCACTTAATCGTGAACAGCCTTTAGTAACGGGGTTTAGTATATTGAGTGACTTAACTAAAGGATCTGTGCTCCGAAATCTTAACAAGATTTGAAACCTAAATATTTTACAAAGAAGTTTTCAATGTTTTAAATCTCTTTAATATATAAATCTATTACAATTTTTAAATTTTTTAAAGATTTTGGGCTTTTAACATTAAAAATAGTTTATAATGTTATATTTTATTATGAATTCCTAATATTTTACTTTTTAGAATTTTTTTTTATCTTCGTTCATTTTTATGTTTTTACGATGTTATTGCGGTTTTTCTCCGTTTTTCGAGTTCTATATCTCCATTGATCAAGGTCTATATCATAGATAACCAACCTGGTGATCGGAGCCTATAATGTAAACAAATATGGCCGCCTGTCCTTCTGGTCCACAAGGCTTGGCTCAGAGCCTTGACTCCGCCTTGCTGTTATGAGGACATTTTGGCTCACACATAAATTAGTCATAAGTTCACCTTGTTGATCTGAGGAATTTTTTTCTCATACAATCCTTTAATTCGCCAACTGATTTGCGAACTTTTTCTAAGAGTCTTGAGTCTGCCTTGCTAATTTGTGCATTTATACAAAAAAAAAATTATATACATTTTTGATTAATTTTTTCCCCATTTTTCTTTTAAGTTCGTAAGGAAAGGCACCGTTAAAGTAAAATAATTTATATAATTTGGTGTCAAAATGTGTATTTTTGACGGTCTTGATGTTACCACATGAAGGCCAGAACTCGCTGTGATATCACAGTCCGCAAGCCTCAATTTACTGGTTTTTGAAAGCCTTCGTGGGTGTCGAGGTTTCGGTTGACCAAACACGTGGTCCCACTGAATTACGTGGTTATTTGTTGTGAAATTAAGTGAAATACAAGATATTTTTGGGGTAAAAAGTTGAACTTCGACCAACTGCTCCTTGCTCTTCCTTCGCTATCCATTACGCTAGAAGAAGCTATTTTATTGTACTCGCACAGTTCGCAAAATCTACCATCAATGATTTCCGTTGCTTATTTATCAATACTGGGCCCCAAAATTCTGCAAACTACACTTAAAACGTTGAGCAATTAACGCCCTACGTAATATTAAAACACGTATATGATTTTCCCTATAATTGTGCATAATTCATTTTTTTGCGATACAGAGTAACGTTACCACGAAAATTTTCCCTGGGAAACTAGGACCTAGGTCATAGCTCACTTATAAGGCAACCCGGGGACAGTGAACAAAAGTTCTCCTTGTGTTAAAAAAGAGTATTATAATATGCTAAAATCTAGTGTCCGAGTAGTGGAATGATACAACCCGAAAGAAAAAACATATATACACAACTCGTTATCGCAAACACATTAACTTCATACTTATAAAGATTAACCCCCATTACCCTGTAACAGTCATGCGAAGATTCATTTAAATCAAAATGATCACTAAAGTATAAAAATAATTTTAAAAATTTAGCATTGAATTTAATATTAATATAAATGATGAAAACATTTGTGACGTTTCAATAAGTGTTTTAATATATCTTACAAGTTTTTAAAAAAGTAAATATTACTGGATATGCTATCGTGAGCTAATTTAATTATTAATTGTATATTTACTAAATATATTGATATTATTGATTAAGTTGACAGACTTGTAAAAAAATTATTTAGTATACTAGAAGAAAAATATTATTTTTAATCTATATTTCTATAAAAAATATTTAAATATATGTAATTACAGGAAAAGGTTCATTGAATATTTAAGTAAGGAAAAAAATTCATCAATTTAGAAATGTACATAAGGATATTAGTAAAATAATTATCTCCGTTAGGGCGCAATGTAATTTAAATGGATCATAAAGGGGTCGGGAAGTAGGCGCCAGGCACTGGCCAACCGCCATGTTATGACGTCACCGAACCGCCATATTGGATATGGGCGACTCTTAACCTTAATCTTTACCCCATGCTCGGTCCCTTGAATGACTTTGAAAGCAAAATTTAAAAAATCCCAAATATTTACAAAACTTTAAATAATTATAAAGAATTTTAATAACTTCAAAAAATCGTTTTAACAAATTATTTTAATATGTACATGGATGAGGTCCCGGGTTCGATGGCAGATGGATCGACTAAGCTCCCGATCGGACCGGCCCACGCCAACTAGGCCACTGCCCATCTCGTAAACCATGTTATAATTTGATGACCTTGACCTTCGACTTACTCCTTAAACGAACTTGAAACAAAAAATTTCCAAAAATCCCAAAAAATTTGAAAAATCGAAAGAAAAAAAAAGTACAATTACGCTGACTTAACCCGATTGCCAACTTGGATGCAGGCGATTTTCACCTTGATCCAAGACCTTGACCTTTGATGAATTTGAACAAAAAAAATTCCAAAATTGTTTTAAAAATTTCAAAAAGAGATTTATAAAAACTGCCAAAACTAATTTTAAATGTATAAAAATTTGATTAAAAAGTATTTTCAAAATTTATAAAAAATCTAAATAACGATTGTTTTGGCTTAGAGGGGACCGGGGAATGGACCGACCATCCACCGTGATATGACATCACTCAACCACCATTTCGAATCTATGTGATCTTGAACTTGACTTCTGACCTTATCTCGTAACCTTTTATGCTCTTAAACCCAAAATCACAAAATTCTCCAAATAAATAAAATAATTTTATATTCTAATAAAATAAAAATTATAAAAAAATTATTTTTCAAAAGTTTATTTTTAAAAATGCATTTCCAAAGGTTCCCTCAGCACCAAGTCCAGCAGAGGATTGACTCTTGTAATGTTTATCATTGGTTATTAAGTCAGTTCCCCTACAATTATTCCAACAATGTTTCTCATTTGTTGATGATTTGTGCTCGCTTAAATAAATAAATTGTTTTTTATTGGTTGATTACTCATAATCGTTCAACGCAATATTTCTCATTTGTTAATTAGTCGACAGGTTTACACAGCCCTCACCTTTGCACAATAAGTTGTATGCAGCCATCTTGTTTTTTCCATCTGTCATTTGCTTTAATTGTCAATACCTAAGTGGTGCTCATGTATTAATTATCGATTTGGACACTAGAGGAGCTTTCGATTTTGCACTATGTTGGTTGTTGATCTTGATTTTACCCCGATGATATTGAACTCAAAAATCGAGAAAAATCGCACACTTTATATTGTTAATTATTAGGTGGTCACAAGCGACCAGACTGGCTAACAATATTAATTAATGACTTACTGCACAAAAGACCGAAACGACCCAAGACTAACTCCACCGAAGACTTACTCCACCCTTAACTGAATCCGCCAAAGACTGACTACACCCAAGACTAACTCCACCCTGGATGATCCCCATGCATGATTAACTCGACCAAAGAATAACTACACCCAAGACTAACTCCCACATAAAAATAACTCCGCCCAAGACTAACTCCACCCAAGACTGGTTCCTGTCGAGACTGACTAAGCCCAACACAAACTCCTGATGATACCTGTTCTTACAAAACTGGCCAGACCAACTGACAATTATAACCCGCCATATCACCCACCTAACAAAAAAAATAGAAAATCTGAAAAAAAGTTTTGACCATAGCAAATGGTCATACTAAATTACAATTACAACTTACCAGACCAACTGACTAAACCAAACAACTAGTTGCGAAACATTCCTCAAAATATTCCCCACGTTTCATTAACTCGTCATTTTGAACATATCAATTTTAAACGGCCAGAGTAAGTCATAGTAAATCAGATCAAATCATAGTTATTCTGCTTGCACTCACATAAATGTTATCTAAAATAGGCTATCTTAACTGATTGTTAACACTACAATTAGTAAGTCTTTCAGAGAAACAGAATGGACTGTATAATAAATGGAACACACACAGTGTATACATCCATTTTATTTACTTACTATAAACATTCTATCATACTAACTATTTTGTACATTACGTCTTTACATTTCTCAAATGTTTGCAGATCATGGATAGTAGCCAGCAGTCTCATCTGATCCTGCAGTTCATCGATGATTGAAAATATCTCAACAATCTTTGAGAGATCACTGCATTTTTCAAGGTCAATCAAATATCTGAGTCAGTCAGCAAGTTCATTCGGGTCTTCGGAAAATATGTGACGAGCCTTTTTGACTTATTTTGCCTTCTTCATACCTTTTGTAGAAGGAAATTCATTGGTGAAAAGGGTGGGAACATCGAGAGAATCAAAATCCTTCTCACCAGATACTTCAACACTGTCATCATAGACATTATCATAAATGCCATCTACGTGATCGTCCTAAACTCTTCTTTCACCCGCAATATCAAGTTTGCTTTTCTTTGTAGGAGTCACATGGTCATCATCAGTATTTCGAGTTGACAGCCGTTTGATTTGATGTTAGTCGACTTTATGCGAATGACTTGCAAGTCTTGATTCCAAACATACCGGCTCTATCCTGCCACGTAGGTTCTCTCATTCTGTCATTAGTCTCATCATAATCGTCTGCGGAAACAGTACCAATCGATGCAGCAGGGTGTATTGACATCATCTGCTGGCTCCCAGTAGACGAAATCTTGCAGATATTGATATGTTCTTTCATTGTATCACCTTATAAAAACTACATGTGGTCAGTGTCGTAATGCCTCATCACACAAGTTCCCTTGTCGTCTGCGAACATTTTATTTAGTGTATTAACCAGAGGTAATGAAGCCATCAGATGCCTTAACTCAGAGAGCAAATGACATTCTACATTTCCTTGATGTGTTTATTTAAGTTGTCACATCGAGTGAACTGTCTGGAACATTTATAGCAGCTAAGAAAAGCATGACATGGGTTCTTCAAACATTCTCTCTTCTCATATTGCCGCGCATTGCAACATTTACTGAAATCCTTGCCACTTTCACAGCATTGTTTTCCATGTAGTTTTTGAGCATTCGTAGAAGGTATGCTTGTAGTCGTACAGGATATACTCGATTTCACATCGTCAGTAGCTTGCATCGTCTTCAAGCATACACGAGTTCATACACTTTACTCCTGTCCACTGACTCTTGCAGACAGACTCTGCAGACAGGCTCTTTCAGAATGATTCCTGCAGACTGATCCTTGCCTAATGAGTCCTGCAGACTGACTCCTGCCGACTGACTCCTGCAGACTGACTCCTGCCAACTGACTCCTGCAGACTGGCTCCTGCAGACCGACTCCTGCTAAATGATTCCTGCAGACTGACTCCTGGCGATGGACTCCTGCCGACTGACTCCTGCAGACTGACTCTTGCCTACTGACTCCTGCAGACTGACTCCTGCCGAGATGTTACTTATTTGCCATTTTAATAACAACTAACCTATGCGGTATAAATATATTCATTTATAAATGCCGATAATCCACCACGTTCATTAAATGTTGTGTCTGGTATCAGATATTTGTTATATGGCGCATGACCAATGTGGTTATACAAGATATTGTCCCACGAATTCTTGAGCTAAACGAACAGATGCTGGATAAGTTACCATCGATACCGCGTACTCGCGAAGATGCCCAAAATAGTCGATGTAGCGCCATCCGATCGGTACTCGAACCGACGACACACTAGCCAACATCTTCGATGCCCAGAAGCATGTCACCCCTTTGCGATGCATTTCCAAAAACATTTCCCTAACTGTTCATGCATTGTAGAATGTCACCCTCTCGAATTACTTCCCGAAACACATTGTTAATTACCCTTCTGATTGGAGCAGCGTTTCAGGTACTGCTATTTTAAGCATTTCTTCGTATTCTCACAGAAGGCCATCTGCCATACATTATAAATGTAAGAATATATGAGAGCACTCGGAGAAGACCTGCTTACTCGTTTCCTTGTCCCAGAAGGAAACAAGTATGTACCTACATTACAATATATTATTTTAGCATGCTTGTAGATGTGTATATATATATATTCATTTTTTAAATATGCTCTATACATAATTATGTATATTCCCATAATATATATTATATTTACATAAATATGACTCCTTCTGGGACGAGCGTACGAGTATGTGGGTATACTCAGAGTTCTACGTAATTTTTTTACATTTGAAATATATGGCAGGAGGACTTATGGGAGAATAAGATGGGCATAATGCGAATAAGATGCATCGCTAAGTGGTGTTTTGTTTCGGGGCATCGAAGATGCTTGCGAGTGTGTCGTCAGTTCGAGTACAGATTAGATGCTGCTACATCGACTATTATGGGCATGCTCGCGAGTGCGTGATATCCAAGGTGTTTTATCCTGAATCTGTTCGTTTAGCTCGAGAATTCGTTGGGCAATAGCTTGCAAAACATAATTGGTCAGGCACCATACAGCAAATATCTGATACGCTACATGACATTTAATGAATGCGGTGAATTACCTACATATATAGATGAATCTATTAATGCCTCATAGGTTAGTTGTTATTAAACCGGCAAATAACTAACATCTTGGTAGGAGTCAGCCTGCAGGAGTCAGTCTGCTGGAGTCAGTTGGCATGTGTCCATCAGCAGGAGTCAGTCAACAGGAGTCAGTCGGCAGGAGTAAATCGGCAGGAGTCAGTCTACAGGAATCAGCCTGCAAGAGTCGGTCTACAGGAGTCAATGTGTAAGAATCTGTCTGCAAGAATCAGTCGAGAGGAGAACATTGTATGAATTCGTGTAGGTTTGAAGACCATGCAAGCCACTGACGATGTGAAATCGAGTATGTCAATTTCGACTACATTAATACATTTAACGAATGACCAAAAATTACATGTAAACAATGCTGTTATTGTACCAAGCCTTTCAGTAAAAGTTACAATGCACAGTGACATGAGAAGAGTAACTGTTTGAAGAATCCATCTCATGATTTTCTTAGCTGCTATAGATATACCAGGCAGTTCACTCGATGTGATAACTTAAATAAACACATCAAGTATGATAGAGGTAATCTTATTTCGCCCACTAAGAAACAGCATGTGATGACTTCATTACCTCATGTTAATACACTACAAAAATGTTCGCAAATGACGAGGCAACTCGCGCGATGAAGTATGTCGACAATAACCACATACAGTTTATGCAAGGTGATATAATGAAGGAACTCATCAAGAACTGCAAGGGTTCTTCTACTGGGAGCCAGCAAGTGATGTCGCCAATACACCCTGCTGAATCGACGGGTGCGGTTTCCACAGACGATTATGACGAGACAGTTAATGCTAGTGACGGAATAAGAGACCATACGATGGATGATAGAGTCGTTATGTGTGGAATGTCAACTTGCAAGATGTTTGTGTGAAGTGGACGAACTTAAAAAAAAAAAAGAGTTGTGAGCTCTGGCTACTGATAATGACCATGTGACTCCTACATAGAAAAGTATACATGATACTGAGGACGAAACAAGAGGTGAAGACGATCATGAAGATAGCATTGATGAAAATGACTATGACATCTGTGTTGATGAAGTAACTGATGAGAAGGATGATGTTTCTCTTGACATTCGCACACATTTCACCAACGAATTTCCTTCAACGAGTGGTGTGAAGAAGACAGAAGGACTCAAGTTACATATTTCCCGAAGACCCGAACGAACTTGTTTATTGACTCAGATATTTTATTGACCTTCAAATACCCGGGGATCTCTCAAGCATTGTTGAAATATCTGCAATCATCGATGAACTGAAGGATCGGTGTTATATCAGATGAGACGGCTGGCTACTATCCATGACCTGCAAACATCTGAGAAATGTAACGATGGAATGTACATAATAATTATTGGAAAAAGATGAAATTTTTATAATAAAAGAGAAAATTAAATTTATGTATACATAGTATGTCTTTAGTTTCTTATACAGCCCCTTATGCTTCTCTGAAGACTTATTAATTAAGGGGTCCTAGCAATAAATTACAAGAGTCTGTTTTAAATAAAATTTATGGGAGTGCATGTAGAAGGAGAGCTATGATTTGATCTGAAATATTATGCCTTACTCAGATCGTTTAAAATGGGTATGTTATATATGGCAAATGAATGAAATGGGGGGGGGGGGGAGAATTTTGAGGAATGTTTCGCAACTAGTTGTTTGGCTCAGTCAGTTGGTCTTGTAAGTTGTCCTGGTAATTTAGTATGACCATTTGCTATGGTCAGCTCCGGTAGAAGTTTTTTGCGAAGATTCTGCGAAGATTTTCCGCGAAGAGGTTAGCTACGAGACTCATCAGTAGACTTTTTTGGAGATTTTCTAATATCGTTCGACTGTATAGGTGGATGGTATGGCTGGTTAGTTTTGTAGATTGGTCTAGCCGGTTTTGTAGGAACTGGTCTCGTCAGATGTTCGTCTTGGCTTTAGTCAGTCTCGTCAGAAACCAGACTTGGGTGAAATTAGACTTGAGTGGAGTTATTTTTGGGTGGATTTAGTCTTAGGTTGAGTTAGTATATTGGGTGTAGTTATTCTTGGGTGTAGTTAGTCTTGGGTATAGTTAATATTGGGTAGAGTTAGTCTTGGGTGTAGTAAGTCTTGGGTGGAGTAAGTCTTGGGTCGTTTCGGTATTGTGTGCAGTCGTTTATTAGTATTGTTAGTCAGTCGTGTCCCTTGTGACCAGCTGGTAATAGACAATTTTATGGGCTGCGATTTTTCTCAATTTTTTGAGTTCATTATAATTGGGATAAGGTCAAGGTCAACACCCAACATAGTGGCTAAATTGACAGCTCCTATGATAACGAAATCAATATTTAATACACTGGTGCCACCTAGGTGTTGGAAATTAAAGCAAATGAGAGATGTAAAAAAACTAGATGGCTGCATACCACGGAATGTGCAAAGTTGATGGAGGTGTAGGCCTGTCGACTAATTGACAAATGAAATACATTTGTGGCAGATAGAACGAGTATGAGTTTTCAACCAATAAAAACACATTAGGGTGTGAAGAGAGCACAAATAATTAACAATTGCGAATCATTGGCAGAGTGATTGGAGGGGAACCTACTAGTTAATCAATGAGAATCATTTGTGAGGGTCAGTAGTCCGTTGGACTTGGTGCTGAGGAAACCCTCAGAACTGCAAATTATTTTAATAATTTTTTAATGATTTTTAAATAATTTTTTTTAATTTTTGGAGGTTTTTAACTATTTTATATTTTTGGAAGATTCTGTAATGCTGGTTTAACGGTCTACAAGGTCATGGGATCAAGGTCAAAAGTCAAGTTCAAGGATACTTGGATACAATATGGTGGTTGTGGGACATCATATCATTGTGGCTGGACAGTTCCAGTCCCATGTCCCCTCTTAGCAAATAATTCAAAATTTAAATTTTTTATATATTTTTAAAATAAAAATTTAAATAATAGGGTAATATTTTTAGGTATATTAACCAATTTTATAATTATTTGGAATTTTTTAAACCAAATTGTTTATGTTTTGAGTTCAAAGCCATTCAAGATCAAGGTCTTGGGTCAAAGTCAAGGTCACGTGGATTCAAGGAGAACTCTGATTAAGTCAGTGCAGTTTTCACCTCGTTTTTAAATTTTTTCGAATCTCCAAATTTGTTCGGGATTTTTTTTTTTTTTTTTTTTTTTTTTCAAGGCAAAGTTAGCAATATACAGTCCTGGAATGTATTATATTTATATATATTTTTTTTCAAATTTGCCATTTTGTTTATGCAAGTAAAACGCTTTAACAGTAACTGTAGAAATGGTTACATGATAGTTATTGCAATCGGTGTAATTTTGAATGAATGTTAAAAAAAATAAAAAAATAAAAAACATACACGCACGTCTGGCCAAAATTTTACCATGAATCCCAAGTGAGGTTAATTTATTTTAAGCATGATATGAATTTCAAGTGAATTGTATTCGTCAAGATGGAAAGGAAATTAGTTCAAAGCGTAGACACTCTATACATCTGGCTGACAGTTGGTATTTGATGAGTAAATTTGGAAAAGTGTTCACTGAAAATGTTTCATTCGTAATTTCAGTTTGAACGTAATTTCAATCTGATCACTTTTAAGGCGTAGTTGGTAGGTATTATTGTTGCATTTTAGCCGAGTAATCTGTTTTCTATCCCCGGCATAGACGCTTAGGTGATTGGTGAGTCTGGCAGATGTCATTATTCTGCAACAAAATCTGTTGTTTTAGAAAATAGGTCTTAAGTTCTACTTCTAGTATATTCCTCCGCCTAAGGCAAACAAAGCCTAACTTAGTATAGAAAATTACACCAAAGAGACAACGCACCGTATTCGTTTGCACTCAGTTTAATAATATTTTTCATGAGAAATATTTCTTACTAGGCATTACCAACATACCTATCTTCACCCTGTTTTTTATTCATATATTTTACAAATAAGGTCATATAATTTATATATGAAATATAAATAAAGGCTCAGTTTAATAAAAAATAAAATTCTTATGTTAACAGATGTGTAAACCGCTTGTAATGCATTATTAAATAACCGGATACATCATACATGGGGAGAATTTTCATATGTTTGATTCAAAAAGTGTGAAGAAACCGCGAATAGACTACAGTGTGGTTTCCTCTGGGGCACATGTCTAAGTTGGCGGGCTTTGCCTTCGGTATCAATAATCAATGTCACTCACTACTACAGGTATGCAGTAATTGGATTGTTGTGTCAATATACGAAGGCCTGCCAGTCAATGCCCCCCTTCCCCATTCACCCTTCCATCCCATATGCACTTTCAATGGCTGATTCCGTACACCACACAGCACGTCACTACAGACACCAGTGGGTCACGTGGTGTTCTGCTTGTTGCTTCATTATACGTGCTCCTTGATGTGCGACCTTGAAAACACTTTCCACGATCCCTCAACACAATGGTATTATTTGCATGTAAAATATGAAAGATGAAATGTTTGTGCCATGAGCGTGTTAGGAGAATACTGCTTCCTTTGATGCGAAAGATAGTGGCGTACACACGCGTTGATAACAGCTGACTGCCGTAGCAGCAGGCAGTACTTATTTGCATTCTGACGAAAGGGATTTAACTAACGCATGTGTAGAAGTATGTATCTGAACACACGCCACAAGTAGCGAAACACCCAAGTCAGCATATTTAGTGAAGTACGCTATTTTACGACGAACAAACGTAATGCATGTATCTGTCCTATTTTCAATTATGTATTTTGTTTACACTGTAGTATCTAGTCCACAATTACATATACTAAATATTTTACTCAAAGACAATGATCAAAGATAAATAAGAAAGGGACTAGGTGGTCAAACATTCTTGCTATACGTTGTGTTTGTAGAAATTCGGTACACTGAAAAAAAAAACAAGATTATATTAAAATTTAATAATGTTTGGTGTTTACTTCACAGCATAATAATAAAGAAGTATCCTCAAATAACTTTTTTCATAGCAGCCTCATACTGTGCCTTTTGTGGCACTCGCTTCTTTGTTCAATCATTTGTGATTTGTGTTCCCTATCTGGGAACTGTTGTGTTTCATTTATGTTAGGACAAAACTCCCTGCCATCATCTAGTGCTTTATATTATTTGTATTTTGTAACGTCCTACGCGTTCCGTACACTCACCTCTTAGGAAAGAAAGTCATCCATCTACGAATTGGGATATTTTGCCGTTGTTTTCGGCATTAATAAATTCAGGCCATATTTAGAACATGCCGAGTTCCTCTTAGAAACAGACAATCAGGCATTGTCGTGGCTTTTGGCTCATCCACGACAATCGGGCGAAATTGGCCATTGGGTCGTCAGGATCTCATCTTTAAAATTTAGGGTGCAGCACATTAGAGGTTCACAAAATATAGTAGCTGATGCTCTCTCTCTCTCTCTCTCTCTCTCTCTCTCTCTCTCTCTCTCTCTGTCTCTCTTTAATGTTTGAAGATCCAAAATATAGTAAGGATACTATGACTTTTCCAAATTGCAATGTTTTATTGCATTTTCCCTTCAGCCTTTACAAATATTGAAGAGCATCAAGAGAAAGATCAGGACCTAAAAGAAATGATCACAAATCTGCAAACTGGTACTGAACAAAAGCATAAATGTTTTTGTCCAAAGGTCTTCTATGTTGTAAAGCCCAGGACAATGTAAAGCGTGTAGTGCTGCCTGCCCACCTCAAACCCATTGTTCTTTATTACTTCCACTCTTCACGGCTTGGAGCCCACCTTGGAATTAAGAAAACCATTCACGCCACCAGGAAGAATTTTGTCTGGAAAGGTATGAATGCCGAAATAACCGAGCAAGTGAAATGTTGTAAGTTGTGTGCTTTAAGCAAGCCTGCCCAAAACACACATCTAGGTTTACTTTCGTAAGATGTCGCTGAGAAACCTTTGCAAAAACTTTTCATTGATTTTTTTGGGTCTTTTCCGCGGAGTAAATTTGGAAATAACGTGTTGTTAGTTTGCGTTGATATCTTTACCAAATTCGTATGGCTAAGTCCCTTGAGAAAGAACGATGCAGCATCAATCATTCGGTCTCTGCAAAATCGTGTCTTCCAAACTTTTGGTGTGCCCACATCCATTGTGTAGTATAATAGCTCACAGTGCACCTCTAAAAATTTCAATGTTATGTGTTTTTCTTATCGCATTCGCCATATCACTCTGGCTCCATACAACCCTCCACCTTCGCATGCTAAGAGTTTCAATCGAAACCTCCGTTCGGCGCTTATGGCATTTTCATGCGACGGACCATTCAAGTTGGGATAAGAATCTCCACTGGTTGCAAATGGCGTTCAATTCTGCCAAACATGAGTCCCATGGAACTAGTCCATTCAACCTATTCTTCACTTATTTACCGAACAATCCCTCATCCAATTTGTGGCATTTGAATGATTTATTTCCGAACGACCCAAAGGACGTCCGTCAAGTCTGGGCAGCAGTCCTTAAAAATCTCAGGCGAGCTCATTCCAAGAGTTGTGTTAAATATAATACGAATAGAGTTGACAAACCTTTTCGTGTTGGGGATCTAGTGTTATCAGCAGAGCTGATGAAAAGACACTGGCGAAACTTTCCTTCTGTTGGACTGGTCCCTCTACAAGATCCAGCATTTCCTAACGCCAGTCACCGCTAGTCTTGTTGGCCCCAATTCGGGAAAATATGTAACTAGAACGCATATTTCGCATTTAAAGAAGTTCCATTGTTCTGCTTCAAAATAACTTTGTGAGTTTTTCTGTATGTCTAGGAGATGCAGACCCTAGCTGTAGGTTTTGTTTTGTGCGTAAGTTTGTTTACCAGGCTGGCCAGCCGAATATTTAGTTATGCGGGGACCTAGCCCACCCGGCATCATGCTTCTCCTGGGGAGGCCTCACATCCCTAGGAACAAATTCTCGTGACCTTGACTTGGTTTTGATCGTGGCCTGATCACCCATTTGGTTCGAGTCTTCTTGTCTGCACGTTATACAAATGTCTAAAAACCTAGGTATTAATTTTAAGTAAGTCTTCTTTATTAATTTAAGTAAATTTAGAATAGTAGATTATGTTTGATTTTTGTGGGTATTGAGTTGTAATATCTTTTGTATATTTCCCTGTGTGAATCAAAGCAATTGAACTAAACCTCTTTTGTAAAATACGTTTACACCACTGGATTGGATTGAACTATCAACATTTATGGGTGGTATTCTTTAGTTTTTTTTAATTTCCATTCCTTGTCTGGGTTATTTGCGGTTCGGATAGATAATTTAGTTGATTCTTGGGGAATCCTTACTTAATATATTCTACATAGGGTGACAACTTAGATTTCGGGCAATACTCCCTATGGCTGGGACATGTTTTGTTTTAGTGTTGTTTCCCTGTTGAGACTCCATGTCCCTTGTCTGGATTGCTGTTTTGGCTGTGGCTCACGTCGTTTGCACGTCTGTTACCGTCACCCCACTAAACTCTGGTGTCGTTTTTGAACGAGGGGACGATGAAGCTCTTTTCCGACAACTCCTATTCTGTGGTATTAAACTCTGATTTGATTCCTTTAGACAATAAGTGTAGCCAACTTCAAGAAATGATAGAAACCATTGTATCGGCACACTATCAGGAAGAAAAAAACCTGATGATTATTCTTCGTTTGAACAGAATTTTGGCTCTATGATTATCCAACTACAAGATAGTTGCAGTTCATTTAAAATGGAATTTGAAACTTTGACCTCGTTGCTCCCTTCCAGGTTGAAAAGGGTTTTAATTGGACTGGGGAAAGATTTTAAAGACAGTTTTTGGTACTCTAGATAATGATGATCTGACCCTTCTAGAATGGCGGTTAAATTCCTTAAAACATTATTAAGACGACATCTCACACAATGTTGCCAATCAAATCATTTTGACTAAAAACCTTGAGGATAAAGTAGTTATAGGCTGTTCACGGTAAAGTGATCACATTTGAAAGCCCTCTCATTTTGAATAATGGTCAAAAAAAGTTTTTTATTTTAGCCTTATACGTTAAATTCCGAGTGCGGTGGAATATACACATAGTGTTTATTACATACAAGGTAATATTTATTTTCAAGTCTGGTTAAAGAATAAAATCTGGCTGAAAGAAAAAGTAACTAGGGTTTGAAAGTGGTAACTTTGCCGTGAACGGCCTATAATACAACAGTTTACATCAGGAAATTGTGTGAATTGTATTTGGACCACTACAACACCTTATTTCGCAACATATCTTTTTCTCTTCATGACACACTGGACGGCATGATTGTTTTAAGTTACCACGTAGATTTGAATGAGGTGTTGCTTAGGATAAGTGAAGCCCTTACAAATGAAAATTTAGAAATTTTGATCTTCGCCAGGCCATCGCGATCAGTGTTCATGGCAAACTCAGTACAACTTTACTAAGTGCAAGTTATTTTTTAATATTTTGAAACATATATAACAATTTCCCACTCAGTCTCTATACATGCTAGCGCCAGTCATTCCTGAAAATTTGTACGTATTTTACGGTTTAAGTAATGTCCAGGCAGTGATTTACCACTCTACCCTAAATGTTGTCATTAATGTCTCACTGGCCTACAAGGATAGCTTATTTGAAACGTATCATGTGTTCCCCAATGCCTTTTCTTTTTACAAAACTGAATAAGAACTTATTGTTCTATGTGCAGGAATATCTCATTGTAAGTCTAGATGTTAACCATCGATCACTTAGTAACTGCAAAACCCACAGAGTTGCTCTTTGTCCTTCTGTTTTTCCTTTTTTTTTTTTTTTTTTTACTCTCACGTGAATAATTGCGAATTTCATTAATTTTTTGGAAGACCATATTTTTAATTCTGTGATAAGCCAGTGATCAACTTAAAACTTCCCTTTTTGCGCAAAACCGACTCACAATGTTTATTTGTCTCAAATTTCACTGTTGATGTCACCTTTGTATGTAGGTCTCCTTCAGAGACGTTTTCGCCTTTCACGTTAGCATTATATGGCTCAGGTTTTATTACCAATGCGTCTCACTGTGACATTACCAGCCCATTATTCAGAACCTCTGGTGCAATCAACCATACTCTCCACTATAATCTGTCTTTGCCAATCGTTCATGTGCCAATTTTTGTAGGTAAGTTGTCCCATGTTAATGCTTTCGATTTTCCCAATCTCACTATGAATGATTCTCTTGTGAAAGTATTGGATACCCTTCTTGCCGCCAATCCTCTAGAAACCAATTTTCAAGATGTTGTAAGTCTCATACGCCCTCTCCCTTTACCAACTCCTACTTACCCCAATTACATTGCCATTATCATTTCTAGTGTTGGTGTGTTTTACTGCCTGTGTGACAATGTGTTTTGGTTAAAATCCAAATAGTCTTTCAATACCAACCCCGCCGCTTTCGGCCCAACCAGTTTCGGATCCCGAAGGCTGTGTTATGGTCCTCGTAGCTATCATTTCAACCTCCTCTCAAAGTTAAAAAGAAAAAGAAAGTTTTTTTTTTTTTAGTGGTTTCGTAGCATTTGGTGTGTGCCAGGGTTTGGTTGTAGCTCTGGATCCCTTGGCCACGTTAAAAGGGGGGAGTGTGTGCCGTTTGTGGCACTCGCTTCTGTGTTGAATCATTTATAATTTGTGTTCCCTTTCTCGGAACTGTTGTGTTTCATTTAGGTTAGGACAAAACTCCCTGCCATCATCTAGAGCTTTATATATAATTATTTATAATTGTGGTTGGGTTTCAGTTTCGCCAACCATCGTGTCAGTTTGGTTCACATTTGTTACTTGATTTGTATAATCTTACATATTTTGTTAGAGTTTTGACATTAAATATACCTTTTTTTCACTGAAAAATAATTTGTTCGGCCTGAATTTATGTTCAAAGAAAGGTCCGTGTAATTACCAAGTAGTTACCTGCCTTACAATGCGTGGTTGAGTGTTTTACCGGCCTAGCAGCACCAAGGATGAAGCTGCCTGGCTGATTCCTTCCCTACTTCGGCAGATTACCCATGTGACAGAGGGAATTTTGTTGAGATGGATCTTCGCCTCGACTAACTTCTTCCAGGCCATAATTTTTTTATATTTAGTGTGTGCATACTGAAGAACGAGGCCAATATGGCCGATTCACTTTAACGATGTATTCTGCTCCAATTTAGTGTTACCTCTCTTTCGTAAACTGAAAAAGTGAACTGTAAAAGTTGAGCTCCGAAAAATTCACTAGTATAACCTTCGTTATACAACATTTCACATTATATAAATTAAAAATTATGACAAAAAATTAAAGAAATATTATTGTCACTCGCCGGCATTTCTCTCATGTTGTAATTTAACTTAACTGTCGGCAAAATGTGTTGCTGTTAAACAAGTAGGTAACTGGGATCTCCACATAAAAATAGTTATTTAGTTAAATATATTGATATTATTTGAGATTAAAAAAAACAGCATAAAGGAAGTAATTTTATTATAAAACTATTAATTTTGTGGAGTGTTGTTAAAGTTTGTGTATTCAGTGTTTATACCATGAAAACAATAAATGAGTGTTATCTACCTGAGACGGGTTAAAATAATTTAATATTGTGTAACCCTTTGATATTTATGACCAGTAAATTAAATTTACTATTGAACCATACTACCCTGCCTTTTCTAGGTTGAACCAAAGTCATAAATTTGTATTATTTTGAACTTTCTAATTTTAATTGTAGTGCATGTGACGATGAGCAGCAGTTCAGCCATCTCTATTATACTTTTATGTAGTAATGCACACCAAGCACAACTAGATCCATGGAGCTTCCTGTTTGAGTGTGTTTGGGTACTCGAGTCACTGTAGCTCTTATAGGCTGTGAGTGAATTGGGCGCAATTACCGCCACAATACCTTTCTCACAGAACATATTTCAACACATTTGTGCCATGTACACTTGTATTTCAGCAATTGTAGATACTATGTTTGGATTGATTCCAACATAATAGGGATCAGAAACATTTATATTTATATTTAAATGCAAACGATTGTATGTTGTAGCAACTGCAAAAATGTTATTTCCGTTCAAAATTCTTAGGGTCCGAATTTTTTCATTTGAGTTAAAAGAGGTTACATTTAAGATGAGAATCGATATAAGCTTTTCTCATCGATAATTATTTAAACCATTACATTTGGACATATGAAAACACATTCACACTGAAAACTCATTCTTACTAATCAGATGGTCTTTAATTTTTCGTATTTTCCGGTGGTTATGAGTTCTGTAGTTTGAAGTGAAGTAATTTTCCCAAATTTAGTTACTTAGTAATTTCTAGTCCTAAAATTTCGGAACGAAAAGAGATGTACAATATTTTAAAACCTAAGATTTCAATGTTTATGTAAATTGGTTTGGACAGGACCAATTTGTCGGGTGCAGCAAAAAGGTTGAGTCACAGCCATGTACAGATAAAGACATAATAAGGTAATGAGCTGGTCTTACAATCTTTTATTATATCCACAGTAAATGAACTTGAAAGACACTATGGACCATGTGCATAGTTGTATGTAGTAAGTTATAAAGTCCAACTCATACTTAAATGCTATTTTAATAATTTCAATGCAAAATGTTTACTTAACTATTTACTGGCCGTAAAATGCTGTCCAAAAATTTAGTATCTCAAGTAGGTGTCATAGTTGTCTCTATCGCAAAGCATATGGCGTTGAGCGTTATACCATATGAGACGAAAGTGTATACAGATGCAAGTGCGATGCGTTGCAGGCAACTAAAAAGAAGCTACAGCTCTCCAAGCGGAACGGCTGGGAAATATCATCCACTATGCACGTGCAAGGAAGTTGCAAATCGTGACATTTGTGTTTATAATTTATTTGCATTCATACAACAGTGTTTGTCTTATATGGCGCTCAGAGCTCAGGCACCTAAATCAATAAGCACTGACACACTTCTGGGTTTCTACAGCGAAATAGACAAAAATTCACACATATAAATGGGACAATTTATTTGTAAAAGATCTCTCAAATCCTCGATGTTAAGAGCCGCCTAAATCTCACAATATTTATGAAAGGAAATTATAAAATCACTCAGAAAAACATTAACAATCCACTGACCCTAGCACTAAGCAGAGCACAATAACACTCGTAAGCCAGCATTAGAAAAAAGGGCGGCAAGATGAGAACAATAATATCCATACTGACGAACATGGTGGCTCAGTGGTAAAAGTTCTGACTCCAATCAGGACGACATGTGTTCAATTCCCGGTCCGGTATTCCTGATTTTGTTTTACCATGGGTTGGCAAAATTCACTCGAGGCGATGCTGGGATGGTTCCTAAATCCAGGCCCTGGCCGATTGCTTTCCCATTCTTGTTTCTCTGAGCGATTTGCAGCGTCTTTAATGACAGCGCTGCCGACGAGATGCTAAGCCCTACCTGTCTATTTAACTTCCTTCATACTCTAAAGAATGTGCTGTTTTCAATTCTAAAGAAAATAATTTAAAAAGGTGTCTAGGTGAGAGTACTTTAGGAGAATAGTGCACGAAAACAGTATATTTACGCGATTTTCGTTATAAGACGTTTTCCAAAGTGTTTATTGACATTTTTGGCTCGACAAGCCGTAAATAATAATTTTCATTACCTTTTTACGTTGTAAGATTTTCACTGTCTTCATTATTCTCGGAGCACTGATGGAAGAAGTGAAAGGATTATTATTATTATTTTTTTTTAAATCTTCAATCAGAGCTCCGAGAATAACGAACGCAGGGAATTTTTATCCATGTAATAAGATGTTCAAAATTGTAATTTACGTCTTGTCAAACCAAATATTTGGAAAAAAAAACCCTGCACAACAAATTGTGACAAAAATTATATAAGTATACGATTTTCGTGCACCATTCTCCTTAACACTTGAGAGTGCTCGCGAGATCAATTCGCGACGTGGACATACAGATGCTGTTTGTGTGAATTGGAATGTGTCATGGAAGCGGACACACCGCATTGCAACTCTCAACTACTCGCAACTGTACGCAACCGGGACGAGATAGTGAGAGTACTCTCAGATAGTAGGCATGGCGTTTATGGCTGAAAAATGCACTAAAAATGTTTCGCGAGGAAGTTGCGAAACTGATATCTATTTTTCGAAGAAACGCCGATGTAGTGGGGCGTCATGTTGACCGACTATCGGAGATATGTCAAAAAACACAGTTGTCGGGAATAACTGCAGCATTTGAAGAGACATAAGTAAACTAAATTATTTGCGAAATCAGGAATACAACACCCATGCACCCGTAGTATAAGTTAAAGCTGTAACGTTCAAGCATTTTTTAGCCTACTTTCCGAAGAAAGAAAGGCTTATGAGATCACTTTCCTGTCTGTGGGTCTGCCTGTGTGTGTGTGTGTGTGGATCTGTGTCTGTGGCTGTGCGTATGTGTCCCCCGAAAATTCAATTTTTGAACGCGTGAACCGAATTTCACCAAACTCGTTACACAAATAGCACTTAGTAAGGGCACCTGACATTTGTAGTTTTCGACCACGCTGGGACCTTACTTTCAAGATGGCGTACATTCAAAATTTTAGGGCGATGTGTCATATCTCGGAAACCATTTAACCTATTTCAACCAAATTTTGTATGCTGACAGCGCAAGTTGTAAGCATTTAATTCATAGGTGAATATAGTTTTGGCCAGCCATTTTGGAAGATAGCTTCACATGAAAAAATAGAGCCTTGTCATTATATCTCGAAAAATACTTAACCAATTTTCTTCAAATTTGCCAAGTAAGTAATACTATAAAGGGCTAAATAAATACATATATATGAAGTTTATTAAGCGCTTATTTTTAAAATGGCGGCTAGACAAAATTTTAAGTTTATTTGGTATACCTACAATATCATTTGACCAATTCGGACCGAATTTTGTACGCTGACAGTATCTATTACATGTATCAGAGAAGCCACAAACAGCCAATTTTGTCTGACATTTTGTTAGGTAGTGCTACTAAAATTAATTAAATTACTGTGTTATTTCTTGGGAAATAATTGACAAATACCTTCCGAATTTGGCAATCAAGTAGTACTGCCGCAGTCGATATATACAAATATGTTTCAAGTATTCCAGACCCTTATTTTCAACATGCCTGCCATCTAGCTATTTTATCAGAGTATGCTATATCTTCGAAAACATTTAATCAATTCCAACTTAACTTTGTATGCTGGGACTATATTATATAACAAACATCAATTGTGTCTATACGGAGCATCTTTTGTCCTCCATTTCGTAAAATAGTGCCACGAATAATTTATGTTTTAATGTCATATCTCGATAAACAATTTTCCGTTTTCTACCAAATATGGCAAACAAGTAGTCCTGCGGTAGGTAATTTTAACTGATATGTTTTAGGTATGCTAAATATTTATTTTCAAATGGCGTTCATATAGCTATTTTAGTTTTCTATGTTATATAGTCGAAACTATGTAATTAATTCCAATAAAACTCTGTATGATGCCTGTATATATTATAACAATCAAATCTGTACACAAAAAAAAACACTTTTGAGAGCCATTTCATAAAAAAGTATCACTTGAAAAATAAAAATTATATTATCTCCGAAAAACAACCGATTTCTGCAAAATTTGGCTAACAATTAGCACTATTGCAGGCTAAGCAAACAAATAAATTTTTAAAACGGCGGTAATATAAACATATTAGCTTCAAATTATTTATCTACAAAATTACGAAACCAATCTCAACTTAACTTTGCACCCTGACAGTGTCAGTTATATCCATCCAAATTGTGTATGCATAGTCTAATTTCTCCATCATTTTGTAAGATAACTCCACATAAAATAATATAGCTTTTATGCCGTATACCGGGAAACAATCAACCAATTTATTTCAAATTTGCAAAACTACTCATTTGTAAAACTACAAGGTCCGTGTTTGTAATAGACCTTAGGAAATGTTTCTACTATTATCACACGTTTCAACGAGTTTCGGCAATATGGCGGACACTCGACAACGTAAAACCGTATATAGCTGTTTGTGCAAAAATTATTGGTGATTTAAACTGTAGCTGCGTGCAAAAAGAAATATATTGCAAGTCTGAATTACTTAAAATACTTAATACAACAGTATTATTCATGATTTATTAGTGTTTCCTAGCTACACAGCACTCTTAAATCGGCTCTTCATACCCCGCTGTTAAGAATCGTCCAAATCTCGTAACTCAACAACCGAACTCTTAACAAGAAATAAACGTACCTATTTTTCTTAACCTTATAAGTTCAGTATAATTTTGTATGTTCTTTAACATATATTTACAAGCAAAATAAGTATAAACGTCGTAAGTCAAGTTGGTCTTCTGGTTAAAGGTGCAGGCTAATACTGCAAGGGTGTGTGTTCTGATCCTGTGTTGACGGGGTCTTATTTCTTTTTCGTTAATTATATTTTTATTATTATTTTTAATTTGTTTTCTGTTATTAATTCATAACCTTTGTTTCCTAGACGAAAATAAAAGGATTTTTTTTTGTGTACACTTCTCAATAATGTCAGTTCTAATAAAACAAGTTATAATTTCTAATAATGCTTTGCAAATTTTACAAGAAAACTCTTTGTAGTTTTACAAAGGATTTCCTTGGCGATTGGGTTTCCAAGGATTTTCCTTGTAAAAGAAAAAAATAGAGTGTAGTACTGTGGCAGGCTATATTACATTTATATATTTTAAGTATGTAAATCTCTTATTTTCTGAATGGCACATATACAAAAAAATTATCTTCTAGTGGTATATCTACTAAACTATAATTTAAATTGAACTTTGTTTATTGTAACAATGGCAATAATCTAATGCGCTAGTATATAAACATTTTGCCCTCCATTTGTAAAGATCGTCACATGATCAATGGAGGTTTAATTCCATATCTCGAGGAATAATTAACTGATATGCATACAGAGATCCTCCTTTACTGGATTTTTTGCAAAGTAGTGTAAACTAAGTAAACTAAACATTTTGCCATATTTGCGGAATAATTCGACTAATTTACACAATATTTTACACGCGTGCATAAGGTTAAGTAAAGTTACATGATTTAAATCGGGCCAGACAATGATTTTAAAAATGGCGGCCATATAAATATGTATATATATTTGACATACCTGTTTAACAATTTAATCACTTCATTCAAAGTTTTTATGCTGACATTGTTAATTACAAATATCGTACACGGAGCCCCTTTTTAAGCAATTTTGTATGATAGTCCCATCTAATAAAATAAGGTTTTTATGTTATGCCATATCTCGGATACCAATATACCGATTTCCACTAAATTTATCATACAAGTAGCGTAATGACAGACCATCTAAACTTAAGTGTTTTAGTGACTCAGACACATATTTTCAAAATGGTCGCCGAATAAATGTTTCATGTTAGTGAACCCTATCATTCAAAACATTAGACTGATCACATCCAAAGTTGATGCTCCTAATACTACCTCCGTGATGCAGTTGATTGCAAGGTAGCTTCATTTTACGAGTTTTTCTGAAATCGAAACCCGGTAAGTCACTCCTATATTTTAATTGCCTTTGTACAGTTCAACAGATTTCTTGTTTCCTCTCTAATGATATTCTGTCAATGAGACTTCAACGACTACCTGCCATCTAAGCCTTCAAGAACTTCACTAAAATGTATTTGCACTAATGTAGAGGAAAGTACTCTCATTATTTATCAGTAAACTCTTGTTTTGTTTTGAGATACACTTTCACTAGTTACTCTACTAGTCTTCTCAACTCTACTAACCTAGAGCATGCTCCCAAACACTCTATCTCCTGTAGCATTCTATTTAATTTATTTAAATTTAATGCATGCAATAATTTTTTTAATTTTTACTTCTCTGACGTAAGGGTTTTTACCTCTCTCTCGACGGTTTTTCCCTTGCTCTTCATTGTTAAGACTAGCTTCAAGTAAACTTAGAGAGGTAGTCATGGCCCCAAAAAGCAGGTCATGGGTGCCCAATCCCTCTTTGCCGCGATGCATGTCTCCTTGCATGATTTTCCTTCCTAGAAGGCGTAAGGGGTTAGCCCTGAGACGCAATAAAATCCCGCTCTACCTTCGGGACTTAACTTCACATAACACTTAGAATAAGGTGGTTTACAAGAAAAGTTCACTAGTTACACAGTTGCACCATACATATGTTGATATTCAAGGCTGGCCAGGAACTAGTAAAAATAGTGGGGTAAACATTTAATGGGATATACTTCCCGTCTTTGATTTACCTATATTCTGCCATAGTATAATTTCCAGGATCAATATTTCTAAACCAAGTCTGTCAAAGCACAGGAAATATCTTAACAGTTATTTTGAAATCCAGATTATTTTTCCCACGTGATTCGTTTCACACCTGTAAGAGTAATTTTTATTAGCCATTGCCAACAAATAGCTGCTCTCTCTGTTTTTAATTAGTATTTTATACGAAATAAATATTACAAATTATAGCAAACACTAAGGCAAAGTTTCATTTATTCGAGAATTCAGTACTTTGAAGTTAATCACAGTGATATATATTTGTGGTATACAAGTTATTCGAAAAACAGGATGACATGTTACGCATAGGGGGATTTTTCAAAGGTTAGTTTCAAAACGCCCGAAGAAACCGTTAATGGACTATAGTAAAAAAAATAGTTATTGTGCAAAATCTTATTAATCTGAGCGCGCACGAATGCGGTGCGCTGTCTCTTTGGTGTAATATTCTAGATTCGGATCAGCTTTGTTTGCAAGATCGGAGGAATATCCTGAAAGTAGAACTTCAGAAGGGCTTCATAAAAGTTTGAAGTAACCGTGAATGGCATATAAGCATGGTTCTTAATGCACCTCTGAAAATATCAAATGCTGCAAGAAACAAAATTATCTCTGTTCAGATGTGTATAGATAAAGTACGTATTAAGATAACGAGAGAAGTCAATCGCTTCCTTGTTCGCAAATTTAGATCAAATAGGAGATAAGAAAACGACCTGTCATATCTCAGCGCTCTTTAGGGTCGTGTACCATGTGTCTAGAGGTAGAAATTTAATTTCACTCGCCGCAGTGTTTGCTTTTTTAGCCTACTATAAAACTGAGTGTTAGTTGCGAGCCCGCGTTAGGAACGGGAGTAAGAGCTGGGCCCCATATGCCTACAGGGGAAGGAAACCATGCAAGGAGACATACACCGCGGCAGTAAGGAACTGGGTTGCCACGTCCTCGTCTTGGCTATGACAACCTCCCTGAGTGTACGTATACATAAACTACTATAACTAAGAAGAACAAGGGATAAACCAGCATAGGCGCCGTGAAAACCATCTCGGCAGGAAACAATTCAAACTTGCTGCATGCATAAATAGAAAATGCTACACTAGACACATAGGTGGGAACCGTGATCTCTATAAGGGGATAGACAGAAAGACAAGTACACTCTAAGAAATTATTTGCAGAATTGCCATATCAGTGTATACGCACAGTGACAAAGCGCGAATAGTAAAATATTTTCCCATACATCTATGGTAACATTCCTAAATTTACTCAGGAAAGAATCAACTGCATAGGAAAAGTGCCAACTTTGTATAGTAGCGGTGCTAAAAATTCTCATATTTTCAGCCTGATACATAGTACTAATTCCATACACTGTGTAGGTTAAAAACTTACATTACAGTTTATTATTTTTGTAGAGTGTAGAGAAGGGCGGGGACTCGCCGCAGCGTATGTGGTGGTGGGGATGCGATCAGAAGGTAGGCTGCGTCTCGGAGAGTAGTAGGTACACGCGCGTACTCTGACGGCTCGTTACGGCGACGTTTCAGCGGCAAACACGGAGTTTTACATGCCACCGTCTGTGGGGGTGGGAGAGCCTAATGAGCTCTCGCCGCACGCACTTGCCGGGAGATATATTACAAGACCGAGCACCAAGGAGCACAAAAGCGATCTATTTCCAGCTCCGGTTAGTTCCCCCGCGAGTCACTTATGGCGCTCGTGTAGGCGCCGGGGCACAGGCCTAGCGCCACTAATGGCGACCATTACTTACTACGGCTATATTTCGCGGCTAGAAATATTTATGAACACTGAGACGTCGTGTGTGTAGTCTATCCACAGTTTCTTCACGTTTTTATTAAATCGAACCGTTGAAAAATACCCCACGTATGAAGTTGGCAACGATGGAGGGGAAAGTTGTTTCATATATTAACGTCGAACAAAAAGTGTTAGGTAACCATTTGTGATAACTTAAATTATATCTCTCGTTTTCTGTATTATTTAATACATCGAAGTGTAAAAACTAGCAGATTTGTACAATATTTACTTTGTTAATAATGTCACAGTTTCACTTGACCGACACGTGAATAAAGCGATGAGGTCCATGGTAACGTTAATTTTACATAAGGCGGAAGGATACACAATGCGCATACAAGTAGATCGTTATCAGGGCTTTCAAAAGTGCTCATTTTACAGTGAACAGCCTATAGTAATACATATAACTTTTATGGACAGTATTACTATGACACTGAATGCGCACGAATGTGGTGTGCTGTCACTTTGGTGTTATTTTCTCGACACTGTAAAGGCGCCCGCCTACAAGGCGCCTGAGCAGCGTTATGGAGAATTTCAAGAATCATTTTTCGCACGAAACTACTAAATGTGCGTCCACTGTGCTGAGCTAAGAAAAAAACACAAACATCAGACAAAGGCTGTTGATCGCTTACAAGTCGTCACGCGCATTAGAAAGGCCATTTCAGACCACTCCAAAATGGCGAAAATACGGCTTTTTCTAAATTTTGTATCTCAAAATATACGTTTCAGATACATACAAAGCTACTCAAGGGCCATGCAGTAGACCTTCCTACAGACTTTACACCAATAAAATATTAGAGTCGCCGCTGAAAGTCCCATAGTTACACGGAGTGCGACTAGAACACTGCATGCCAGTTCAGAGCCTTGCGCTTAGCGGCGATGTTGCACTTGATGTGCGTGGTAGTGTCGCACTTATCGCTCCCGCGCTTCTCAGCCTCAAACGCGGGGTAAAAATCTCCAGGTAGGCGGGGACCTTAAACTTTGTTTGCGTAAGGCAGAGGAATGCCCTGGACTATACACACTGTTAAATGCGCCCAGACTTTACCAGATTTGCGAGGGCTGGTGGCTTTATTACTTTTCAATCTGCAGGATATTTTGTTCAACACTTTATTTTTTTCAATCGGAAATAAAATTTCGCCTCGGAAAGCATTAACTAAATAGTTTTTGTCACCACTAGCAAATATCTTCTCTTCCCTCATTGAAATGCTACTCATAATCTTACTTGTTAAAACAAGCTGGGAAAATGTGAAACCGTAAATTCATACAATTTTTTTCCCTTACAATACGATTGACTAAAGATGGCATACGATTATACTCAGTCTGTGTAGTGCCTTACTCTCCCTCCATTACTCTATATATATATATATATATATATATATATATATATATATATATATATATATATATATAATATATATATATATTGTTTTGGCCGGATGCCACTCATGCCAACGCACAAGACACCTGTAAGAATGTAATCAACGATAACCAAGAGTTATAACTAATGCAGACATAGTGTCTCTTCGGCTTAAACAGTTTTATCAAACGGGTCGAAACAAACAGGGACAATCACCTCACCCCAAATTAATACTTTTAATTTTACACATTTTTATGTCCGCACAATCGCTTGATGATAGAAAAAAAAAATTAAAAACTAAATAAATTTTTTTAAATTTGTTTATACTACTACAAGAGACAATACACAGTTATTTCTTTCGCGTGACTTCCGTACAGAGCTGCCATCTATCGAGCCACCGTCGAACCTCCACTCTGAAGTCCTCTCATCCACAAACACCGTCACGCTAAGTTCTTCTGCAGCCGCCGTCTGCGACGGTTCGGAGTTTTAGGTATGGGCGTCGGGGCTCGACGTCGCTATGTGCGTGTGTGTGCAATCTGGATTTTTGGCAAGTTATCTGAACTTTCCATTTTATGGCATTTTTGTATTATTAACATTTTATGCTGTCGTGTTTCTTCACGATGTGTTCGTCGCTGTTTGATAATTAATGTACATCTGGCTAAACGGGCCACAGAGCTCGTGCGCAAGAACGCCGATCACTGCACGAAGTTGCTCCGACTCCCTATAGACTAAACATGAGGTAGACCGTTTATTTGTCTCCTCTGCATTGTAATGAACTGATCAGGTCTTAGCTGGAAGGCTTGCCTGATCACACCTGCAAACATTTATACAGGACACAAGCCGTGGCTGCGGAAATAACCTTGCGAAATACAAAGCAGAAACCCCCTCCACCGATCAATGAACGGGACCGTAATCTTATACAACGGGCCCGATATAGAACAGTGCAACCTTAAGAACGGCGTATTTATCTTCGGAGCATCGGACCAAGAGGACGTCTGGAGATGGATGTTTCCGGCCGTCGCTAACCATTGCTGCCTTAATCAGCCTACCGCAACAGGAATAAGGTGGGAATTATCCATTTAGCTTTTATATGGCGTGGTCTGTTATTATAATTAGCTCACGTCCAGGTGTTTATTTTAAATCTCCCCAAAGCAATGTTTGTAATTAAAACAGTTATTGTGTGTATATTTTTAAGTTCAATAAATCCTCATCTTATGCTGTTGTGCTAACCCAACTTAGCTATTATGTTTTACGCCACTATAGCCTCTTTAGGTTATGAAAGAATTGTAAATTATTTCATAACAGTATGAATACAACATTTACCTACCCCAAGGAACACAACTGTCAACTCTGATGAACGTGTATGGTCATATCACAAGAACTTTTATGTGGACAAGATACGTTTATCAATTTGAATTTAATCCAACTGCATAATAACTGATTAGAGGAAGTATACGAAGATATCAAGGTGCTTGTTTACTAAAGAGTGCTCTAACCTCAAATCCAGTACACGCCGTTTTTACTTGACGTGTTGACAGAAAAGTAGTTCAATGTTGGGACACAAAGACTGGTTGTGCGCAGCCAGTGAGATCGGCCTAACTCATATTTATGCGACAAACACCGACGTACAAGTATCTCTGTCAGTGTGGCACCGCCACTGAGGTTTTCTGGATGATTCCGCATTCACACGTACCGCAGATGATCGAATTCAGTGCCCAGAGGTTTCTCGACAGAAGAAGACAATTCCCGACATCCTTGAGGGGGCTGCCTCGTTCGTCCGATATACCCTGATGTTGTGCAGGTTTCATTTTCGTGTACGACAAGTTGCAGCTCACAGACTTGCAGGCAAACTTTCGGCGAGTAACTTTAATGGAATGTACAGCTTGTTTAGGAAACATGTGTACAAACTCGGGCACGTGATTCGTGACCGGAAAAGAGGAAGATTGACACAGGACACCCATGGTCCATCTCAATTAATAAGGACTGTAGAAGTCCCTAAAACCGGAGGGTGACAAGCATATTACGTGGGATATTATGCAAGGTACTTGCATTAGAGGAACACAAATTGGTGTACGGATTAAGTAAACCAACCTATTGGATAAATGGAATGTATGGTCCGCCGTACTCACCCCCATCATGAAAATAATAAGGGTTGGCACCTTTTGATAGCATGCAACAAATACACCGTGAGGTTAAAATGATTGTGGATACCATTAGAAGAAGCAGGACGTCGTAATTAGCAAATAAGCCGCTCTCCCTTAGTCGCGACTCCCTAGGACCCACCGTTTCCGTTTAAAATGCAAATAAGGGTACAGTGGTAGCAGAGCCATGGCCTGGCAAGTAGGCCACACGTACTGCACCAGGCTTAGAATACATGTTGGTGGTATGATGCACGATGTTACACATCGTGCCGGACAATGCAGCTGGTCAGCGGGTTTTCTCTGGGATCTTTCGTTAGCCCCACCCTTTCATTCCCGAACTGCTCCATACTTACCTCAATCACCCTCATCGGCTCTCAAGACCTCACTGTTACGAACCACCAAGATCTCTTCACTAATTCGGCAGAGTATCCCTGCTGAATTCCTCAAGGTGCAGGATGGGTTGCCTACTCACTAGGCCATTATATTGCTACCACTGTACCCTTCGTTTGAGATTTAACCGGAAACAGTGGGTTCTAGATATTAGCAACTTATGGTACTTATTTGCTCATTATGACGTCCTGCTTCATCCAGTGGTATCCACATTCACTTTTACCTCATGTTGTAAATGTTGGATGCAATCAGAGGGTGCCAACCCATTCTATTTACATGATGGGGATGTGAAAGCCAGACCATGCCTTCCTTTTATCCAAGAAGGGCATCGGACATCGGATTCGGATTCGCCCGGCCGCAATCTTGTTACGCCACCGTCCGTCATCTTGGATTTCTTTGACCGTGACCTTGACCTTTGACCCAGGACCTTCACTTTTTCCCAAAAAATTATAAGAAATTATTAATTAAAAACCAATTTTAAAATTTATAAAACAATTATTATTAACAAATTTAATTTAAAAATCATAGAATTTTTTTTAAAACCGTTTAAAAATTTATTTTCGTAAAATTCTATGTAAAAAATGTCTTTAATAAAAAGCAATTTTCCTGTAGTTCGTGGAACTTAGAATTATTCCATGGAAGTAGGAAGAGAACATAAAATATTTCAGGTGGTTGTGGGCACTATCAAATTTTACATGAATGACGGAAGAGAACTTAGAAATGTCCTCTCGTGTGCTTGCAGGACTTCGAATAATTTACATGAAGAATGTCGAGGGACTGAGCTGAAATTCCCTTGCATGTTGAGACTTAGAATTTATCGTGGTGGGGGGGAGGGGGGGGGGGGGGTTAAATTTTTAGCATGTGGCGACTGAATAGGAACTTAGTTTATTTTGCTCGCAGGAATTACAGTGAAGTTTACTTTTTTTTCGGAATATTGCCCGGACAGTAGTTATAAGTTTTGGATTAAAAATCGGCTGGCTGAGTCGGAGCTATGCGTTGATCCTGGTGTAACCTTTGATTGTGGAGTTGTCGAGTGGTAGTTGGGAACTTTCCGGATCTCGAGAATGGTCCGTCATTCTTCAGCTTTGAGCGGCTTTGTGGAGGAAGTCGCCGATGTTATGTGATCGGGATGTGTTTTGTCATCAAAGTTGGGAAGAAGGGGATGTGGTCGAAGTATGAGAGAATGATTGCGGACTACATGTGGTGTTGTACACTGTTAAAAATAAAAGTTCCTTCATTTTACGGAAAAGTGCTTGTAAAAATTTATCCAGAAATGTCTGTAAACTCTTCGTAAAATTACGAAAACATTGATTTTCAGAAACAGACTTTCCGTAAATTTCACGGAACTTCTCAGTTAATTTTCATGTTAGTTTTCTTTTTTCCATTTAAAATAAAAAGAGATAATGAAAATTGCTTTAATTTTCGTTATGTGTGTATTCTACTGTGTATAAAATGATATTAAAAAGTTAAAATATTTTGTACTTAAGCGAGGTTTGAACCCGAGTCAAAAAACTTCCAGTTTACGGCTCTAACCATTCACCTACAACTGGCAATTGGAAAGTACGGTATAAATTTTATATTTCTATTCGAAGGAAAAAAAAAAGCAAAAATTCGGTTTCTATTAAATTTTGTGTATTTTTAGTATTGTAAAATGTTTAAAAGAATAAGTCATAGTCTTGTGGATAACCTTAACTGCCGCAGAAATGATAATTTTCTTGTTGCAGTGCCGAAGAAAGCTTATTGTAGAATCGACATTGTACGTCCCCGTAACTCGAAGCCAAAGGGAATACGGAGACTTTCCTTATTTTGTATCTGCGGACTTAACTCCGTTTTTCGTCATTGCTGATTGCCTTTCCGTATATACACTATACATTTCCGTAAAACATTCCGTAAATATACGGAAATGTTTAACAGTGTAGGTTACCGGATAAGATTGCATGTAGGATTGGAGAAGAGGAGAAGACTGTGTGGCATGGAATGTGTGATGCATGGTTTGTCATGAATGAATGATAGACGAGAGCAAACCGCCACTTCTAGTGTTATGGTGTGGCGATTCTGAATGAGTGGTGTGTGCTGCTGAAATTGATGGATGGATGGGTCTTGGACTGTGAGTTGAGTTGATTTTGAAGATTGAGATTGCTGAGGCCAATATTTGTGATAATTGCTAGTTGCGCTCATGATACCATATGTGGGTTCGACCTTCTCGACGAATTATGTGGTTAGGATTTAATATTGTGAATGAAGGAGTTTTTTGAATGCCTTGTGGGATAAATATATATTGAGAGTATCTAAAGAAATATATTTGAGTATGAGTGGAATATGGTACAGGTTTTGAAGTAATGTATTTTATGAGTGTAGTAATTGATTTTATGAATTTTATTGGGAGTTGTGAACTTAAATGAAGTTGTTATATTGAGATATAGGAATTACAATGTCCACATTGAATAATTGTGTTACATTTTCTTTAGAGTTAAATGTAGCAATAAATTTGTATATTGACTTTTGTGAGAAATAAATAACTTCAGATTGAGTGTTTTTAAATAGAGTTGTCATCAGTATTCAATTTGGTATTTGTTTTAATAGAGCCAAATATATAATTTATTACAATTAATAAATGTGTGCTCTGGTTAAGTGAGATATTGGAATTGGAGTGTTTCAGTTTGAAAATGTACGTGATCTTTTAATGAGTTAAAGTAAAGAGTAATGGAAAAGGAGTGTTTTAAGTGTAGACGTAATGTAATCTTCCCCTTTGGACAGAGGAAAAGAGCTATTAAATTAACATACCTTACTCTGTTGTATATTGTTGATGTATTTGAGATTGGAGGTTTTGTCTTCCCTCCCTTCCTGTTCCTAAGTGTGATAGGTTTAGGTGGAGGGTTGGGAAGAAGGGTGTGGTCGGAGTTGAGATACCAGCCACAACATTACCACACGTGATTTTCTCTTTACGGTATCTAGAAATTGTAAAATATTTCAGCCATATAGGAAAGCGGCAGCCACAAACATTCTGTTAAAATAATGTTACTAGTTATTAGATAACATATATTTAGTCTAGAGAATATATTATTAATTAATGCGAAAATCGCAAGTAAGACAGAGTAAGTATACTTCGTTACGACAATTTATTAGTTACTTTCAGGAGTATATTATTGGGGCGTCTGGCATAATGTATTTTAAATGGGAGCTAGGCGGGTGCGGCTGAGAGTCACCTACTGAGGACCCATTCTTCGGCGTACTTAGGGCTTCGGCTCCTCTCGGACTACCTCGGAAATCTTCGGCTTGACTCAAGGGGGTGCTCGGAAGCCGTTGACTCAGATTTATTGGACATACCCGATACTGCTCGGCAGTTACGCCCACTAGCACTTCAAGCTTATATGTTTGTTTCTGGTAGCCATATTGGTTTATAGGCATCAGGAATGTAGATCGTAAATCTGTATTTCTTATTAAATTTTAAAATTATTTTAATTTCAAACTTATTTATAATATTGTGTCGAAATTATACACAGGTTATTGCGAAACCATGCAAAGGTCTGTCAATTACATTTCCAGTCCCTCTCTTGAAGTATTATTATTCACTGCCTCGATGTTTTTTTTCTTTTTAGATATAATTATGCTACTCAGATTTTTCTTTTAATGTTTGTATTTATAAATAAACCAAGCCTATCATACTAATAGCAACCACATGTACGAGTATGTTATAATCATGTTATTGATCAGCATCTGCCAATATATTAATAGGCTTAATTGGCGTTAATTTAAATGCCAATGCTGCCAGGCCCTAGTGACTTGGAATGTACAAGGGTGATAAACATTGTTAATTTTGGTGCTCTTCTTGAAAATCAGTATTCCAATCTTTCGCAATTTTTCCATCAATATTTCACAATATTTCCATCAATCTTTCAATCTTTACATTAGTATTTCAATCTCTCCATCAAACTTTCACAATCTTTCCATCAATGTTTCGATCTTTTCATCAATATTTCGCAATCAACTTCATAATCTTGCGCATTAAACTCCACAATCGCAATCAGCTTCACATTCTTTCGCAATCAGCACCGTAATCAGCACCACACATGCCACACTCAGGGGTCGATAGGTCATTTATGGGTCATTAATGTGTCATTAGGTGTCACTAGGGGTTAAAATAGGTCATTAATAGGTCGTTGCAAACCTTTTATCTGAATCTGATCCGTATATCGGATATCCAAAACCATCGTTTCGCATTTATTATAAATTTCTAAAACTGTCTGTGAAATATTTTCTATGTCCGAAAGTGAATTAATAACTTTATTAATTTTTTAATTTTCGGGTCTCGAGCTCAGGGCCCTGCGCCGTATTTCACCTTTGGAGATTGCTTAAATCTTTATACCAGGTACTCATGAATGCTAAACTGTAAGTAATTAATGCACGAACATCACTAACGAGTCTTCGAAATCTCGGGTCAGCAATCGATTTGCAATCCTATTAGCTCACTCTGTTTCTAATATCCGATGTCTAAAACTTCCGTTTCTCCTATAATATAAATTCCTAGTAATATTCACAGAACACCGGGAAAAAATACCGCATTTTTTCTAAGTCCGATAAAAAATTGATATTCTTTATGATTTCGGGTCTCAAACTCGAGGGATGCACGACCTGCCTAACCGATGGATGTGGCTTAAGTCTTCATATCAGGTACGTATAAGTACGTAAACAGACAGAAAATTGCGTACAAAGTTCGTTAAAAATGATCGAAAACATGGGTCGGTATTTGAACTGTGGACTCTTTGTCTCACTAAAAGATCTCTATCCTTCGTCCAAAATGTGCCTAACAACCTACATGCTTGAGGCGTCCGAGCTCGGAGCAGTTCATACTCTATTATTGCGATCACCTAGCCGCCATAATGGAAACTAGTCACTGTTGGTCTTTGGCCCCAAAAATCGAAAAAAAAATTAGAAAAAATCGTAAACAATTCAAATAATTTATAATGATATTGTATTATTTATAAGCAACCGATATAAAGTTTTAAGCTAATTATGAAGGTGATGCATGGCTTATGGCACTGAGTTCAAGATCCGAAATTGTAAAATATATAAATATTCTCGTGGACATAGAAAACATTTTATAATTTTGCTCAGTGTTTCGGTGACTGCCTTAGGAAGGAATCATAAACGGGACATGTAAGTTTTAGTCATCGGATATAGGAACCAGTTGTAGGTACATCTGCCTGTTTCTGTTCGCCCTACACTTCAAAGAGGCACGTGTTTATTTTCCTTCACTAGAAATTGTTAGCTTGGTCCTGATGAAATTTAAAGATTATGACTTGTCTGGTCTAAAACTGGTACCGTAATAAATTTCGCCATGTACTTCTTGCGTTTAGAGACCTATCAGCAAATTAAACATTATAATAGACATTCAAAAAAGGGTGGCTATATTTTGGCATTTACAAGAATTAAAATACTACAGCAAATAAATTACTATAAACTGGTTGTAATGGAAACGACGGCTGGCCAAATAAGTCTGGTACGCTATCGCATGGCGCCTGCTGTAGTGATAAGAGTGGTATTACGTTAAGAAGTCACTTTTTTGTCAGTAAAATGTGAAAGAAACAGGACTATCCTGATAAAATTGCATTCAAGTTCTTCGTCATCATATTTGAAATATATTTAAATATCGCGTATTTTCCCTCTCTCTTGCCTTCGTGCTTCCAAATCCACATTCGCGACCCCTTTTCAGCATTGTATTTCGTACCTGACTTGTATACACCCCGTTATCAGGTAATCTGAATGAAATTCTCATTCAGCATGCAATCTTTGCGAAGAAGCTTCATTGTTCTGAACCCTATCCTTCTTCGCTTTCCCGCCCTCGCGTACAGTGTCAGTTTTAAATTCTCTGCTCTTCCAACTTCTCAAACCTTCCTGCGTCATTTAACTTGTTTGCTGTATTGTTAGGATTTCAACAACGAACGAGCAGTTCCCAAACTAAAAAGAGGATAATTGCACATTAAACTGTTACTTGAATTCGTCTTTTTCATGTAATTCTTTATTTCCGTACGGACACTCGCTTTTCTAAATACAAAATCTTGCGAAACAAATTGTTATTAATAGCTCTATACTTACTTTCATTACTTTACATTTGTAAATTACATCTAAACTTCAGTCCCCACCTCACGAGGCATATGTGTCAGTATGCATGAGCTGGGAAAAAAGAACACATTATATTTGGTATTTCTCTGTCAAAACAGTTTTATCAACATAATTAAAATTAATGGAATTCACATAGATATATTCTATTCTCAAATGAGATACTATTATATTGACTCTAATACTAATAACTGCAGTTCTACAAAAAAAATTATACCAATTAGGATGGCTACTGTAAGAACTATAATCGATATTTTTACTTACGTCAGGAAAAAGTTATCTGCAAAAGGAATTGTTTGCCTTTGTGCCAGCAATTTCACTCAATGAACACATACAAACATATATTAATGTCAATTGTTTGTAGGATTTATGTGGGTATTTACTATGACTGTATCCATTGTCGAAAAAAAGATTTACAACAAAAACAAAGGAAAAACCCGACAAATCGCAGATAATGACAATATAGCGCCACATATTAAATATCTTGGTAAACAATTAACCGATTCCTTTCACATTTTGCAGCAGAAGATGATATCAGGTTGATTTAGGTATATCAGACGCATATTTTCAAAATGGTGGCTATATAACCGTTTTAGTTTAGTATGCTTTATCGTCGGAACCACATAATCAATTCCAATTTAATTTTGTATGCTGGCAGTAGATTTTACAACTATCAACTATGTCTACACGGAGTATCTTTATCCGGCATTTTGTAAGATAGCACAACATGAATAAATTAATTTTTATGTCACATCTCGGGTGTAACACTTCAATATTTATGACTTTATGATGATTATTCTATGTCTTTAAATTTCATTTAAATGCCAAACTTTGATGTAATGTATAATATGTTTAACGTATGTTCGATGTGATATGTGTATAATAATCTATTTTAACAGTTATGTTGTGTATACTATGTAAATCTAATGTTTATCCGTGGGTTCTTTGCATGACTATTTGTCTATGTAACGAGCACTACTTCTGTTGCTCAAAATAATCAGGCCACACCAGCCGGCCTATCATAATTTATTGATTTTCGAACAATAGTCTTTTAGAACAGAACTTATTCATTCTAATTTGGAATCAGCCAGAGGCCAAAATAAGACAATCCTGAGTATGGAAGTTAATTTCTGATATTTAATTAATAAATTTTGATATTTAAGACGGTGATCAAGCTTTTTTCATGCACTACTAAAATGCTGAGCCTATATATGTTTAAATAAGAAGTATGTCGACCTAAGCCGTATGATGAGCCCGGAAGGAAGGACGGCCCAGTAAAGGAGGACTTCTTGAATTCGACTTCGAGTCAGGGATGACACACTGTCTGGTGTTTGAAGAGCCATTTCTGCTAGAGTAGGACTACTGGCTGCATATCCCGGCGAGGTTCCGGTTCTATGTCCACCTCCGCTGTTCCAGCCCGCAGAGGACGAGTTCGCTGAGCACCACCCGGATATGTGCTATCCGTGGTGAGTCTAAGAGCTGTTCCTGGGTTCTACACCAGTGAAGGATGAATCCACGACATAGGCAGAGTTGTAATTATAGTCCGCTATCGACACAGCTAAGTCGCACTTTTCCCCAGGCAAATGTAAACCTATTTATGACACCAGCACTAGTAAATTCAAATATTGGTAATTCTTTTCATGTGCAACATTCAGGCTGGTGTTGCCCGCAATTTTGAGAGATAGAATACCATAATATTTCATAACTAAATTTATGCAAAAATACTATATATTTTGAATTCGTTTAGTTTAGTTTGGTTCTTGTTGAATTCCCTTAACAGCATTAAAATCAAGGTAATTTTATTAATTTATATTGACATACTCGAATTAAGTCTTCTCTGGTGGCTTACTAGAACAAATGGTCCAACTGTTTTAGAATTCATAGATAATTCAAATCTGGATGAAAATAATGATTTTTGTGTACCAGCATATATTCTAGCTGAGGCGTATCATTAATTTAACATATCAGAATCACACCCAAATACAGCTACATTTTATCATTGCTTTATACATTCATATATTTTATTACATATCTCAGAAACAATATCTTATAGCCAATAATGTTGGCCGTAATATTGTAACACATATCATTGGTATTACATGGGCAATCATTGACAGATTCCTACCAAATTTGACAAACTAGTAGTACTGCGGCAGATGATGTAAAAAGGTGTTTTAAGTACGTCAGACACTTTTTTTTCAATATAGCATACATATATACCTTTAGCATAGAACGTTGTATCATCGAAACCATGAACTCAAATCTAACTTATCTTTGTATGATGGCAGTAGATGCCACGCTTTGTAATTGTATATAAACATGTAGCAACGAACGACAGGGAACCAATTGGACAAGAAAACTGGTGAACATCACCCACAATGAACACAAACACCAACTGCATTGTTATTTAAGAACTTTTGTCAACCACTGTTGTGTAAGAATGGTTATACGCACAAAATAACCATAAAATCCAAATAGTCAAATAATGAGTAATATGTTGCACCTCATAAAATTTCTGAACTTGCATACGAAATAAAATATAACCATTTATGATTCATATTGATCTTTCTTTTCCTAAATTGCAAGAGGTCTAACTTATAAATAGATGCATGATTACATCCTTTTCAACATTACGTTATACTTAGGGGGTGGAGGATATTTAAATCACAAACGAATACAGTTAACTACTCCATTCTCGGTAAAATTCCTATTTATTAAAGCTTTAAATGAGAAATAAAAAAAAAGGACATTTGACTGAATAAATTATAAATCTTTCTCTGGACCAAAAATTATTAATAAATTAAGTGCAATTCCAAACAAAAAAAAAATTCTCTTTACGTCACTGAACACAGCATTTATTTAACGATGTATCACGTAGTTTGTGTGCCGTTGCCAAGAGGAACCCATACCAATATTTAACTAAACACTTTAAGTGAAATTCACAGAGGAAACTTACGTTAATATAAACTAAACCATGTTCTACATTACTGATTTTTACTTTCTGACCTTGCTGCATCCTAAACCAAGGGTGTGGCAAGACAGGTTTTGCATAAACCCTAGCAAAAACCAATCAGAACACAAGAATGGTAAAAGCCATGCGAAAACTATTTTCTGTTCAGTGTAAGGTTAGTTAAATGTTTCCAACGATCTGTAATACAAAGAAGTGTGATAATGTTTATTTTTATTTTAAATATTTCTTTTAATAATTTTTTATTTTCATTAATTTTTCTTTTGCAAATATTGCACATGAAATTCACTCTTTGTTATCTTGGATTTCATATTGAAGGGTAAGAATATCATTTTCCTTTCCCATATATAACAAATTTATATTTAAAAGCATCTACACAAAACCCAGGTTTCCCAAAATATAGATAAAATGCAACCAAATTCAGATACCAATACTTTGGCTGATTTTCAGCTAATACTAACACAGGTTATATTTACTGGCTAGATTATTCGGTTATTACAAACTGCAAAAGACCATCACAAAATATATTGAGCAGGTTACCACAATTTACCATAGTTACAAATAGCGGCTATATTTCTGTCACACCCACATTTACCATTGACATTATTACATCATGTTTAATTCCTACGTTAGGAAACCCCCAATTTTGGTAACACATTACTGGTCATCAAACAAAAATTAAATTTTAATTTACTCGCAATCCCAAGTGGATAGGAGCAACTGCTAACCAACGCCAACCTTAACTCTGGGAGTAAATTGGATTTTTGGAACAAGCCCAAACTTCGTAAAGTTTCTTTTAAACAGTCATAAAATCAAAGAGTTTCGCATAGCTCCACTTAATACAAGAAGTTGAGACAATAATCTACGATTATTGGTAAGTGTTTACAAATGTTCACCAAAGTTTACAATAGTTTACAGATGTTGAAAAATGTTTACAAGTAGTCACAAAAGTTTACCCATGGTTCCTAGTGGTTACCACCACTTTGCTTCTTGGTGACAACATAGCCACTAAAACTTGGTTACAAAAGTAACAGTATTGGATTTTGGCTAAAAGGCCAACATTTCGCAAAATTGTAAAAAACTTTAAATTACTTCACGGCCATCATGGCCACTGCGTAACGTTCAAGTGACGTAAAGGACCTGTTTACTTTAGAAGCCTACATTGGTGATTCCAAGTAAGTAATACTTATCTCATGGTAGAAGTTTGCCCTCTTGAGGTCGCTGAACTGACATAGAGAGCAGCGTGGGCTGGCATTAAATACACCGTGTCGCCCACTTGCACTACTAATCAATTTAATTCTCCCCTAAATAGCCGTTTTTCTAAGAAATCGAGGGATTTTCAATTACTCATTGGAGGATACAAGCAATGCGCAGCCAATGGCTGTTGATTTTAGCAATCATTAACAATTATAGTGATCGATGCAGCGAACACCAATTCCCCTTAGGAAGTCTGACACAATGAATTTTTAAAACACCTAATAAGGTTATAGTGCGCTCTCCACTTCCGTCCTCTTGACCAAGATGCCGGAAGTAACTTAATGGAAACGTCACGTTTTTGTCGGCGCACGTATCGTCCCAAGCTGTTTACCAAGGCGGTCACCGACTGTGCTGCGCTCGCACGACGAATCACTGAAACATCAGTCCGGTGCACACTCCTTCGCCAGGCCTCGATGATGCTGCACGTAAAAATTAGCTGCACAATTCAACAGGTTACCAGGTAGACACAGTAAGTACTTTTTCCCGAGGGAAATGGCGACGTGGTCCGACCGACTAATTTATTTTTACAGTGTTTTTACTTATTTCCGTCACAACTCCCCCCAATGACCTCGTCTGCCCCTCTCGACCCTCGGGAAGGGGGCGCCACCACTGGTTGGACCGTCCACACGTCGCACTATAACCTACACTATGATGTCATCCCGTGTGTCATTTAACTGACTTCCTCGAATTTAGCGGTGCACTCCACGATACCGCGATGCATAACCGCGTCCTAGCCCAGGCTGACGCCTAGCCTAGGCTAGAATTGTGTCCCGGACTCAGACCAGCACCCAAGCATCCTGTTACGGTGAAGGAAAGCATTACATGTAACGCTTGCCAGAAAGACACACCCCACGCAGAGGCGACAAACGACACTATTCAGGGCGAGACCTAGTTACAGTGCACTAGGTGGCACATTGCATAATCACACATGTTTCGGATCCACAGTGTAAATCCCAGCGCATTCCACCGCTTACATTGCCTGGGAACTCCTCCACAGGACATTGTAGCTATATATATATATATATATATATATATATATATATATATATATATATATATATATATATATATACATATATACACACACACACACCTAGGCCTTATTAAATTTGGGTCATCTTCCCGACATGTGCCCAGTATGTTTCTACGCTCGTGCGTGAAACTAACCATTCTAAGTGTGCCAGATATTAGCGTATAATGAAAATGAATTGCGAGAATGTCTGATACCTGAAGGGGAATATGTTAGTCCAGGAGATACGTCTGCCTTTCTCCGTGCGTACTACTCGCACGTACAAACTGCTTGCATTGCAATGACCTCGCCGAGTTTCGAATGCTCACGTCGCTGCGGTGTCGCGTGACGGCTGGTGAACGTAACATCTGGCAGGCTTATATGCTAGTTGCCTTTGCCATTACTATCCTGATCACGTACTTATAATATTTACTGAGATGTGAGACCGCGGTCTGTGAACCCCTGGCCAGTAGCCGCCCGAGCAATAATACGCTGGGCCGCGTCGTGCCAGCTAAACTGCACGATCTTCGGAAGTTAACCGCAGAACTCTCAGGCAGCCAACATCCTCCGCGAACCGACAGCGCAACGTATACGTCAATGTACGCCTACTGTACAAATTCGTGAGTCCCACGCTTCCTCAGTCGTGGCAATGGAACACAGAACACAGAACACACACAACACAGAACGCGACAAATATAGAATTCCGAAAATGTGAAACACAATAATGTTGTGCTAGGATGAGCTGGGAGGCTTAACTCAGGGCCAGGCTCACCATTTCCGACAGTCTTAAAGAACAGGTGATGTATGATGAAATGAAGGTGACAGAGGGAGGACTGTATACGTTGGCGGAAGAAATGGGCGCATCAAGAAAATACACTAATGCTATACTAATAATACGAACTTTATTTTAATAAAAACCCGAATTTTGTTTTCTAAGTTTTTCCAATATTTTAACCGAATTACATGGTCATTAGAGATCTATCAAGGGTCAATATTCGTTCAAAATTTAAAAAATATATATTTTTTATAGTGTATTTTAATCAAACGACTGGATAAATTACCATGAGAAAATGTTGTCATACTGCATCCACAGGCGGAAGTCATTATTGCGCAGTAATTATAATACGCGCCTCTCACCAGGAGAATCTCAGTGAGGTCGAACCACACAGGTTGCATGTGTCAAACATGGCGTACGTCTCCGTTGTCCGGTCGAGAGCATCTCGCTTCCCGCGTCACTCCATGGCGTTGCTGCTCTCTCTCTCTCTCTCTCTCTCTCTCTCTCTCGTATTCGCTCCATACACTAAAGCCGATATTACACGATACCTGCAGCCGTACTTGGTTATTACACAAGATTCTACAAGTCCTGGTGCACGAGCCGGTATACCAGCTCCTATATGAGTCGCCATGGAAGATTCATATTACACGACAGCAGTTCGCACCCTTGGTGGGTGCCCAGTGTGTGGTTTGTAGTAAATATGAACTCCATTCGTAGAACTGCTACCAGTTAGTAACTTTCGTAGGCCTATGAAAAAACTAGCTAGCGCAACTTAATATTGCTATATTAATGTTCGCCTTTTACATCAATTGATTGCTTACTAGTACTATAGTTCCATTCACTGTCGTGAAAATGACGCGAAGTTCCTAGAGTACGAGTGTGTAATTTTTTATTTTGACGAAAATTATTGTACGGTTGCAAAATAGCGTCTTTTCTTTACGTACCGGGATATTATCAGAATGTAAAACTTAATGTTAAAAAATAATATGAGTCCGGCGGAGTTTCAAACTCACGCCAAAAAGTTACACATATAATTGGACGCCCTGACTTTACCACTGTTCTGCAAATTCACACTCTAAGCATAACGTTTATACACTGTAGATATTATACGAAGTTTGAATTAATTTTTCATAGAGTAGGTAAATTTTTTTGGTATTAAGAACTGTTTTAAAAAGTAATTAAAAGCTGTCATAACCAGTATTATTCGTCGTCGTATTTTTAATCTATTTTAAGGAGTTTCAACCTCACGGATGGAGGCGTCCTTTTCGGTTTCTTCATCAACTCGTTTCAAGTAGTAGCCACGGGGAGCGCCCTACGTTCTGAAACTGCGACGTGATTGGCCAGGTACGAAAGCCGGAATGGAACCTACCACGAAAATAGCACGTGTCCAATTACCAAGCCTAGTACGAAATCTGGCCGTTCAAGGTGGGAAATGCCATGATGGATGCCACACTAGCCCGTATAACGGCCGCTATGGCGAACCTTGCACAAGCTTTTACGGAATGCGGTATCGTGTACTACCGTCTTAACGGCTCTTACAAACGAGCGTTAATGTGGCCACCTGTTTGAAGTTATTTTGCAGTCTGAGGCCGAAAAGCGTGGGAACGCTAAGAGCGACCGAGACATGCGCCAACTCTCTCATAGCGTCTACGCCCTAAGCACTGAACTGGCGTGCAGTCTTGCCGTCGATAACGCTCCTCTATGAGACTTTCAGCGGAGACCCTGCCATTTTACGACGTTATAATAAAATTGAAGGTTTTATGCACGTCCCTGTCAATTTTTTAATGTTTTGTAAAGGGATGTTTATACCTAAAAATGACCGTCAGAACACCCGTTGGAGCCATTTTCACTATCACACAAACATTCTTTGGAGAGATATCGAGGAACTGAACAACGTATACAAGCGCATTACGTTTCTTAAATGCTTTCTGTAAGGGTACCTCACCCAGACACGTTGAGAGGTTTTTAATAAAACTTTTTCTGCTGGAGCTCTGCGCTCTGAAGGCGTGTTGCCTACCCAGGCGACGGGAGAAAAGCGGCGGGTTACACGCTAGAAGGTAACCCGTGTGGCCGAATGTTGCTAACTATAGGCTGTTCACAGTAAAGTGAGAACTTTTGAGGCCCTAGTTACTTTTTATTTCGCCATTTTTTTTTGTTTTTATCCAACAAATATTACCATGTAAGATATAAACACAATGTGTCTTTTTCACCGCATCGGGAAGTAAACGTCTGAAGATAAAATAAAATATATGTATTGACTATTTATCCAAACGGGATGGCTTTCAAAAGTGCTCACTTTACGGTGAATAGCCTATAAACATACGTTTGACACGCGCAGGTGACGACGTTGGTAGCAGGTCAGTCGAGTTCAACGCATCATGTCGCGTCGAACACGCACCACGTGCCATCTTGTACCCGCGATATACGAGCGGCGTACCCGCCAGTCTGCAGTCTGTGTGAATGGGGCCACGGTGACGTAATGGCCAGAGCGCCCGCCACCCAACACAGCGATCCGATGTCGATCCCCGGCGGGCTCACTCCCGCAGTTTTGCATGTGGGGATCGTGCTCGACGATACCGCTTGACGGCGGGTTTTCCTCGGGGTTCTCCCTTTTTACCCCACCCTTGCATTCCAGCGCCGCTCCATCCTAGGGTCTCATTTAATGTCATTTCCGAGGCACCTCCGAGTTCCAGCTTGAATGCCAGTCATTAGGAGGGTAACGTCTCGCCCTGGGTTCACTCCCCATAGACATTCATTTATTTATTTATGCTGTGTGGTCAAGTGTCACGGAATTTTAAATGTAATACATTTAGTATTGAGTCTGCTAGATAAGATCAGGTGCCCCCACGAACGGACATGCAAAGGACTTACAAACCACAAGGCAGTGTTATTTCCGCTCCACGTTTCATAGTCAGCGAATAAGATGAACTTCGCGAAGACGGCGCGGAGTGCTCAAGAGAAATAAATGCTTAATTCTGGCAAAATACTTGTCCTAAAAGTTGCCAAACATTGTTATCTGGGATTGTCGCCTCTCGAACATTCTGTGTTGGCTCCACTAGATTTCTAACGAGGTCGCGCCCAGTTTTTGCAAGACGAAAACGAGGGGGACGTTGCTGATGATCGGCGTATTTCTTCTGGTTACATTTCCTTTGTATTCATTCGCCGTCCCGTTATATATCTCAATTAAACCCCATGGCCACTAAATACCAAATTGTAGGAGCTCTCGCAATCTCACAGCAGCAACTATTTAGTCTTCCAGAAACCTGCAGATTTTTAATTACCTCGTTAACATTTGTTAAGGTTCTGATAGAGCGAAATATTTGTCTATATTTTGCGGGTGTTTTTTATATATCGAGGCATGGTATAGATGACAATTTAATTAAAATACAAAAATATTTGAAAAATGATATTCATCAGGTTTTTTTGAAGACTTTTTGTTATGATTTAAAATTCCGATACGAAAATATTTCAATAAGCCTTAGTTATCCTAACATAAAGTTTTGTTTTAATTTCAACTGAAGTGTTTTTTAAAGTAACTGAAATAGCAAGACACAATTTATTTGAAATCTAACACTTCGTCCGATTGCGATCCACAGGGAAAATATTTTGTAGAGAAGTCACCCCGCGAAATTTTTTTATGGTTACTACAAAATAATTTTGTACTGACCACAAAAATTATTTGGCAAGGCGAATACTAACAAAAGGTTTTGTAGTTGCCACAAAATAACTGTTTCAGTTTAATGCTCTAAAACCTCTTTATAATTTGACTTTAAATTTTATACCGTTTTAATATTTACTACGGGTGAATCGCAAAAAAATTTACAAGAAATGATTTTTTTGCGGTAATCTATTAGTATTTTTTTTTTCGATTCTGAGATTTGAAAAAAACAGAATGATACATATGAAAAAAAAATTTAGTTTCTTTAATTGATTTTTTAAAAGTCATTTTCCTCCAATGTCGTACTTCTTGTAGACCATTATTTTATATCACAACGGATAAGGATGCAATATGCTAACAATTGTAAAGAATTATTTCAAAGTCTGTTCACGGTAAAATGAGCACTTTTGAAAGCTGTGCCTAAGATCTACGTGTATGCCCGTTGTGTATTTTTCGACCTTATGTAAAATTAAAATTGCCATGGGCCTCATCACTTTTTTCATGCGTAGGTGAAGTGAAACTGTGAAATTATTCGTATATAAAATCTTTTATTAGTCGTGCCAGTGTTATACTTCTACGCATTAAAAAAAACCCAAAGTGAAAGGAATAATTTTGGTTATCGCAAATTGGTTACCTAACACTTTTTATTCGACGTTAAGATATGGAACTACTTTCCATCAACCTTTACCAAATTTACTGGGCGCATGCCACTCAGTGCATCCGTTAAAATATATTACTTTAGTAGCAGTGCCTTTTTCCTTAGGTTGATTTCAAAAGTGCTCACTTTACCGTGAACATTCTTTAGTATGTTGAACGGCCTTAACGTACCCACGCGCCCTTTACCTCAGCCAGACCTGGGACTTCTTGAGCACGTGCGATCCTTGGGCAGCGCAGTGCCGGTGGCCACACAACCGGTAAGCATACAGAAGTGCAATGACGCAGAAGTTCCTTTCATGTGGACGTGCACATTTCGCTGACTGGCATGGCAGCGCGAGGCTCTCGTAACGGTCCTTGTGTCTTATTGGTTACCGCTCGCTGAACAAGGTTCCCTATTGGCAGGGCTGCCCGCTAGCGAGTAAAGCGATTTTCACAATAGAGCGTCGTGACGCGCCGTATCGCGACGCTCTTTTGTGAAAATCGCTTGAGCTACCAGGCGCTCATCAGCGAATAGTTTTCCGCCATGATGTTGGTAAGTGACGCCATTTTGCTTTCAAGTGCGGCTCGAGATCACGCCATGAGCCGTAGTTTCATCTCCATACAAGTGTTAACTCTGTTAACTCACAGATATATTTTTCACTTTGTTCTATGTCTAGAGCTCTACGGAGTTCTATTCTAGGATATTCCAATCCAAGTCATTCATACTAAACATAGTGTACAGTGTTTTATTACTTGACAGGTACAGTAGGGAGAGACTACTTACACGATTGTTTTCTTTATAATTCCCGTGATCTATCAGAAGTTGTGACAGGCGATAGTCGTCGTGATCCAGCAGTGGCTTACTAGGAGACGGGCCCACGGAACCCGCGGGCTAGGCCACCATAGGCGAAGCAGGTGAATATGGTATTTATTTGTGTGAATAAACCTGGTGCAGCAGATAACCATGGTATGTGTGGGATGTAGAATAACTACACGAGTAGCTCGCTCGTGCTAGCTCGCCACACTCGACCATCTTTTATTGTACCTCAATTATGTACCGTGAAAGTAAAAGTTGTAAAAATTATTTATTTGTGGTATGTGTTTGTTCCGAAGTATGTAAGTTCGTATATCATGTTGAACTCTAATTGGTATTTATGCCGCCAACATAAATGTCATCTGGAAGACGTTTTCGGTAGCAATTTACGAACTGCTTGAAATACAGTGTTGATGCTCTAATTAAGTATGTACCAAGCACCAACACTGTATCTCAAACGATTCGCAAATGATGTGATAAAAAGTCTTCCTGTTGATATTTATATTGGCGGCATATACCAAAACCTAGAGTTCAGCATATGATACTCGATATATGGGATGGTGGACTTGTGTACCATAATTATGGTATATCCGAACCCATTTTTATGGTAAACACAAACCATTGTGGGGCACAAAAAATTCTCCTCCCCTCCCCAGGAAGTATAAGTATGGGGGTCCGCAACCATAACTCGCTCCTTTCTCTATGGGGCACTATCGATCCCCATAGGCCCGTTACCCTTCTCCTCGACGTTTGGGCGTAAAGTGCTAGACAAGCCAAACTTTCTTTCTTGATTAATAAGAGAAGATTATGGATGCGATGCCTGTAAAGATATCGTATGTGACTCTTTTCTTCTCCGATCTGTCCCATTTCTCCTGCCAGAGAAACCACTCTGAGTTTCCTGCGTAATTTCCCATAGTTTCATGGCTATAAGAACCAATGGGAATGCCCCATCAAACATCTGGACGATCTCAGTGAATATGGTTCTGTAGGCTCAAGTTATTGCTAGCAGTGCAGCTCTTTGAGTCTTCAATAACTATCGTCGTACATGCATTAACTGTGCTCTTTCATGCCGTATTGTTACTCTGTAGATTGATATTCCAGAGTGTAGGTATACGCTTTTAACAGAATAGAAAAGTATACAGAAGTGAAATGGCGTGGGTTCTCCTGCGATTAGGGTGATTGGCTATACGAGGCTTTCGGAACGGGCATTGAATCTGATTGGTTACCGCTAGCTGCTAAACATTTCCTGTGATAGGCTATGCACGGTAATGTGAGCACTTTTGAAAGTCCTCTTATTTGGAATAAGAGCCAGTAAACATATTTTAATTTATCCGTAGACGTTTACTTCCGAGTGTGGTGGAATATACACACTGTGTTTGTTACTTATATGGAAATATGTATTTAAAAAGGTTGTCAAAGGACACAAAAAATTACTGGAAGAGAAAAGTAACTAGGGCCTCAGAAGTGCTCACATTACCGTGAACAGCATATAGATGGCTTGCCGGCTGGCGAGTACGTTAACAGGCGCTCGTTGGCGAACAGCGTACCGACAAGTTGACTCCATTTGAGGGGGGGGGGGGCGTGCAGCGTGAGTTTGCGGTATGTGGGTCTGTTTCGTCTCCGTATGTGTACTTGCTCTGTGCGTGGAGTTGTACGGGCGGCGGGCGACGGCAAAAGCCGGGCGAGATAAGGCTGTAAATTAGCCTAGCCTGACCGCCAACACGGTCAATGCATTGTTGAGGATACTGGGGACGTGAGGCATTAAAAACAAACACCCCCTGTGGACCCACCGCTAATACATAAACATTAGGCAGCTTTTTTACTCTGCGGCGAAGAGAAATGCGCTCTGCTGCTGGTTACGAAAAAATTACTCCGCCGGGCAGTTCTCATTTCACCTTCCGTAACATTGTCAAAATACAGTAAAGCCGTATTACTGTATGTTACGCATTTCAAGGGGAAAATGTATAATAATAAAATATATAATTCATGATTAGTTTTTTCCATGGGGCTCTGTTACCACACTGGCCATACTCCGAAAGGTTCGGCGAATCGTTAAAAATGTATGCTCACATGATGTGAATCTGAGAAGAACTATAATAAAGACCAGAACATTTTTTTAATGATTTATCGTATAAATTTGTTTTGTGTAAAAATATTTTGTAAACAAAAGGGCTGGTTTATTTCCACAGTTCGTAAAAACGTTCGTAAAAACAAAAAAATTGTACACTTTAGTAAACTTCCTGAGCTGGTCGTCACGTCATGTTTAATTTATGCGTTACGTGTTTCATTTATATATAACGTAGAAGTGTATGTACGATCATTGAATATGTATACAGCGTGTTTTTGAAACATGTGTACAAACTTGGGCACGTGATTCGTGACCGGAAAAGAGGAAGAATGATATAGGGCACCCATGGTCTATCTCAAATAATAAGGGCTGTAGAAGCCCCTATAGCCGGAGGGCGACAAGCATATTACGTGGGATATTAAGCAAGGTACTTGCGTTAGAGGAACACACATTGGTGTAAGGATTAAGTAAACCAATATCTCGGATAAAAGGAATGTATGATCCACCGTACTCACCCCCATCATGTAAATGATAGGGGTTGGCACCCTTTTATTGCGTGCAACATTTACACCGTGATGTTAAGTGATTGTGGATACCATTAGGTGAAGCAAGACGTCGTAATTAGCAAAAAATGAACCCTAGCTGCAACTCCCTAGGACCCACCGTTTCCGTGTAAATTACAAACGAAGGATACAGTGGTAGCAGAGCCATGGCCTGGTAAGTAGGCCACACGTACTGCACCAGGCTTAGAATACACGTTGGTGGTATGATGCACGATGTTACACGTCGTGTCAGACAATGCCGCTGTTTGGCGGGTTTTCTCAGGGATCTCGCATATGTCACATCCTTTCATTCAGGCACTACTCCATACTCACCTCAATCACCCTCATCGGCTCTCAAGACCTCGCTGTTAAGAGCCACCAAATTTTCTTCACCCATTCAGCGGAGAATCCCTGCTGAATTCCTCCGGCCGTAGGAAGCGTTGCCTACTTACTAGGCCACGATATTGCTACAATTTAAGAGTTTATTTTCCTCTACAGGGGTGCAAATAAGTTTTAATGGAGTTATTAGAATCTTAGATGGTAAGTAGGTCATTGCGACACATTGACAGCAATGTCATTAGAGATCGATCCAGAAACTTATACAGCTGTAGTATAACAAAGATACACAAAGGGGCTTACCTGGTTATTGAACCCAGAATACTTCGTACCATAAGCTATCGTGCAACCGACTGCATTATGGAAGCAAAATTCAGAGACTCAACTTCGTATTTAACGAGTCTAATGATTTGAATGATGGTGTTTACCATTTTGAAATGTTTACAGTGCCATCATTTTGAAAATAAGTGTCTTAGCCACTCAGAACAATTAAGTTTACATGGTCAACCGTAACTCTAATTGTAATAGGTTTACTGGTTCTCTAGATATAGCATAGATATTATATTTTCTTTGGTGCTATCGTACAAAATATTTTCAAAAAGAGGTTCTGCGTACGATGATTCAAATTGCTACTCCCCGTAAACAATGTATCATTGAATTTTGTTAAATCGTTAGTAAAAATGCAAACATTAATAAATTATTTATATGGCGGCCATTTTGAAAATCAGTGCATGACTCAATTTAGATCAATTATGTTCACATGGACTTCTGTATCGCTACTGGTGTGCGAAATTTGATGTAATTTAGGTGAATGGTGCGGGAAACATAGAACTATGAAATATGTTCCAATTTCACAGCTGGCACTGTCTTACGAAAACGTCAGCAAAAAAGTATATATGCAAGGATAACTGATGCTTAATGATTGCTGCCAGCTTACCAAATTAGACAGATTTGTTGCAATGTTTATTAGATATAACATACTTATCCAAATTATATATAAACGCCATTTTAAGAAAAGACCTACCGTACCTATAACGTGCATGGGGACATGCTTACTTGCATACATACTTGTGTGTAAAATTTAATGAGACCTCCATTATTGAAGGTGACGCTATTCAAAAATGGCAAACTAAACTGTTATTTAATAGCATATGTGATAATTATGCAAAGCAAATATATTTTCATAACTAGTTTTTTGTTAATATATACGATAAAGCCCTTAAATTGTATAAATTTAGAAGGACTACAAAAGTATACCTTGTCGCATGAATTTGGTGGGATTTATAACTGTTTCTTGAGGTAGGACACGAACCTTCATTTTTCATGTGGCACTATCTTCTACAATTGCGGAGAAAAGAGTTTATGTTTTAGCTCATTTGATTATTTCGTAGATACTGCCATCAATAGTTATATATAGAGAGCAGCGGCACACAGGTCGGGGAGCCAGGGCGCCACGGCCGCCATTTTGGGTGGTATAAGTGACAACCTCCTGATATATCATTCCTCTCTACCGGCCGCCATATTGAAAGCCAGTATGTCGATCGCTGGTGGCCAGATTGTTAGCCAGTACGCCTCGAAACTTCATGATCTTGAATGCCACCTCGAAATTTCACATTCTGTCATTCCTCTCCAACGACAGCCATCTAGAATTCTACTTCACATTCTTGCATTCCATCCTAACGAATGTGTACACTTCACGCTCTTGAATTCCGAGGGATTCCTCAGAGTACTCCCGATTATTTTTTTCTCATTACATCCTGGATTTTTTCTTTCATTTCATCCTGGATTTTTCTCTCATTTCGTCTTCGATTCTCTCTCTTTCTCTGTCTCACTCACTCTCTTCCTATCTTTAATTCCTCATAGGGTTTTCTCGTATTCCTCCTAGCTCTCTCGTCCTTTCCTCTCTCTCATCATTTCCCCTATCATCCCACTCCATATTATTTGTTGTCTGCTGCGGGCGTCTATCTCGGTTGTCGTCTGCTGGAGAGACATCCATCTTGAATGTCCACCGCTATCTCCCGCACTCGCCACCGGAGTGTTTTTAAGTTCCACAGGTGGAAGCGAGGGGCACTTTCAGTCATATTGTGTGTTGGTTGGTTCACTCGTCATCTGCAGAGGTGCGCTAGCATCGAGGTGGCAGCCGCCAGGAGCACTGGAAATTTAATTTAGGTGTGTTTGGGAACCCAAAAATTCAGGAGGCATGCGGGATCGTTACGACGACCCTTAGGTCGGCAGTCCGATATCCTAACTACACGACAACCATTGAATGATATATATTAGGAGAAGAAAGAGCGTATATGCGCTATCACCAGACAATAAACTACTTAGTTATCTGAAAAAAGATCAACAATGCAAGGGAAGAAATACTAGCAATGGCTCATGCACACACCTCTAATGTACGTAATAGTTATACTTTACCTCCCACCACCTGGCTGGGTACAAGCTTAGAGTTTTCTCTTATTACTTCGCTTATGCTAATTATATCAATTGTGAGTATGAAAACATCGCAACACACACGCACATACACAGGCACTGCAATCAGCATTGCATTCACTGCAATCAGTACTGCATGCACCGCCGTTAGCACTGCATGCACTGCACACACCACAGTTAGCACCGCATGAATTGCACACACTGCAGTAAGCACCATACACATCACAGTTAGCACCACACGCACCGTAGTTAGCACCACACTCACCACAGTTAACACTGCATGCACCGCAGATAGCATGGCATGAACCGCAGTTAGCACAACATGCACAGCAGTTAGCACCACGTGCACAGCAGTTAGCATTGCAGTTAGCTCCGCACGCATCACAGTTAGCACCGCATGCACCGCTGGCAGGTGCCGAGTCTCACGCTCTGTCATTACTTTCGAGATCCGTCCACCTGGAGACCTAACGCAGTGTTGAATACTCGCATCGGCCTACAAACTCACCAGACGATAAACTCAACATTATTGTATAAATACCTGATCTCCAGGCGGGGATCCTTTCACATGGCATCCTGGCGAGGAGCCGAGTTTCATGCTTGATCATTCCAACAGGTTGTTCCCATATTCCTTAAGAGATTCTTTCACCTGGTGGGGATCCTTTCACCTAACGTCTTGGCAGGCACGAGTATCATTCTCTGTCATTCCAACAAAGTTTTCTCATTATTCTCACAGGACCCTTTCACCTGGTATCCTGGCTGGGACGAGTCCCATGCTCTATCATTCCACCTTCACGACACAGTGAGAAGCCTGCCAATGCATGCTAGCCAAGAGTCGCACTGCGCTCATGCATCAAGTATGTCCTATGCACACTTAAAAGCATAGAGTGCTGTAATTTCCAAACTGTTTGAAATACAGCTACCAAAATATTTACATAGGCATAACACTTAACAAATAAAAGGACCGAAAGGTCAAGTATGACCTAAGCGCACATTTAAGCTTAGTTGCCTGTAATTTCCAAACTGATTCAGATACAACTACCAAAATCATAACTTATGCTCCAGTGGCTTAGTTACGTAAAATAGAGTCGATGATAGGCAACGTTGCGAAAAACACCGTCAAATTGAGACTACGTGTCTCAGAGGTACATATTTACATGTATTTATTTTGCTATTCAACCCGGCCCTCATTTACGAAACATCGTGCTAACCTATCTCGACATGAGGATGTAAACCTAGAACATCTGTTGTGACTCTGCACCCCCCGTGCGTCTTCCTCTTCTATTGGGAAAAGTGTAATCGTATCTTCAATCACAACACCATCTCTGGCACGAAAAAATTGTGTAATACACAATATGCTTTGGCGATATCAATAGCAAGTTCAATATCAACATCAAGAGGGCGGTGGAAAATTCCCCAGTTGTTTCCAAAATTTCAAATCTACATTCAATATATCTCCGAACCCTGCTTAACCTGCAGTCGAATATTTCCGTCTCTGAACCAAGTGAGTGCCTGGTTAGTGCCACATATTTTTTATGTAAGCAGAAAAGCTTCATCCCAGACAAATATACATAGCATTTGTGTCGCGTCAGTAGTAGTTATAGGATGTTTGCCTTGTATTTGCAATGTATTGTTAGTCAGTGTCTGGAAAAGTGTTGAATCTTTAAATACACTTAAATCTCTGCATTTTCCATAGGCACCGATATCTAAATAATTGAAGCTGTAATCTGCGTCACATATAACAAGCAACACGAGAAATGCCTCTCGTAATTTAAAAACAGAGATCCCATTCAAGATGGTTGAATGATATTGATATGTTTACCATCAGCGGCACTTATACAATTCAGCAATTGTGCCCTCTGCCTGAATGTCCTCGCAATGTCTTCCCATTTGTATTTTGTAGGTTCTGGTAAACATATGTATTTCAAGTATTGTATATATAGCAGCACAAACGTCTCGGACTATTGGCCTGATGGTAGTCATCCCCAGTCTAAAGTTGTGACAAAATTCGCCGAAGGCGCAACCAGTAGCCAAATCCTGAAATGAAATACTTCCTTTTGTTTAAGGTCCACAAGTCCGAAAAAACCAAAAAAATCTGGGAGACGGCAAATTCTGTGATTTACGGCGCCTCTAAGATTGTGCGAAGTGGATCGGCTGCTCCCAAGAGGAACACATACATACACACACACAGAGACATATATATATATAGAACAACTTTCTTTTTTGAAAATAGCGGCAGAACAAATTTCTACTTCTTCGAGTATTGATAACAGCGCAGAGCATCTACCAGATCACGACTCTCAACAATCTGAACATGATCTCATTTATCGTTCACATCACAAGAAAAGACGTAATGCTGAAGATCCCATTATAATGGAAATGTTAAATGCACTAGCATCAAGCATTGCAGCAAGAGAGCATCGCGTAATGGATTATGCAGATAAATCATATTTATTGTCTTTGCTTGATGATTTTATAACATACCAAAACATTTGAACGCCATTACAACGATTGATAAGATAAATGGGGTTCACAAATATTTGACTCAGCATACTTCACAGATCTAAAGCCTACGAAACTTATTCTAGGCCTGCCTCACAGTAGAATTCCCATAATCCGACAGCAGTTTCATCACATCTTTCAGATAGTTTTCCAGATGTTCCCGTGCAGTCACTTGAAAGTGAAGTCTCTCAGACTTCTGAATATTATGAACTATTTGATTAACGATTTTCCTCAAATGTCTGAATGTCGTATCAACGTGCATATAGTTACGTCTTACTATGTCATAATGTTCTTTGTAAATAATCACTTATCTAAAGGTTACCATGAGTTTCTTCAGGGCGTGCGTATACAGTCGCGTAAATTTGTATTTTTCCCTTATATTTCTTCTCTAATAAATGAAAGCAGTTTGTCAAATAATTTCGCAAATAATTCTTAAATAACTGAATAACTTTTCTTCGTACTTACGGATATCCTTATAAAGCAAATTAAACGCGCCCTTTGTAGGACGCTCTAAAAATACTGGATGAATCCAGAAACGAAGTTCCCCCTTTTTTTTTTTTTTCTATGACGAACGTAATGAAACACCAGAGCTGTCATCTCTCCGACCTCCATTTTGATACTGCCAATTTCTTGTCATGGCTAGCCGCCTGTGCAAATATCGTGCCTAAAATACCGCGCGCGAGTTTCGCGTGCGACGTTGTTCGTCAGTGGGCTATGGCTCTTATTCTCCTAACATAAATAAACCCAAGCTAAAAATAAATCAGAAGCAGTAAAACATTCACAGTCCTGCAGTTGCCCATCGAAAAGGAAGGGAGAAGCATACCATATTCTATTCTTTCGGTATACATTTCTTACATTTGCAGTTGTGTTGTTTAGGTATATTTTCAAAATGTGTGTTGGTTGCTTTTGAACTCTTGCCCAGTGCTATAGCTATAGAAAAGATACTATTAATATTTCACAACAGGTTTTTGAGTTGATATAAACCTTTTATGGTATCTCCCAATATGATAAACAAACCATTGAAGAATCACCCTAGGAATAATATGTCTACCCAATTTTTTAAATAAATAACATACAGCAAACTTTTACTATTTTTTTGTAATAATAGAGTATTCTATTATTGATTAAACGAAGCTTTAAGTTATATATTGCCAATACATGATACGGTTTACTTCGCAATCAAAATGAACTAAAGACAGCGACGGCAGTGCTGTGTTCGCAACGGCTAGTAACAAATGGCTCGCAACATATTTCACTGTTACTTACAAATTTAAAGTATTTTTAATCTTGGTGTCTATAAGAGCAAAATGGGTTGCCCAAGTTGACAACACTTTGTTTTTTAGCTTCTTTGTGGCGAAACGAAATGCTAATGAGATAATTTTCCTGATGTGAGTCTGTGTCTGGCTGTGTCCCCCCTCATCCACCCCCAGAAAAAAATATTTTAACGCGTGAACAAAATTACACCAAACTCGGTACACATATAGTAATTAGTAAGGAAATCTAACGTTCATAGAATAATACCACGCCCTGCGCTTACTTACAAAATGGAGTGTATATTAATATATGGGGTGATATGCCTATGTCATGTCTTGGGAACCACTCAACCGATTTATACTACATTTTGTATGTCGACAGTTTATCATGTCTGCATTGAAATTATAAATGGATAATTTTGATATGCTTTTTGGAAGATATTACAACATGAAGAATTACTGCTTTTATGTTATATCTCAAAATACACTTTAGCGATTCTCGCGAAATTTTGATAGACTACGTAAATGTATGAAATTTAAATTGATTAAGCACTTATATTTTAAAATGTGAAAATACTAATATTTTATATATATATTTGGTGTATCTTCCATGCTGTTTGGCCGATTTTTACCAAATTGTGTATGCTGAAAGTATCAATTACAAGCATAATATATGACAACACGTAACTACTTCTGTTCTCAATTTTGTAAGAGAGCGTCAAATGAAGCAATAAAGTTTTAATGTCATATCTCGGGAAATAAACGGACCCATTCCTATCATATTTGGCATCCAAGTAGTACTCGAAAGATGATGAGAACTGGTATGTTTTAAACATGTCAGACACTTATTTTCAAAATGTAATCATGTAATAAATTCCAACTTAGGTAACTTTGTACGCTAGCAGTATATACTGCAGCCATCAAATTTTCCACACAAAATATCTTCTGTCCACCATTTTGTAAAATAGCGTCACATTACATTAAATTTTGTTTGTTACATAATCGGAAAAAATATAATCCCACTAACTATGGCAAACAAGTAGCATTACTGCAGGCCAAGCAAATCGATATGTTTTGAACTGGTTAGACTATTATTTTCAAAATGGCGCCCATATAAACATTTTAGCTCAGTATGTTGTACCTTAGTATTTTCGAAACAACTTTCAACTTAACATTGTATACTGCCAGTATATATTATAATAATCAAACTTGTCTATATAACACTTAATTTATAAGCCATTTTGTAAGACAGCCTTACATGAAAAAATAGAGATTTAATGTCATATCTCGGGGGGGAGAAGGGCAACCAATTCCTACTTAAATTAGGGAAGACATTTTACTATTAATTTATATTGTTCAGGTGTCCCAGCCCCTTATTTCCAGAATGGTGGTTATAAAAACATTTAAGCTTAGTTATCTATTTATACGAAACTGTAACCGATCCTAACTTTCTATACTGGCAGTATCTATGAAAATCATCGAATGTTCATAAATATCCTTTTCGTCATCCATTTATGAAGTCATATATGAAAAAAATTGAGATTTTATGTAATATCTAGATGACTAAATCAACCGATTTCCACCAAATTTTATACCCAAGTATTGCTACAGCATGATATGTAAAATAAAATATTTTAGGTGCTGCAGGCCTTTTTTATGAAGATAATATAAATAATTTAGGTTAATATATTATTTCTATTATACAATTCCACAACATTTCACCAAATTTTGTACACTGGCAGTATTCATTAGAAGAATCAATTATGCATATAGAGATTATATTTTGAACCTTTTTTTCGCAAAATAGTGTCAGTTGTGGAAACGGAAATTTTTTTAATTTTTCTGGAACAGTTCAACCAATTTCCACCAAATTTTTCACTCAATTAGTGATACAGGAGGCCATGTAAACTTGCATGATATAAGTGGCACCAGATACTATTTTCGAATATGGAGATCATGCAAATATTTTTATAGTTTCGTCATATCTAGTAACAATTTTATCAAATTCAACCAAACTTTTTAGGCTGAGAGTACTATTAGAAGTATCATACCAATAAACACTTTTTAGACAATTTTGTACATTAGCACTAAATAAGAATATTAGTTTTACTGCCATATCTCAGAAACCTGTCAGTCTATCCACCAAATTCTTCACACAAATAGCGCTATGGTAGGTGAAGTGAACTTAAATGTTTGAAGTAAAAATTTTGGATTAGTAAACTCTACCATTGGAAACATTAAGAGCGTGTTTTGCCAACTCTCTCTAACTCTGTAAGTTCGCTAGATGGGAGTTGGGATTGACTGTTGTCTAAATATAATCTACTGTTTTATCACCATTGTGTATCCTCCTGTTTGTAATCTGAAAGTTTGTGTCTGATTTTCTATACGTTGGGAACAAAAGTTACTTAAAGCTAGTCACTATTCCCGATTGTACTTTTTCAAGTAAAACATTGTAACAATTTTTGATTAGATTTTTTTCTGTGTGGTAAACATATAATTTTGTAGTTAAATATTTATTAAGTAAGTACTAGCTAATGTCTATTTAATAATACCGAAATTGTGTGGTTAGTAAATTTTAAGCTTTCTATTTCGGAAAGCAGAACTGAAATGTTAATATATTTGTGATAAAAATAATATTTTATTTCATATCGATTTTTCCCAATTGATTATAATTACAATAAACGAATATTAGCAATTATTTTCAATACTTTTCTCCGTTGCCATATTGTATTCACGCACGCAACATACAGCAGCACATCCACGCATAATGGGCGAAATATAAGTATTATAACGAAGAAATTTAGTTTTTCCCTGCAACTCACAAACATTACTCTCCAACTAAACACATTTATTTATTCAACTTGCTGTACCCTAGCCCGCTTTGCTGGCCGTTGAATTATTTTGATAATTATTTTTTTATATTACAAACGAAATAAAAATTTAAAAGTAACTGTAAAATATTAAACTGTAGTAATGGCAGATTTTGATTATTATAATTTAGTAGCTAATTAAATTCTATACTAAAATGTGTCTTTACATTTTTACGTACATCTAATTATTTCGCCATAATAGCGCGTTAAAGCAGCATACCGTCGCTTTGCTCGGGTTATATGGCGTTGATATAATTTTTTATATATATTTTTATCCACTGAGCCACTGTGGTCCCACTTGAGAGTTCTCTAACCAATTGGCCTCAGCGGCCCCATTTGATATATTTTTATCTAATAAGTCACTATTGCCCCACTTAGAATAGCTCTAACCAAAGGGCCAATACGGCTCTTGGGAAGGAAAGGAGGACAGTCCATGGATGAAAAAGAAAGCAGAAATTACTGAGCTGTTGTTTCCACAATGCTTTTTTATGTAGTAATCATGTTGTGTACCTATGTACATCCCTGATCATCATCATATCTTCGGAACTGTATAAGATACCGTGATTAAACGAAGACTAAGTTATTACGGGGGTTATTATCTATAGACTGTGTAAATTTCATGAGATACGTTAAGTGGTTTTTTTGATTAAATACGGTCGTACAAACAGATAGACAGGAATGAAAAAATTTAACGTTTGATATGGCTTGGTAATTGATTATCCTATATGAAATAATAATTAAAAGTGGAAAATTCAAAAATCACAGACAGACACTTCTATTTTATTTATTTGTATTGTATGGATAAGCAGCACGATTACTCATTGTGCAGCCACCGCGCTAAGCAGATCTGTGGTTTACGGCCCCCATATAAGATGGCAGCACAGTAACGTCCAAAACCATTACTGATTATCGAAACGAAAATGCCATTGTCTAAAGTTACGTTTGAATGTTACTGGATGGTAGTGCTTATAATATGAACACATAGATAAATAATCCCATCACTGGGGAGTAATTCAAATAAACCGACTCTAAACTACTTATTATTACATGAATGATTGTATTCGTCTTATTTCTGCCCTGCATCCCAAATATGATGCTATTTTCTATCTCCACCACCTACAGTTAGAACAACTAGCCCCTGGTTCATTATCGGTAGGGTAACCAGCACCTGGGAGCTTAAGTCGCTGTTAGACGTTGACTTGAAGTGATAGAACCTAATTCTCAGCTTGCTAGCAGCTAATTTACGTCCGGGGAATTAACAGGAGGTGGTAAAATAGTCCCTAAACTGATTGCATCCAAAGTTTATGCTCCGAATCCGACCTCCGTAAAACCGTTGATTGCACGCTAGCTTATGGGTACGAGGTTGTCTGGGTTAGTGTCATGGGTAAGGCACGTGCGTATTTGTAATTTGGTCACTACTGTTCCAAATGTTTCTGGTTTCATCTCTAGTGATACAGATGTCAACGAGACGTCAAGGCGTACCTACCATCTAAGTTTTTAAGCACTTCACTCGGGACTCTGGCCACCATCTTGGAATTTTTCTCTTAAAATCACTTGATTTTACCCAAAAATCACTTCGGAAATCAATAATTTTACCCAAAATTTTCATTCTTCCCAAAAAAATTTCCCATTTTGTCTATAAAAAAAAAGCAATTTGCCATAATTGCTATAGCGAACCCCTTGTATGCAAAAAAAAAAAAAAAAAAAAAAAAGCAATTTTCTTCTAATTCGGGTGAATTGTGGGGTTGTCTTCATAATTGTAGGCTATCTTTCCGTCTTGGGTTTTCATGCTCTTAATTTCCATATCTTTCTCTCTTTTCTATCTCTCTTGTCTCGCTCTCATCCCATATCTTACTCTCTTGTCGCCTTCTTCGCCCTCCGTCTACGTAGTTCCTTCTTCGCCTGCTAGAGTGCGCGAATCGCCAGTGTGTATATTTACTAACGGATTTAAAGATGTAATTTTCCATACACGAGAAGGCATATAAAAAAATTTTGTAAAGTACATTCCAGACATGACTTCGTAAAAAACATTAGAATTTTAATACTTTATTTTTTTAAACCAATTCAATCGATATTTTTTTAATATTTACTTTATTCAATTTTTTTAACTGTTGTATGACAAAATAAAAAATTAATTAAAAATCGAGCCATGAAGCCTTGTAACCACGCACGCACCGACAGGCACGCAAGGTAGACACACACCTGTTATGACAGGCGAAGAGTGCAGGCAACTACATGTCACAACTGCGGGGAAAGGAAGGGGGCCAATGACAGGCACGCAAGGTAGACACACACCTGTTATGACAGGCGAAGAGTGCAGGCGACTACATGTCTCAACTGCGGGGAAAGGAAGGGGGCCAATGACAGGCACGCAAGGTAGACACACACCTGTTATGACAGGCGAAGAGTGCAGGCGACTACATGTCTCAACTGCGGGGAAAGGAAGGGGGCCAATGACAGGCACGCAAGGTAGACACACACCTGTTATGACAGGCGAAGAGTGCAGGCAACTACATGTCACAACTGCGGGGAAAGGAAGGGGGCCAATGACAGGCACGCAAGGTAGACACACACCTGTTATGACAGGCGAAGAGTGTAGGCGACTACATGTCTCAACTGCGGGGAAAGGAAGGGGGCCAATTACTGTGATCACTCGCAACGCCATAGTTCATTCATGGTTTCTTCGGCCTTTTTGAATCAAACCTTTGAAAACTCTCCCCATATATGACGTGTTTGGTTGTTTCCTAAATACACCTTGTATCACAAGAGTTTTATTCTTGTGTTCATTAAAGTTACTTTATTTTCTGTTAAATTGAAATGTTATTCATATTTTATCTATAAATTATAATGCTTTATCTATAAATAATGTGAATTAATAAACAGGGAGAACATGGTATGTTGTAGAGCCTAGTAATAAATAGTTCTTATACAATATACTGTTACAACAGAGTGCACACCAATCCGGTGCGTTGTCCCACTGTTGTATTCTTGCAGACTTAGTTAAGCTTCGTTTGCACAAAATGGAGAAATATCCTGGAAGTAGAACTTTTGCAGGGCTTCAGCAACGGCCAAAGATACCGCGAATCAACTATATGTAGCCTTGTCAGAAAGATCAGACAGCTAAGAAACGATGCGTTAATAAATTATTACAAATATTTTATTTAAATTTATTTAATTTAAATATATTTTTATCATTCAAAAAATGCCGAAATCTTAAAAATAAAACAGTAAAATGCATCTAAAATATATTTTAAATGCAAAATCGGTTTAAAAATTTAAAATCATGTAAATTTCACACTTTGTCGTGACAGCTTCTAACATTAAAAAAAAACTACAACTAATGTTGCTATTAATCTACTATAATTCTATGCTATTACCATTACTGTAATAGTAAGTACTTTTGCTACGACGTTACGTTCTTACAGTACTGTTAGCGTTAAGGTGGATTTTGTGTTGCGGCAAAACAAATATTTTGTTGAACTGATGTTAACATTTGTGTTAACAATATTCTTGTCTTTCATATGCTTTAAAAACACTGTGGTGAAAAATACATTAAATACAATTACTTTTCACAGTAATAATTACGTATGAAGAAAAGAGTTAAAGCACGGAGGAGAGTTGAACCCATTCCTTCTGTGCATGTCTATCCCCATTTCAAGATATCCATCGTCCCATCAACATCTCTATTTCAACATGGGTGACTACGTTTATTAATGTATGTATTCTGCAACATATGATGACAAACTGCTTTACTCTTCCGGTATGTTCTAGAAATATATGCATATTTGGCATGCGTAAACTGCTGTGCAAGGTTTGAAAGCTGTTCTAAGTTACATTTAGTTCTCATGCTATGCTTTGAACTTTAAATATACTGGTTTGATTTTAAGAGGTTATCGCTGTTTACTAGCATCCACCATTTTACATTGTTAAGTTATTGTTGAACCATTATCAATACAGACCCAGTTAAGTCACAAAACAGGACGCAAATGGTAAAAATGTATATTATGATTTTTATGCAATAGTATTGTTAGAAAGTTTAAGAATGTAATGTAAACAAAGCATTTGACAGGTGAAATATAAAAGTAACATTTTTTTTACTTGTAGTAGAAGGATGCGTTATCGGCACCTGAGAGTAGAACTTCAGTAGAGCTTCATAAAGGTGTTAAGTAGCCTTGAAGGAGCTATAGGTACTTTCCCACACATATGCCTCAGCGATATTTTCCATGCTGACGGAATTTATAAACTTGTGTTCGAATGGATAGTTATTTTCAATACAGTTATATATTATTGGTTGTTTTATTGACGAACCTGGATTTTCGTCAACGATATGAACTTTGTATAATTTCGAGCAAACTGAGCTTATTTTGCCAGGGGAAACACCTTTTTTCTTCAGATACAACAGTAATTTTGTACATACCACAGGTTAGTCAAAAAGAGATCATCTTAAGACACGAAAACTTTTATATGGATATTTTATGTTCAATTGTTAAGAACTTCTGTGCACTTTTTCAATTTAGAAAGTCTATCCAACTTTTCAAAATTCCTCTTGAAAACACCAAAAAATCTAGCTAATGTTTGAACGGAATGCCCACATTCTGGGTAGAAGGGAGTCTTCTTCTTCAAAGATGTTGAATCAACAGTGCTGAGATACAGTAGTATATATGTGTGGCTTGGCTTCATTCCTCTAAATGTTAAGAAATTAATGTAGTCCATTCACATACAAAGATTGAAGATTTAGAATAAACCAACAAAAGTTGTGCTTCTTATTGCTTCCTGTTCACACTTCTCTTTGACTGCGGGCATACGAGAAAACCCAGTTTTCATATCGTATGAACCGACAATTAAGTGAAATTAAATTTTGCTTGAATATATGAGTTTCCTAATGAAGAGTTTTGTTTTAAGTTGAAGCTAGTCAAAAAACACTTTCTTTTTACATTCTTAAAGATAACAATCAAATAATTTCTGAATGGCACAGAATGGCATGTGTATAGCAAGCTCATATGCTGCAAACCGTTTCACAAAGGTGAATGAAGAGATTTGGGCGGAGCTTAACATCGAGGCCTTGAGAACCGATGAGGGTGGAGAGAAAAGGGAAACGGGAGATCCCCGAGAAAACCCGTCGACCAGTGGAATCATCCGGTACGATTGCCACATGCAAAAGTCTGGGAGCGACGCCACCGGGAATCGAACCCGGTTCTCTTAACTGGGAGGCGAGTAGTCTAACCATTGCATCACCGCGGCCCCTTTCACAAATGTTATGTAATCAGGGTTTATCCTTCGATAATTTACAGGTAGTGCGTTCGCCATCTTATGTGCACTGGTGGTTAAAATTGTCTGGATTGAAATACATTGACATTAAAATGTCCCATATTTTGCAAAAACAAATAGGTGATAAATTAATAAATTTGATGTTTAAATGTGTATCTAAATAAGAAATGTATTTTATAATATATTGCCAAAATGCTCTCGTTAGTAGTGTTTTACAGATGTTTAATTGTGTTTAGATATTAATTTCTTATATTTTTAGTTGAAACCCCCTTTCCACCGAAAATCCTGTACGTGGGAACACATGAATTATTTGTTGCATGTCTTCTCTTATCGCGCTCTTCACGAACGAAGCAGTGAAACAAATTCTTTCCCTGCGACTTGCTAGAATATATCGGCCCGGGTTTTCCAACTTGATTCATTTCAACGTGTTAATGCTTTGTTTATTTTTATCTGAAACTTTTTAATGGCGTGAGAATATGAAAATTGTTTCATCCACTAACACACCTTCTTCGGTTACTTAAGAGGTTATAATCTTGTGGGTAATTTGCGGTGCTGGTTATTATATCGTAATTTCTTTATTTTTGTATAAAAGACTAACCCCGAGCTATCCCCAATTTAGAATGGGAGTAGAATATAAATTTACAACAGTTTGTTTCAATATTTCGCAGTTTGAGGCAGCTTGCTTCCTTGTAACTTTGACGATAGTAGCACAAATAAAACTGTGTTTTGACCAAAGTTTTTTAACGTGGTACAATTCGTATTAGTGATAGAACAGAAATTTTTAAGATCAAAATGACTCAGAGACAGTCACATTAATAACGGACCTTAACACCGGTGAGTCACATCAACAAACTTCACAGCGTTTCGTCTCCCCAAGCCAGTACCCAAATCCACAGAGAATATATAAATTCTAGTACGTATCGAGAAGTTATTTTAACACACCCAGTGCTTCTTCCATCTGAAGCTGTTTCGAAGTACCCCCGCTGTTTCTCACTGGTTCTACTTTTGTGTACTTCGTATCAATCTATTATGTCTAAGCCGTGTGGGATTTGCATAATGTCTTGTATCAGTGTATCTGTTTCTATACGTATTCTAATTCTACTTTCTTGCACATTCTTGCATGCTGGGTCGCTAATGGACTCGTTTTCTATACGGCTCCAAAACAATCGCTATTGCTAAAATCCCCATAGAGACTACAATCTTCAAGCAGGATGTTTTTACTAAGTATGCTCAGTATACGTGAACCAGAGCTTCGTTACACATGCAAGGGTTCTAGAATCGAGAAATCCGAAGGAGACGAAATGTGTCCAGTGTATTATGATAAACTTTAAAGTCATCAAATTTCGACCTTTTTGGAATGGTGGCGGATCAATTTGAAATTGCATTTGTATGAATCACACTCAGAAATTTGTAGCATTTACTTTACTACCAAAGCAGATCACCGGGAAAATCAACTAAGGTAAAGTACCTCAGAGAAAAAAAAACAAAAGAGTTAAAAATGTTAAAAATATAACACCGATCACAAATAATCCTTAAAAATAAAGCAAAAAAAGAGAATATTAAAACAAAAAACGAGGCAACAATTTTCCACCAAAGCAACTCAGTAAAAATAAGACTGAAATTCGCAGAAACGGACTGAAAACCCTAATTTTAGCTGAATAAGAAAATCCCAGTCATCAATTTATCAACTAAAATATACAAGAACCGAAAGTATCCCAATATTTCATAACAAGAATAACATCTACACGATTATTATATTATTTGTAATAGTATTTCCAAGCATTCTTGAAACATGAAGACAAGTAAGTTGTGGTCAGGGGGAGCATTTACTGCATAAAATGAGTGCGAAAAATAACAAAATTTGAAATAATTTTTAAGCGAATCGATACAAATTTGTTGTCCCCGATAAAGTCGTTTTAACATGAATTTCGTTAACGAAATATGTTTTTCGCATATTTTTTTAAAGCACTTTTATTTCCGCTAAAGAAATATCACATACCTACAATTTGAAGAGCTAAGAGAATTTTACTAATGCAACGCCTCAGTTTTGATTTATTTATGCCCACCACGGCATTTTATTTTACTATGCAAATTAGGGTTGTTATATAACATTTTATTTATTTGCATATTTTTTTGTGGTAGATGTGCGTATTATTTTCCGTACTACTTTTATTCAGATTAATATTTTTGCAAGTTATTTCACTATGTGTAATATTACTCTAACTGACGATTTTATCTGTGTTTCCATTTGTTTACTTTTGCGTACACGTCATGTGGCCTAGATGCAGAGAGCAATTTATTGATGGTTGCTATGACAACCAGTTACGTAATAAATCTCCTTGATGTAGCCGCCCAGTGATTGGCGCTTAAGTTAAGCGTCAGGTAAGGATTACATTAAGGCTTTATTTGCCATCTTGGTTTTACAGTCATAGGAATTTGAATTTTCCTTAGGGACCTGGAGCGAGTCCCTTTATTTGATATCAGGCAGCCTGAAGGCGAAGAAGCGAAGAGTGTTACGTGTCTGCTCGCTCTTTATACGCGAAATAAATTCATTCAAATCATCATTATTGAAGTTCTACTAATTTTTTAAACATTTGTTCTATTTACTTTAGATTTTCACCATTTTCTCAAAGATTATATTTATCGCCAATATTTTCTAAAATGGTTAATTGTAAGTTTTGTACATTTGAATGAAATTTGTAAACTAGATTTTTAAGATCTTCAGATGCATTATCTAATCTATAGGAAGGGATATTTGACCCACTATCAACTTTTAAAATGTTTGTCAAACTGTAAGGTAACACAGGCATTTTGTATTTATAAGGAAAATAAATTTATTTAGAAGTATGAAAATGATTTTCTATTTGATCAAAAAATCTCAAAACTTTTAAATGTAACCACTCAACGATAGGCTCATAAATGGTTTTAAACTATAGGAACAATTTGTTTATTTCTCCATTTAATAGAGTAAAAAATTTATACATCTTCAGTTATTTTTTTCTTTCTAATAATCATAAGTTAGATTTCTTTTGCTAACTATAAAAACATTAAAAACTGTCCACGCTTCTTCAGCACCTTTATTAAAATCAGCACAAATTTTAATGTTTGTTTTTTCTTTAACTACAATAGTTTATCTAAATGAACAATCAATAACATATAAATGTGTTCGACCCCAAAATGAAAAGTAATTAATATGACCATCAAAGTTTACAGTTGATTTATAATAAAGTTCATTATTTCTAAAGTCGGTATCTAGTTTGGTTTTTAAATCTCTAAAAACACTAAAAGCGAGATATTGTTTAAGATAAATGCCGTTTTCATTTTCTAGATTTCAGTTTCCTTTAGGAAAAATTTTATTTCTACCGTTCTAACATAAATGTTCCCACATTAGAACGATCAAAAATAGCAGCGTGTTTATGCTGTTCAGCACGATTTTTTCTATTAAATAGAAAACCTACGATAACAAAATCAGGCATATCAAATTGTAAATTATTAAACTGATCTTTTATATGAAAGTTAAAAACAGTTGTTCCTTTAGGAAGTTCTTTTTATAAAAATTGCCAATAATCAAAACTAATAGGTATTTTATTTTCTTTATAAATTTTCTCGTTAATTGCAATTGCCATGTTCTATTCATATCCAACCATAGGCCACATAATTTATAATTTTATTGTATCAATTTTACCAACATCAGGACTTTTTTGGTAACTTTATCATATTTATCTAAAGTTTCATAAAGAAATAAACAGTTGTTATCAGATGAATTACGAAAAAAAGTAATTTTATAGCCACCTTTCCAATAAACTTCATAGTTATCACGAATACAACCAAACAGATATGTAAGAGGATAGATTGTTTCATTTGTTTCACGACAAGAAACTGTTCTAACATCTTTGGTTATATTTTCATGAGAAACAGATTCATCTCGATATAAATTATCAACACCAGTATATTCTAAATATTTTTGTTCACTTGATGATCTTAATAACGCATTCATCATTGTTGATGCTATATGTGGATTATCAACAGCTTCTATAATATTTCCATTATTTGAGATTTCTACTTTGGAAAATTGAAAAGGAAAAAAGTTTGAACAAACATCAATATTATCTTACTCAACATATGTTGCCTCTTCTCCAACCTTATCTCCCTTTAGTAAACTAAATTGTTCATAAACATAAGCATAATTTGGGAAAGAAAAGTCATCTCCTGTTTGGAATATCAAATTCGATTCTATTATTGTAAAAATTTAAATTCCCCCTAGTTTGATCAGTTGGGGGAAAAGTTTGCCTCTCGAAGCTCTCAATACTTTTATAACTCATTTATAAGTTTAAAAAAATTATATATAAATGGCAGAATCGAAGGGAGTTTCTCCAGTTAAATTACTCATTGTAGGATATAAAAATGTAAAAAAGCATCATGAAAGAAATATGGAAAATTAGAAGAAAGAGCAACAAGTAATCGACGTATCACGAAATATTGGTAAAAGAAAGTATAAAAAGTAAGTGAATAAAACAAAAATTTAAGAACAACATGACTTCCTGTTGCAGTAAAAATTTAAATTATCTGCCAACACCAGAAGAAACATCGTTTGAAAGAGAATTATTTGCTGAACAAAAATCTCCTAATTTGGAAGAACAAATAGGTATTATTCCATTAAAAGATTTCCCACCTATAGCAGGTGTTTCTACTATAAATCTCGGAATAGAAATTGCAAAAATAATTAATGTTATTAGTGAAAAATTTGGTTTACGTGGAGTTGGGGAAAATTTTAAAATGTTTACATGTTAAGGATAAAGAATATTTTTTCAACACCAGGACTTTGTAATTTGTCAACAGAAAATTCACCAGAAGCTCTTAATGATTACGAAAATTACGTAGAAATTATTATAACAACAAATGTTGTATTCCAACAATATAATCCTTAATAACAATCCGGCTTCGAGTGTAGGTTGGAAGTATGGTCATATAATAAAACCGATTTATGAAGGGCATTAAAAAAATATTTAGGATTGGCAGCAAAAACACACAGAAAAACTTCTATACATTCTCCTAGATCTGGAGAAGGTATAAAAAAAATACAACAATTTGCCAAAAGAATATGTTTGGATGGATGATGTTAGAAATTTGGTTGATAGAATATTAGTTGTTCATGGTGAAGAAAATGCTGGAAATAAAAATTATTACAATGAACAAGTAAGCATATTGAATATGCTAAAAAAAAATTAAATTTTATTATTTTGTTATTAATAATCCAAAAGGAATTCCAATTCTTATGAGAGTTTTAATTGTAATTCCACATTCGTTTTGGAATTCTGAACATCATGACAAAGCATTATAAACTGAGCTATAGATAATTAAAACTTACCCGAAATGCATTGGCCAGGCTATAATTATTGTGGACCATTTACAAAATTAAATGAAAGGTTAGAAAAAGGTGATACAGGAATAAATAAACTTGGCGAAACTGCAAATATAACGATATTGCTTACAGAGATCATGAAGATTTACAATCTAGACACGAAGCTGATAAAATTTTACAAAAAGAAGCAAAAGGAATCATGTTAGATAAAGATACACTAATTTGTGAAAAAAAATTGCTTCTGCTGTTGTTGCCTCAACAATGTTTACAAAAAGAAAATTAGGATGGGGTATTAAAATGTTTTATTGAATATGTATACTTTTTACTTATAAATGAAGATAACAATTATAACTTTCGATATTCCCTTTGAGGAATAAAAAGTTTTAGGTATAGATCAATCTTTAACAACTGACCAAACTGCGAGAAAAAATAAAAAATTGAAGAAGGCAAAAGTTTCAAATTAACTTTCTCAGTGCCAGCAGTTAAAAATATGGCCATAGAAAAAACTGGCAGTGGTTTACATAATGGAGGAATTATTCCCCTCGTATATGCTGCTTTAGGTGAACTCGGTGGTTTAGCTCGTGGAGCTACTGCAATTTATAATTCTGTTGAACAATCTAGAAAAAAATATTTTAAAAAACTAGAACAACAACAGAGACAAAATTTAGCAATGGAAAACAAGGGTGGAAAAGGATTAGTTGCGAAAAAAGGAAGGCCAAAATTTTTGAATATATGTCCACTATCTAATATCGATATTGAAAAAAATGTAAAATTATTTAATGTTAAGCATTTCAGAGATGTTTATATGATTGACGAATTACCGAAAAGTCTGCTAAAAAATGAATGTGGTGTGGAAAATTTTTATATTTCAGCAAATCCAGGGACTTATTGGGTTTGGTATTTTAAAGAAAACAACAATGTTTACTATTTTGGTTCATTTGGAGGCAACATTCCTACTAATTTAACCAATTACTTTAAAAACAGAAATGTTTGTTACAATGATGATCGAATTCAGAACTTTAATTCAGTTATATGTGGGCATCTATGTTTAATTGTTTTACACCATTTTTTCGAATAGATTTAAGTTAAATGATATAATTTCTGTACTATTAAATGATGGACATATTTGGGAAACCATTAATCAAATCTGTAAATAATGTTTTTGACAGTAGTACTTATGCTTTAAAATCACATGTAGGTTCACAATGTAATTCCAATGTTTCTTCTTTACAAAGTTAACTATCCAACTGTTTTGATTATACAAACACTTATGTTTCTTTTCTAGGACATATAATTGTTAATATAGACGAACCTATTGTAATAAAGACTTAGTCAATAAAGGATATTTCGATATAGATATAGCAGATTATGCACTAAAAAGAATGCTGATTCAAAATATAAAACTATTGTTTTTGATTATGCATTAAAAGAAGATATAAATTGACAGCTCAGTAACACTATTGCTGATTGTAAAAAACGAATAAATAATGTAAAACAGGCATTGCAAAAAGATGCCGATTCAAAATATAGAACTATTGTACCTGACTATGCATTAAAAAACAATGAAGATTCAAAATATAATACTGTTGTTTCTGATTTAAAATCACATGTAGAATCAAAATACAATACTATCGTTTTTGCTTTAAGAGATCAAATTAGTAAAGGTTTTGTTTATACAACAGAATATGTTTCTCTTCACACTTGTAGAATCAATAATATGGCTGACCCCGTAGATGGAAAAGATACAGTCAATGAAATATAGTTTTACAAAAAAAAAAAACTCCAAATCATAAAATTTTAACCAATCAGTTTTAAATTACTCTGATACACTTGTTAACATGAGATTTGAACAATGTAAGGAAGAAAAGTCTCATATATATTATTTAAATGCAAAGTGGGAGACAAAGAATAATATTTTTCACCCAGATAATAATAAAAATTTATTTATTTTTTGATGGAGTGTAATGTTTATAAAATAACTACTGATGTTGATGTGACTGTTAAAAAGGGGACTGCAAAAATAGATTACAGTAAGCCTTTAATGTTAACATGGGCAATAATTTATATTTTAAAGTAAAAAAATTAAAAGATCTAATCATATTAATGGTTGGGTTATAATAATAGGACTATTTGTAAAATATAAAGATTAACTATTCTGTTATCTACTGCGGCGACCTCAACGAGCTCTGTCTACGACAGGAAAAATCATCTCTGCACAGTGTTTCCTCGTCCCCAACGACAGCAAGCTCTGTCCACGACAGGATGTGTTATCACGACTGTACTGCTGTCTCTACTCGCTGCTATGTACTTACCATGTGGCACAGTGTGGCGAGCATGACAACAGGCTACCAGCTCGCCACATCTCGCCTCATGCTGACTTTTAATTGTCGCCTCGCTTGCTCGTCCACCATGGCTCAGTGATAAGGTTTTTTTGTAACTCAAAAGTTTTTTAGTGTGAAAAGGCACCCATGCTGTTACAATATCACCAAGACATTCAAAATTTCAGCAACAAAACATTTGAATTGCTCTTACTCATAGAGCAATGTATGAGTATTGGCACAAATTAAGTGGTACCTTTAAGCTCACAGCATGAAATTTTCTCCTTAATACACTTGTAGTATGGCATATGTATAAGCTGGGGTGTTATCCATTGATGTAAGGTGCCAGCATCATACAGGGAAATGGTACCACATAAGAAATTTAAAAAATAATAACAAAACTCTCCCCTTAACATCTAAAATAAAATTAAAAAATAGGCTGACTGGTGGTTAAGTGAGGGGTTTCTCCACTTGGAGTTTTGTTGGTGCTACATATGGCAAGAAAAATTTAAAAGTTGAGTCACTGGCATTGGCATTAACTTGCTTGTTAACTCAATTAAATATGGGTCCCTGGCATTGGCATTAAGTTGCTTGTAAACCCTTTTGTTGTTTTTAAAGAAAATAGAGCTCTGTAAACAAACTATGAATGAACAATGAACGAACAATGAATGCATGTTATTAACGTTAAATGATGGTTAAAACACATTTTTATTATGCATTTGAAATAATTAATTACATAAAAATATTTTTTTTTTAGTTTACAAATCATCAGCTAAGGCAGACTTGGCTGTGCAGACATCTGTTTCATTAATCCAAGAGTTATATGAATTATCAAAACCTAACAATTTACATAAAATTTATCACATTTTGTTTTTAGATTTTTTAAACCAAATATTCATCTGGATAGTTTGTTTTAATAATTTCGTATTCATAAAAAATTCCCTTTATTTCATTTCCATTGGTATCTTTCAGAATGTAAACAGGTATATCATAATTTAAAACCTCAACAATGATAGATAATTATGTTGTCCAATTAGCTGTATAACACTTTCAAAGATTTGTTTACTCTTAATCATGTAGACAATATCACCGACTTTGTATTTCAGTTAAGTAATCATGTCTAAAAAATTTACTTGCAATACATTTTTTTTTCATTGACTTCAATTGGTTTCATGTCAATGGTATTGTGCTTTGTGTTGTTCTGTTCTGACACTAAATCATATAATAATATATTTACTCATTTGTAATAGTCATTCAAAGCCAATTTATTGCAGATTTTATTCATCATATTACAAATGTATCTCTCTACAACAATGGATTTTTTCCCTGAATTTAAAAAAGGGATTGATGCTATATTTTTTGCATAAGTTCTCTAATTTTTTTAATATAAAATTCCAAGCCATTATTAATTTGAATATTAAGCAGTTTTCCTTTAATTAATATAATTGGAATGGCAAATGCACATTTTGATAAAACATTAATAATTGTCATAATATATTTGTATCCATTGTTTATATATTATATACCTTTTAAATTTCCAGTATCCATTTCAACAAGATCGATTTGCCATAAATCAGGTTCACACATTGGACAAAAACTTGTTTTTAATGTTCATTTATTAGAATTGCATATTGAACATTTACTTTTCTGAACTATTCGCCCATTTTTAGTATTTTCAGTTTTTATATTGTTATTTTCAGTGACCTTCTTGCACTTCATGGACCAAGTGTTCTCCTTTTAATGGTAAAAAATATATATTCTTGTATACAATTCACAAGAGAGTTAAAATATAAAATCTTTTATTTGATTTCGATACATCCTATTGTCCACTTCTCTACTCACATCTATTGTAATTAAGCCATAATCTTCGCCCCATCATTTTGCACAGACCTCTTTATATTTTTCATAAGACATATCGCCACCGACAAAATCATTAAAGATGCATCTCAAGTTTGTGTCATCTTGTCTAAATATACATAGAAAATTGGTATTGTCTCTCACAAGTTGTTTTGGTATTTTCGAATATGTTTCTACTAAATAAAATACATCAATGTTTTTATTCCTCCCCATAGATTAGTACATGCAGATTATGTCTTGATTGTCTAAAATAACATCATCGAATACAATTAGAAATTCATCTTCACATTGATATAAAGTGACCATTTCCTCAATATTACTAAAACAAAACATGCCATTTTTTAACGTTGAGCTTTTTCGATAAAATATTTAAATAATTTTGTAACTCAATATATTTTGGCTGATTCAAACTTTTTGAACAAACATACAATTTATAGAAATTTAACTATCCTAACTTATAAATAAAATTGGTCATTAAATTGGTTTTCTTATAATTGCTTGGGCCTACAATTATCCCTCTAATATCATCAGGCAATAATTCGCCATTATCTTTATGCTTAGAGTTTTCTTCAGAAATCAAAACACAGAAACACCAATTAAGTTTGTGCATCATAGGCTGCTTTGGCTGCTGATTTTTCATTTAATAACAATATTTTTTAGTATTACATGAATAGTAAAGTATTTAAGTTAACAAATAATAATTCCACACTAAAGAAGAAGCTTCATTATGATATAATTCATCAAGATATATCAATCGCATTTGTTAGTTTTCATGCAAAATTTTACACCAAATATAGACAATAATACTACGACTACAATTGAAAAAATGAGTCCCGTTGTTGATAGAATCTAACTTACAACTATTCATCGAGGTCAATACAATATCGAATCGTTAAAAGAAACTATAAATTCGATTGATTCATTTTCAACAAATAACATTACATCAGAAGTAGATAATATAAGAAATAGAATATCTATTAAATCTATGTTTGACATTAAACTTGATGACCGACTATCTGATATTCTTGGTTTTAAAAGAAATTTAACTATTGGAAAAGACAAAATTACTGTAGGCACTAAATTACATAATTTTATTCTGTTTAAGGCAGTATACGTCTACTGTAATTTAGTATATGGTATGTTCATAATATATGACGAATCTAACCATTTAGAGACTAGCGTTATGGGAAATTTTCCACCAAAAACTATTTTCGGCTTTGGAGATTATATAATTATTTAGCCTGTAAATCCAATTTTTTATGAAATCAACAATGAATATTTTAATTACATTGTTTCAGAAATTAGACACAAAAATGGCAAACTAATTGATTTTGATGATGCTGATATCGGTGTTGTTTTAGAAACTAAAGAAGTTTAAAACAGAAAAATTTTACATTTTGATATCCATATAGCAATATATCTATTTTATTGTCTAGTATAATTATCTTATCATCATTAGGGCTTAGTGCTATTTTATTAACTTCCACTGTGTCTATTTCATGTTTTTTGCTTCTTATAAGATTCATTCTTCTGTAATGTATTTTTTAATTAAACAATAAATTATTATAGCCATTAAAGGCTATTCTCTTATTAACTACACACTTTTTCCAGCCCTTTAGATTTTTGTTTTTATTTTCCCCAACCTTCTATGCATACATTTTTGCTCTTCAACCAACAAATTTGGTTATTAATTTCCCATTTCATTCGTCTTTCATTTTGCTTAAAACTTTCTTGTTTTCTTGAGGTATGTTATAGACATTGTTGTTTGGATAATCACTTGTATCAAATTTATCTAACATTGTCTTCATATCTTTGTAAAAATCGTCTGTTTTTATATTACATATGTATGTTGTTGGTGTATTGATAACATAATTCAATGTTATCACCATATTATGATTTCATCACATTATAATGGAAGTCTTACATTATCTCTTTCGAAGTGTCAAAAATTGACATGACCACATAAATTAGCTTATTAAATTTTGCATTTGTTTTATTAATATGCATAGCTGTAAAATTTTAATTAAATATAGTACATTTCCTAAAAATTTGCTTTTGCTACTAATTTTTCACATTTTCCTGCAATCTTATATCAGTTTTATATCTACTCTGTTTCTAATATTTTCTTAGTTTTGCAAAAAACAGAATTATTCATCAGTTTGTAAAAATCTTTTTCGAAGTTGTTTTTGGCATTAGTTCTCATTGATGTATTCAAATCTATATACTTCTTCAACCAACTGGACAAATCAAACATCAATTTTCTATGTAATTTAGTAAGTTTTAATCCATTCTCTAAGCAGTGTTGTAAATTACAATAGTGTATTACATATGTTTGATTGTTGTGTAATGTTGTAAATAATTTAGATTTTTTGGGAACTACTTGATTTTGTGGGCAAATGGAAGATCTTTATATAAATTATGTAGGTCTTGTTGATATTCTAAATCGACTTCTTATATATAATCATACTTAGAATCATCCTCCATACATAATTAATTTTTTACTCCAGTAATCTAAATCATTTAATGTATAATAAACCCAGTCAAAACCACCATTGCCCATCCATAAAGATTATTTGCATCGAGATATGCTAAATAATTTTATTCTTGATTATTATTAACATATTCTAAATATTTATTATTGCCATTAACATATTGTTTACAGCATTGTGAAATTCTGCCTCTAATTCCTTTTTCTATCATTAAAATCATGTCATAATCATATAATAACTCTAGTGGTTGTTTGGTAATTTTAAGCATTGCATCCCATGATAAACCTGGGACAGTAATATACCACGATGGATCTCAATCATATGCATTTATACATATATTTCTAAAATCTTCAAATACATCTGCTAATAATGTCATTTTTTAAATGTCATGATATTTAAATGGAATCAGATTAAATTGATTCCATATATGTTTTGCATATACATAATCGTCGCAAGTTATGTCGGATTCACTTAATTTGTTGTAAAATCCACTCTTTGGTGGAGTTCAGTTTCTTCAAATTTTTTCCAACTGTTCATATAATCGTATGGATGAACTCCTTTTCTAAGTACTTAATCTATTTGTTCTTTTGGAAAATATTTTGTGTATGTTTCATTTGATCTTTATTTAAATTAGATGATAAACTATCTAAACTACTTGCTGTAAATTTTAAGGTGTCAATAAATTTCATTTTTTAATTTTCTGTTGCCATCCCAAAAGTAGCCAACTTTTCTTCATTATTTGCAATCAAATTTATATATTTTTAATCATATCCTAGCTCTTTAATAAATAAATGAGCTTAGTTGTTGATATCTTCTTTGGAATTGACTCAAAATCGGCATATATTGCAAACGGAACCTTCATTGTATGTTTGTAATTTTTTTATTTTATATGCTCTCCTTTTGGAGGTATAGCGATTTTTACTGCTTCATTTTTAGAGCAGTTTTCTGCATGTTTATTAAATTTATCTAGAGAGGTAAAGAATTGAAGGCACATATCACATATATAAGTTTTACCATGCTTATTATATTTCTGCATTGAATGCAGCCTCGATAAATCTTTATCCGACAATAATGTGAGTTATCACCTTATTTGAAATAAAGTAAATTGATGTGCTTATCCTTTTTAAGTTTTGTAAGCTTAAGTGGATATAACATGAATTTCTCGCCTTCATCTTCAATAAAATATACATTTATAGATACATCAATTTGATTTTCTATTTTTGGAATATCATCAATTTTAATTGAATATTCAAATTTATCTATTACTTTATCAATATTAAGCCCCACATTCTTATATTTGGTTAAATTGTCCAAATTTTTGTCTGCTGTAAATAATGCAGATTTTACGCCCCAGAGGAAGTATTTTTGATAATTATTTTTAACATTTATGCATGCTTTCATATTCTTTATGTCTTCTGGTAGTTCTATGTATGATGAGCCATTTAATGGAATATGCTTATTTATACCTAATAGTATTCCCATTATTCTAGTTAATACCCATCCTGAGTCTCCTCTTTGAAATTCAGATAATTGTATGATTATTTTTTGTATTATGAATTTATAAATCCTTTTATTATCTCCTTCATTCAATATTGTATAATTGGGTGATTGAAATGTAAATCGTTCAACTTGATTATTTATCTTGCTTAGGAAAATAGGCATATAAATAAATACTGGTTTTCAGCCCTCTGAGGCTCCTAAGATTAGAGCATATTAAGTGGTTTGATTGCAGTTGCTTGGTACTGCTTTAATGGTTCGATAGTGTAATAGTAATTCTGTCTTTTCCCAATGTCCATTAGATGCGCAATATTTCGCCAGGCTTACAATCGTTATGTGTGCTTAATGACTCGGACCGTTTGACTGCCAGAGTAACATTTTGCAGAACGGTGGTGTGTGAACGAGAGCTAATAGTCACCATGATTCAAAAGATTTTAAAATAGTCTGTTAGTTTGTTAACTATTTTTGAATGCACAGTTTTTCTGTAGCACAGAAGATTCCAGGCCGGTGCGCTAGTGGCTATGAAAGGGCATTAAATGTCGCCCGCGGCGGCCGAGTTTAGTAATTGCTAGTGCTTGGCTTTACCTTTATTTTAACCTGCTCGGGTTTACTTGCGGTCGCTGGCGCTTCTCTAAAACATTCAGGGCTTTGTAAATGGTTAATTTTTTGCGTCACCCACTTTAAAATAGTGAAGTTATTTCCCTCTGTATTTCGTCGTCATGTTAAAGAGTGGCCAAGTAGGACAAGTTTCCCGACGATTGTCCATGAAATGTTCTTTATTTTTAAAATCAATAGGGATCCCTACTAAAACTCCAATAATGTAACCCAAAGTGTAGATAAATGACCCATACAATTCCTTACATTGAGTGCGCTGCGAAAACTATTGATGATTGAACAAAATAATGTACTACGGCTTTGCAGAACACATCATTATCTACAAAAAGTGTCGCGACACCATATGTCTAACTATTATAGTTATGTCACAATAACTATTTTTTTATTTTAAAAACTGAATTAAAACGCCGCAGCTAGAAAAGGCACTTTAGTTGCACATTGGTATTAATCCTTATCAAAATAAATTAATTCACATTCAAGACTGGTTCAGTACCTGTATATTACTTTTTGAATTATTCAATTCGGACATTCCATTCAAAATATGTCATGAGTTTAAAAATGTATAATTGAATAAAAATAATTAATATCGTTAGATTATGTTTAACTGGTCATATTATCAACAATTTATTAATCCTTATCAAAATAAGCACGTTTACCGGCACCATTACGAAATATATGTGATTTTTGCTTTTTACTGCATATTATTTGGACGTATGGTTAAAGAGATAATACGATATCAATAAAGCACGCCGCGCAGCAAGACCATGCCGTGAAGCTACTGGTGAAGCGCAAGGTAAACGTTCTCAACGCGAGGCAGGTAGTGCAGCCAGATCGTGGGTAAAAAATGCCCCCACTTTGTGCCGTTTTCAATGTGCTTAGACGAGACTGTCCCACAAAGTGAGGGTACCTTTTACCCACGATCTGGCTGCACTGGCAGGTACCCACACGGTGCAGTCACGTGGTTGGCGCCGTATGCAGCACACAGCACGATTTATTTTCCGAATCTGTCCGTCCTCATTTCATTTATTGTATTAACTTAATACTAATATCTATCCGCTCATATATTCCCATGCAATTTGTTATATTTTAAAGTATTTTTTCAGAATTGTACATCACTTCTATTTCGTTATTTTTAACATAATTACTCTAAAATCACAACGCCATGCCTAAAAAAAAAATCTCAGCTTTCACGTCAATCAACTCAAACAAGAGCAGCTAAAATACGTCGAGCGGAAGAGTCTTCGTCTGAAACTACGCAGCGCCTTGCGAGTCATAGAGAGTACATCTCACAAGCGCATGCTAGGGAGTACAGTACAGAACGCTCGCAACGGCTTACTAGCCAAAATGTAAGAACCTCACAGGATCGTGCCAGGGAATCTAGCTGTGAAAGCGACGAGCGGCTGTCTAACAATAGGCAGCGTGTCTCTGATGCTCGCGCTAGGGAATCTAGCATCGAACGCACGCAGCGCCTAGCCATAGAAAGACAATGTATATCTGCGACCAGAGTGCGTAATCGAATCGGGGATCGATCAGTCTTTAATTATAACCCAAATATTGATAATGCTCATCAAAACACGGTTAAAATTGGGCAAATGAATACAATTTGCCCTAAATGCTTTGCAAAAAATGGAATGATGAAGCGAACGGTATGTATTGTGCTGGAGGCAAAGTGGTTCTCCCTAATATACAGCAATCACCACAACCAATAAAATATTTATTGTTAGGCACTCATCCATTCTCTACGCATTTTTTAAATAACATACGCAGGTATAACACACTGTTTCAAATGACGTCATTCGGTGCTAAGGAAATCGGGAAGGAAATTTTATGCCTACATTTAAGTTAGAAGGGAAGGTATACCATTTGATTGGTAGTCTCCTTCCACCTTCTGGTAAAAGTCCGCAGTTTCTACAGATTTATTTTATATCGGATGCTGTTCAATTATCGTTACGATCTAATATAGCTCCCAATTTAAAGATGGAATTAAACAAAGAATTACAGTCCGCATTAAGCAGCCACAATATGTACATTCGAAAGTCTCAAATACAACTTAGAAAATAACTCCTCATCGGACAACTTAAAATTAATCATTCACGCCGACCGCATTCCACATGGTCAACATCAAGTAAGATACAATTCACCTGCAACAAACGAAGTCGCAGTTTTATTAGTCGACGAAGACAAAGGACCCAGGGATATAATCATTCATTGCAAAGATGGACATCTAAAAAGAGTTTCGGAATTACACCGTGCGTACGATCCTTTGCAATACCCTTTAATGTTTGTGAGAGGCGAAGATGGTTACTATTTAACAATCCCTCAACAAAATTCAGCGAGAAATAAAACGATGTCATGTATGCAATTTTATGTGTACAGGATAATGATCAGAGCCGATTGTTTTAATCCCTTACACTATTACAGAGGTTTTTTTAGTCAATACTGTGTTGATATGATGGCTAAAATGATATCCATAAGACTAAATTACATACGTCAAAATCAACAACAACTAAGAACTGACGTCTATGTACATTTGAGAGATGCTTTAACTCAGGATGCTAATATAAACCGTGCGAATATTGGACAACACGTCATCTTGCCTTCAAGTTTCATGGGATCTCCAAGTTATCTGCACGAGAAAACTCAGGATGCCATGACGTACGTCCGTAATTACGGGAGACCCGATTTATTTGTAACTTTTACTTGCAATCCGGAATGGCCAGAGATCAAAGAAAAATTATTACTTGGCCAGCGGTCATTTGATCGTCATGATGTAATTTCCAGGCTATAACATTTAAAGATGAAAAAAATGATCAAGTTATTCACAAAAGACGAGATATTTGGTAAGGTCAAATGCCATATGCTTAGTGTAGAATGGCAAAAAACGCGGGTTACCACACTGTCTCATGTTGTTTTGGCTGGAAAGAAAAATACAACCTGATGAAATTTATAGTGTAATAGCTGCTGAATTACCGGATAAAGATGGCGCTCCAGTGTTATTTGATATCGTAACCAAAAATATGATACATGGACCCTGTGGGGACAAAATATATCATCACCATGTATGAAAAACGGAATTTGTTTCAAAAAATTCCCTCGGCGTTTTGTCAATGACACCCAGACCGGAGAGGATGGATATCCAGTATATCGTCGCCGTAACGCTGAAAATGGAGGCCATAATGCTATCTTGAACCTTGAAGGAAGAACTGTTGTTATAGATAATAGGTGGATTGTCCCATATTCTCCAATATTGTGTCGAACATTTAACGCCCACATCAACGTGGAATACTGCCACTCTATTCAGGCAATTAAATATATATGTAAATTCGAATGATGAGGTGGAAAACTATTTAAATGGTCGGTATATTAGTTCATCAGAATCTGTCTGGAGAATATTAGAGTTTCCGATCCACGACCGGTATCCTACTGTCGTACATTTGGCTGTACACTGAGAAAACTGCCAAAGGGTGTATTTCACTACAGAAACGGATCAACAAGTTGCCCAAAACCCCCATAAAACAAAATTTTTAGATTTCTTTGAGCTCAGTAACACGGACGAATTTGCAAAAACTCTACTATACCACGAAGTTCCACACTATTATACTTAGGCTAATATCACATTTTCAAGAAGAAAGCGCGGTCAAAACGTAGATGGGCATCCAGGAATAAAGAAAGACGTTGCTTTGGGAAGAGTATATGGTGTACATCCTTCTCAATCTGAGTGTTTTTATCTCAGAATGTTATTGCATCATGTACGCGGTCCAACCTCATTCAATGACCTAAAAACTTTAAATGGAATTGTCAAAGAAACTTATCAAGCAGATTGCCGAGATAGAGGTTTGCTTGAAACTGACGATCATTGGGAGAATACTTTGAAAGAAGCTGCGATTTCGCAATGCCCATTAAAGATGAGGGAGTTGTTTGAGGTCATTCTTCTATTTTGTCAGCCTTCTGAACCTTTAAAATTGTGGGATAGCTTCAAAGATGATTTTTGTGAAGACATCAGACACAGAATACGACAGCAAAATCAGGATTTAACTTTGCAATTCAATGACGACATGTACAATGAAGGGTTGATAGATATAGAAAATAAGCTTTTGGAATTAAATGAAAAAAGTTTAAGTGATTTCGGATTACCGTCTCCTATTCGCTCAAGAAATCATTCAATAGATACAATGCTGGTACGTCAGTACAATGTCAGTGATTTGAATGATTTTGTCAACGAAAATTTGCTAAAATTAGTCTCAGATCAATTGCAAGTGTTTAATACAATAATTGATAGTGTGATGAATAACAAAGGCAAAATATTTTTTTTTGGATGCCCCAGGAGACACAGGAAAGACATTCCTGTCCAATTTATTACTGGCAAAGGTTAGACAGTCTGGAAAAATAGCGATGGCAGTCGCTTCTTCAGGAATCGCTGCTACTCTATTAAGTAATGGGAAAACTGCACATTCCACGTTCAAACTCCTATTATCAGTATCTCTGGACCAACAATCCGTATGTTCTATACGAAAAAACGGCCCTCTTGGCAAACAGGACGCGGCTCTGATAATGTGGGATGAATGTACGATGATTCACAGAGCCCATGTTGAAGCTGTGGATCAAACGTTAAAGGACCTTAGAAGCTCTACTGCCATTATGGGGGAAGTTGCTTTTGTGTTTTCTGGGGATTTTCGGCAGACACTCCCTGTAGTTACAAAAGGGACACGTGCAGATATCATCAAAGCATGTCTTAAATCATCTCCCTTATGGTGTTCTATTCAACACCTAAATTTGCGAACGAATAAGAGAGCCTATCTTGGTGGAGACACGCATAAAGATTTCCCACAACAATTGCTCAGACTTGGAGAAGCAGATTTTCCTTCTCTAAATTCGGGCACTAATTCTGCTGAAATCATTTTAAATGAGACATTAGGTCAGATAGTCCACAGTCTGCAGCATCTTATAGAAGCAGTATATCAGGGCCTCGAAAATTTACTAGAAAGAGACTTTCACTGGTTGTGTTCCAGGGCAATAGTATCGCCTAGGAACGACACTGTCAATGAAATCAACAATCTCATTATACAAAGAGTTCCCGGTCTAGTCAAAACCCATAAGTCGATTGACACAGTCACCAACGTTGACGATGTCGTCCACTTTCCTCAAGATTTTCTAAATTAGCTTAATCCTTCTGGCTTGCCACCTCACGAACTATCATTAAAAGTCGGTACTCCTATCATGCTTTTAAGGAATATAAGCCATCCTAACATGTGTAATGGCACAAGATTGCTCATTAAAGACTTGAAAGAAAATTTGATTGTCGCGACCATCCTCACCGGTCCAGCAGCCGGCCAGCTGGCAAACATCCCGAGGATTCTCATGATTCCCACGAATTTGCCAATATCTTTCAAACGGTTGCAATTTCTCATAAAAACATCGTTAGCGATTACTATTAATAAGTCCCAGGATTAAACTTTCTCTTTGGTTGGAATCGATCTACGAAAAGAGTGTTTTTCCCATGGCCAACTATATGTTGGTTTATCACGAGTTGGAAGTCCCGAGAAACAGTACATTTTGCTACCAAACAATAACAGGACGTCAAACATTGTCTACAGAGCATGTCTTAGCCTATAGCATATTAAATACTTCTATCTCAGATAAATTGCATTGTAATATAATGTATATTAATATGAAAAATTATAAAAAAGTAAGAAAATATCAAATAAAAATAGCAACAAAACTTTAAATTATAAATTATTTAATTAATTATAAATTATAATGTGCTTTTTTTAATGCTTTAGGAGAGTTTACCCAACCTAATTAACGCCGGGTTAAGCAGTTTTTATTATCTTAATTGCACCCGTGCGAAGCCGGGGCGGGTCGCTAGTTGAGAATATAGAGGCAGTAAATGTGAAATAGCCGAGGTATGAAACATATTGGCTACAGCCGAGTTTTGATATTTATTTTGTGTGAAGATCAACATCGTATGCATTCACTTGGAAATGATCCTAAGTGGATTGATTGATATATGTTTTATTTTAATGAAATTAAATCTATGGTATAGCAAGCCTGTTATTACTTGGGTGTACCAATGAATATGAATGGTACGGAGTTTTATTAGGACAAGAAGTTGTAAGCCATTGTACGTTAAAGTTAAAAGCTGCCTTTGTGATATTAAACAGAGTTATTAGAAATTTGGCGTGTGTTTTGTAAATCACCTCCTTGTGTTTGGTACGGTTCAGCACAAAATATCTAAGAGTTGTACATGTTTCAGAATAATGGGTAGCCAGACTTAATTATTAAGATGTGATTTATTTTATCTGATTTTTATTACGCGTCAAATAAATCTCATAAACTTTAACTGGTTACACGAGAGTGTTATTTCTGAAGGTAGTTGGTAGAAAGCTTTCTACGATCGATTCGGTGATATTGGCATGTTCTGTTTTGTCAGACTACTAGCATCTTACAGGAATCTAAAGCAACACACTCAACTGGTAAGTTGTCTGAGAAATGTGTAACTGGGAAATGGTATCCATACTGCTGTGGCTTCTTCTCGTGTCATGCCCTAGTGTATGTTGTAAATGTGATTCTTCAATCCACTTAAACAACCCGTTCACTACACTATATTCTCATTTGGTCTCCCATTTCCCAGGACTAGTTACGTAACACTGCCAACACCGCCACACTACGAATACTTCGTGTAACTAAAATAACCGTGCCAAGTCATAACTTAATTGACTACGCCATCCAAAGAACGGTGCTATTTATTTTGTACGAGGAAATTAATTTGGCGCTGAAGCGGTGTATGAGCGATTACTAAGATAAAGTATTAATATATTGCCCCTGCATGGGCGACATAACTACCTTAATGCCAGTGGATACTCGCTGGCTTTAATTAAAAGTGTCCTCTCTCACGCGTCAACTTCGCAACATCTTCCTAACGCATTTCTTTTCTTGCAATATTTTCCCCCGCTGTAAGAAAGAAGAAGAGGGAGGTAGAGCAGCGCTCGTATATGTCTACAAATAATGGGCGGTGTCTGCGCGCGGAATTTAAACATTCATGTAAAGTGTCAGGGCTGTAGGGATGGGTGGTTAAGGGGGGGGGGCGGGTTAGGTTTCGGAGAAGGGGAGGAGCATGCCAGATGTTTGCTTGCGGCTCGCGCTGAGGGCAGCGAGTGGCCTTAATAATGCACCAGTTCGTAGAGTGTTTTCCGGCAGAGTAATGAACCTTGCGTGGTGCCCGGGCCACTTTAATTATGCCTTGTTTGCAATTTTTGGATCCCCCTGGAAGAATTTCCCCCGTGCGCGAAGGTTTTCTTCTTTTCCTTCGCCTGCCTTGATTGCATTCGTTATGCGAGTGATTTAAACCGAACGTTTGCGTGAAATTAACATTTATGTTTTCTAAACTTGTGGCTTAACGCACCGAAGGGCTCCCAGTCTTGCTTGACCTCGCTTGCCTCAGTAATGACTAGAACCGATAACCTTCTAAACCGCAAGTCGATACTCCGTCTGGATCGCGAAGGTCGACCGAACGCAGGGGGTGGCACTAGATAAGACCTACGGTGTTTTTATTTAGCACTAACGAATGGGTGTACGCTATCATTTGTGTAACATACACAATGATATCATTTATAAATTTAATTTATTTTCAAGTAAAATATTTGGCCTTATGCAGGTTAAAACTATTGAGAAAACAATGTGCTATGCAATTATCGGTTTACGATACATGTGGTCGTTTATTATATGTTTTGGTGGCGTTCCTGTTATTTGAACTTTATTTATTGCTACCAGACGTTTCATGCTATGGACTCTGCTGTATCCCACTGCTTTCAAAGTCGTTACAAAATATTACTTAATAGCACTTAAGTGTGTTTGCTAAGCAATGAATACTCGTTTTTCGAAAACTGTATAAACATTTGAATGACCGAAAATATACAAGTAATCAAATTTCGAGTTTTAGTTACTAAAATTTAGCCTCCAGCTAAGTGCGAAAAATGTAACCATCCCCAACAAGTTCCCTTACGAATTCTTGGCTCAATAATAATTTCCTCTCATTATACTCACAAATAATAATTAAGTTGTTTCTCAATGTTGAGAATACATAATTAATTTACATATGTAAATCAGTCTAGCTTAAGTATGTATATCGAACTATGTTGGGTTGTTAGGGCAAAAATAATTTCCTTTTAAAAACTTTGAAAACAACAAATTTTTAGAACATGAATTGATAGTGTAAAGCACTCAGATGAGCCCATATTTCTTGCACTTTGTGTATTAATTGATACTTTGTGTATTAATTGGCAGCACCTCAGTGCAAATAGTTCTAGGACTTAATGTTATATTGCGAGAGTAATACTCAAATCTATAATCAATGACTTCAGATTATCTTACTATACGTATTTAATAGTACGAATGATTATGTTACCAACACGTTTACGTACCTACAAATATCCGTGCTTTTAGTTATATTACGCATGAATAAAGTGAGCAAGGCCGTGGCAACATTCATTTGACATTTGTCGGAAGGATACAAAATGAAGGGAAAGGTATATTTCTAGCAGGGCTTCGAGAAGTGATCAGCCCATAATAACCATCAGTGCCGCCGAATCCGACCAGAATGTAAGACTCAAAATCTAAGGCTGAGTTCTCAATAACAATACATACGCGCAGAGCACAGACCATAAAAGTAGAACATTCACACGAGCTGTTTCGAAACTGATTCACAATTAAATACATATGCATTAGTTTTAGCCAATGAAATTTTAAGACGAGTTTGATGTCAGTTGGCAGTGTTGGTAAATAATGTATTTTCGTAACAGATTGTGTTGCTGTGTTGAAATGTACAGTGATAAAAAATATTTGGTATTTTTTTCTTTTCTTTGAAATATTTGTTTTTGCGATCGTAAAAATGTGAGTAACGTTTAAAAAATTCTTGTAGCAAACTATAACGTGTTCTTTTCTCTGCAAGAATTCTTCGTTTCTGTAGCATAACTGTTCTTCAATTTAAAATAATCAACATAGTCGAAAGTGTTATATTCTGCTCTGATTGAATGTTACTCCTTGCACCTGCAGAAGAAATGAATAATATAAAAAAATTTCCTTTGTCTATACAATATCAGAACCTCTCATGCCTCGAGCTGCTACAGCTGCAGTTGTAAATCAATAGGTACGAAAACATAGCGGTCAATTCTTGTGCACACAAGTGCCATGTGGTTGTTGTCCTGCATACAATTGTAAACTAGGGATGTTCGAAATATCGGTATATTGATAATTATTGATATGAGAAATAATTTACCGAAAGATATGTAATTTTAAAAAATATCGGTATATCGATGTTTCTATATCATCGAAGTTTTCGGTATTATCGAAATTTCGTTATTATAGAAACTTTCGGTAGGTATTATCGATCATTTCTGTATTATAGATTATTACAATATCATCGATAATTCCAGTATTACCGATAATTTTGGCGTTAACGATAATTCCAGTAATAGCGATAATTTCGGTACTATCGATAGTTTCGGTATCATCGAGAATTTCGGTATCATCAATATAGGCTATCAAAAATACCGAGTAACTGTTCGGAAAAATATCGATATTAAATTTTTATGATATCGAACAACCCTATTGTAAACCAAGCCTGACCTGGAAGTACCAACTCATTCTCTCTCCTTTTGAGCTTTACAGGGAACATCTGAACAGCAAACATGAAAACATTAAATTCGCGATGAAATCAGGGAAAGAAGGGATGCTACTATATCTGAATGTTCTGGTAACCAAGAATCTATGTCCGCGGTGACTACAGTAAATCCACCTACACTGACAGATATATCAATGCTAAATCCCACCATCATCAAGCTCAAAAAATAATATTCAACTCCTTCTTGGTTGACCTAGCAAGAAAAAGTCTGTGAAAACTCAAACATTCGTAAGGAATTGAATCGCCGTTAGTACTAGGGAAATGGCGATTGAAAGTCATCAGCGTCTGGCGCCGGGGGGGTCCGCCGTTACCCGTTCACCATCTTTTTTCTCCTTTTTCCCCCTTAGAATTGACTAAATTCCGTTAACAATTTACATTTCCCCTAGAAATGTCCCCTTTTTTTCCTTAAAATGTTCCCTTTGTTCCCAGCTGCAGAAAAAAAAACTACCTCAGAAATTTCCCACTTTTCCCGGAGCAGATGACAGATATTAGCGACCCAGGTTACCTTGGGACAGGCAAGACAGACTCAGGATCTTTGAACTTTGACCTTTTATCCCAAAATACAAAAAATTACAAAAAAAATTAAAAATAATTTAAAAAATGTATCATTAAAACTACAAAAGAATTCGCAAAATTAACAAAAAAAATTTCAATTTTATTAGAAAACTTACTAAAAAAAATTTAATTTACTGAGGTTTCTCACTCACCACCTCATCAAACAAATAAGTCGGCAGGACTCCACACACCTCATCCATACCCAGTCAGCCATCTTGGTACTGTCAGCCATCATATCAACCATATTGGATGCAGGTGACAAAGACCACAATATTATATGCAGATGACCTTGAACTCGACCCCATGACCTTGATTGGCCTTGAAAAAAACTCGAGAAAAATACACAAAAGTCAACAAGCATATTACGGTACAGACTACTAACATAATGTTGTATGCAGGTGACATTTACCTTTGACTGTAACATGGTGATCTGTGACCTTGAACCCAATATTTTCTAAAATCTTTTATAAAATCCAAAAAAGTTTAAAAAAATAATGAGAACTTAATTAAATACTTGTTTTTTCATCAATCGCCCCCTCAATCTTCAGCAATCCCCCTCCTCAATCGCAATATTTCCATCAATGTTTAGCAACCCTCTACCTCAATCAAAATATTTTCAACATCTTTAGCAATCCTCCATCTAGATTGCAATCTTTCCATCATCTTCAGCAATCCTCCACCTCAATCGCAATCTTAAAATCAATATTTAGCAACTTTGGAAATATTTTCATCATCTTTGGCAATCTTTCATCTCAATCGCCTTCTTTCCACCATCTTTAGCAATCATCCAACTCATCCCAATATTTCCATCATCTTTAGCTATCCTCCGCCTCATTCCCAATCTTTCCATTATCTTTAGCAATACTCCACCACATTCCCAATCTTTCCATCAATCTTTAGCAGTATTTACAACAGTCTTTAAAAATAACCCACCTCAATCGCAATACTTCGTTCAATCTTTAGCAATCCTCCACCTCAATCACAGGCTAATCTGCATACCTCTCCTATCACACAAATATGACATGCAACAAGGATTCTTGACACAAATAAAGTGCTCATGTCGCCGAGAACTGCAACTTTGCTGAAGGTCTATTCTTAGAAGTGACACTGATGACGACATAGTGGTTCAGGCAAATATTCGGAAGAACATGATGGAGATGTAGGTACTGGACCTAAAGAAGCATGTGTCGCCGAGAATACTGTTCTAGGTACCTCAGCCAAAAAGTTCGATGTTTCCATTGAAGATTTCGTAGATGTAAGAGCTGAAGAAGTCGTTGGTACTGTTGCATCTGTGTATGATTGTGCTCTGCACTAGTGGCAGTATATGCTGGTAATGATGTGGCCATCAAAGCTGAATAAGTCGATGGCACAATACTAATCTGAAACGATGGTACTGCACTGGTGGAAGTTGCTGATAATGATGTAGCCATCACAGTTCAAGAAGTCGACGTCACTGGTAAAACAGGAGATATCTCACTCGAAGAAGAAGATACCTATGGTGAGAAACCATTAGCGGACAATATCCACTCCACTTTAACGTAACTACACTGTAAAAAAAATCTCGTAAACGTCTTAAAAGTTATAGAAGTTGTTAAGCTATACAGGCTATGTAAATAATATTACATGGAAGGGTGAAAATAAGTTAATGTTTAGCATTGCTACTATACAAAGTTTGGAACTCCCCTATGCATTTAACTCTTTCCTGAGTAGCTGTAGGAACTCTGCAGTGCACGTATTGGAAAATAATTTACCAGTCATGCTTTGCCACTGTACATATAAAATGACACAGCAAATTTACAAATAATTTCTTGAGTGTAGCCATGGAATACCTGGCGTAAAAGCTAACCAAGTATACGTATCTTTCACGGCAGTCATTGCCAAACTAAGACTCTCATTTGACCTACCTACTGCTTCTAATATACGAGTATGCAAGCCCTATGACCTCATATTGACTTTGAACCAATCATATTGCACGTTTAATACATTGTGCGGTCACCGACCAGCCAATCAAAAAGTTACCACGTGATTGCAGCTGGCCAATCACGTGAGCTGGGTGTGGTTGTGGTAGTCTGTAAATTGGAAGATTTCTGGCTCTTTGTGTTAGTGCGTGTGTGTATGGGTCGCAAGTTATAATACCCTATTTGAAAATAAAATTATATAAGCCTACCTCCAAAAGCTGAAAGGTGAATATTTTATGTACAAATCTCGCTTTAAATGTATATATCCAGCTCCCACCGTATATTTCATCACTTCCTGGGTAAACTATATTTGTACTTTGCAATAAAAGTAGCTAGAACTACAGCAGGCACCCACCACGCTTCGCTATTGGTCGATGCACAACTTGGACTTTTGTACTGAACAATACAGCACCAAGGCCGGCCACCACAAAGCTACCCAATTGGTCGTCGCGCGAAAAGGACTCTTCGTACGAAGAGCAATTTGAACACAGGTGAAAAATCAATCGCAGAATCGGCACTGGCGATAGCCCATTAGCGATGATGCAGGCTGCGGCTCCATGGTCGTCGGAGGTCAAAGGCAGCCATTCGTATTCGCAATTCATCTTCGTTTTTATGGGAGCACTCTGAGCAACCCAAATACTCGATCACCCCGGAAGAAAACATGCAGGTACTTAATTTATTCTATATGTAATTATATATATCTTTTTTATATAAATACATATATTATTTTAATATAAATGTAGGTATATATAGATCTATATTATATAAAAAAGTATGCATATTCCTATCTTATATACGCATTTATATACGAAAGGTAGACAGATAATTGGCCGTAACGTCTCGTCGACAGCGTGTATATATATATATATGATAGTACCTGCATGTTTTCTTCGGGGCAAACAAGTATTCCGGTTTTCTCAGAGTTCTCCCAATACAACATAAATGAATTCCGAATACGAAAGGCTGCCTTTGACATCGGCAATCATGGAGCCGTGACCTGCATCATCGCTAACTGGCTGTTGGCAGTGCCGGTTCTGCGATCGAGTTTTCACCTATATTCAAAATGCTCGTCGCCACAAGAAAGTGATCTGTACGAAGAGTCCTTTTTGCGCGACGACCAATTGGGAAGCACTGTGGTGGTCTGCCGTAGTGCTGCATTGTTCAGTACAATGTTCAAGTTGTGCATCGACCAATATCGAAGCGTGGTGGGAGCATGCTGTAGTTCGAGGCACTTTTATATTGCAAAGTGCAAGTATAGTTTACTCAGGAAGTGATAAAAAAAATACCGAGGGTCCTGGATATATACATTTAAAACGAGATTTTTACATAAAATGTTCACATTTCAGTTTTTGGAGGTAGGCCTATATAATGTTATTTTCAAATAAGGGGAATGCATTATAACTTGTGGCACACACACACACCAACACAAAGAGCCCAAAATATTCAAATTTGCCGACTACCACCACCACCACCTCACGTGATTGGCCAGCTGCAATCACGTGGCAACTTAGTGATTGGTTGGTCAGTGCCCGCCCAACGTATTAATAGTGTAATACGATTAGTTCAAAGTCAATACGAAGCCATGGTGCTTGCATACTCGTATAGCTATTATAAGCAGTTGAGAGGTCAGCTGAGAGTCTTAGTTCGGCAACGGCTGTCGTGAAAGGTACATCGTCTCGGCTAACTTCTATACCAGGTATTCCATGGCTAGTTACTTTAAAGTGGAGTGGATATTGCCCGCTAATGTTTTCTCACCATTGATTTCTTCTTCGAATGAGTTATCACCCATTTTACCAGTATCATCGACTTATTTAGCTGTTGTGATTGCGTCACTAGCAGCATCTACTTCCAACAGTGCAGTACCATAACGTCAGATTATTATTGTGCCATAGACTTCTTCATCTGTGATGGCTACCTCACTACCAGCATCTAATACCACTACTTGCAAGACGTTTGTGTGAAGTAGACGAACTTCAAAATAAACGGTTGTCGGCTCATATAACTGATGACGAACATAAGTAAACATGATATTGAGAATGAAACAGGAAGTGAAGACAATCATGATGACTGCATAGATGAAAATGGCCATGGTAACAGTGTTGTCAGTGAAGACGATGATGATTCCCTCAATGTTCCCAAACAATTCAACAACGAGTTTCCTTCGACAAGTGATGCGAAGAAGGCAGAAGTTGCTGAGAATACTGACTACATGTTTACCGAAGACCCGAATGAACTTGTTGATATACTCAAATATTTGATTAAGTAGATATATATTGGGGGTTCTGGATCACCCCACATTTTCATCGAAAATCGCGGTTTTTGCTCCAAAATCAAGGTTTTTTGCTCCAAGATCAAGGTATTTTGCTCCAAAATCATAGTTTGAAATTGAAGAAATAAAGCATTTTAAAAATCAAACAAATTTACCCCCAAAAGCAAGTAAATTTACCCCAAAATCAAGTAAATTTACCACTTTTTCAGAAATGGCCGAGCAGCAATTTTCATAGAAAATCAAGCAATTTTACCACAAAATTAAGAAATTTCACCCCAAAATCAATCTTTGTGGTCGAATTTCAGCCCCTAAAAATCCTGCATGAATAGTGAACACAAGATTTTTACCAAATTTTATGATTTTTCCTCGAATTTCAAGTAATTTTACCCCAAATTCAAGCAAATTTCTGGTTTTTCAAGCAATTTTTCACTCTTTCTATAACTAGCAATTTTGAAAGCGAGCAATCTAAATAAAACAAATTTAAGATAATATAAAGTCAAAATATTAAAAAGATTCAAATCAATATAAGTTTAAATATTTTTTTAAGAGAACTGCATAGATTTTCCATTTTTCATTACTTTTATGCCTTTATACATTGTAAAAACTCCCTTCTCATTTATTAGTTTCAAAGAATTTTTATCAAGTATCTTCACATAGTGCTCTGGCAATGAAATTTTAAGTTTACCATCTAGAATACATTTAATTTTTTTACCAAACTTAGACTCATAAATTTCAAAATCTGTAGCAGGAAACCATTTATTTGTTTCTAGATCTTGTAGTTTAATGAATTCAAGTAAATTGTTCAACTTGTTGTGCAGAGATTCCATTTTTTGTGTTATTTACAGAGAAACAAATTATTAAAGAAAAATGTTTCCATTCTCTCATTAATTATTTTCCTTATTAAATAAAAAATGGAAATTAAATAAAAGTAATGTAAAAAGTGTGACGAAGTATTAAACATTGCTTGTTTTTCACCACGTAAACACACGAAAGACAAACATATTAACACCTGCAAAAAATGTTTTCAAGAATATGTTAAAAATAGAAAAAAATAGAAAATACTGTGTGAATGTGGAAAATATGTCAATAGTGCATATCTCAAAGAGCATAAAAGTACTAAAGCACACAATACAACATTAGATATTCTAAATTAAATTCAAAATGGTAATTACCTGGCAAAAATTTCGCTGTATGTTATGAGAATAAATCATTGAAATTATTTTCTCCTCATAAAATCACCAAGGACAAGCATGCATCAATATGCAAAAAAATGTTATAATGAGAAATATCACCTCAACAAGAAGTTAGATAAAACAATTTCACTTATTATCAATAATTTAAACATTTTATATACTTAATTTTCCAATATATTTACTATTTTGATTGCGCTTCGTTGCATATAACATTTTGAAGTCTTCAGTAATTTGTTTTCAATACGAAATAAATAAAAAAATGACACCGCGCAATATCGCAGTTGAGTTGGGTGAGAAGAGATTCAGAGAGTTGAGAATTATAGGTAGAGATTTAAAAATTAAATATTGGTACAGGAAATAGAAAGCTGATCTAATTTCATTTAATATACAATTTGTTATAAATAAACAAAGAAAAAAAATTGAAAATTTACCATTTTCAGATATCTATACAAAAAGGACAAAAATTTATTTTTAAAAATATTTCTATTCTCTAATAATATATTTGAAAAGCCTAGAAATAAATGAAAATGGATAACAGAATGGATACCAAAGAATAATTTTACAAATTTACCTTTATCAGATACCAATATCAATTAATTATATAAACAAGATAAAAAGTGAATTAAAAGAAATATTCCCCTATTCTCCTAATGTGTTTGTTAGCAAAAGAAATGGAAGAACCAATGAAAATTACAGAGTTAATACAGCTTTCAAAATTATAATATCAACATGTAACATTGAAAATTCTTTTAATTTAGTACAACCTATTAATTTTTTTCTTTAAATAAAAAATAAGATATTTGAGAAAATACATGAACAGCTTATAAAATTTAGGGGTTCGAAAACCAGCATTAAATTATATATCAATTGTCGTAAGCAAGAAAATAATCAAGTTAAATTTATTTACATTACAATCACCAAATTATACAATATTGAATGATGGAGATATTAAAAGAATTCATAAATACATAATACAAGAAAAAATTACAAATTTTTCTGAATTCCAAAAGGATGTTCGGGGTGGACTTTAAATCGAACAATGGGGATACAATTAGCAATAAGCAAGTATAATCCATTGAAAATTCATCATATATTGAACTACCTGAATTTATAAAGATTAAGAAAGCATGTATAAATGTTTCCAGCAGAGAGCCATTCAGATAGAGTAACCAAAAACAAAAATGTTGGGTTTAATATTAATAAAGTAATAGATAAATTTGAATAACCAATTAAAATTGATGATATACCAAAAATAGAAATTCAAATTGACATATTCATAAATATATACTTTATATTTAAGGTGAAGGTAAGGAATACATGGTATATCCACTAAAACTAACAAAAAGTAAAAAATATAAGCACATAAATTTACTTCATTTCAAAGATGATACAAACTCGCAATATAGTAGTGTTAAAGGTTAATTAAGGTTAGTCTCAGCACAAAAATATAATCATAAATGTAAAGCTTATATGTGTGATATGTGTCTTCAATTCTTTTAATCTCGAGAATAATTTTAATACACATACTGAAGATTGTTCTAAAAATGAAGCTGTAAAAATCACTCTACCCCCAAAAGAAGAGCAAATAAAATTTAAAAATATAAAACACGCCATGAAAGTCCCATTCCCAATATATGCAGAGTTTGAATCAATTCTAAATAAAATATCACCAACTAAACCAAATCGAAAAGAAATTTATTAATTTAAATTAATCAAAAAACACCCAGCTTTAACAGAAGACGATATCGATAATGGTCTTTACAAAGAAATACTCAAATAAACATATAATCTTACTAATGATCAAATAAAAAACATTGATTTAAAATTGAACGACGAATCATATGCAATGAAATATCAATTACAGGAAACATCTGGTTTTTGCTATTATATTGTATCAGCTTATGGTTAGTTTAGGCCGCCAGTTGTATATCGTGACCCAGATGCTCATAAAATATTTATACAATCAATAAAAAAGCGAAGTAGATGAGATTGGTGAAATATATTATCAAATGGAGCCTTTCCAACCACTAACAAAAGAAGACGAAATATTATATAGAAATTCAAAAAGATGTATTGTATGCGAATGTGAATATATGGAAGAAAATAAAAAAGTACATCATTATGATCACATAAGTGGAAAAATCATTAATCCAACATTCAACAGTTGTAAAAATAAATTAAAAATTACCGAATTTGTACCTATTTATTTTCATAATTTAGCTGATTATGATGCTCACTTATTTATTAAAGAGATAGGATATGATGATAAAAGTATAGAATTAATTGCAAATAACGAAGAAAAGTTTATAACTTTGGGAAAAACACAGAAAATTTAAACATGAGATTTATAGAGACATTTAGATTGATGGCCAGTAGTTTGGATAAATTATCATATAATTTGAGTAAATATAAAATGAAACACATACAAAAACATTTTCCAGAAGATCAAGTTGATTTAGTAGTTAGAAAAGGTGTTTACCCATTTGATCATATGGATAGTTGGAATAAATTTGAAGAAACTGAACTTCACCAAAATGTGAATTTCACAATAAATTAAACGAAAATAGTATAGCAGATATATTCGAAAATTTTAGAAACACACATAAAAATTCATGTGATTTAGATCCTGCATGGTTTTTTTACAGCACCAGGTTTTATCATGAGATGCAATGTTGACAATGACTAAACAACTGCTAGATTTATTACATAACTATGATAAGAATTTTTGATTGAAAAAGGAATTAGAGGTGGAATATCACAATGTCGTAAGCGATATGTTAAAGCTAATAACAAATATTTAAATTATTTTAACTCTAATCAAGAATCAAATTATTTAGCATATTTCGATGCAAATAATTTAGATGGTTGGGCAATGTCGCAGCATTTACCATAGGTTTAGAGTGGGTGTACTATGCATTAAATGATTTAGATTATCGGAATGAAAAAATATTAGATTTGGAGAATGATTCTGAGTATGGTTATATATAAGAAGTTGATTTAGAATATTCACAATAACTGCATAATTTACATAAAGATTCCAAAAAAAAAAGTTCCAAAGTTCCAAAAAAAAATCTAAATTATTAATAACTTTAGATAACAAACACAAGTATGTAATTCACTATCGCAACTTGAAACAGTGTTTAAATAATGGATTACAACTCACTAAAATGCATAGAATATTGACATTTGATCAGTCTGATTGGTTGAAGAAATATATTGATTCAAACACAACAATGAGAACTAATGCTAAAAATGATTTCGAAAAATATTTTTATAAGCTCATGAATAATTCTGTGTTTGGCAAAACTATGGAAAATATTAGAAACAGAGTTGATATAAAACTAGTATCAGCTGCTGGAAAATGTGAGAAATTAGTAGCAAAACCAAATTTCAAAATAAGTACTACATATAATTAAAATTGTACAGGTATACACATGAATAAAACAAATGTAAGATTATTTTAAGCAATTTATGTGGGTATGTCAATTTTAGATATTTCAAAATAATTAATGTATGATTTCCTTTATAAAGTGATGAAACCAAAATATGATGATAAAATTGAACTATTCTATCAAGTTATCGATAGCTAAATACATAACATAAAATCAGAAGATTTTGATGAAGATATAAAGTCGATGATTTGTTGGTTTACGAGCAAGAATGTATGCATATAGAGTTGGCGATAAAGAAAACAAAAAATCTAAAGGTGGGAAAAAATGTATTGTCAATAAGAGAACTAATTTTGGATGACTATAAGAAATGTTTGTTTGGTGAGAAAATTCAACATAGAACAATGAATTTGATAAGAACTGAGAAACACAAAATATGTACAGCCGAAGTTAATAAAATTGCATTAAGTCAATGTGATAACAAGAGAATTATACTAAAAAGAAACATTTATACACTGCCATATGGATATCAAAATTTAGAATTAATTTTGTTATTCTCAACTAGTGGCGAAACACCACTAGTAAAATCTTCATAATTTTATTAATGAGTGGTGTGATGAGTAAGAAGAAATATTTAAAATCATATGGCGAATTCGGTGTTAGCGGATCACTAACACTTTGCGCAATACAAAAATTATGCATCACATCTATTTCTGAAAGAAAAGTTTTATATTTAGGACATCTTAAGGCATTCCTAAAACAGGAACGACTTTTATGTTTTCTAATAAAATAGCAAGATTTTAAATTTCTTTAATTTCCAAAACAACACCAATGAAATTACATCAAAATTAATTAAATTTACAATTTCATCTGTAATTTCTAAAACAATGTTATTAAATTGTTCATTAATAATTTTATAAAAATTGTGTATGGGGGCTCATAATTAACATAGTCTCTAAAACGAAACATCGTTTTTGGTGGAAAACTAGCAATTATATTATTCTCCAAGCGGTTAGTTTCGTCATATTTTTTTAACATGCAATATGCCATATTACAATGAACATTGATCGTTTTATATGTAAAACAAATTAGGCAATTTAAAGCTCCCAACAACTTTATCTTTTTTCAATAGTTCATATTCTTTCAAAACCAAGAATATCATACAAAGGATTATCAAGTTTAATATCAAACTTTGTTTAATTGTTATTCTATTTTTCACATTGTTGTTATTTCAATGTTGTTTGTTGAAAATGGCTCAATCGAATTTACAGCATCTTTCAAAAATTCAACATCGTATTGGCCTCTGGAAATATTTATAACTGTATTTTTTACAATGAGAGGAGTAATTTTTTCAATTGCAGTTATAGTATTGTTCTCCACATTTGGAGTTAAAAATTTTGCATGAAAACTAATTAATGCTATCGGATTATTCTTTATGAATTATATCATAGTGAAGTTTCTTCTTGACCATATAACTATTGTTTGTTAACTTAAAAAATAGATTATTATCCATTTATTACAAAAAAATATTGTAATAAAAAATGAAAAAAGTTGACTGGATTTTGGTGTTTTAATTTCTGGTGAATATTTTAAGAATAATAAAAATGATGAGCTATTGAACGATTATATTCGTGGCTTCATTAGGGCTAAGTAACTGCAGGAAGACCAAATTAATTATTAATTTTATTTATAAGACAGGATGTGTAAATTCTATTAAATCACTTGTTTGCTCTAAAAGGTTGAATCAATGAAAATATATGCAATAACAAGATAATTCTGAAGTGATATCTAAAAAATTTAATGAACAAATGGCACATTTTAAAAATAATACTGACGAAATGAATGCTTTAGATCAATGCGAAAACAAATCTCTAATTGTATTTGACAATGTTATTTTAGATAATCAAGATATGATTCGTGAATATTTGACAAGAGGACGACACAAAAAAAAATATGTTTTTTATTTCACGCAAGCATATTCCAGACTGCCTAAACAATTGGTAAGAGACAATACAAATATTTTGTGCATATTCAGACAAGATGATACTAACTTTAAGCATTTTATAATAATTTTGTTGGTAGAGATATGCCCTATGAAAAATTTAAAGAAATTTGTGCAAAATGTTGGGACGAAGATTGTGGTTTTATTACAACAGATATAAATAGAAAAATTAATGTTGGTAAGTATACAAATAAAATTAAAGGGTTTAATATATTTTAAAACTATTTGTATATAAATTAACACTTATATAAATATTCTTGCTATTACAAATATAATTTTTGCACTATCCAAAAAAGAGACTCAGAAAAATGTGCTATCAACATTTTAAATAAATATGGATAACTAGAAAGTGATGCAAATTCGCCTTCAAAAATTGATACTGAAAAGTACGAAACTTCTTTAAGAATATTCCAAGAATATCACAACCTCTCTCATTTGATGGTAAAGCCAATGAAGATACACTTAATTTAATACAAATTTTGAAAGATGAAAAACCTTTTTCAACAAGACCAAGATGTGGTGTTTAAAGATGAGATAATTGTGGACCTTTCATTCACAGCAAAATTTACTAAAAACGTATTTAAATGAAATTTTGCATATGCAAATAAATCCATATTACAAATTTATCAAAAGAGGTTTTAACATTTGTTAAAAACATGCAAATTTGAAATTTGATTATGATACGAATTCTTCAGATATACTTATATCATTTAAAAAGCTACTAATAATCATAGGTTGTGCAAGTTGTCCTTATAAATATATCCATTTGGTAGTGCACTGGCTCATGCATTTTTCAAAATAAAAAATAGCTCATAAAATTCACATCAATAAGCAGGAATATATGGCATAATGATGGAAAAAACACTTCAGAAAATGAAATTAATTTACTAGCGGTTTGATCCACGAAATTGGCCATGCATTAGGTCTTCAATATACAAATGATAAAATGCAATCATGTACCCAATTCTCACCGCGATTTGGTTGATTTGCAACCAGATGATATTCAAAATATTCAAGACTTTTATGGGCCACCACTACAAAATAATTTGAATGATGATGAACCATTTGATTTATGCAAAGACGAATATATAAAAACATTTTTGGTTATTTTTGGTAAATTGTATATTTTTTACAATAAAAAGTTTGGACAAAAAACTTGGGAGACGAGAAAATAATCAATAGGCAATTTTCGATAAGAAATTGGTTTCAGTTTCAACCGACCAATTTCAATATTTTTTTTTTTATATTCCAAAGACCATTAGATGAGTTAGTTCTGTTTGTTGACAAAAAAATTGATATGGTTAATCATCCTAGTTATAATCTTATTCGTGGTTATCCAAAAAAATTTGCTTCATTTGGACTAAGAGATGTATATAAAATAAATGCTGTTTTTAATTCATATTCGGGGAAAACTTTTATCTTTTATGAAAAGTTGTATTGTGCTGAAATAGATTAATGTCGTTTCCAGATAAAAAGGCATGATCTAATTAGTGAGAAATTTCCTAATTTACCAAATATGATAGATTCAGCTTTTATATATACAAATGATTTACTGTATTTTGTTAGTAATGAAACTTTCATGGAATATCATTAATATACAAAAAAATTGACAAGACTTGGCAAAAATAGCATTTCATTGTTTGGTATGAAGTGCGAATTCGATAATGGAATTATAAATAAAATGAAATATATTGTCAATGATTTAGAAAATGTAACTCATTAAGAGGTATATTATTAAATGAATTTGGTATATATTCTCTAATTTTTTTTTACAATTTTTCGAACTTCAGAAGTTACCCGTTTTAAATTTGTTTTGCTTCTTCTTTTTAATAAAAAACAAGTGCATATGTCTGATTCATTAATTAATATAGTATGTGGTTGCATATTTGAAGGAAGCCCAGTTTTGGTGCAGCCTTTAATATTTTCAAAATGTAGCTTATCTTCATCATATCCATGGTATTGAACAGCATTTCTAGGTTTCTATCATATGGAGAATTGGGTGTATGTATATCACATACACTAGTCGACTTTCAAAATAGTACATGTTTTGTTAATGAATTTGGGCTGTTTCAGTTTCTAGACACACCTAAAATGTAAATGGCTGAAATATCTCAAGACTGGCTCTCTCTCTCTCTCTCTCTCTCTCTCTCTCTCTCTCTATATATATATATATATATATATATATATATATATATATATATATATATATATATATATATATACATATATATATATATATATAGTTAATTCTTGTATTTTACGAATATTCTTATTGCCACTACCTCTCCATAAGCATAAAGTATGTTTTATTTATTTTTTTAAGTTAAATTGTCACCTTTGTTAACATCAAATACTTGCTGTGATCTATTTTTGTATTGCTCTTGAAAACGGCCAAATTATTATCAAACACGAGAATATCTCTAACTATTTTATAGTTAGCTAAACAATAAATTTTATGATTTTGTTGTGAATAACCAGAAAGGAATTCCATATCTGATAAGAGTTTTAAATGTTATTCCGCACTTATTTTGGAATTCAGAACACCATGGCACAGGTGTGATAAATTGGACACTAACCAATTTAAATTAACCTGAAACACATTTGCTGGGTTATAATTATTGTGGACAATTTAACTATAAACAGTACAATCCATCAAAAAGTAAAGAAAATCTTGTCATTGTCTAATTTTATTCCACTATGCATGTAAATAAAATATATGAGATTGGTTTAAATTTTGTAATTTAACATTTAATTCTTTATCAGAATCTTCTTTTATTTTTTCAACTTTCAAATCAACAAGTGTATGGCGATAATTCTAAATTACTTTGTTGAAATCTCGCAATTTATCGCTTATTTCTTTATCGAGATATATTTTATTGAGGGCATCTTTTCCATCAATAGGATCTTATATATTATTAATTCTGCGATTTTGAATAGAAACATATTCTATTGTGAAAACAAAAACTTTAATTATTTTATCTCGTAAAGCAGAAAAAAAGCTATTATATTTTGAATCTACATATGTTTTTAAATCAGAAACACTAGTGTTGTATTTCGATTTGATTCAACATCGTTTTAAATGCATAGTTAGAAACAATAGTTTTATATTTTGAATCTACACCGTTTTTTAATGCATAATCAGCAACAATAGTTTTATATTTCGAATCTAGATCATTTTTAAAGCATAGTCAGAAACAATAGTTTTATATTTTGAATCTACATCTTTTTTAAATATTTGTTTTGCATTATTTATTCGTTTTATACAATCAGAAATAGTGTTATTAAATTGTAAATTTGCATCTTCGTTTAGAGCATAATCAGAAACAATAGTTTTATATTTATAATCAACATATTTTTGATGCATAATCTGCTATATATATATATATATATATATATATATATATATATATATATATATATATCGCATATTTTTTATCTACAGATTCGACTATATTAACAATTCTTCGACCAAAAAATGAGACACGATTTTGTAAAATCAAAACAACTGCTCGATTCGCTTTGTAAAGAAGAAACACTCGAATAGCATATTGTATCTATGTATTTTTTTTATCTTCAGTGATAGTATCAAAGTTCTTATTTAAAGATTCGAATAATGGTTTCCCAAATATATCTGTCATTTAATAACAGAAATTAGCTAAACTTAAATTCTCTCGAAAAAAGGTGTAAAACAATGAAACATAAATTCCACAGATAACATAATTAAAATTCTGAACTCGATCAACATTGTAATAAACATGATTGTTTTTTAAATAATCAACTAATATTTTACAAATATTGTCATCAAATGAATCAAAATAATAAACAATATTATTTTCTTTAAAATAGCAAACCCAATCAGTACCATGATTTGTTGACGCGTCAAAATTAACCACAGCACACTCATTTTTGAGCATATTTTTTGGTAGTTCGTCAATCATATAAACATTTCTAAAAAAAATTTATAATTAATATTTTTACATACTTTTCAATATCGATATTGGACAATGGAGGTAATTTTTTTGGCCTCTCTCTTATTTTCGCAACTACGCCACTACCAGCTTTATTTTCGGTTGCTAAATTATGTATTTTGTATTGTTCTAATTCTTTTTTATTGTTTCTAGTTTGTTCAACAATTATATATTGAATTAGCTACTCCTGCTAAAGCACCAAGGCCAGTTAAAACAGCAACTATGAGAGGAATAATGCCTCCATGGTGTAAACCATTGCCGGTTTCTTTCTTTTCATATTTTTTTAATATTGACAATGGCAAAGTTAAAAAAAAAAAAACCTTTGCCTTCTTTTAATTTTTTAATTTTTCGCTCAGGTTGATCTTTTGTTAATAATTTATCTATACTTAAATCTCTTAATTGATCAATGGGTATATCGAAAGTTTATATATATTCAATAAAACCTTTTAATTCCCCATTTTTGTAAACATAATTGAGGTAACAGCTACAGAAGAAATGTTTTCACCAACTGGTGTATCTTTATCTAACATGATTTCTTTTGCTTATTTTGAAACATTTTATCAGCTTAATGCCAAGATTTTAAATATTTATAATCTCTATAAGCAACATCGTGAAATTTACAAGCGTCGTCTAATCTGTTTATTCTTGTGTCTCCTATTTCTAATCAGTCATTTAATTTTGTAAATGGTCCACAATAATTATAACCCGGCAAATGTGTTTCAGGTTAATTTAAATTGGTTAGTGTCCAATTTATCACACCTGTGCCATGGTGTTCTGAATTCCAAAATGAGTGCTGAATAACATTTAAAACTCTTATCAGATATGGAATTCCTTTCTGGTTATTCACAACAAAATCATAAAATTTATTGTTTAGCATATTCATAATGTTAACTTTTTCATTGCAATAATTTTTATTTCCAGCTTTTTCTTCAGCGTGAATAACTAATAAACTGTCAATTAATTTTCTAACATCGTCCCCCCAAAAATATTCTTTTGGTAAACTATTATATTTTTTATAGCTTCACCAGATATAGGAGAATTTTTTATATATTCATGATAAATTGGTATAATTATTTCATTATACTTCAAAACCTATACTCGAAGCTTTACTCATAGTTGGATCATAATTTTGATATGCTGCATTTGTTAATGAAACAATTTCTGCCTAATTTTTATAGTCCTCATTAGTGAATTTATCTTCGCCTGTGGACTTATCTATAAGATCATCTTTTTTTTACTTTTAGTTAACAAATTAGTAATGCCTGTTGTTAATTCATAACTTTTCCCTTTTTCAAATAGAAAATTGCCATCTATTTTTACTTTTGTATCTCCAATTTTAAAACCTTGCCCATCTCCTCATAAACCAAACATATCATTAATAACATTAATATTTCTAGAAATATATTTACCGAGATTTATTGACGAAACTTCTGCTATACATGGTAAATTTTTCAATAGTACAATTCCCATTTGCTCTTCAAAATTAGGATATTCTTGTTCTGCAAATAATTCTTTTCCTTATGATGTTTCTTCTCGTGTTAGTGTATGATCTGGATTTTTAGCAGCAACAGGTACTAGTGTTGTTATTAGTTTTCTTTGTTTTTCTTCACTTACTTCTACTATTTTGCCAATATTTTGTAATTCACGAATTAATGGTAGATCTATCTTCTTCTTTTTTCATATTCTACCTCATAGTTCTTTTTATAGCTTCTATACTTCTCGATGAGCAATTTCACTCGATGAAATCCCTCTGAATCCTTCACTTATATATATTTACTTATAAATGAGTTATAAAAGCATTGAGAGTTTCGAGAGACAAGTGTTCCCCCCAACTGAACAAACTAAGGGAAATTTAAATATTTACAATAATAGAATCGAGTTTGATATTCCCATAGGAGATGGCTTTCTTTTCCAGACGATGATTATGTTTTGGAAGAATATCACCTACTAAAAAGAGATAAAACTAGAGATGAGGCAAAATACGACAAATTTGATAATATTGATGTTTGTTCTAATTTTTTTTCCATTTCAGTTTTCTAGAGTAGAAATCTCAAGATATGGACATATTATTGGGGATGTTGATAATCCAGGAATAATTTCAACAATGATGCATGTTTTGCAAAGATCACGAGGTGAACTATTTAGAGTCTACTAGTGTTGATAGTAAATTTCGAGTAAAATGTGTTCGTAGTGATAGAATAAATGAAATAATGTATCCATTAAGCTATTTGTTTGCCTCTATTCGCGATAATAATGAAGTTCACTGGAAAGGTGGTTGTAAAATGACTTTTTTTTTAGAAGTTCGTGTGATTATAATTGTTTATTTGTTTATGAAGCAGATGGTTCAGTTGATAAAACTAATGCTGACCCAGGCAATTGTTATTGAAAAATCAGAAATTTTGTGGCCTATTGTTGAATACGAATCTAACACATAAATTTAAATTAAAGAAAAAATATATAAAAATCCTAAAATTCATATTGGTTGTAAGTATTAACAATTTTTATAAAATAGTGTACCTGCTGAGGCAACTGTTTTTAATTTTCATATAAAAGATCAGTCTAATAATTTGCAATTTGAAATGCCAGATTTTGTAATTGTGGGTTCCCAAACTAATAGAAAAAATCGCGCTGAGCAATATGTGCATGCTTCAATGTTTGATCATTGTAATGTAAGAGAAATATTTGTTAAAAATGGAAGAAATATAATTTTTTCAAGGGAAAATTGAAATCTAGATATTGAAAATGATCTTTGTCTTAAAATGTTTCTGGGTTTTAATAATTTTAGAAATTCTAGAACAAAATTAGAAACTATATAAAGAAATAATAAAATTTATTATAAACCAACTACAAACTATCATGGCGATATTAATTATTATTCATTTTGGGGACGAATACCATTGCATCTTATTTATTTACTGCCTATATAGAAAAACAGCAGTAGTTAAAGATAAACCAAATACAAATATTAATGTGGATTTTAAAAACACTGTTGAGGCTAATACAATTTGTAATGTTGTTTTAACTAGCCAACGATATTTAATTTATGATTAATTGAAAGAAAATATCACTGCAGATATATAAATTTTTAATTTTATTTAGTTGATAATGTAAACGATATTACAGAAACAAGAAATTGTTTTGATAATATAATACAATTTTTTAGAATCGTAGTTCAGTGGTTGCATAAATATTTTTTACGAATTTTTGATCAAATAAAAAATAATAATTCTAATTAAAATTTTCTCATAGTATCACTTTTTTATAAAACATATATACATTTTTTAATATTATAAATGAATCAAATTATAGATATTTTAGAACTTTGGGATATCGGATATAGAATTATAAAAACAGAAACTTTTATTGATAATTAATTGGGCATTGTTCATTTCATATTTTTTGTAAAAATCGAAAAAACTGAATTTAAAATCAAATAAATTTTCTGATTTTAAAGAAGCTATTTATGGTTTCGATTGTTGCGATGGCTGGGGTGATGGATTCAGTAATGGCTATGCTTCAGATTACTCTTTATTTTTAAGTTTTAGAAAGTCCTATTGGTGGTTTACTTTTGTTGAATAAAATCTATGAATCCTTAAAATTATTATTATTATTTTTTATATTTTCATTTGATTTTGTCTTAAATCTGTTTTTTTTTAGATTGCTCACTTGCGAAATTGCTTTTTCTAGAAAGTGTAAAAAGTTTCTTGAAAAGCTAGAAATTTGCTTAATTTTGGGGTAAAATTGCTTGAAATTCGAGGAAAGATCATGAAATTTGGGTCAAAATTTTATGTTCACTATTCATGCCGGATTTTTCGGGGGCTGAAATTGTCTGAGAAAAACTTGATTTTGGGGGTGAAGTTGCTTGATTTTGAGGTAAAATTGCTTGATTTCCGATTAAAATAGCTTGTATTTTAAATTGAAAATCCTGCTCGGGCATTTTTGAAAAAGTGGTAAATTTACTTTATTTTGTAGTAAATTTTCTTGTTTTTTTAGAATGCTCAACTTCTTAAATTTCAAACGATAGTTTTGGATTAAAAAACCGCGATTTTAAATGAAAATGTGGAGTGGTCCAGAACCCCCAATATACATCTACTTGATTGACCTTCACAAACATGGGTCTTTGTAGCACATTATTGAGATATATTCAACCATTTGTTAATTGAAGGAACGAGGCTACATCGAAAGATGTGATGAATTGCGCTCTTCTGAAATTGTAATTACAAAGTAATAAGATATTATTATTGAATAATAGTTTTTTCTTAATTTTTATGTTTCGTATCCTTCTATCTCTAGCAACCTAAAAATGATGCAATGAGCACTCGACTATTAATGGAAATATATGCATATAGAGTGATAATAAAGACTTTAGTAAAGATATACATGCTTGGTTAGTTGACTGCATACAAAACAATAATTCTTTTGACATTATAACATTTTGAGACAGTTGGGAAACGAACGTAATTTCTATGCATATTAGAATAATTGGTCGGGCTAAAGTGTTGGGGTGAGGGGTAACAAAATGAATCTTTAATTTCAATGGTACTTTAATCAGCATTAAAATGAGAGAACTTCGAATTTGTAATCGGTCATAATGTTTTAATACAAAAATTATCGATTTAATAAATTGTTCATGTACTCAAGTCACGCATCATACATGTAGGTATACTGCTAATTGAAAAAAATATATTTGTATTTTTAATTAATATAAAAAATTACAGGTTTTTATGTCTCTAAATTTGAGTGCTGACAGCTTGCCTAGCAGCGAAATCGAGAAATGAACGCCACCCATGTGTAGAAAATGGAATCGAATATGGAGGTTCTGACTATGCAGCCTACACTTTTAAAAAACCTTAACAATTATGGCTGACACATGGTGGTGGTATAGATAATTGATTGATACAATTGCACCACCTTGGTGATGAAAACATATGAGATCAAATATGGCAGTCGAGTGAAGAGAGAGACAAACTCCAGCAATGTATAAACAAATGATAAAAGAAAAAACCAGACAGCAGACTTGGTTTTGACGCCTACTAAGATGGCGGACTGCCCTGACCAACATGGCTGCCAGCCACACGTACCAAGATGTACTAAGATGGCGGGTACCTACCTAGATGGCGGAATGAGTCATTCGTGAGGAGTCACTTCCAGAAATTGAAGTTTTCAATAAATTATGTAATAATTTTATAATAATTTTTAAAAATAATTTTTTACAAATTTTTGGGATCTCTTAGAATTTTTTAAGGGAAAAAATGAAATTTTAAGGGAAAAAGAAAATTTTAGGCAAATAATTGCCACCAGTAAACTGGAATATTTAATTAATTTTAAGATAATTTCTTAGATTATATTTTTCATTGTATTATTACTTTTAATATCGTAATTTAAAATAATACATTTTTTTGGAGTTTTTAGAATTTTTTTCTATTTTAAAATTTTGTAATTTCATTTACTTCTTTTATTTTTGGGGTCAAAAGTCAATGGTCACTGTTTTACAATATGGCCACTGGGAAATCGGAATGACAAAGTAAACAGCTCCGAGCTCCATTACTCCATCATCTTATGCTAGACTTCTCTATTTTGCAGTACATGTGAGGATTCAGTTTTTATTATTGTTGTCTGAGGTATGTGTGTGTGTGTGTGTGTATATATATATATATATATATATACACACATACATATACCAATAAATGTATAATGTTGAAATTAACTGTATATAAAGTAGAATGGACTGTCATAATAATACAATTCAAGCAGATGGGTGCAACATACATGAAATCATACTGTTCAAAGGGTAAAATTTTGACCGTGAGACTTTGAGGGAGAGGAATGTGAAGGTCGAGTCGGGCTTTGCCAGACCTGCTTCAGTGCGGTGTATGGCGAAGAGGAGTGCCAGTTAAATTTCTGCATGACTGATTTTGCTCTAATACACCACAGTTATGTTCTTGACAAATTTCAAACTAAATGGAAGATTTCGAAGACCATATGTCATAATCAAAGATTGCTTAAGTGATATAACACAAGCTGGCGGGTTCAAGGGGATCGAGTAATCAGCTGGCTACTAAATAGAAGTGGAATGACGGAGGATGAACACAATGTAAGAAGGTGGGTAGAGCACAAGTGACTAAATCATAGTGGCAAAATTAAGAAGGAATGACAGAAAATGAAAGGAAGAAAAAAATTACACGCTAAAAAACCGATATGTTGGTTGGAGTGCATTAGACAGAATGACCAAAGCTGAGGGGGTTGGAGGGCTGCCGACTAATTAACTAATAAGAAAAATTGCAAAGGGGAGGGGAATGTTAATATAATGTGATTGATTGGAAAGGGACATTGTGCTGTGGGAGACCTTCGGAAATGTAAGTTTTAAAAAATAATAAATTTTGTTATAAATGTTTGGTAAATTTTTAAGATTTCCGACGATTTTTTGTGTTCAAGAGCATTCTAGGTCACGGGGGTCACAGATCTAGGTCACCTGGATCCAAGATGGTGGACAAAATGGCTGATATAATCAAGGTGGCTGATTGTTAGGTCTGACTCCAGACCCTGGAACTCTTGTATCGATTTGGCATACCCTATGCCTATAAAATCAATATGGCTACCACAGCTGTGCCCTTGAAAACTATCCCCACAAATCAACCTGAATTGGCTGCGAAATTCCTCTAGGGGGATAGTTTTTGCAGCTGGTGTATCACTGCTTTCTTGAGAAAAAAACGAGAATTTTTTAAGGAAAAAAGGCGAAATTTTGAGGGAAAATGGAATTTTTGAGGGAAATTTTGTCGATTTTGATGATAAAATGGGAATTTTCAGGGAAAATGGCCACCGGACGACCGGAATGACAGAGCGTGAACAGATCCAAGTAGGTAATCTGAATACCATACGTAATAATTGCTGAAATGTTTGTGTACAGACATATATTACAAGCTCTTAGGCAATTTACTGAGTAAATTGCCTCGTTTCACAAGCTGTGGCGTTTTTATCGGCAATGACGTCGAAAATGAGAAGATTTACTTGTAGCACAATTTTAGATGCTGCCATTGAAAAAAATATAGCTCTTTCTTGTCTTCACATTTGTACTTTCTGCTAACATATTGTGCTTCTTTCTTTGCATGTTATTACAATTCCGAACAAAACATCGGTTTGCGAAATCAAAATTGTATCGGCTTGGGGTTCATAACCTCAGGTTCAGGTAGGTGTTTTGTGAAGAACTACTATCGATTTGGCTTATTGCTATTTCAGCGTAACACCTTGATAATGCGCATCAAAAGCACCAGCATAGTATCCAAAAAGCGCCATGACAAAGAAATAGGTATCGATCAAATCATTATTTATCTTTTATAAGCAGCTCTATGCGAGTAATATGTTTCAGTACAGCTTTTATTTGGATATTATATTATACCGGGCTGTTAATTTTAAAGAGTTCTCTTATGATATTTCTTTACATCGAAACCCAGAGATTGTTAAGTAATTTAAACTGGGTTCTTTAGGGAATACCAGTTTAAGAAATCTCAGTCTGCGTGTTATAGGTTCGCTTTATTTTTTTTTTTTTTAATCTCGAAAAAACCACAATCTGCTTTTCGGTTTATGATCGGCATTTCAAACAGAAAAAAATTGTAATTTTAAAGATACATTTTCATACTTGGTTTATGTTGATATATATTTTACCTTTCAAGAGAAGGTAACCATTTGACATGAATGGAGAAATCTTACCCCTGTTGAAACAAATTGTCTTTTTAATCTTACTGAATATCTAACAAATAAATGTGTGTAAGTGTGTATGAATTTGTTCGTATTTAAGTTTGTTATATATATGAGTGTACGTACATATGTATTTATACATAAGTGTAGGCATTTGTACATAAGTATGCTTGGTTGTTTGTACAGGTGGATTTAAAAAAAATCTCTAATAAACTCCAGCATAAAATATTAGACGAAATTCTTGTGCACCCCTTCTCTCTTAAGTAATAACTGCGGGAGCTATTCGTGCCAAATATCGATTTAACCACTTATGATTAATCGGAATATAGATTTGATATCAAATTAATCGAAAGGGTTAATTAAAAAGGGATAATCCTTAATCAAATTTTAATTTGATTTAAAAAAATTTAGTCCAATCAAAATTGTAAAGGGTTAAATGGATTGAAAGGATAAAATTTATTTAAAAGAGAAAAAAAAAATTTTTTTTTCTTAATTTTGTTGGTACTTTATTCTTTCTTTCTTTTTGTGTTTGGAGAGGGGGGTAAAAGGAGCTATGTACGATGTTGAGTGTGTGGTATTCTGGAGGCGACTGACCAGAGTGGGGTGCGTTGCAATGTCTTATATAGGTGTAGAGTTTAGTGCAAGAGTGGGTTAATGATAATTTTTTTTTTCTAGTTTTGAGGTGTTTGGAGGGATGTTGGTGGTAGACAGGCGATTTTTACGAATATATTTAACACACGAGAGAATTTCAGAGTGTTTAAACGATTTCTAAGAATGGCCTAGGCATAATTCGAGGGTTTGTGGGGAATAGTGCTTGTAGATGGTAAATAGGCGACTTTAAAAGATGCGATTTATATGTTAAACTATCTGTTTCCCGAATGAATTACTCATTAGAGAAATTCAGTGTTTTGTAGGTATGAATAAATTACACCCATAGAATAGCAAACTTCAAATAATTATATGAATAATAAGAGCAATTACATGAGTCTTAAACATAACGTGATTCTCGAGCTTAGAAATATTATTTACACGAGAGACAAGTATAACGAACAACTACTGTCTTAAAACAAATCCATATAGTCAGTATTGAATAAGTAAAGATTTCCAAACTCGCATTAAAATTTTAAACAGACACAATATCATAATAGAAATACACATACACTGCTTAATGTCTCTCGCACATACCTTGAGTATTTTATCAAATGTGCCCATCTGATGTGATGTATTAATGAGTCCAGCATAGCACTTATGTCGAGCTGTGCATAGATATGTATAGCATGGCCGATAGACAACTGTGTTTAAATTAAGGTAAAAACTCGTAAATGAAGGGGGAAAAAATTTAATGTTTATGAAATTCATTGCAATTGTTAAAACAAATTGAATTTTAAAACTGTTAGGAATTTTTGTAGACCAAGCTCAGAAAAAAACATGTAAAGTAATGGCTCCAGGAGCTCCCCGAAATTGCATCTCTTTCCACCTCGGAGGTCACTTGAAGAATGAGTGGATGCTGTGATGTACGACTGCTTATATACGTGGAGCATATTCGGAGGCTGACAAGCAATTGAGTTGAAATTTATGACTACCAGGAAATCTACCAAGTTACTATTATTGAGTTACTCTCCACGAACAATTTAATCATGTCTTCCTGAATGTGAAACATTACATATTAAATTTAAAAGAAAACTTACCCTACTGTCATGTTTGAAATTCACAATTTTACTTCCCTGGAAAAATAAATAAATATTTTACTCGCATTATTCAACTATGTATCCAGAGAACTGGTTTACCACTGCGAATAAATTTTCGTATTGTAAGAAACTGAATTTTAAAATAATTTACTTTTAACAAGAAATAAAACCTTCAGTTTAAGGTTAGCGTGAGGTTCGTTTCGAAGCTGACGGTATCTCCATTTAATTATGACAAAGATTAACTTAAAAAACTAAAATCGCACATCCTTGATGAGAAAATATAATCACGATGTTACCAAACGATTTGAGTATACAATCTTCCTTGAAGAAAAACAATGAAATCAATTACTTATAACAAATGCAGTATATCGATCCGAAACGAAAATAAGTTAACACACAAAAGAAATTCCCTGATAAAATACCTTTATATTAAATCGCGGGTATCATTAGAGATGGTCCGTAGCTGTGGTAACCCCCAAGGGTGGCCTTATTGGCCGCTAAGTGTCTAGAGGTGCAGTGTTTATGAAGGAGCTGACGACTAGCACATTTGTCTTCCACAAGCATTGAAAACTGACTGAATATGCCACCGAGTGCCCAGAGACTTTCAAGTCGGGAGGACTGTCTGCTATACCCCCTTTCCCCTCCCCTCCACAAGGCCATTTAGTGCTGTCACAATCATCAAATGTTTTTGGTAATTTCTCAAGATGGCATCAACTGATTAGTTGTGGTTCCGATCAGAGGAGACCAGCCTGCCACCCCCTCCTTCACTACCCTGCACCACTCAGAACCAGCCCGACTCCACAATGCCAGCCACCCCTATGCCCCCTACAACCCCTCACCAGAATGTGAGGTCTTAGGTGTCAGTCACCCGTCTGTCCTAGATTCTCATTATTGGCAACTGATTCAAGATGGCAACAAATGCCTACTTGCCTTCACATTGGGAGCTGGCTGATCGCAGCCATTCCCTCAAAACCCACCGAACATGCCCTTGTCCAGAGGAATATGCCCCCTAATCCAGAAGCTGTCTGTGCGAAAAGCAATTTATTCTCAAAGGCCATGGCTACACACCCTAACCACCACCCTCCTCTGTCAACCCAGAAAAATATTGTTTGTCCTTCAACAACTTTGGGAACACTCCATCTGCCAGACACCCCTCAAGTTACCAAGTTGGACTATTCCAAAACTTTTATTTCTTTGTAAAACTATGCTTTACCCATGAAAAGTTGACTCTCCCGAAAATCTGTCCTGTCCAGTTCTGTGACTTATTCGCCCACTGCCGCCTTCCCCACGAATAGCCACACCTAGAGCTGGGTAACAACCTTAAACCTTTGTGTGTAGGGACTGTTTGAAAAAATTCTCGTAGCGAACACACATAGATTAGCTTAGGAAAACCATATTTTCGAATCCTAGCCGAATGAGTTATGGTTTATTTAAAAGATATAATAGACGAGCACAAACTTTAAAATAACAGAAAATATTTCTATACTATAAGCTATCGAAATAAAAATCTTAGAAAATCCTGTAATTAACGCTAGTAGAGAAATTGAATTCAAACGTAAATCAACGATTATTAAAAAATAAATAGATTTATTGACACACATAAAAATATTCTAACTCCTATCGTGTTTTGTGTTACCAAGGTTAAATACGTGAAAAATGGAAATATTTTGAAAAATACTACTATGAAGACTGTATACCGAGATACCTAGACACCTAGATAGATGATATCACCTAGCAAGCATTGTGGGTTGTCTTCACAGTCAGGCGAAGCACGGGGTTGTTGCGAGTTCGTAAACATGATGTGTCACCACCATAGTGTGACGCGACTTTGCCTGCCTTTTTTCTGTCTTGAAACAGAGCGCTAGCCAATGAGGGACGATTTCCTTCCTTCCTTGCTTTGTTAATGGGGAATGCAAACACCCCAGCAAACTGTCTTCAAACGACCAGAAGAACTCTCGCTCAGAACAAGGACTGGTCGAAATTATTCAGTTTATACATGTCCCAGCTGAAGAATCCCACAAGCTTCACACAAAGTGTCATACATATTTGTTTTCTGAATAAACTCTAAATTTAGTAATTTGTGCTATAAATGCAGTTATTGAGTAAATAACATTTCTAGGAGTTTTTAATATCCTGTGGAAACCGCCAGTGTTAAAACCTATTAACTGCATTTTACATTTGTCTTTAAAACTAGTATACTATAAGTAAATTATTTATTTCGTCTTGTTTTCTGTTAAGATGCAAAATCATTAACTCATTGCGAATATCCATAATCTCTACTATGTTAAACAGTAATGATTTCGCCATTTTTAGGTGTTATTCACACAAACTGATTTCACAGCGAGACGGTATTGTTCTCTGTTATGGAAAGTGCTCCGGTAAAGTGATTCGCGAGCTATTGTGAACACACTCATTAAACTGACTGAAGGAAGAAGTACGTATTCAGTTCACATCCAAACATTTCTGCTCACTTAAAACAAGTCAATTAACAAGGCAATTTTTTTTTGTAAAAATACCATTTTAAGATATATATGTAGAAAAAGGTGGCACCCATGAATAAAAAAATGTTCTTCACACAAACAAATCTACTTCCCCCGGTGAGTAATAGCATGTATCATTGCGTAAACATTGACTCACTCATTTCTCTAAGATATATGTTTATAAAATTCCTGATCTACAGTTTAGAGATAAATCAAACACACATTCACTTTGAAATGCATTTTTAATATATCCCATTTTTTCAATAAACACAATATTTACTTTTATATACTAAAATCACACTCTTCTTTAAAATATTTTTTACAGAACATATACAAAAAATCACATTCTGCTTTAAAATATTTATTTATATAGAGAAAAAAAACACTCAATCTTTTTTTCTGGGAATGAGATCGGTAACATTTGGTTGATGTCGCAGGAAGACGAACTCGTTCTCAAACCTGTGTGAAGCTGTTATTCACAGTGGATACTAGATGAGGCGTTGGTTGTTAGAATTTCAGATTAATTATTATAAGACACTATCTGTCAGTTCATTGGTTCACTCTTGACATGGCTGACAGTTTCATTGACTCATAGATGCTACTACGCAATTTAAATGCCCCATTGGTTGTATTGCAATGCTTAATCTATTATGGTATTGAGTCTATTGTTGCAGAAAAAATATAGACACGAATTCTATATCAAACAGGGATACACCAGCCAACTGAGTGAAATGCTGAAATACATGAAGTGTAAAGTTTGCGGAGGAAATTTTACATACACGTCGTACTGACATGAGGCAACGGTCTCAGTTCAAAGGCTCTACACACATTGTGGGTTTCGTGGAACAGGAAAAATTTACGGATTTCCAATTGTATTAAAACCTTGTAGGAAAACTATTTATCTGTACATCAGAGCGAGTGAAAAGATTCTAGCAGTTTTCGAAACCAAGGTCTTTAGAGCTGATGAGGGTGAAGCGAGGCACATAATGAAGCAGTGTTGGATTACAAGTCTTCTTATCTCTAATAAACTTGGATTATTTACCACCAATGGTGAAAGATCAGTATTGACTCACATGTACATCAATTTTTTATATTAGTTGTAAATTCCATCCGCTTCCATGCGAACTGAACTCCTCAAGTATGTTTGTGAGATAAGGAACAATGTTATTGTCATAAAGCTCACCAATATCGGATGAAAGGAGGACAGGGAGTGCTTTGCTTTGAAAATAAATGTCTCTGTAGCACCTTCTTCCGCCATGATGGATTTCAAATACTTACAGGGTACTGTTATACTAATTCTAATAGATCAGGGTGATGCCATTATTAAGCTTAATAAGGGGACTTTACAACTCTGGAAAAAACAAGAAGAGTCCGCATCACTGTCAAGCCTATCGTTAACTATCTCCAATTCAGTTAGCCTGCTGGCGAATGCACTAGCCTGTATGTCGTATGTGAGATTGGATGATGAACTTTTCACTGAAGCTGGAGACATGGAAATCAAATTACTATTTATTCTTGAATTAACATATCGAATTTGTGGAGGTAATTCAGTGGGTGGAGCTGGAAATGTTAAGTGCTTTACAGTAGCTGGAGCTAGAAATGTTGTGCAGAACTAACTGTGATGGTGCTTGTGGTGCTGTTTGTGAACTCTGTGAAGCTATGGGCAGAGTAGTAGGAGGAGAACCAGTGTTGCAAAATTTAAAATGTCTATTCAGATCATCCCTACAAGGAAACTGTTTCTGGCAGAATTCGCACTGGAAATTATTTTTTAAAGATTTTGTTCCATAGCTAATCTTTCATGTCGTTGTAAGTTCCGCAAAGCTGTATATGGTTTTCCATAGAATCCATACAGCAGAGACATTTTTAGTTCTTACTATTCAAAGATTAGAATGAAACTGCAAAGTGTACACCTTTTATAAGTAGTTATAGGCAAATCCAGGAAGCAATTCGATTACATTATTCGTTTTAAAAACAATACATCTCAATTGTAGACGGTGCTAAACGTCCTTTTTTTAAACATAAAATGTCTGAATCCTAGAATGTATGTTTAAAGAGTTTTATGTATTAAATCACTTTCAATTTACTAAAGGTTTATTTAATCATTATCCCACGCACAAACCTTTATGTGCAAACACATTTACATTTGAATGTTAAAGGCACACACAATTTACATAACATTTGATGGCAGAATATGGGAATATTACAATTCATGAATTCGTAAAGTCAGTAAAACATAGAAAATAATTTTAAACCAATTATTTGGATACATTTGCATACAGAATACATTTTGTGATGAATTTATATATATATAATGAATTTCCTTTCTTTGTCCATTATGCATTCCTATACCATTCATCCGATTGCGATCAAACTTTGGTAAGTTGTTGTGCGCACACCTGCGAAGGTTTCTGATGTTAAACCCATTTTTCAATAGGTGGCACGCGAGTTGTTTCAACAAATGAGCATATCAATATATATATATATATATATATATATATATATATATATATATATACCATCCATCCAATTGCGATCATCCAATTGCAATTAGTACTACCATTTTACAATAGGTTGTGTGTAAGTCATTTCAACCAATATGTTTATTCTAGCTATTGTCTTACAAAAGACATATGATGAATGAAGATGATGTACTTAATCAAAATATGACAGTTTGTTCCATTTCAAATCTACAATCTACGGGAACAGATCAAGGATTTGATTACTGATTCACATTTAATCTAAACTAACATTGTTTAATATTACTTTTATAAACAAGACTAATTACTTATTTGTAACTTCACATTACATTTAACCATACTATCGTTTGAATATAGTTAATTTTGAGAAGACCAAAGATGTTTTATTTGTCCACCATTTCATACTTTACCTAATCTCCTAATCGCATTATATATAATTTCTAGGTATATTGCCATGACGAACCCGGTATTTATAGAATAATTAGTGTTTTTATTATATTACCATATTCCATATAGATTAGCGGCAGTTCGTGTGTGACTTTATAAGTGGTGTTGATTGTGAATTTGTAATTGCCATAACAATGCATTTATTTTGCTATCAAATCAAATATGCCACCCAAACAAAAAGCGATTGGCCGATCTACACCTCAAGCAAAAAGGAAAAAGGCATCATGAGCTTCAGAAACCGATGATCATCGGGAAGTAAGACTGGAAACCATTCGAGTACACACTGCTCAAGTCCGTTAGTCTGAAACAGACGTTCAACGGGAAGTAAGACTGGAAACCGCTCGAGTGCGTAATGAATGCTCAAGCCTGTTCGTCCAAAACAATCGAGAAACAGGAAACAAGACTGGGAACCGTTCGAGTATGCACTGCTTGATCCAGACGAACACTGCATGCTGATTTAAATATTGGTGCATTCCATTATGATGCTAATTATGATTACAGTCTTCATCCAAGTGTGGTTATTGGAAAAATTTATATATTATATGTGTATTGTAGTGCCCATAAATTTATGATATGCCATTTGAGTTCAAACTTTTGCAGTTTGCAGTGCGACTCGCATTTGCAATGACCATCAAAAAGGCGCAGGGACAACCACTACAAGTGTGTGGACTAAATTAGGAAAATCCATGCTTCTCATATGGACAGCTCTATGTGGCCTGCTCACATGTCGGAAAATCTTCTGACTTATTCGTGTATGCACCAGATGAAAAAAAAAAAAAATATTGTGTTCCAAAAGCACTTCAATAAACAGTTTTAAAACACAAACACTTTCTTTCTTTGTGTGGCATTGCAACGCATACCAGGTACTCGCTAGTGTGTTTATAAAACAATTTTTTTAAATGATATATTCCCTTTAATAATATTTGTAGTATTTTCAACTGTTTGAGTGTTACAATTTTTCATGTATTCGGGTACGTGTAATATTATACATTCTGGTAAATCAGGAAAAGATTCATAATTGTGTGAATACACTTCTTCGATGCTCGCTGGTAGACTTAACATTTTTTCAGATCTGGACAAGATATTAAATCATTGCATTTTTTTGCGTTCTAAGGGACATTGAATATTTTTGAAATCAAACAGCAGTTCGCATATCTCTCCAAAAGACATATTATTCCATTTTAAAAACAAGAGTACTTAACATTTGAGTTTCCAGGGCCGACATACACGTAAATACCAGTTGGGAGGAAGAAATACATGTTTACAGTAGGAACATCACAAATATACTAAAACTATTTCTTTCTGTGACAAACTCTAAATGGTTTACTCCAATGTGGTAATAACTTCCTAATATTCACTTTACATTTTGATTTCTGTATACACGAACATGTGATTTCACTGTCTTGTTGATTCATCTTCATGAACTAGTAGATTACATAGAAGCGAATACTTTTTATAGCAAATTGCACTCATCCGAAATAAATGCATATGACTCAACTAATATCCACAGGTGATTCGGGAGGAGAATCATCAGTCTGATTTTGTTATAATAGGTTTCCTGAAACTTTGTGTACATATCATTAAAAATAAGAAATTCCCCTTTGCCAAAGTTCATATTTAAATCCACATAGGGATAAGCTTGACTGTTTGGATATAGTTTAATATTTTTCATATCATGATTATCGAATATTGATCTATCAGCTTTTAAATTGTTTTGTCGATTTGTTAGAAAACAAATAACAACATATCTCAGTTTTTCAGACGAAAAACTTGATTTCACATTCCAAATGATTTTTAGTGATGTTGGTAGTGTTACAAAAACCTCTAAAGCCAGCGATCTAAATTCTTCCCTTTTTCGAAAAATTCTAAAACTTTACAGTTCACAAGTGTTAAATTCAATATGTGGCATCAACCATTCCATGCTGCTTAATTCGAATGTTACACCTTCCTTGTTATTAGCTGTATCGTATACAGCATTCAAATGCGTATTGCCATATAGAATAACTAATTCTTGTTTAGTATTTAATATTGCATGTGCGTAGTCTTCAGCAAAGCCCAAAACCATACTTAATGGTATAACAACTTTGTATTTTCCACTTGGGATTATTTATAATGAGTAGTCACTAGCATTGTTCCTCCCAGCCATAAGCCCTATGTAAATGTCGTTTACAGTTACTGAGAGATAGTTCTTTATCGTGGAAGTAATTCCAACATCTCATGTTTGATCGATTTCCACTTCATTTAGCACATATGCAATTCAGTCGATTAAATGAAGTATTCCATCTCTTACTATTATTTGTAGTTGCTGGATTACCTGCATCGTCTGTCTTTTTTATTGTTCCACTAAACCTTAAACTTTACTTCGATGGTAATGTGTAAATATTATTTTGTACTGAAATACTTATTTCCAAAGGAAATGTGTACGTACCTACTCGGAATGGTTCATAAACATGAATTTCCGTATTGGTGATTGCATTTTCAGAGCTGATAGGTTCATCAACATTAAATATGTCTTCCATTTATATTAACATGTCCTAATTCTTTTAAATACAATTTGTTGCCTCGTGTTAACTCCACAGGTATCTTATTTTACGTGAGCCTTTTATGTTGTCGTTTACGTCTTTTCATATTTTCTTTCTTTGAAATATGTTCCTTAGTGACATGCTTCTTAAAAGAACCGCCTATTTTACATCCGAATTTGCTATTGTACACAATACCCATTGTGATTTTAATGTGCAACAGAATGCGGGTGTTTATATACCTTTTTTGAATGTAAACGAATGGTGATTTCTTTGTTTCTCAAATTAATATGTTTACCATCTTGATCGACAATTGTAACAACTATTTCATCAACACAATTCACTGTTACTGGAAGATATATCAATGTATTAGGTTTTTCAATTATTTTATATCCTGGAGTTATAGCACACATGAATTCATATATTGTATTTGTCAGTTTTCCATTCAAATATGAACTGCCTACAATATTAACATTTACACGACACACATATATCGACAATATGTTTTGATGATTCGTATGATTGATTATCTGGATATACTCTCTGTTCATAACATAACATATTTGTAATTGAATTCTCTTCCGAGAAATCGATACCGATGTTACTATACATTGAACTAGTTAACATATTTGAATTTCCACATAATCGGAAATGTACATCTTCAGGTAATGCCACTTAAATGAATGCTTCAAGGTTATTAAACTCATAAGATCCTACTGGTATCACAATATTGTATGTTTTTTCACCATTGTTAGCCGTAAATAATTCGTGATGTATATCAATGTTTGGTATGCTGTTGTAAGTAATGAATTCTATTAGCCTTATTTGCTATCTAACTCTAACACAGGGAAATATACCACTCGCAATTGTGACGAATTTCCACTTAATATCAACATAATTGGCATATTATTAATATGTTTTAGAATTACAATTACTTATATTCCCTATTTATGGCCAAAAAACATTAAACATAAATGTCTGCATTTGATTGTATTTGATAATTGATCCATTTGTATAATCTTAAGCCTGTTTTTATATAATAATTCAATGAGTGTGAATCGCGAAAATCGTTAAATGTTGTTTGTTTTTATAATTAATAACCAATGGGATTCAATTTGTTCGAACTAGAAAACATCTAATTCAATGATATTTGTGTTTTTTTGGTAACCATTATTCCTCTTCATTAAAATAACACAAAATCTGACTTCTTTGTAAATTATCCTCAAAACATGAAAATACAGTTCGTTTCTTTACAAACACATTAAAATCTGTGTTTGTTAATGCACATTTTGGAATACTATTTAAGACATACTGTGTTTCTTTCCACATTTTGAGTATTTCGTCCTTGTTCTTGCCCCCCCCCCCCCTCCCGACGCATGGACTGATCCAAGAGCTGTTAATGCTGGAAAATATTAACGGAATGATGCCTCCTTTCTTTGTTTTTTTTTTTTTTTATAGTTTTGCATTTTAGACCCATGGCTCTCTTCACCTTCGCATGCATAAGTTAATCAGCAACCCAAGCTCCGAGCTTTTCACCTGTAGATGTAGAAGGATTCTTCCTTATATTTTCTGCTTTATCGGCTCAAGTCATATCAGCTATATGTCTTTCTTTCAAATTGTTTGTTCGATCGTAAACTATATTGTGTTCTTTACAAGTGTTATCCAAAGAGTTTAATCCTTGATCGTTCCGTACCAAAAGTTTTGCAAGTTTATAACCTGGTCCACAATAATTGCATTTCTGTAAATGTAATTAAAATTGGTAATTTATTAATCAATGTATTCAATAAACCACGTCCTTTTTATATATGTTTAGTACGAGCCATTGTTTACAACCGAACACAAACCTATATATATAGGTTTGTGTTCTTGTTATTATTATTATTATATAACTTGTGTTATTATGTCGCTGTTGGCACATCCAAATGGACTTAAATTTGAAAATGTGTGTGTGTTTTATAAGACAATACAACCAGAGGTTAGCGAGCATTTTGTCATTGTTTGAGGAATGATATATTTCCCTTTTACAAATAAAGAAGATATAGTGCCTCCGAATGAAGCGTTACCCAATTCCGTATTTATTTTTGACGATGTTTGGTGTGAACCACAGGGTGAAATACAGCAATATTTCAGTTTCTGTCAACATTCAAACGTTGATTTTTTTTATCTATCGCAAAGTTATGCACATATATGAAAACATAAATTGTGTGATAATGCAAATATGGTAAATGTGTTTAAAATGGATAATATGAATCTGCAACATATTTACAATAATCATGTTTTAGGCGATATGACATTTACAAAGGTTAAAGATATGTTTTTCTACTGTTGGAAATAAAATACGATTTTTTGGTTATTATACCATCACTTCTCCTATATAAAGGCAGATATAGATCTGGTTTTGACGTTTTTTTTTACTTCCAGGAGAAGAACAATAAGTATTTCAAAGTTTGGACATAGCGGTATAAACCGCAATCATTTCAATTGCTGTTTAACCAGAAATCGCGATGCTAATTGTTATTTGAATGGACATATATTATGCAATATTGGTATGGATGTTGAAGATAGCGATGTGGTAAATAAATTTTACGTGGAAGACTTGAACACTATTATGCTAAACATATTTAAATCACAATGAAATGATATTCAAGAGAAATTAAAAAAGTTAGTGGATTTGAATGACAATGTTTATAAAAACACGAGTATGATTGCAAACATTTTAAGCAATATTAGCATTTATTTGCAGAGTAATGAATCTAAAACAGAAGAATATTTAAATGGCTTTAGTAAGGATTTTAATGATATGGAAAACATAGTTTTTACAACACAACTTGCAGAAATGCAAGAAAATTTAAGAGTTGTAATTATTGAAGTGGTAAACATTACTATTAAAAAACCACTTGAAACACAAATGGAACAAATAACACAATATATAATAGGTGAATTGATGATTAAAAATGTTAATTTGGTTATGCAAACAGATTTGAGAAAACAAAATAATGATTTGGAAACACAGGTGAACTATTTTATCAATGATTTGAAAGCTAAAATTTTAACACAATTAGATGCAGTTTTAAGTAAAGGGGATAAGATTTAAAAGGTGCAAACTAATCGACCTACTACATCAGTTAGAAAAGCAACGACATAATTCATATATATATAGATTGAATTTAATGTAATTTAATCAAGGTATGTCTGCCTCTGCTTCAGAATTACATACTGGTATATCTGCTGTGAAAGAGAAATATTTACAAGTCAAAAAAGCCCGTAAGAAATGGGATGTTTTAAACAAAAAAATATTTAAACCTATTACGAGTATAATGGATACATCACATTTTGTGTTTAATAAACCCAATGAAACTGTTTTGGAAATTAAAATGGAATAATAACCTTTAACAAAGAAAAAGCAACTCCTTTCTCAATTAACACACAGTTATTTATCTTTACAACATTCTTTACCTCTGCACGATACAATATTTGGTGTTTATCGTCATGAAACAATTGGTTACTGGGAAAATCGGAAATTAGATTTTGCCTGAGAATAAAATTAAAGTATGTGATTACATAACTGGTGTCAGTGAAGGATTATTTGAATAATTGTTAAAAAATGTTCCAAACGGATATTCTGAAACTGATTCGCAGAAATATGCAGAACAAATTCGTCGAACGAATGCTAATATTCGGTCAGGAGATGAAAACCACCCTAAAATGCATTTAATAGGACATATAGTCGGAAGTGGAATATATAAAGATGAAATTGGTGACCGCTTTTCACCTGTATATTGGAACAATCCTAATAAATTGGTCGACAGATTAAAACTTCACATCGCTTCGAGAGAGTCTGGGAATAATTCACATATATGAACGAAATTGTTTATATTATTGAAGAGTTAACAGAAGACAGTTTTATTACAAATCAATTTTAGTAAGATTGCTCAAGAGCTTCACGCTCCTACAAGGATAAGATATCCTAGAAGAAGAGTTTGTCACATTGATTAAATGATCTTTTTCAAACTGATTAGTGTGAACTGACATTGCTTTCAAAATACAATAAGGGATACAAATATATTTTAACTGTAATAGATGTTTATTCGAAATATGGTTGGGGTATACCTTTAAAAAACAAAACTGGGAAACAGGTTACCAATGCAATGAAGATCGTTTTGAAAGAGAGAAAGCCCAATTTGCTCCAAACTGACCTAGGAACTGAATTTTTTTCTGCACTGTTCTGGAAACTAATGACCGAATATGGTATCAATCAGTATGCAACATACTCTGAGCTTAAAGCCAATGGAATGATATGAGAAATCGATTAAGCAGTTAAATATATAAACATTTCATGTCGAGAGGGACTTACAAATGGGTTGATATTTGCCTGAAATAGTTAAATTTTATAACTCCAGATATCATAGAACTATCAATATGGCTCCCAAGGATGTTATGGATAATAGTTTAGTGAAAACTATTTATAATAATGTTAATGTCATCGACGAAAGGAAACCAAAATTCAAAGTTGGGGAACTTATATGTATCTCGAAGCAGAAAGGGATCTTTGAGAAAAAATTTATGATGAATTGATCTTTTGAAATATTTAAAAATATTTTAATTAGACAAACACATCCCAGAATGTATTATGTAGAAACATACGATGGAGAACCAACAATAGGTGGATTTTACGAACATCAACAGCAAAAAGTTAGTTCTCCAAATGAATATTTGGTTGATAAAATCATTAAAAGGAAGTAAGATATGTCCTTGGTTCGATGGAGAGGATTCTCAAAAGCACACAACTTATGGGTTAAGAATGAAGATCTTAATAGATTGTAATACAATGTTTGTAAAAATTTCTAATACTAAATAACTGATTTTTATTTTATTTATACGTTATTTGATTTAATGATCCTCTGGATGGGGATTGAATGTACAATTTATTGTGTAATCAATCCCCTTTTTGATTCGATTATCATTTCATTGCATTAACATTGGAGTGATAATCAAGTGTGATTAAAAAATTTTAATTGTGATATCATTCACATTTAGGTGATAATCCATTACATTTGATATGTAATTCAATTGGTAACTGTGATACATTCGTTTAATTGGTCAATCACATTTAGTTGATAATTGTGTGTTTGTTACGTATTGTAATTTATTGTATTTGGGTGGTAATCTGTTGCAATTGAACCCGTTTAAATGCGACATATTTGATTGTATATTATGTTACATTTCTTGGAATCGGGATAAAATCTCATGGAATTTCACAGCTTGAAGACATTTAAGACGTGATTTGTTTAATTTGTTGTTCTAATTTCCTGGAATTCGAATTTTTTCGCAGAATTTTTCAACTTGAAGACATTTGGGTTGTGCTTCCATTTTAATGTAATTTAGAATGTATTGGTAACATGATATATTTCTTAAACTTGGATATTGTTTCCTGGTACTTGTTTCTTGGATTAGATTTCTTTGGTAGTTCAAGATTTTATTTAATTGTGACATAATTCATAGTTAATCAGAATAATTTTCTGGTTTTCATAATTGTTTGTGGTATGTTATATTTCTTTGCTTGTATCGATACAGTTCTTGAAAGTTGGTAAGTTTTAACAGAATAAAATACTATTCCCCACTGTTAAAAACCTTTTTGGTGGTGTATCCTTGGATGTAATTTTTTGACGGAGCATAAGCTTGAATTTTTTACAGTGTAGAAATTTGGTGATGGAAGATTCAAAAATTTTAAAAAAGAGAATTTTAAAATGTAATGTTTTATACTAGGCTTAAAATTCAATGCAATATTGTCTGTGGAAAACAAATTGTTTGTGCTAGTGACAGCATACTTCAAACATGTAGCTGGGAAAAATAGACGAGGCCGGGCAGGTCACAAAGTGTGGAGTTTAGTGGCCATGAGCTGCAGCCAGGGCAATGTACATCATGGAGTGAAGTAGGAGGGTGCGGCGGCGGGTGGAGCGACAGGGTAAGTTCTCCCTCCTGCTGCCGCGCATGCGCGGAGGCGACCAGCAGGCTCTGATTGTGAAGGGAAAGATGTCGGACGGATGAAAGCGGGTGTGTATTGATAGTGGCACAGCAGGTTACTGAACCATTCCCTCGCCTAGCCAGCTCCACGTGATCCAGTGCGGCCCGCCCACGTGAAGTTCGTTCGCTGCGTATTCTGCTCCAACTACGCGCGATACCCTCTCATCGGCTCTTGAGACCAAAGTTTCGCCTGCTCCCACATACTTTCGATTCTCAGCTATCCATTAGCTGGTATAGCAGATGAGGTTTTAAAATGACTTGTACCCATATCTTTCGTAAAAACACATCGCTCTAGTCAACTACATTTCCCAAATAAACTTTAGCAAGATTATATTATACTTTCCTATATGATAGTACTCAGCAAAAATTCTGGGCTCGGAAAAACTATACAAGAAATATGTATTTTTGTTTGCTAGACGAATAAATATACATCGGATTGAAACTAAAACAACTTTTCCAAGATGTTCGTTTAATGTATATTATGAATGGTTGAAAATAAAGCTTCGACTTGAGTATTTGCTTGCACCGTAATAGTTAAAACTTGAATAAAAATACGTAATTGCAAAACAGTGTTCTTTCAATGCTGAAAATATTAGTTGTATTGGTATGAAAATTAAACAGTGATCAGTTTAAACTTAAATAAGATTGCTGGAAAATTGGGGAAAAAATAGTGTGGTAGAAAACAGTTTGTATTTTTAATTGAATGTATTGTGTGTTAGAATCATTTGGAATGCATTTCTTAGTAATGAGGAAAAATAAAGTTATATCTGTGGGAGATGTGAAAATGTTTTTTTAATTCGCTGAGAATGTGCTAGGCTCTTGTCTTCCGAAATATGGAAGGAAGCTTCAGTGTCCAAGCGAAAATAACAGTTGGTAGGGGAGAGGGGAAATATTCCAGGTCAGTTCGAAATCCACTGCTGTCTCCCTAGGGAAACCATCGCTTTTGCCTTGAAGCAAGCTTCGTTCATAGCCAAGGCAGCGCTCTGGGGGCGAAGGATCGAAGCAGGGGAGCCAACACTAGAAAATACTTTCTGAATACCGTAGCAGGGAGGGTGCATTGTCTTGAAAAATATTAAAACATACGAAAAAGCATTCCCAGGGCTGAGTCTGAGGTACATAAAACTGGTTTTTGCGAATTCGAGGCTCGATCGACAGTGGAGGTGTTCAGAAAAGTAAGCTTCGGTTGTAGGTGATAAGGGGGCATGTCCCTCTGGACCTGGACATGGCTTGGTGAAGAGGGGGTGACTGATTTCCTGAAACTAAGGGTGAGGTGTGCTGAATAGAGAGGGTGCCTACAAGCGAGTAGGAACCGATCGGATCACAAGTAGGCAGTTGTCTCCATCTTGAATCAGTTGCGAAAAATGAGTAACGAGGACAGACAAGTGACTGACCCCCAGGACCTCGCACTTTGATGAGGGGTGGTAGGGGGCATAGGGGTGGTTAGCATTGTGGAGTCGAGCCAGTTCTGAGGGTTGCTGGCCAGGGTGGGAGGGGTGGAAGGCAGGTTTTATTCGATCGGAACTCAACTAATCAGTTGACGCCATCTTAAAAACTTACCAAAAACATTTTACGAACATGGGCAGCATGCACTGGCATGGAGCAGGGAGGGGAAAGGATGTGTATAAGCAGGCAGTCCTCCCGATGTGAAGCTCTCTGGTCACCCAGCGCCATATTCAGTCTTTCTTCAATGCTTGTGGAAGACAGACAGGACATCTCTAGTGATAACCGGGATTTAATATAAAAGTATTTTATCAGGAATCTTTTTTTTGGTGTGTTAAATTCTTTTCTTCTTGGATCGATATACTGCATTTGTGATAAGTAATTGATTTCATAGTTTTTCTTCAAGGAAGAGTGTGTACTCAATCTGTTTGGTTACATTGTGATTATATTTTCTCATTAAGTATGTGCGATTTCCATTTTCAAGTTGATCTTTGTCATAATTAAACAGAGATATCATCGGCTTCGACACGAAACTCATGATAATCTTCAACTGAAAGTTATATTTCTTGTTAAAAGTAAATTATTTTAAAATTCAGCTTCTTACAATACGAACATTTATTCGCAGTGGTAAACCAGTTCTCTGGATACATAGTTGAATAATGCGAGTAAAATATTTATTTATTTTTCCAGGGAAGTAAAATTGTGAATTTCAAACATGACAGTAGGGTAAGTTTTCTTTTAAATTTAATATGTAATGTTTCACATTCAGGAAGACATGATTAAATTGTTCGTGGATAGTAACTCAATAATAGTAACTTGGTAGATTTCCTGGTAGTCATAAATTTCAACTCAATTGCTTGTCAGCCTCCGAATACGCTCCACGTATATAAGCAGTCGTACATCACAGCATCCACTCATTCTTCAAGTGACCTCCGAGGTGGAAAGAGATGCAATTTCGGGGAGCTCCTGGAGCCATTACTTTACATGTTTTTTCTGAGCTTGGTCTACAAAAATTCCTAACAGTTTTAAAATTCAATTTGTTTTAACAATTGCAATGAATTTCATAAACATTAAATTTTTTCCCCCTTCATTTACGAGTTTTTACCTTAATTTAAACACAGTTGTCTATCGGCCGTGCTATACATATCTATGCACAGCTCGACATAAGTGCTATGCTGGACTCATTAATACATCACATCAGATGGGCACATTTGATAAAATACTCAAGGTATGTGCGAGAGACATTAAGTAGTGTATGTGTATTTCTATTATGATATTGTGTCTGTTTAAAATTTTAATGCGAGTTTGGAAATCTTTACTTATTCAATACTGACTATATGGATTTGTTTTAAGACATTAGTTGTTCGTTATACTTGTCTCTCGTGTAAATTATATATCTAAGCTCGAGAATCACATTATGTTTAAGACTTACATAATTGCTCTTATCATTCATGTAATCATTTGAAATTTTCTATTAGATGCATAGAATTTATTCATGTGTAGAACACTGTGAATGTCTCTAATGTTTAATTGCATTCGGAAAACAGATAGTTTAACATGTAAATCGTATCTTTCAAAGTCGCCTATCTACTGTCTACAAACAATATCCCCCAAAAATATAAAATTACTCTTAGGACACTCTTATAATTCGTTTAAACGATCTCAAATTCTGTTGTGTGTTAAATATATTCGTAAAAATCACCTATCTACCACCAACATCCCTCCAAACACCTCAAAATTAGAAAAATTAAAAAAAATATATCATTAACCCACTCTTGGACTAAACTATACACCTATATAAGACATTGCAACCCACCCCACTCTGGTCAGTCGCCTCAAGAACACCACACCATCAACATCGTACATAGCTCCTGTTACCCCCCTCTGGCCCCCAATAAGAAAGAAAGCAGTACAAGGAAAAAATCAACATAACATTTTTATGTATAAATTAACCCTTTAAATAAATTCAACCATTTCAATCCATTACCCCTTTAAATTTTTGATGGGATTAAAATCAGATTACGATTAACCCTTTTTAAATCAACCCTTTCAATTAATTTGATATCAAATCGATAATCCGATTAATCAAATGTGGGGTAGGACCGGCCCGCCCCTACTACTGTAGTTACAATTAGCTTGACGCAAAACACACGAAGTGATAGAACACAAAATCCGTACTTCCGTGTGACTTAACAGCCTCTGGCTAATGCGGTACACACGCCAGGAAAGGTTACCTCCATCAGGTTGGCATATTCATCGCTAGAGTTCAGCAGTTACGTGCTCAGATCATCTGGATTCTCATATTAGGAGGGGGTGTCATAATAGGTGCTTTTACCTTAATTAAAAATATATGCTTTATATAATATTAGAATAACATTAGAGAGATTTTCGTGCTAGGATGACTGAAAGACTATCTAAATACTGAAGTTAAAGATTTCTCAATTATTTCCTTCATAAAAATATCAGTTTTTGTACTTAGTTTACAGTGATACCGTGGACAAGAAAGAAATACTTTTTGAAACTGGATGAAATTTGCAATTTTCAAATATATCATAATCATGACAACTGAAGTCAGCCCATGATACTATGTTGAAAATATATTCCTAATTGCGACCCCGACACGACCGTTCTGATCACAAGTTCACAAAAATTATATCACTTGCCTTGTTTGGAGATCATTTCATCTATGGAAAACAGGCATTAACATCACAGCTTTCGTGAATTGAGGGAGACAAAGAGGGTTTATTTGTTCCTTGGTATTCGTGGTGTGTTACTCAGCTTTCCGGTAGGCCTAACTATGAAACTTTCGACGCTAAGGGCTCTAGTCAAATTTGATCTCGATAGGAGCCATAACAACGATTGCATTCATGAGACAGCGCAACTTTAGTGGCACAATTATGCATTAAGAACAATTTTTGATAATCTTTTTAGTATATAGAGTATATATATATATATTGTTTTTATACAATGCTTAATTTTACTCTGGTTATAATTGTTTATTATTTTGGTTACGTTGAGTACGAATTTCAAGAAAGCGGGGTTGCTGTCTGGGTTGCTTGTACGGAGTGCCGAGCAAAAATGGAATTTAAAATAATATTTTTTAAATTTATATTGCTTTTTAATTAACTTCTGAACTTCCTGGAATTTTACCAATTTTCTGAAAATTCCAAGACCAGTGTCGAGTTTCAATATCCAGATTTTCTGCTGTCAAATACACTCCTGGTTTCTGTGCGTGGAAAAATAAAATAAATTACTTTACATTAATTGCTGTTTTTATTTTCATAATTTATCCTGAAATTCCCTTACGCCTGGATAATGGATGTATGAGCTAATATGCATTTATATCAGTGTAAGCTCTGAAAACTTAAGTTGTCTGGTTCTTATAGATTCAATTGCGAGGATTGTTTATTTTGTACATAATATGTTCAGATCCATATGCATTAAATATAAATAATCAAAATCAATATAGACTAAATTGAGAAACTACTATTCTACATCACAAGTTTGTAAAATAAAAGATTAAATTTTTGTGTGATGTCAGCCAGATTTTAAAATCAAGTTGGCCGACAGAGCGCTATTTATTTATGAATGAATTGTAAGGAAAACGAAACAATTTAATCAGTTCTCGTCTTTGATTCAGTAAATAATTAATAAATACCTCAATTAGTTTATAAGTGGTCTATTAGCACAGCGTGAAAAACACACGCTAGAAACATCAAGTTTAATTTAATGAATTATATCATAACAAAGTTAGCTACCGGGGTTGGTCTCAACTTTGCGTTCAAAGAAAAACAAGTATTTTAATTTTCGAGGAGTTGTAATGAAAGTTTTGAAACGCTGCCTCGAAACTTTCCCTTGTTCAGTGCCGGCTTCTGAAATTACCAAACGAAATTCCAGGTGAAATTCAAACACAACTTTCCACTTGAAATGTCTTTATTTTTCTTTTCGCCTGCAGTAAAAATTAAATGAAAAACATTACAGTATTTAATAGCTCTTAGCATTTCTTACCCAAAGCAAGACAGGCGAGATTTAAAGGATAAAAGGAGGTCGAATAAATTACACGGCATAAGAATTCAGTTTTGTCTCAAACTTAAAGTTCAGAAGCAATGCTTTGCAGAAGGGAGCCGAACATTTGTAGGATGGGGGAAGGAGAAATATTTCAGGAACTCTGCTTGAGGCATGAAACAATTTAACGTAATGTACTGGCAACATGAGGAAAGTAGTGGAGTCAAAAGTAAAGGAGAGAATAGGAAGGCAAACCTTCAGACTCCTAAGACTGTATCAGTTATTGCTGTTCATTGACGTCCGAAAAATGGCCTGGAGGCGTCTGAAATACCTTCTCCTATACACGCCCCTTACAGTAACACCCATTACATCATTATAACACATTATCGCCATCAATTAATGTTTTCTCCAGATGCGTCACCGCTTCAATTAAGTTTTTGTGAAAACAAAATATCATTAAAGTTCATGTTTTGTCGAAGTTCATCTTCCTACATATTCACTATAATAATGTAGCAATATTGTTACGAATGAATTCGTCGGCTTTAAAGTTATTAATGTTGGTTGCAGCCAGGTATACGCTTTTTAATGGTAAACAGAGTACTTCTGAGAGCCCTGCATAAGATCTGGTATTCTCCTAATTTTGTATATTTCCGCTTATGTGAGATTAACATTGCCATGGACCACCTGACTTTATTCATGCGCCATTCAGTAAAAACTATGAATTATGTTTAGTAAATTAAACGTGTCAATTAAATGCAAATCTGTGTCGTTGTGATTATAACACAAAAAATCACTGTCTTCAGTGGCGATTAATTTAAACATTACACCTAATATGTATTTGGTTGTACTCTCAGTACATCGTCAAAGCGCGGAACTATTTCTCGTAATTCGCTGCCAACTAAACCCGCATTTTATAATCCATTCACTGTAACTTCCAACTTTTTAGAATCCTTGGTAAAGTTCTACTTCCAAGATATTCCTCCGTCTCATACAAACAAAACTTATCAGAAACTAGAAAATTACACTAAAGGGACAAATTACCGGATTCGTCCATAGCTATACGAAGTAATTTATGTATGTTCAAAAATTCACAAATATTTAAGGCACTACTTAATAATTGTTAGCCCATAAAATATGATATTTTTTTAATATCAATTTCCGTTGCATTGTAGCAAATTGGTGAAAAATACGAGACTTTGCCAGAAATCCTTATTTGTATAGTTAATTGACTAAAACAGTTGGAATTATTGACTTAAGGTAAAATGTGACGTGTTTTTGGACCAGAAAGCTGCTATTACCTATTTCAAAAACAGAAACAATGAAAACAAATATGGCGCGTGATCAAAGAGTGTCAGAGTGTGCCAGCGAGTATGCAACATCGCTCTCCCCCCCCTCCCCTTCTCTCTCTCACACGCACTCTCTCAGACGAATTGAGACGACCAGAGAGTGTTCTCTCTGACGTCATAATGACGTGGCACGAGAGTTAGAGCAGGAATAAGCTTTCCCTGGGGCAATCGAGATACGGCCTTCATTCTTCGCATAGCCGCTTACCAAGCGTGCTTGGAAACGACATGACGGGAAAACTGGGTTACAAAGCCGCTGTCACAAAGTGAAGCCGCCATGTTTTTCAGGAAGAAGGAAGAAAAGTCTTCCCTCTCTGCGAAGTACAAGTCCTTTTAAAATTATTTCATTTACTCGGGGCAATTCTATTCCAAAGTTTCAGCCTCAAGATGTATATATATATATATATATATATATATATATATATATATATATATATATAATACTTCTTTTTCCTTGGTTCCCTTTCGCGGTGCTAAAAGAGCGTTTTCTTTTATTTCGGTTAGTCATATTATTTTACCTTCATTCGTATTTCTCCGCTATGTCCTGTCATATTATCTTCGGGAAAAAAAGGTCACCGTATAGCTTCGTAAGTATTGTTATTTCCTTCATGAGCTAACACTCGATGAACTTCCCACATTACTTTATATTGAGTTTCAACTTGCAAAACTCATTTCCATTTCTTCTTGTGACAGTCAGTCAAAGATACTTGCAGGCTTTCATTTCATTTCTTTGCAGAATTAATCTTTTTCCTGTTTCTTTTGTATTAAATATAACAGGTGTTTGAACGCTGCATTCCTTTTATCCACTTTTGCCTGAGTCCGAAACATTAAAAATTCTCTTTATATGTCTGGGGCTGGTTATCACGCAAATGTCAGGTATTTCCCATTGTCACACTCGCTCGATGCTGGAGCCATTGGAACATGAGCGTAGCCACACATCGTGATGGTGCTGCTTGGCCAAGACAGACAGCACTGAGGAAGAGTAGCCGAACTGTGCACCAAGCATTACACAATCACATGATAACAAAGAAAACAAGTGTGCAAAGACGAAATAGCGAGAGGCCGCGGTGGCGTAGCAGTTAGACTAATCGCCTCCCACCTAGGCCAACCGGGTTCGATTCCCGGCGGGGTCGCTCCCGGATTCTCGTATGTGGGAATCGTGCTGAACGATTCCGCTGGTAGACGGGTTTTTCTCGTGGTTCTCCAGTTGCCTCTCCTCGGCTATCAAGATCTCGATGTTAAGGTTAGAGCTCACTAGTGAGCAATGGACGAACGGAATGCAACGGACGGACGACATACAACGGACGGACGATACGCCTCGGACGAATCGGATTTAATTAGCATTATGTGCACACTGTATCCGGAGCATCAGCATTTACGAAAGTGGGCCTGCGTCATTCTGGAGGCGTCCTTCAAAGCAAGGTATAACCATAACGTGTGATGATCGGTAGTTTAAGAACAAATTCAACTGTGAAGAATATGCTGTCGGTAGTTTGCTGGCAGAAGAAGAGGAGCGAACACAGAACGGAAGCGTAACGTATGGGTAAATAACATACGCCGAAATACGGCGAACATCATACATCATACTCTGATTTGGTTGAGGACGACGTCAATTTTTATACAGTATTTTCGGATGAATGAAGCGAGGTGAACAGCACTTTCAGACATCCTTAGACAACAACAATCAGGGTGTCAGTAGGACCACAAGAAAGACTCGCGTTGTGCTTGAGTTATATGTTCATTGTGGTATTTAGTGACAGGCTATGTACTGGAGTGAACTGCAGGATATTATTTCACCCCCTTTGTAAAGATTGTACTTACTATGAGAGAAGTGGGCGGCCTGTAACAATGAAGGTTTTGAGAGACGATTAAGGTGAATGAGGCGAGTATGGAACAGCATTGGAATACAAGGAGGGAAGAAACGGGACACCCTCGAGTAAACCCGCCGAACAGCGGTATCGTCCAGCACAATTCCCGCATGCGAAAATCCGAAAGTGACTCCCCGACTGGGGATTAAACCGGGATCACCTTGGTGGGAGGCAAAACCTCTAGCCGGTACACCACAGTGGCCCCTGTAAATAGTGTAAGTAGTATGATTACGAGAGATCGGGCATAACGTATTGGGAGCTGTATGGGTGCCGCTGTGGCTGTGGTTGGCGGACGAGCTCGGCAGTCTTCGGTTCGACTCAGGTGGGGCTCGCAAGCCTTCCAGTCGGGATTGTCGTACATACCTGAAGGTGCTCAGCAGTTACGTCTACTATTTATTCAAGCAAATATGTCTATATCTGGTAGCCATTGTGGTTTTATAGGCATAGCGTATGTCAAATCGTAAATGGCGCATAAAACCTGAATAGAGGCCTACGTATTAGCAATACTCAATTTATGTTTAAATTACAGACATGAGCACAATTAATACTGTGTGTTCATACATATAGTAACAATGTAATTACCGGACTAACTCATTTTACACCCAGATGATGTATTTGTGTTGTTGGTTGCAATATTGAGTGTGCCGCATGTTGTACAATTCGTTACAATATATTCTTGCACAATAACGATCAACCGAGCGGAACTCATATTCACCATTCTGAACTCGTATCGAAAGTGATGTGAAAATGCCGGCCAGGTTCGAATGCCGTGCGCGCACAGCTCGGCAAATCCGGATGACTCATTCGCTCGCACCGGATGGTACGGGTATAACTTATCTCCCCGGAATCCTCGGCGCCATTGCCGACACACGATACGTGCGACGCGGATAGATATGCACGGTCTCATATAAAACAATGTATCAGATTCCAAACCGCGTTACGTGCGATACGCGCCGTCCGTGCATTGCGGACCAGTGTGCACGTACCTGTAACAGCAGCCCAAATCTCTCCACTCCACTAAATGGCGCGGCTTTCCCTTTGATCTGGGCGTACCCCTTATCGGATTGGCTGCACGAGGCAATCGGAAAGGGCGTTCTGATTGGCTTCTGCATGCTCCGAAAGATCGCCAATTGGCTTAGCTGCCGGCTGGTAGAGTTCGCAATACGAGCAGCTCTTCCACATCTGTATTCTTAGATACTCTGTGACATGAAATCGACGCCGTTATCTGGGCACAGGCACTGCGAACTCTACAACATCAACACTTGTTTGCCCGCACCACGTTCAAGCAGTTATTTGGCGGCATTAAGGCCGCCATAGCGATGTTCAAAAAATACCGATAAATCAAAATGACGAAATTATATCAATGATGTATCGATATAAATCGTCGTTATATTTCAACGATATTTTATTCGAAGTCAATACCTTTTTCCAGGTATCGGAAACAAATATTTTTTTAATGATCTTTTATTAAGCTCTGTATTGAATAAAAATTGAATTATTAATTACTATGTTTACTTTGGCGACATGCGCCCAAAAAAAGGCGTCTTATCTTCCTGCAATGCCTCGTGTCCTCGGTATGTAATATTCCAAGCAATTTTACATTTATCCAGTACTTTAACATATAAAATATCACATTGCGATGAACCGAAAATCGATATTATTCTTTCGGTACATCCTTTCGAAAACCAATACTATATATATATATATATATATATATATATATATATATATATATATATATATATATAACACCAATAAATATTATCGATACTTTTTCCCGATGTCAACATCCCTAGGCTACCGCCTACCTGCAGTTGTTTTCTAAGTTAAGAGGCCGAGAGGCGCAGGAGTGATAAAGGCGAAATTGTCTAGCAACAATCCAGAGGATTTTATTTTCCATTAATGTTCATAGATCAAGATGGAAGTAATTTTGCTTGGCTAGACATTGCTAATCCAGGCCGACGTTTCTTGATGCCATTTTTAAAAAATGTCAGTTATTTTTCATTTATTACGTAATATTCCAGAAACCACGAGACCTCTATTCTTCAAGTTTGTGTCAAAATCATGGTTTAGGGTTTCACGTACTCAGAAAATAACGGGTCAGACTAACGCCTCCACCATTTTTAAAATCACAGCTCTGCAAATATGTATTTCAGCCCCACACCGAAGATATATTTTAATTTTGTTTTTGTTTCAGGTGCACCATTGACTCGACGAATTCGTAAACATGAATGCATCTGGTGGCAGCATAGGACATTTACTTCCCGATGGAGTGTTACTAAGCACAAATTCTGAGAACTCGACTATACTTGTATTCAAGAGCTGGAGGGGGGGGGGGGTTATGGTTGAAATACGTGATATAGATGTCTGTAGCTTAGGGTAGAGCAAGGGTTGAGTGACTGTAATACTGTCTGGAATGAAGCTGGGTTATCGTTGTAAATACCCATAGTCACCGAATTACAAGTAAGTTACACTTAAAGAGCGGAGGGAGTAAAACTGTATTAACTATTAACAGTCGACGTAATATTACGTATTTCTGAATGATCGGTGTTTGTCCCACCTTGTGTTGAATTGCTTACCTGCTTTTGTCAAGGCACGCCCCGTTTGCAGCATCCGCCTTCCTGGCTCCTACTTAATGTGAGTGGGCGTGTTCAAGCGACGATAAAATTAACGGTGCATTCACGCCAATGGAACAATATTAACCACGGCTGGACAGCACAGAGTCCGAGAGGCTGCATAAATACGACAAGAAGAAGTTCACAAGCGACTGAAACTGATAAGTGCAGAGGAGAAAATATTTTAGCATTCTAACAGTAAGCTCTGCAAGCAATATACAATGGAAAAAGCTTGGAAAAAAATCGTCTGAAAATGGCAAAAGTAGAGAATCGCAACAAGAATACGAGTCTTATGAGAATACGACGTCAAATGAACCCAAATGTCTAATCATTTAGATTATCCATAGCTACTCCTCGGCAACCTTCAACAACTAATATGAAAGCAGAGGATCTTCAGTATGTTATCTGTGGTTTAGCCGGAACAAGAGCCAAAGTACAAAATATACGAGTCTCAAAGGGCAAACATGTTTTTATCTGTAGTCAGTTACTTTCAAGTTGAAGTTTTTAGCCTACTAGCTGATTTAAACAGTGAGGAAAATGTATTTTTTAAGCAGATTTGTTTGCCCACCCGAACTGAATACGTGCATATATTCAAAAATATGAATGTGCAATAAGATCCCAGCTGCAATGCAAGCACAGGCCTTCAGTGAAATTTGCACTCTTTGAAAGAGCAAATTAAGTTTTAGAGCCACTATTGAGCACTGACTGTGGGTTCAAACTAAGCGACATTGGGGTATTAATGATCAACATTGATAACTGTACTAATCCATAATAATGAAATTAATGTTTCTTGTAAAAGTTTACAAAGACAGAATTCGTGTTGGCCATTCTGACAAAAACAACCAGACACCTATAGTGTGCTCACCTGATTTTACTCCTGAAGTTCTTGCTGCCAAAATAAGATCCCAAGATATAATATAATCTGTGAGCACTATTTTAATAACTGTCCTGGAAGATTTCGATTTTAGACTAAACGATAAATTTGTGATGCACCAGAGCTGTGCAAATCATGGCAGTCTACAAGAATGCCTGGTGGTGTCTTAACATTTTTTTCCATCATTATTTAATGCCAGCAAAAGAAAACTCCTACAAGCTAAAGATCATGAGTTAGGAAGAAGCAGGAGTCGGCAATTTCGATGATGCCTTTGAGGATACAAGTGAAGTGCATCTTAGCAAAATGAAAACTCCACTTCACATGATGACTGCCCACACAATCTGGCGGGAGGATTCTTGCACCTCTTGGCTGCCACTAGGAGTCGGAAGGGTCTGTCAGATGGCGACATAACCAGCCTGTAATGAGTGTATGGCGTGGTCTCCCCGGTGATCATGCCAGGGGGTAGGAGCGGGCAACCAGCCTGTAATGGGTGTGAGATACGGGGGTGCCATGTCGGTTGCTGGGCTTGGACGGGGGACCAGCCTATTATGGGTGTAAGGCTCTGCCTGGTGGGGGTTGTGTTGACTATGGGAAGCACACTCCCTCTCTGTCCATTGTTCGGTGACCGCATGTCACTTGCTAAGGTCTGGTTGGTGATTTGGTTGACTACGGGAAGCCAATCCTCGTCCGCTCCTGCTCCCGGGTGGTCATCGGAAGGGCCTAAGACCTGGTGGGAGTACGGTTGGTCGTAAGAGAAACCTACTTCCTTTGCCGCCCCTGTGAACTCAGCTGGCGATCGGTGGGGTAATAAGAGGTCGATTGATCTGAGACATGTCAGAGCTCTATTACCAGCTCTAGTAATGGAGAGCAATCGCATGCATGAAACTGTATAGGGTTAGTGATGCGTCTCTTATAGCCTCTCCTAGTCCAAGGATACCGCTACCCTAGTGCTGCAAGGGGACGGTATCGTCTATGCTGCAGATGCTGCAAACCCCGGGCGTGCCCTATGCCAGGATTTTATTTAAAAAAAAGGGTACCTGCCTCCCAGGCTAAGCTTAAATCATGGGCAATCATGATGGTGATGCCTGGTGGTGGGACGGCCGACTCCTTTACGGTCAGTGGGGCCCTAAAGTTGAGTTTCAATGTGAAGAAATTCAGACTGGAGGGACCACTTTCGGGTTCGCCTGATTGTATAAATCCCTAGATGGAAAGGAAGGAGGAGCACGGGCTGACCTCCTCCTAATGGATTCCCAGAGGTCAGAATGAGGTAGGACTCGTACTAACAGTGGCGAGGGCCTGGGCTATATGCCCGGTTATCCAGAAGATAGTGGAGTTCTCCTGAAAATAGGAGAATGAAGAAGGCCAGGTGGGAGCTGGCAGTTGATGGAAAATGTTCCTGAGCGGTGGAAATGGGCACGAAGCTCCGAGGGCCAGCACCCTGGCTGCTGTTTGGTCCGAAGTGGCCTGTGTCTGTGAAAGCTGCAAAATGGAGTAAGGGCATTAGGCCAAGAGGAATCTCAGAACTTATATATTGTATTTCATTGCCCACACAATCTATGACAAGTGCAAAAGTAGACAGCTGGTCACTTTAATGAATAAGATTGGGTTATCAACAAGTTATAAGACATAGTACGATGCAGAAACTTTGTAGCTGTTCGTACTGTAAAAGCCTGTGAATCGAACACCCCATCACTTCCGAGTTACTTTGATAGAAAACGATTGACTATTGTAACCCTTGATAATTTTTATTTTTGCAGACAGCTCTTTTTTGAACTTCAGGTACACATGATACTGCATGGTCCTTTTTCAAGATTGTGCCAATGAAGTAGCTGCTGGAGAACAAACTGTGTCATCTTTAGACATAAACAAAAGAAGTTGTAAACTTGAAACTCAACTTCCTTGCCAGCAGTCTACCAGAAAGCTTCAAAGTGGCGGAGGACATGAATATTTCCCTATGTGAGGCTGCAGTCGTCAAAGTTTATGAAACAGAATGAATTGTATCACTTCTTCGGTGTGGACTGAGAGACCTAAAACTGTCATTCCTTACGTGGGTTGGAATCCATGCTATGAACTCCCATTATACCATCCCACTAGAGAAGGTTTGATTTTTCTACCAGTTATACAATCTGCAGTCACAAACTATGAAAACAGTGTACACAGCTCTGAAAAATCTTCCGAAATATACATGCTCAGCTTGAAGGCCAGCCTATTCTGCCAATTTTCTGCAATGAAGGTGTTTTCTGCAATGAAGGTGTTTTCTGCAATGAAGGTGTTTTCTACATCATAGTTGACATTGATATGAGCAGTCCAGAAGAACTGTATGATTTTTACCCAATAATGGGTGTTTTCCATATTACAAAAGTTGCATTACTGCATGTAGGCAGTTACCTCAGTGGATGGGGCATAAACGATGGACTTATTGAGACTGACTGAAATATTTTGCAGGAATACTGTTATGTCAGTTTTGTGTGAAACTTTTTATGCTCGTTATTTTCAATATATATTTATTATTTCTGAGGTTATAGAAACCCTGCAATGGAATGTTTTTTGGAAAATGAATGACAAATTAAATGTTAATAATCTTATGTCAGAAGTGTAGACAGTACAGAGTGAACGTGTTTCAAAACATGATGCTAATTCTGGCAATGTTCAATGCCATATATTTGAAATCTGAAAACCTGAGAAAAATTCGTAGAATTTGTTTAAAAATGTGAAGAAAAGTCTGAACTATGCCATTACTGGGATAATGTTTTAGACCTAACAGTTCTAGTGAAAGATCTAGTGGATGCTGATCGTGATGGTGGTTGGGAGCTGCTTATAAAAACTGTAGAGTCACTGATTGTTGTATTTTGTGAATTTGATTGCATAAACTAAGATATGGGTTCTGGTATTTGGAAGGAGTGAAGATGTAAGAGGTTGAATAACCATTCTTCTACAGAAAATTCATCAAAAGACATTTTGGAATGAAAGACAAAGCGGGGAGATTCAATGCTGTAGCTCCAAACATGAAACTCGAACAGGCCATCCAAAAATCACAGAAAAGCTCCAAGGGAATTATTTGTCAAACACGTAAATGTTAATAAATTACTCAATGTCAACTAGTTTACCGTGAGATCCTTTCTATTTGCAATGTTTTCAGGGAAATTACAAATTCAAATTTAATGGACCCAACAGAAGGGCGTTCTACTTTATTAGAGGATGTATAATGTTTTGAATCATGAATATATTGAGAAAGATCCATGTGACTTTAGTTGGGAAGATGTTGATGGGGTACTGTAACCGAAAAACTTTTTTAAGCCTCTACTTTAAGAACCTACACTTACATGTTCTTGCAAAAGTTGTGCTACAAACAGATGTAATTGTAGATACGTACTGCTTAAATGTTCATCATTCTGTAACTATATCATGAATTGACTGTCAAAACAAGTATAAAGAACATATTTAATGTGTACAAAAGGAGTTAAACATTTTTTCTGTCCATGACCATAATTACAATAATTGTGAAATGTATAAATACAGAGACAAAAAAACAATTAGTCTTTGATTCATGTAAGCATGCATGTACGTGTTCACATAGCTATTATGGAACAATAATTTAGAAAAATGACTGAGCGGTTGCTCATGCATGTTGTTTTCTGTTTGTATACGAGTATGTGACCACGAAAGTCTATGTTTCGGCACTTAAATTAATTTGATAAGTCTCATTGTTCCTGAAATATTATTTCATTTCTGCAACATACCAGACATTTTTAAAAATGATGTAAAAAAATGTTGGTCCTATACAGAAATGGCTACCCAAGCTAAATAATTACATAAGGATCCAAAAACACAAACTAAAAATTAAATTCTCTGGAGAGAAGGAACATTTTATGTAATTATATGACGGGGCCAGGGCTATAACGCACACGGCTCTGAACTGACGTGCAGTGTTCTCGTCGCACTGGATGTACCTATGGGACTTCCAGCGGTGATGCTATTACTATGCTGGTGGAAAGTCTGTATGTAGGAAGGTTCGATGACGGGCCCTTGAGTAGATTTGTAAGTATCTAGCCAGTGTGTATTTTAGGATACAGCGTTGTTTTTAGCAATTCTGGAGATTTCAAAAATTATGTTTTTTAATGTGCGTGACGTTTTGAAAGCACTCGACAGTTCTCGTCTGAATTATGGGATTCTTTTCGTTGATTATCACTTTGGTCACAAGTTTAACAGTCTCGCAGAAAAACGTGAATTTCTAACACCCTGAAACGTGGTTACAGCTCCAAGTTGGCAGGAGCATTATCGTTTTGTCTGGACAAGGCGAGACGCTCTGACTAGGTGGCTGCTAGAGATAGGTACGTCTAGTAGATAGGTACGGCGCGGTGCCAGCTGGGTTTTAAGCAGTAATAAATACATTTTATATTAATAGCAGTCCTACTAACTACTATTATAATCCATTCATGGTTACTTCGAACTTTCCTGAAGCCTGACCTGCTGAAGTTATTTCCAGGATATTCCTCCGCCTCATGCAAACAAAAGCTTAACCAAGTTTAGAAAATTACACCTAAGGGACTTCGCTCCACATTTCCGCGCATTTAATTTGATGATGTTCTGCGTAGGAACTACGTATTTCTTATTAGGCATTATCAACGCACTTACCTTCTCTCTGTTTTATTCGTATAAATTACAAATGAGATATTATAATTTATAGATAGAATATAGGTAAATGTTCAATTTAATGAAAATAATGTTGCATTTATGTTCACAGAAGTATAAAACGCTTGTGTTACATGACATATTTACGAAACAAACAAACACTTCATTCAAGGGGTTTTTTTCCTTCAAATATTTGATTCAGAAAGTATGAAGAGACAGCGAATGTAGTATAATACAGTATTATAGCTAGAATTATTCGCTTGATGACGGAGTAATCTTTCTTGCAATTTCGTTGGAATAATTCATGCAGAGCGCATGTAACTCTAAAAGTCTCACAGCTGATTCGCGTTCTGTGTAATTGCACATAATTCTTCTGGAGCTGTTTCAATTCCAATGGGAGTGATGACATGGTCCGAAAACGGGACTTCTCTAGAGAATAAGATTGTTTGTAATTATTGGCTTTGGTTGATTTAGAATTTTTTCATGTTGAAATGCTCAGAATACTGTTCACAGTTTCGGAGGATACCAAAATATATGCCACGTAAGCACTTCATGTACTGTGAAATTCAAACAGCGCGTTACATCTACCAACTTCGAACACATCGCGAGAGGTAGAACTCTAAATACGTATTGCTGACAGCAATAACAGAAAACCTGCCAAACCTTAAGGACTAATCCCAACTTTCCAACTCTCCCCTATTTAGAGCAGCAGTTTTTTTCTGGTAGGTGCAGGTTATTATTTCTTATCGTTACATCTGCCGAGGCAAGACCGATCCTTCTCATCTATTTAACAGCTTTCCGAAGGAAAGTTTGGTTTATGAGCTCGCTTACCTGTGTGTGTTTCTCTGTGTGCTTAGTTATGAACATTTTGCTACCCGAACATCTAATTTCATCAAGTTTTCAGTATGGTGTCCAAATCATTTCTTGGATATTTCGTCATGTCAGAGGAACCATTCAACCATTTCGACCAACATGTGTATATTAATAGTTCATACTGTCACAATTTAATTATTAAGTGTCACATCCTCATTAGTCCACAATTTTGGGAAATAGCACTTCCTGAATACATAAATATTTCACGCGATATCCCAAGAAATACTCAAATGATGACCGTCAATTTTGGCATCTACGTTTTGCTGTTGCAGGTTACTAAACTACATAACTTGGGTGGCTAAAGGTTAGTTTCCACACTGAAGAATCGCCATTTCTTTATGTTGTAACGCCGCACACCTGGCGAACCATTGAAACTATTTCAACGAAATTTGTCATACTGGCAAAACTTATTGTGAGTATTCAATTCCCTCATTCGTAGTTTATTTTACCCGCTGCTTTGCAAGTTTATGCAATTTTAAAGTTAAGTTTCTCTAACCTATCTCAAGATATATTGAAACAAATTACAACAAAATTTGGCATACAGTTAACATTAGAAAATGATTAAATGTATAATTTACTGATTGTCAAAATTTTAGCTTAGTTATGGCTTGTATTTTTGTTGGATTATCTATCAATGGAACCACTTAACCTACGATCAGTTGCTTCTTAGAATTCATCGCACAATTCGCGATAAGAACATTATCAAGTGTTGTCTTAATTTTAAAGTAAATTAAAATCAGTTACTGTGTTACCATATATATAATTTCATTGTAACTATTGCCCAAATGTAGTAATAGTCATTAATAAACTGAAATCCTGTACAACATGGCTGGCGTGACGGTAGCAAATGCATTTCGTACATCTTGTTCAGGTTCTTCTGTTTTCCGGTCTGCGTTTTGGCAACTCCCTGTTTACCGTGCCCCCATAACGCCTTATCACATGACGTTATATCTGGACTTCGAGGTGGCTACTTCAGAATAGTCGCAGCGATCATATTTGATAATATTTGTCTCCGAACACATAACTGAGGCATTCTCATACACCCCTTTCACGAAATGCGTTGGTGCCCCATCCTGTTGGAATCAGATTTGACGAAGAAGTCCTAAACGTTCCAATTGCGGTACAACCCAGTTTCGTATCATGGAGATATAAGTAAGTACATTTATTGACTGCTAGTGTCTCGCGAGTCACGCGGTTTTCAAAAATATATGAATCGATCAGATATGTAGCAGGCACTGCAGCCCATATTATGACATGAGGTGGATTTATTTCATTTTCCTCAAAGGAGCCGGAATTCTTCTCACACCATAAATAATATCACCTGAACAAGAATAACACACATATTACAGAGTTAATTGGTGTGGGTGGACAGGGTAATGGGGGCTTTGGTACTTCCTGTAGAATTTATTAATGTCCCAGTACGATCTATAAGTTAAATCCTGCAAATATTTATTTCCCTTTCTCGATTTCGTGTGAAGTGTGATTGCAGGTTACAACGGCGAGAAAGCATTTATTTCACAAGTTGAAGTCGAAATTATCATACGTTCTTACCGGTACAGGCAAATCCCCACAGTAGCAGGAGACGTTCGCGAACAAGAGCTATTTTCCCCCTTCCCTTTCCCTAATTCCCTTATTTATTTACTTTGGTTCTTGGGAGCACACATCTTACGCGAAGGGAATTACTGTGACTCGCAGCGCCTCGGGGCCCCGACGAGAGAAGATGCATGCCATGGCGGTAGGAAATGCCGCAGGCTCGAATTTGGGAAATGGGGGAACGGAACGGAACGGAACGGAACGGAACGCGGGCGTGGCAATAACTTGTTGACTGTCGATATAATTTCCCGCCAGGCACAAATCACTCGGGGCCCAGGCGTCCATCACTTTTCCCACGGACGCGGGCCCGGTTGACATATTTACGACGCAGGCGGCTCGTGATTGCTATGTCGGGCACGTGCGGCGGCGTCGTATCGTCCCAGCTCTCCATCGGAAGCCTATCTCACTTTCCAACTATCTCTCTCTCTCTCTCTCTCTCTATCTCCCTCTCTCTCTCTCTCTCTCTCTCTCTCTCTCTCTCTCTCTTTATTCCATTTCATCCGGCGCCAGCTCCTAGGAGGCCTGTCACCTGCTACATTACATTATATTTGACTCTCCTCCCCCTTCCTTTGTTACGAGAAGAAAAATCTACACCACGAACATGTTACCCGTTGAGGGTCCTATGTACTGAAACGTTTTCTGTGAAATCGTGGTTTGCGCGTAAACGCGTGTCTCGGGAAATAAATGTTCTGTTAATACGAAGGTTTGTCACAAAGGATGAAAAACTTACTGTCTACGTCGCTATATTTTTACCTTTATGATATTAAGTGTATTATAATGGAGGAAAAAAAATCGTGAAAGTGGTCAAATATCGCATTTTGAAAGATTGCGTATGAAGTTGCTTTAAGCGGTAAGAGAAAAGTACGATTATACGTAGGTGGTGTGATCTGTGTACTTTCATCGTGTGTAATAAAACCTCATAGTTATACATCTAGTTTACACAGTAAGGCGTTAGGACGGAAACACTGCACGCCTTGCGCGTAGGAGCGATGAGGCGCTAGGCGTGCGTGTTAGTGTCGCCCGTATCGCTCCCTCCCTGCTTGACCTTAGACGCGCAGCTGCATAGTACTCTTAACTAAATGTTGTTCACGGCAAAGTGAGTGAGGGATGTCGTGTTCTGATGCATTTCGTGACTGATTTTTAAAATTTGTATTGGGCATTTTGTAAGTTGTATACGGAACACCGGGACATCCAAAGTCGAGAACGCCATGCAAATGATAGCGTAAGTCTCCGAAGTCTTAAATTAAACAGTAATTATCCCCGAAAGTGGTTACAGGGTCATTAAAAATTTTTAATTAACAAAATAAAACAAATATTATGTAAACTTGTTACTTAACAAAAATTGCTTATGAGAAAATACCTATTTCGAAAATATATTGACCAAATTGCTCTGTCAAATAATTATTGTGAGTGCAATACGCATTTGTTAATTTCAACAACCGTTCATATATGTGTATGTAAACATTTTAAAAAGGCAAATCTAATACGGCGGTGGTTTGGAAAATTTTTTTTTTCTTGTTATTTGTCATCATCGATGCTGACAAAACGTAAATTACAAAAATACTTCATAGATTTTGTAGCCAAAGACTTGTCACGCGACCATTTTGTAAACAAGAAGTGCCAACTGGAACACGGCCTGCGTGAGAGAGAGTTCATAGTAATTACTGACTATGGATGATTATATAAAATTTACGTTTTACGAGTTGTTTAATATTTTGGTGCTTAATTTTAGTTTTGTGTTATCTGCATGTTGTAAAATGTCGAGAACATATTTTATTTTGTCAATAAGTTCGTATCATTTGCAAGCTGTAAATATCACACAGTGAAAATGAGTTAGAAACGTATTAAACAACTAGTAATCGTAAATTTTTCTATAGTCAAACGTTTCCAATAACACCTCTGAAACTGAAATTATGACACGAAAACGAAGAATTGCTGCAAAAAGGGGAGAAGCTGGGCCTTCAAAACAACCTTTGCAAAAGAATCACTGCCGTATAACAAAGAAATGCTGGAGTAGATACACATAATGCTGGCAGTTGTTAGGTTGGCAGCAAAGTAGAGAAACTATATTTCCAAGCCATTGCTTTCTACTGCGAGTATAATGTTTCAGTTCACTGAAGTAAGTGTTTCTTCTTTAAAAAGCACATTACAATACGGATAAGAAAATTACTAAGACGTTTATACTGCTAACTATTACAGGGTCTTACTTGGACGACGTAGGAATTAAGTGATCAAGTCCTTGACTATTCTGATTTTACATATGTCAGGAAATAAGAAGAAATACAGTTATTAAGCAGGGCTTTCAAAAATTCTTAATTAATTAATTGTTAGCAGTATTATACCACAATATTCGATCCAAATACACATATACAATAAATATGTGGTGAATATATGGAATTTCCAACAACGTCCATTTAATTATTTACAACTTTAGAAATGTAAAATATGATGCGAATAAATTTGTATTTCGGATGTCATAATATTTTATTCTTTTTGCACCACAAGAACGTTCCTTAAGCCGGCCCCACACGATACCCATTTCTTTAGCAGTTTTCCTACCCATTTTCTGTTGACGTTTCTGCTCCCTGTAGGTAACAATCCAGCCCCCCCCCTCCCCCCCCCCGGGAGGGGTCACGCTCCGGGTATAACAGTTTTCATACCCATGAGCATGCCCGAAACTGTAATAGAACGTGTTGTGAATGTCTACTATACCCATGGAGCTGTGACAGACAACATGGCGGACACCCGCGTAACTACCTCAAGCCGTATATGTCCGTTTAAGAAAATATTACGTGTTCTGTAAAACGTATTTATCTACAAAATGAAACTTAATGTACACGTAACTAACGGGAAACGTTTCAATTTACTCCCACGATCATAATTAAACAATAAACACAACTTTAAAATATACGTGATAACTATGGATTAGGTCTTTATTCGTGTATGTACCATTTTACACACCACCTGAGAAAGTTGTGTGTGTAGCTCAGTCGGTTGAACAAGTTGCGTGAGGGGGGGGGGGGGTGGGGGTGTTTTCGTGCTGCGTAATTTAAGGTTTTAGATTTCGAATCTCCGTCGATTAACAAAAACTTTTTAGTCATTTTATGCGATATATTATTGCTATTTATAATATAAATTATTACTGGAGCACGCTTATTTCTAGAATATCTTTGTCTAAAAGCAATAATACAAACAAATAATTCATACCAAAGCTAAATCACTAAACCACAGGCTGTGCATTGTACATTTGCCTGCATTTTATTGCTTTTAGACAAAGACACTATAGATATAAAGGTTTTCCAGCAATAACATAAAGTATAAAACAACAATAATGAATCATACAAAAAAAACCAAAAAATTTCGTTACACGATGCAGATTTGAACTCTAAAACCAAAAAAGCTACGCGACGCAAACTCGCGCGCTAACCCAACGCAATTTAATAATTAGCTGTGTAAAATGATAATTTCATCTTTGTAGGATGAATGATGATAACCCACACACATAAATGCTTTATTATTAGTATCATGTTCTTTTTCCCTTCTTTTAGTCTCCTAACCGTATAAGCTTTGCTGTAGCCTGTCCGGGGGGGGGGGGGTATTTACTAGGGGGATATGGGTAGCTAAATGGAAAATCACTCAAATACTAAATACTACTTTTATTTTACTTTAACAATGCAAATACCCATAGAGCATGCGTCTATAGAATTAATCAAGTACAACAGTTAATAAGCTACAAGAAAACTGAATTTCAACAATACATATTCTACAATAGGCCGCTGATGCCATTAATCAATTACAAAAAGCTTTAAGCTAGCAAGGCGGTACTCTGCTCGGATGGAGCTTAAATCCCTTCGCAAGTCCCACGCCTTAATGTGTCTTCAGTCGCCCTACCAGGTAATATATATTTACCTTCTAGCTGGCAATGTCTCGCTGAAGTTCTCTCAACGACGGGCTCGTCAGGTGATGAACTCGGACCACGGGAGGTGACCCTCTCGCCTGGCAGGACTCGGGCAGGGCCTCTGGCGACGCTGGCAAGATGGCGCCCGGAGCCGCCATTGCTCCGAACTTATATACTCCTTTCCTGACCTCGCGCTCATTTCCCCGGAGTTTTTTTGCTATAACAATGGCTTGGCTGGCCGAGGTCGCTCTGCCTTGCCTCGTCTGGCAGCTTTGCAGCCCTTGCAGAGGCGAGCCGCAGCAAGCCCCCCCCCCCCCCCCCTTCCCTTCCCAGGAGCGTCCAGGCGCCCTCGCCTGGAAACTGGTGGTGAACGGTGCGGGCAATTGACTGGGTCAGATCAGGCGGCCGGCGCAGAGGGGCGACGTGGAGGTTCATTGGTTGCCCTGCCTGGTGATAGCAGTGGAGCCCTCCAGAAAGAGATTTTCTTCTTTGCAGTGATAATAAAAAGTGTGACGACTTACGTAGGGTCGGGCATGAGTTACAGAAATGGCTGACTTATTATAAAAATGGCAATGCTAAACCAATTTCTAGTTTGTCTTAGAATTGTCAAATATTAAAGTATAAGAATTTTCACTTGTTATAACTACAACATGTTTATCCCAAGACTGATTGTGCCTCTGTAGGCTTACTTATTCTATGTGATATTACTAATCCCATTTACATGGAATATTTGAATATTATATTACTTGACAGCGTGACTCTCTTTTGAAGTTCGTCAGTTTATGGGTTTGCCACCTTCGCCATGCGGTTCATTAACACGGCTATTTTAATCAACTAATAGTATATTGCTGAAAGAGCTAAAATTAAGGCAATAATTGTGGAGAAACTGATGTAATTATAATGTTCCTAAGTTAACAGGGAGAATACTTGTTTTTGATTGAAAGACGACGTTCTTTTTGTATACTGTATGGTAGGGATTTCTGCGTGCATGATTTTCCATTCACTATGAATAGTGTCGTTAACAGAATAGAATGAAATCCCTTCGCTAGCTGTGAATTGTTGAGCTTCAAAGTCGTTATTATGGAGCCATTGCACAAGCAAGATAGTGTGCGAAATAGCTAGTTTGAGGCTCTTCATATCACAAACATGCGTTGCCTTAATGATAGTGACTTGGTTGGGAGTGATTCGCATCCACATGGCACTTGAATTTATATTGTCCCTACCTTGGGGTTGTGAATTATTTTACTTAAAGTTTTATTGCTACACCTTAGTACTAATTCACCTGGAGCGTTGGTTACTACGTAGTGGTGTGGTTCAATAGCCTGGACTGACAATGAATTACCAGGCTCGCAGTGAAATATGCAATATTTAAATAAGCATTTTATATCATTAATATAGATTGCAGCCTTTAAGCAGTTGGTTTGTGGAGTATCGACTAATTGCTTGGAATGAAAATATATGCGTTTGGCTTGTTCAGGCGTATCGTAAAGTTCTCTTGTTTCTTTTGTGGTTATATCAATGGCGACTATGTTTGTTGGGGTTCCTACAATGCACGTTTCAATGTTATACTTGTACGGGACTGTTGTAGATATAAAGAATTGCCACGAACATTTAATGCTTTGAAAGATAATTTGTATTTTGATCATCAGTAGCGTTGGTGAAAGCGTGCATTCAGTTAGAGGTAGGGTATAATATTTTAAGATGTTTTTGATGGTGATGCTTAATTCTAACCCTAGGCCACAGATTTGCTCTTTTAATCGAAAAAGATTTTTCCTTAATACTTCTTTTGTTACCGCTTGTAAGGGTTAAAATTTCTGCTGGCATTGCTGGATGTACGTATCAATTCTAAGCTCGTTAAAATATCGTTTACAAGTTCCAGCACCATACTCGTTAACAACTGCGATTGAATGAGAGAGGGTTGCTATGTCTCTATTTTGATGGCTTATTTGACTTGACATGTCCACTATGTTATTGTTGCTAAGAGAATTAACTTTGCTTTCTACCTGACTTTTTATTTGCGTCATGGCGTAAACCGTGATATTTAGATTGTTATTCGAGGTGATAACATTATTTTCTAAGCCGCTTATTTGCATTGCAAGTATTTCTTCGTTAGTCAGGAGGGATTTCAGGTGACGGGTTGTGAGAATGTCCCGACACCATGGTGCGACATCTCCGAGGAAGGTAACTCCACGTTTTATTTTATTAGACAATGCAATCTCAGGCATAAATTATTATAATGAATTTTGTGATGTTTCATTAAAGAATTTTCGCAGTTGGTATGCATTCTTGCAAACTGTGCTGTTGTTTGTGGCACAGGCCTGATGGTACCACACTTCTATGTTAATGGGCGTAGCCAGTTGGTGCAGCAGTAGGGTGTATACCAGGGGAATCGTCTCTTCGTAATGGATGTCGGGCGAAAGCTGTTGAAAATAGATCCCACTGTGGGTCTTCAACAAGTGTGTACCAGTGGATGCCGATAAAATGTGGAGTGCTAGCAGCAGCGCCCCCACTCCCGCGTCGTCCCCATATCAGTGGCGAATAACCCTCTCGTCTAGCAGGACACGGGCAGGGCCTCCGGCGACGGCAGGCAAGATGGCGCCCGGAGCCGCCATTACTCCGAGCTTATATACTCCCTTCCTGACCTCTCGCTCAATCCCCCGGAATTTGTTTGCTATAACAACGGCTCAACTGGCCGAGGTCACTCTGCCTTGTCTCAGCTTGCAGCTTTGCAACCCTTGCAGAGGCCTGCCGCAGCAGCTTGTTTAATCACGGAAAGCATAAGATCGGTTATCATGATTGTTAAAGATAAATATTTAAATAATTTAATAATGTTTTAATTAGTCGCGTAAATGCCCGTTGTACATAAATGAGAATACAGTACCTTGTTTTTTTACACATAAGCAGTGTCGTTACTAGCATAATTTTCAATACATTAATAGTCTAGTACTTGTACTTGGAAACTTAAATAAATACAGTCTTCAAGAAAAATAATATTCGTACTTTTTGGATGTACCACAAAGCACCGACACATAATATTTCATTGCATTTGTACCCACGCCAACTACGGAATGTCTGCCATTTGCGAGTTGTTTTTGCCTGCCATTTATAATGTTCTGTTAGCACTTTAGGTAACGTGTACGGGTATGAACTAATGCATTCTTTCTTCTCTTCTGCTATAGGAACTTTTATGCCTTCTGCTGTGCCCATGGCTACAACAGACGGTAACAGAAACTGGGTATTGTGTAGGGACGGCTTTAATATCTGCGTTCGGCGAAAAAGTATACGTTTTTACTTGAATGAAATTCACCCAGGAGATCAAAATATAAATTTCAGTGCAGTTATCGCTTGAGGCAATGTCGGTGTGAGAATGAAGCTGACACTGTCGCTTGAACGTTACCAGCTTGCTAGTTCGAATCTCGAACAAATCATTCCACTCCTTAACCTTGCCCTGGATCGCTTACTATGCCTCTGGTAGTCATTGTCCACAGCTAAAAAGAAGCAGCTAGAAAATATTTACTCGCTTATAGTTAAGTGTAAGCACGCGGTCAAAAACAGTGTTTCCTAAATACCGGAAAGGATTAAATTTTTACTTAATATAAAATATTTTAGAGTAAACTATAAGAGTGCAATTTGTCGAAATAAGTGGTATGTAGATTGGCTAAAGATGTGACAAATCGTTGAATTCCTCCTGCAGTCGTGAAAACTGTCTGCTTTTCAGATAGTTGTCTTATGCACCTCAAATTTCTTTTCTCAAAATAAATACTCGTCAATTTTGACCTGTCGCGAATTTTTGCAGTTTTAAAGCATGACTTCACAGATACAGTTTTGGTACGTTCCTACTCTCTTACTAACTAATTTAAAATTTCTTGAATCTACCAACTAGTAGAGATTTTTAATGTAAGCATCTACAAAGAAGAGGAACTGAGGAATCAAAACAAGGATCCCGTCATCTAATGTTTATATAACTGCAGCAATCTGGAATTTTTTTTTAATTTTCACTTTCTGTAAAAATATTCTTTATGAACAGAAACCATCTTTTATAGGCTATGTACTATTCTATGTTTTATTCGTTTTATTTTCAAAAACTTATTTCGCATTTACTTGATGCAACGCCTGGATACCTAAACGATTTTTTAATCGGAAAAGTTTACTATAGTTAGAAAGTTATTTTAAATGTTGTATATTCTGGAAAATGTATTAACCTGAAAGTTACCTGAGATGGTTATTTAAACGTAGATTATAATGCAGCGCATTCAAACTGAAATAACATGCTACAGAAAAAAAACATTTTAACAGATCTGTGTGATTGTTTTGAAACCTCAAAACACGAAACACGTGTCTGCTTCCAGAACTATTCAGAAAAGTTTGACATTAGTCTCAAGAATTTGCTTTTGGATAAATATTTTGTCGGTTCGTTTTTATTTGATGGTGCTTGTTTGTAACTATCATTTCAATCCATGATGTTTTCTTTAATTATGGTTTTGAGTTTTCGTTTACTGTTAAGAGGTTAATCAGTGGTAGGCTTACAAACTAGTTTTCCATCTTAATACCAACGTACACATTGGCTTATCGATATTCGGAACCCCGTGTTCCATATTTAACACCTTAAAAACCCTGAACACGGAGATCGTCCATTAAAAATAATAAGGATTTGAAAAGCTCAGGTAATTATAGTTAAAAGGTCAGGATCATGTTATTCGAAATCGTTCCAGAGACGAGGAATTTTACGCTTATGGGATGTGGGTCATTTTTAACTTATGATATTGTGATCTTGGATACGGTTTGGGAAAAGGTATGGTAAATTTCCCACTCGATTTGTAAGTTAACATTTTCATTACAGTTTAGGAATTTCAGTGAAATCATTTTAAGTAGTAGTAGAAATAGTCTAAATCGCAGCCCGAATGGTAAGGTATGTAAGGCCATTTAGGCAATATGTGTCTTAGACAAACCTGGCGAACCATTAAAACTATTTCAGCGAAATTTCTCATACTGGCAAAACTTATTGTGAGTATTAAATTCCTTCATTCATAGTTTATTTACCCGCTGCTCTGCAAGATTATGCCATTTTAAAATTCAGTTTCTGTAAGGTATCTCAGGAAATACTGAAACAAACTTTGAGTTCGGCGCATGTTTCTGCACATTCAAGATAGCTTATAAATGCCTCACATATACCACTGCCCGCAATTGCATGTATTTTAATAGGCGCGCTGAGTGACGCACCCATTACAGTTGGTGAGGAGCGAGGGAAAGTAGTTCCATATATTAAAGTCGAATTTAAAGTGTTAGGAAAGCATTTGTAAAACTCAAATGATATATCTTGCTTTCTGTTTTTTAATGCATACAACTGTAAGAAATATCATATTTGTGAAAAATTTACTTTAATAATGATTTTATAGTTTCACTTGACCGACGCACGAATAAAGTGATCACTTTATTAATTTTACACAGGTCGGAAGAATACACAATGTTCATCCAATTAGATCTTAAGCGGGGCTTTCGAAAGTTCTCAGTTTACCATGAACAGCCAAACGCACTGTCTTATTGGTCCACACTTCGCTGGACACGCCTACTGCTTTGCAAAACGTTCTTTACTGGCCGGCTGTTAGCCAATACAATGCCGAGTCGACAGTATCCCAGTGAAATGTTCCTTCCAAAGTAACATAACCATCGGTCCGTCTTCTCCTTCTGAGTTGCTTGACGGTATTTCCCAGTCTCTTCTTAGTTATAGTCTTAGGTACACTCAGGCAGGTAGTCATGATCCCAATCGCTGGCCATGGCTACCCAATCCCTCTCTGCCGCGTTGCATGTCTCCTTGCCTGATTTCCTTTCCTTGTAGGCGTAAGGAGTTAGCCCTGAGGTGCAATAAGATCCCGCCCTACCCACCAGACTTTCACTTAACGCTTAGTAATAGGTTAGTTAGAAAACAAAATCCTGAGATGCTCTGAATTTCGGCTGTGGATTCCGATTGCTGCCTACAAAAAATTAGTTTCAAGTGAACTTCACGAAAACTGCGAAACCTCGTAACGTGACGGCAAACTCCGTATTACTCTGGTGAAATCAGGCAAGTCACGTGGCATGGACAGCAGTCAGAGTGTTAAATTCTAGTAGGTGTTTTAGAATCCTCCTCGCGTGACTCCAATATGCGGCGTTGAGCGGGAACCGCCGCGAAGAGAACAGGCAGGGGGGGGGGGGGGATTGTGGACGCGTAGTCATAAAGGGAAGAAAGGGCGCCACACGATATGAACACGCAGGTTTACACAGCGGCTGGATTTTCGCATTGTCACTTCCGGCTCCGGCAGCGCGCGAGCCTCCAATACTTCGGGAAGCCTCGCCGCGATATTGGGGTCCCCTCCCCTCCCCGTAGAAGCCCTCGCCCACACGGGCAACCCCCCAGGAACGAGGGCGGCGGATCGGAATCTAAACTGTCGCCCCTCCAGTTTTATCAGTCCATTCTGAGGTTCGATCAGCGGTGGAGGGGAGCTCGTGTGCCGACTGTGGAAATACCCTGAATGCATCGGCGGCCTTTTTGCCAGCGGTTTTTTTTTTGGCCCGCTTAGAAGCTGTGACTTGCACTCATATGAGACTCACTGACGTATCAGGTGTTATAGAATATTCGCGTTTTTTTTTTTTTTTTTTTTTTTTTTTCACACTTTTTGAATCAAGCTTTGGAAAAATCATCCCATGCGAGACGTCGTTTATTTCTAGTTAAATTAAAATGTTATTTATATTTCCTCCATTAATTATAATATTTCAATTACACGTAATATGAACAAAAACAATGAGAAAATAGGTGTGTTGGTCGTGCCTAGTGAGAGACATTGAGTGCGCACGAATGCGGTGCGTTGTCCTTTTGGTGTAATTTTCCTCACTTGGTTGAGCTTTATTAGCGAGCGGTGGAAGGAATGTGCTGGATCTAGAACTTGAGAAAAGTGTGAAGTGACTGTGAACGTACTCTAGCGTGTGGGTCGGCTTGCGTAGCAACGCAACGTCAAGTTGACTGCTTCCCATGGCTACTGTGCTTGTCATGAATTATACAAGTATATTTCTTCAACTTTCAAACTCTTTCTGATCAATACTCTGACCATTGCTTTGCTGCCTGATTCTTTTTTTCAATACAAAATATTGTCTTTCACGCGGAGATGCACGCATTAAATAGCGGGTTACCAGGTGGCACACGTCGTCTCTATGAAATGAGACCTCAAAGAGCCCGCATACAGTGTCTCTGTACCAAGCTGTGTTATATGAAAAGGATGTGTTATTGGTGCACGTGACCCTCTGACGTGATGGCGCTGCTTTGATACAGGCTACCATGTATTTGGAGGTCATGTACATGGATGCTGAACTGCGTTGCAGAGTTTTTGAAATACACGTTCTTCCATTAAATTATTTTACGTGCATCAAATGTGCTTGGACAACGACAATAACACACACTTGTGACGAGGTATGAAGACTACTTTCAAGACACTACGCACATTACAAACGCTATTCCCATGCTCTCCAACGTAGCTGCCTTGTCACATTGCCATGTAGTAAACTGTACTGATCGGAAACACTGAAGCCAGTACATGGACATGTACTGAGCTTTGCCACAGACTTTGCACTAATAAAGTAATATGGTTGCTGCTCAAAATCCCATAGCTGCAGCGCTACAACGGAAACGCTGCACTCGATTTCAGAGCCCTGCATATAGACGCGCTGGAGTAGATAGTAGACTACCTATCAGGGTTTGGGTCTCTCTTATCGCTCCTTCGTTTATGCGCCCCGAATGGCCAGATATGTAACGCTATTAAGACATGATGTGTCTTCGACAAACGCACTCCAGATGTTTATTTATTTATTTTACCAAACTTGCTGCCTTCCGTCAAGTGCAGCAGCGGACATGCTTGTGTTTTGCAACTTTGTAATAACTTGCTGTTTACTGCTTGCACGTGCACGCTGGATTACCGCGGATTCATGGGAGCCGTGTTATGCCAGTTGTACAGTTTGCGCTCGGTTTTGTAAACCCCGCCTTGAGAAATGGGTCCGTCGCAGGCCTGGCTAGCCTGCGCTTGACGAAACTGCTTGGTCAATCCCCCCCCCCCCCCTAGCATGTGCGTGAGTGTGTTAAAGCCGGTTTCGTTAGTTTATCGGAGCTTGTTGTACGTGGGACGCCATAGTGACCGGAGACAACTACGTGCAACGAGGAGTCGCCTGAGGGCGGACTTTTGTCCGGCACTGGGTCCCGTCAAGAGTTACTGACGTGGGAGAGATACAGTTTATTAGTGTGTTAGAGGCTCGATATTTGGGGATAGGGACAGCCGAAGTGGGCTTAAATCACCTTGTTTCACTCTCATTGGGCGAGAGTACCCTCAGGTATCGTAGGTTTAGTTTCGGTTTAAGTTTCAGTTTTATGTTACGCTCTTTTGGTTCGTTCGCCGCAGTCGTCCTTTTAAATGCCAAGTTGCATGACTTGCTGTAGAACTCTCAGGGTGTAGTGTAACAGCAATAATTTTAATTGAAGGTCGTGGAAGCAGCATTAAGTCGCCCAGAGCTCAAAGAAAGTTAATGTTTTATTTACTTGTTATTAAAGATTCCAAACGCTGTTCGTAAATATTTTCCTAATTTATTGTTATTAATCTACTCATGACAACACTATATTTCTAGCCAATTTTACAATTAAATTTTAATCATTTTTTAAATATTAAGTAAACATTAATGTGCGGGATGTACCTAAAGTCGATGGAAAAAACTTCAGCTGCAGCTTAATTACGAGAAAAGAAGTTGAAAATATATAGGTAAACGACCTACGGTGCGAATTGTACGGTCGGTACACATTTTTGACGTTGGACTTGAAGCACTTGTTCATTGAAGTACCACTGATATGTACCCACCTCTCCCCTGCATTCGACAGCCGCAGCAGTGTGTTATTGCGTGTTGGCCACCTGCAAGTTATCACTAAGTAATATTTTGAAATTTAAACATGAATTACTGGAAAACTGTGAGGCTTCGCGTATTTACACAAAGCAACGTCTTCTCTTAATTGCGAAATGCGAATTTAATATACATCTTTCAATGTCCAAATATAATACCGCTCTATGTAAGTTAGTTCTAAATCCGAGTAGTGGCCGTGATTATTTAAATGAAATAATTTAACAGTGACAGCTGTGGTGTTTGTAGTTTTTCGTTCAGTTACACATTATCCAGACACTCCGTGTTCCATCTTAAATATTTTCTCCAGTAATTGCAATAAACTAGTGATTCAAGCCCAACTTCAAAGATATGTACCACCCTTAGGATTCACTTTAGACTATAATGTCATATTTTGTTTTCAATTTCTTTTTTCCTGATTAATCTACAGGCGCAGTTTGTCGGTGGAATTTAAATACATTCCCTATATAATTCACATTCACACACACGCATATATATATAGAAAAAGTGAGTGTGCGTAGGTGTATGTGTGAGAGTGTGTAAGTGTATGTTTATGAAGTAACCTAAGTGTATATTTTGCGCCTTAAAACAAAACGTCCATATGAGCATATCAAAACACATACGTCAATAAACTAGGATAAGTGTTCATATTTACTTCAACTACTAATTTACTAATGTGACATATGGTTTATTGATAAGGTAGACAGTTGTGTTGGCAGTGGCCTATGTTTATTTATCACTACAGGTATTTGGTGGTAACATGCACATATTTGGCAGCATAATTATTTTTGTGTTTAAATTGAAATATTTTGTTATATAATAACTGTTTTATTCTAAATGTAATTTTGAAAGCAGCATTTTTTCCCCCATGTTATGACACCTTTGTTAAAGCCAGATTTGTTTAGGTTTTATTAAGTTGGCAGCTGAGCTTAACGTCACAAACAGAGAGGGCGTTTTGACAGTGCTTTTGAGTTAAGCCCTATATTAGTAATGTAATTTTCAATTTGGAATTTTCACTGAAAAATGTATTATTGAGAACGAACTTGGACGACATGTTAAATGAGAAGCTACGTTAAGCTGGACAGTAAGGGCTGCTCGCCCAGAGTAATGAAATTAATTAATAAATAGTCAATTGGACGTATCGACGTGATGAAGGGTACTAATTTATTTGTTTAAGGCCGACCGCATGCTCTGGAGTGCAAATGAATAGAACCTATTTGTCTTTTCTGCATTTTACTAAAAGTGAAATGGTATAAGTAACATGATGTTTTAACTTAGGACCTGAGGTGAAGCAGTGAATAGTTAGTCCTGCCATAAATACTTGACTAAACATTTTGGAATTAACTTACATATCCCTCAGTGAAAGAGATGTATTAATTGAGCTAAGCGAGGGAAGATTTCAAATTAAGTTTTGTGTGATGTAAGTTTAAACTGAACTTTGAGACGGAACATTTTTTATTTTCACTGTGTTAAATTACACGTAGCTGCTTGTTGCAAAATTCCTTTAATATGATTATTACAATTTTACTATAAGTTATGTGGATTTAATACCATGCCTTAATAGCATTTTCTCAACCATTGAATTTGAATTGTTAATTTTGAGACCACTGCTTTAGAAAAGTCATCTGCAATCAAATCCTATGCTTCACCACTCAGTAGAGGTTTTTGCTGATAGTATTGTTGTTTTTTTTCTTTATATTATGTACAAGTGTTTCGTTGATGTGTCGCAATGAACGCGGTACTATTTTCCAGTACACTGAAATCCTATTCCACCAGGGGCGTACTACAACAAGTGTTCTCACACAAAATTTAATTTCAGTGCTAGATTAATTAGAATTTTTTATAATTCACTCTTAACGTATATTGTTTAGTGGTTCCCATAGGTTGGAAGGAAATTTAGACAGTGCAGAGAAACTACAATTTTGAAAACCCTAAGTAACCGCACGCCCGCACCAAATTACACTCCAGCTAACATATTAAAAACTACAAGCCCACAATTAATGAAATCGCTCCACAACTCACCGCACTATGACTCCGTTCTCACTGCCCACAATCAGTGCACATTGGATAACCCCGAGAAAACCCGCCGACCAGCGGCATCGTCCGGCACGATACCTACATACGAACATCCGGGGGTGACTCGGTAGGGAACTGAAACCGGTTCGCCTCGGGGTTCTCCCGTTTGCTCCGCCCTTTCATTCCGGCGCAGCTCCATACCTCAATCCCCCTTATCGGCTATCAAGACCTCGCTGTTACGTTCCACCATACTCTCTTCACGCATTCGGTGGACACTCCCCGCTAAATTCCTACAGGTACGGTAAGTGATGCTTACTCACTAGGCCGTGCTATTGCTACCACTGTACCCCTCGTTTGCGATCTAACCGGAAACTGTAGGTCCTGTAGAGAGTTGCAACAAAGAGGGTCTTGTTACTACTTACGTCGTCCTGCTTCACCCCGTGGTATCCACAATCAATTTAACCTCACGGTGAACGTGTTGCATGCAATCTAATGGTGCCAAGCCCCATTATTTACATTATATGGGCGTGTACGACGGACCATACCTAACTTGTATCCTAGATCTTGGTTTATTTGATCCCTATACCAATTTTTGTTCTTCTAACGGAAGTACTTTGCCTAATATCCCACGTAATGTCCTTGTCGCCCACTGCCTTTAGGAGCTGCTGCAGCCCTTATTATTTGAGATGGACCATGGGTCTCCTATATTTCCTCTTTTCCGGTCACGAATCACGTGCCCGAGTTTGTACACGTGTTTCCTATACAAGCTGTACGTGAGTCTCTTAAACGTAAACCATCTAAGTATACATAGCCATATTTAGCCCTACTTGTGTGCAAAATTTGGTTGTAATTGGTTGATTGGTTCCCGAGATACACATTCTCCATGTGGTGCTATCTTCATAAAGGGCGGCCAAATAATTTTATTTATTTCTGTATTACCACGGTCAATATTTGTCATAGACAATGCCAGCATTTAAAATTTTGTTTCAAATGATGTATAACATACTGCACACTAACAAAAATATTTACATTGCTATTATGTTGAAAATATGCGACTACACATTTAAGTGATAGAAATTGAGATGGACTACAAAAGTATAATTTGTCGCCTGAATTTGGCGGGGATCGGTTAATTGCTCCCCAGAGACGACATAAAAATTATATATTTTTTTCATTTTGCGCTATTTTACAAAATATTAGAGAAAAGAGCCTCTGTATAGACATATATCATTTTGTAGTAGATAATGCCAGTATACCGAATTAAGTTGAAATCGTTTCCTTTTTTTCGTAACTACTGTATAGCATACTAAGCTAAAATAATTATGACCGCTATTTTGAAGGTATCATTTTTATTCGAACATACCAATTTACATGGCTTGCAACAGTACTACTTGTTTGCCAAATTTGGTAGTAATGAGTTATTCGTACCAAAGATATGATATAAGAATGATATGATGTAATGCGATTCTACATTACAAAATGGCGAACAAAACAATTTGTATTAGAGTATTTTATGCTTGTAACAGATACTTATAGCATGCTAAGTTTGGTCGAAATTAGTTAAACAGCATTAGAGGTATAGCAAATTCTCCTAAAATACTATATGACTACTATTTCGTAAGCAAGTACATTATGTATTAAATGTATTAAAGTCTAGCATATATTCAAATGGAATACGTTGAAATGGCCTAATATAGTAATACTTGCCAAATTTGGTGGGTATCAGTTGAATAGTTTCTGGTTTACAATGTGAAAACTTTATTTTTAATGCTAAGTTCCAAAATGGCGAATTAACAACAATATCATTCTCCAGTTTCCATTCTTTCATGAAGCATTGTCGACGGAGAAAATCTTGTAAAAATTGGTTAGAGTGTTGCCCAGATATGACATTGCGCCATAAATTTTAAAATAACCTCGATTTTGAAAGTAAGCACAAGCTGCGTTAACAAAAACTTTAAAAGTAGGAAGTACTTACTAAGTAATTATTATATGTGTACCTAGTTTGGTGAAATTCGGTTCTCGGGTTCAAAAGTTATATGGTTGGTTGGGGGGGGAGGGGTGAGGCATACATCCAGTTGTCCAAGTGCTTTCATAAGCCTATCTTGTAAAGAAATGTACGCTAAAAAGAATTTATAAATTAAAATAAAAACATAATTTTTTTTTTTCATTTCAAAATGAGCCAGAGAAGAATGAAAAAACTTAGCTTTGTCCTCCAATGAACATGACTATGCAAAGAAGAACACTAATTTAGAGATAACATAATGTTTTCAGAAATCAAGCTTTAATTGAATGCAGTCACTGAATTATGTTTTTTTTTCTGAAAGGCTAGTGTGTATCTTTGTATCCTGCTGAAAGTCTATAATGTGTTGGGACTGAAGTACCCAATGTTATGATATTAATAACGCTATTTAATAAGATTAAAATATTAAACCTTATGCTTAATTAAATCGAGGTATTTTCTTTCAGACACCTATAGCTAATGCCAACCCAGTGTAATCCTCTTTAATGTAACACTTAAAATGCTTGCAATGCGTACTATGTGATAAGGAAAAATTATGATTGGCTTCTGATGTTCTTTGTATGGCTAGCTGGCGGGGGGGGGGGGGGGTCAGGGGATGGACCTGCGATCCAGCCTCGGGTCCCAAATACTTTAAGCACCCCTCTGAATGAAAGTTAACAAGCTCTAAAATTTGAGAATAACAGAACCTTGTGCAACGTCACTCAAATCTTGTGACTGTGAGGGAAAATCTGGCGAGCAGTCAGACCGTGAATCCCTCTAAAATAAAAAAAAAGGACACACAGAATCACGGAAATTTAATTATTAGGCTCCTGAGCCAAAATCTGCCCAACTTGATATGATAAACTGTTTTTGATTTGTGCATGTAGAGTCATGCTCAAAATCTGCTTGCAGTGCTCAGTTCGTTGCACTGCATCGATGTGTTTAGTCATACGGTAGCATACTCGCCAATCTTGCATTTGGATTTCCGATGGCCCAACTCCTGCAGATTGCATAGAGTGGATTTTCCCAACTCGTTTTTCATCAATATTCTACGACAATATCTGTGCTTGCCTTCCATTTCTACGTCGTTTGTGAGACCCCGATTACCCCATGGGGGTGACAAAACTGCTGAGGGTAGCTTATGCATTCTATTTTTTTCTCACTAAATTAGCACTGAAAAGGAATTAACCTCATTTCCAAAATGCGGCATGCCTGCTTCATCACCTACGTATCTTCAAAAAAACCTGAATCACTTTCATCACACGAAAATCCACGCATCATCATTGTTTGAATAATAAAGATTTATCCCAGAAATCAACGATGACATCAAAATATTTATAATGAATACTTTTGGGAACTTTGCGTATATCTAACAATTGCAATCTTACAAGGTGGAACAGAAATACACGTCAACAAATTTAATTTTGACGGGTGGCAATGCGTATAAACGGATGCTCTAATAAAGTACGGGCTTATACGTAACAAGCAAAGTACTAGTTTCCCGCAAGAAATGGAAGATTTTAATTGCCTAACTGTTATACCATTTTCGTGTATTATAATATATAGGATATTGTTTCATACTGCACATTATAGTATACACGCACCACATACGATAATAAAAATACTGTCTTCTAACATCCAAACTGCAAATTTAAGTTGTTACGCAAAAACTAGCCAGTACCGTTATAAGGCGTCAATAAGACTAGGTCATAAATCCTCAAATGTAACAATAAGAATTTCCGGGGCATCGGTGGCCATGTGGCTAGAGCATCGGCATCCCACCATGGCGATTAGGGTTCGATTCTCGCGGGCTCGCCCCTGAATTTTCGCTTGTTGGGAACATGGTAGACTGCCGTGGGGCGGTGGATTTTCTCTGGGCACTTCCGTTATTCCTGCTTTTACATTTCGTCTTCGCTCCTTCTTAGGGCCCCTCCACGATAATCTGTATTTGTGAACGTGCCGTATTCCACTCATAACTTCAATAAATTCAACAAACCACATTCAGAATCACGGTCTACAGTTGCGATGACTGAAGAAGAAAAGTTTTCACAGACCGCCTTCAAAATCCTGTAGATTGAATCTTTATAAAATATAGTTATTTTACATATTTCCATGTAATGCACTTTGTAATTTTAACTTGATTCGTTATTTATTGCAATACTAATATAGACAATCTACTTTCATAGTAGTGTAAAATCTGTAAATTTGATTGGCTTAGCGTAATTTATATTTAATTCATAGCAATAAGTGTATTATGTTATTAATTAATTATTAGCGAAACGTGTGATGTAAGTGTGTAAGGGTTTTGTGTTTTTAAACCCCTCGTAAGGCGACACCGGAATAAACTGCATAAATGTTGGTTTTAATAGTGCCTTGCATTGATCAACTGGTGTTCCTCCATCTGTTCCTTTCCTGGGTCACCCTTTGAGTCACCCCCTTCTTAACATCTGGAACATTGACCTCTTCCCCTCCCTACTTGGCGACACCGACCAAGACAAGCTGTTTGGAGAGGTGCATAGGCGGCTTGGTCTGACCAGGCAGGCTGTCAATGACAAATTAAAGTAGGTCAGATCTCTCGTGGATTTTAAATTTGGTGATATGGTGTTGTGTAAAAATTTTTCTCTTGCTGATTTCACTAATGATATTTCTGGCAAGCTGTTGCCAAAATTTGTGGGTCCCTTCACGATCCACAAATTCTTAGGGCCAAACACTGTTAGTTTAGTGTCACCATCTACTGGTTGTTCTTACAGGAAAGTTCGTGTTGCGCATTAAAAAAAAGTATGCCCAAAGAACGTAACCTGCCGCTGATACCTTAGAGCTTAGTGATTGTAATGTTTGATTTGCGTTCTGTTGTGATGCGTGTTTTGGTGATCGCACTTTGTTCCCTTATACCTAGTTCCCTATCCCTTTTGAGTTGTTATTTCGGCCCCTTCTAATATTCCTATATTTATTTGGTTTTTCCCGTACTTCCAACGAGCCGAGTGCTTCCTGCGCCAACTGTGAAGCGGAGATTGGTGTGCCAGCTGTGAGCTTGTGACTTGTCGACTTCATTGTCTGCCCCCAACCCCTCTCTAACGCCAGCTCTAAAACCACCTAGCATTCTTGAAAGACACTTGACTCTGGTGCTTGGTGTATTCACCTGGCTGGCCACCATGATTATCCCCGGGGATGAAGATCTTCGTACAATTAGTCTGCAAGAGACGAAGAGTGTTTGTTAGTGTTTGTCTGTTTGTCAACGTCTATGAATATGTAGGTGTAATTGTATCTTGGGAGACTCTTCCTTTTTCTTTATCTTTCTTCAAGATTTCAGCCTATCTTAATTGTACTTCTGTGAACTGTATTGTGTCATTGTACAGTGACAAGAGTCAGGGTTGCCAGAATGTTATGAACTTTACCCGATGAGCTTCGTTAAGGGCAGGGGGTTGCGACAGTGGCATTGCCCCACTGTCGCTAATTCCGATAACGACCACCTTGAACAGCGCCAGAATTTTTTTTCTCTACAGTCTCGTTATCCCCTCCCTTTTCCTTGCCTTGATCCCCTACCTTTATTTCCCACCTATGTGCGTCAATATGAGAGGTTAGTTAATAAATAGGGTTGCACACTCTCCCTTCCGACTATTCTGTTGGCTCTTCATCTGCAAGACACGTCGAGGCTACATCGGTCATGGGACCGAACCGCTGGGTCTACTTCGTTAGGCACAGCACATTGGTTTTTTTAATTGTCAGTTGTGATCTAACGTAATTTTTCAATATGTTTAATTTATACTCATTGAAGGCAGTGTGAAGGGGGTGGTATTGTAGTGAGTTAAGGAGCGATTTAATTAATTGTGGGCTTTGAAATTGTTTAATATGTTGTGCAGTAGTTGTGTAATTTGGTGCGGGCACGGGATAAGTTAGGGTTTTCATAATTGTAGTTTCTCTTTGCTTGTTGTCAGTTTGTCCGTTGTAATATTTTCTAATGTGTTTATTTTGGTGCATCGCCGCTCCATTTGACTAGCCCATCAATGATTTGCTTTGCCATGTTCGTCCACAATTCGCTGTTGCATACATTTTATTGATTGTGTCATCATAATATTTCTCTAGTTTGGATTAGGGTTGAAATACCCGCCGCTCAGCTGAATCGAGGTTTTAACATAAATTTTAAGAATCTTTTAACGTGTTTATATCACGTAATAGATGCTCTGGTTGGCCCTTCTAGGTGCCATTCGTTGCCTGGAATCGTGTTTGCTAGTCAAAACACAAAGAATGGATGTTCTACTTTTATGTCAATATTATTAAAGAGTTTGTATTTTTAGTCATATTTCTCGTGTGGCACTCATTTTACGTCGATAAATGAATGGGTGCTTAAAAGCGGGCTGTAAATGTTTTTCGAATGCCCAATTGTGTCAATAATTATGCTTTATAGATTGCCACGGTTCTTTAATAACCACTTATGTTAATTAAAGTTAAGCTGTTGTATAAAAGTCAAACTGCTAAGACCATTTTAAACAAGCTAAAGGATGTGCTGGTACTTTCGTTCCATTTTAACTATAGCCATATGTGATAAATATCTTTTTTTACCAGTTTGCTATTTATTTAATTAATTAAGGTGTTATTTTGTTTTTGAAAGGCTCGTTGTAAGGAGCGTTTTAGTAAAAATGTTTCATTAACCCATTCAGGAGTCTTCTGATCTATCATAATCAAGGTGTGTATTGTAAGAACCGTAGTTGTACTTTCACTTTGTTAAGCCAGATGTTGGTTATTTACATAAATTAAATATTGCTTAACCTTTGAAGTCTCATATATGCTGTGTTTGGTAAGAACCAATTTATTTATGTTATCCTAATTAGCGGCGTGCTGGATAATGAAACAACGTCTATGTTTCTTTAAAGGCTCAGTGAATTCTTTGATATGCACCAACTAATAAATATCAGATTTTAAACATGTAAGAGGGTTCTTTTGCTATCTTATAATTAATGTTATTAAATTACTGCAATGAACCTGTGTGTTGGTCCACAAGTATTAGTACTAATTTATTACAACGTGGTTTTCTACAATTTAATTTTTTATTTTCTGTCTTGTGCATTAAAATGTAATAATAAAAATTCCATTCAGAAATTATTGTATGGAAAAAAACCTCTAAGTGCCGAATCAAATATACCAATTGATGATGAAAAATTTTCGAGAGCAAGCCAAACTTTAGTGTCAATACAATACTAATTAATACTGATAAATAGTTCATGACAAAGAAAATCTAAGTGCGGACATTTCGGTTAAAATGAAAAACTATGTTCCTGAGAATAGGTATATTCACTGTCAGACAATAAAAATAACACACACAGAAGTGATCAGATGGTACTGAAACTTTATAGAGGTAATGATGCAGATGAATGACACACATAATCACAAAAAACAGTGAAGAAGGACAATTACATATAGATCTGTGGTACGCTGTCTGGTCCTATCCAACACTATAGTCGCACCCCTCGCACTGCGATGTACGCTGAAACACTGTCTGGCATGGAGTCCGGCAGTTGGTCGGTGTGTTGCAATTCCCGGATTCTGTGGCATTATGACAGCTGGCGTGACCACACATGCTCGATTGGGAACATGTTGGGGTAGTGTAAGGACATAACGGAGGCAGTCATGTGCAACCCATGGTGTGCGAGGTCTGGCGTTATCCTGCTGAAATATCGCACCTGGAATCTCGGCCAGAAAAGAAGCAGATAGGAGCATAGGATCTTATCCACATAACGCTTGATCATCAATGTTCCACGTAACATTGTTCCACGTTGTTTCAGTGAAAGAATCTCACATATTAAATAAGTGATGACCAACTGCAACAGCGAATTAAAAATTGTTTTTTATTGAATTTAGCCTAATAAGCACGAGACATGGACATATTTGCGGTAGTTTGTTTACTATATTGCCCAATTAATCATAAATTTAAAAATCCAAATAATTTCCACAGGACGCCGGGATTGAACACACAAACACCCTCTCCACTACATTGGTTTACCGGTACCTCATGATCTGGGATATCAAGTCATTTTATAACAAAGAGGAAACTATATATCTTTAGTTTCTCATCGAAAGTGTGTAGTTTTAAATTGTATGCTCTTTCTTCTCATATTTAATTTAATTGATAACGATTCTTAAAACGAATAGTACTCTGCATATGAGTGCATTCTCTTCAAATTATATGCCGTTTACAATTTAAAACACACCACAGTGATCATTACGTGAAAACGAAATGAAAGACGTAAAACCGGAATGAAAGACTAAATGTTCATGTTACCTCGAAACATGGTGTTTTGAAATACGAGACACATTTTACAAAGTATTTTGAATTAGTTTTATTAGTTTCTGCATTGTTATTTCACTTGATACAGGCTGTTTAATAGCCATTTTACAAGCTTTTTAAGTGATACATCAGCCGAAAAACTAACCACTGAAAACCACTGAAAAAATGACCCATGAAGCAATGAAAAATGTCACTGGAACAATAGGTGAAGAAAACTGGAATTTTGCACAGATTCATCAGTTAAATTCACTGAAGTGACTGTTGAATCAGTCAGGTACCGTAAAATGATTGAAACAGCGAAAATCTCACTAATTCAGATTTACAGTGCACTTAACATCAGTCAACGCCATTCTGTGGTGTTCCACTGTAACCGGAGCAGATGTTTTTGATCAGTTAATGGCAGCCCACATGATGGGCACTGGGATAGCAAATTCGCCTTTTCAAGGCATCGGGAAATGGTTTGTTGATACACAGAAGCCCCAAGACTGCGCAGGATTGTGGACCGTGAGTACACAGGAACCCCAATACTGCGCTCTATAATGGACGGTGAGTACATAGGAGCCCAAACACTAATCAGTATAGTGGACTGTGGGTACAAAGGAACCCCAACACTGCGCAGTAGAGTGGACAATGAGTACACAGGAGCCCAAACACAGTGCAGTATAGTGGACCGGGAGAAAATAGGAGAACCAACACTCTACAGCATTGGGGACCATGGGTGCACAGGAGCCCAAACAATGCTCAATATTGTGGACCATGGGAACACAGAACCCCAACCCTGTGCAGTGTAGTGGAATGCCAGTACACAGGAGGTCTAATGCTGCACAGGATAGTAGACAGTGAGTACACAGGAACCCAAAACTACAGAGTTAAGTGGACTGTGGGTAAACAGGAGCCCAGCAATGCACAATATAGTGGACCATGGGTACACAGGTGTCCAGCAGTGCACAGTATAGTGGACTGTGAGTACACAGGAGCCCCAACACTGCGAATTATAGTTGATTTTGAATACACAGAAGCCCCAACTCTGTGCAGTAAAGTGGACTGAGCGTACAAAGGAGTTTATGCACTACACAGTATAGTGGATTGTGAGTACACAGGAGACCCAATACTGCGCAGTATTGTGAACCATCAGTGCACACGAGCCCTAACACTGCCCAGCATAGTGGACCGTGAGTACACAGAAGCCTCAACACTGCACAGTATAGAGGACTGAGAGTACACAGGAGCCCCAACACTGCGCAGTATTGTGGACCGTGAGTATACAGGAGCCTCAACGCTTAACAGTATTGTGGACTGTAAGTAGACAGGAGCCCCAACACTGTGATTATACAGAAGACCCAAGTCTGTGCAGTATAGTGGACTGTTGGCACACTGGAGATTCAACACTGCACATTACAGTGGGCTGTGAGTGCACAGGAGAACCAACATTGCTCAATAAAGTGGAATGTCAGTACACAGGAGTCTCAACGCTGCACTTTATAGTAGAGTGTGAGTAGAGAAGAGCCCCAAAACTGCACAGTTAAGTGGACTATGTTTACACAGGAGTCCAACACTGCGCAGTACTGTTGAATGTCAGTACACAAGAGCCCTAATGTTGCACAGTATAGTTGACTGTGAGTACACAGGTGCCCCAAATCTGTGTAGTATAGTGGTCCGTGGGTACACAGGAGCCCTAAAACTGTGCATTATAGTGGAATATCAGTACACATGAGCCCTTACGCTTCAAAGTATAGTAGACCATGTGTACACATGAACCCCAACACTGCACAGTTAAGTGAAATATGGGTACACATGATCCCAGCAATGCACAGTATAGTGGACCATGGGCACACATGAGCCCAACGCTGCCCAGTATAGTGGACTGTGAGTGCACTGGGGACACAAAACTACACAGTATATTGGAATGCCAGTACACAGGAGCCCTAATGCTGTACAGTATAGTATACCGTGAGTACACAGGAGTCCCAACACTGTACAGTTATATGGACCATGGGAACACGGGAGTTCCAACACTGCGCAGTATAGTGGAATGTCAGTACACAGAAGCCTAATGATGCACAGTGTAATTGACCGTAAGTACAGAGGTTCCTCAACACTACACAGTATAGTGGGACATGGGTACACAGGAGCCCCAGTACTGTGCAGTATAGTGGAATGTAAGTATACAGGAGCCCCAACGCTGCACAGTATAGTGAATATGAGTACACAGGGCCCCAACACTGTACAGTTAAGTGGACTGTGGGTACACAGGAGCCCAGAAATGCACAGTAAAGTGTACCATGGATACACAGGAGCCCAACACTGCGCAGTATATTATACTGTGAGTACACAGGACCCCCAACACTGCACATTATAGTGTACTGTGAATACACAGGAGCCCAAACTCTGCGCAGTATAGTGGAACGAAGGTACACAGGATCCTCAACTCAGCTCAGTTTAGTGGGCTGTGTGTGCACAGGAGACTCAACACTGCGAAGTATAGTGGATCGTCAGTGTACTGGAGCCCCAACACTTCCCAGTATAGTAGACTGTGATCGTACACGAGCCCCAACACTGCACATTATAGAGGACTGTGATGACACAGGAGCCCCAACACTGCACAGTATTGTGGACTGTGAGTACACAGGAGCCCCAACACTGTGCAGTTTAATGGAACATGAGTACACATGAGCCACATCACTGTGCAGTATAGTGAACCGTGAGTACACAGGAGCGCCAACACTGCACAGTATAGTGGACTGTGAGTTCACACTGCGCAGTGTAGTGGGTCGTGAGTACACAGTACTCACTTCTAGTACTATACTTCGCAGTATAGTGCACTGTGAGTACACAGGAGCCCCAACATTGTGCAGCTTGTGTAACCATACGTACGAGGGAATCCCAACACTGCGCAGTATTATAGTTGCCAGATCTCCAGTATTTCCAAGTTTCTCCCGAATTTTGGCTTTGTTTTTGCAAAATCCTCCGTCTCGCAATTTGTATGATAATCTTCCGTAAGCATTTTAATTTTTTTTTAAATTTTAATTTCTGTTGGGTAATTTTAATCCGAGGTGTTGTATGAATAATAACAGTTACTGTGTCATTATGGACAATGGCCATGGGACATTAATCGATAATGAGTAGTGTGTTTCCAATTGAAATCAAATTTCATTTTGTTGTTTGCTTGAATATCGTGCTTCCGTGATAAGAAAAGTTTGGTTTAGTATTGTATGAGAGTTTCTAGGTGCACTTGATTTTATAGTTTCTGTTCATTGTTCATAATGCAAGGGAGTGAAAAGAAGTAAAAGGCGCTATACATGTGTATGTATTTAACGAAATGGGAAGAATCGGGCATCTGGTTGCGACCAGTGAAAACAAATAAACACAAGGCGTATTGCTCTCTTTGTAAAAGAGAGTTTTCCATTGCACATGGAGGAAGCAAAGACTGCACACAACATGCTTCAAATGTATAGAATAAATCATATTTATTTAATGGAAGCTCTGTTACTATTGGATTTATTATTCTGTTGTCAAGAAACAATACTTATTTTGAGCTCATGAAAGCTGAGTTGAAAGTTGTGGTTAATTTCAAGTATTCTTGCAAAGAATTTTTTAATTTCTTACAGATCCATTCCTAGTTTGTGGATTTAAGCAGATCAAGATTAAAGTATGAATAATTATTGATGTAACTATTGTCATTAAACAGTTTTTGAAGTCTCTCTTATTTCCAGGCAATCTCCCTTTTTTTCACAACTGAAAATTGCCAAACTCCCTTATTTTCAGTTTCTAAATCTAGCGACCCAACGTAGTATAGTGTAACGTGAAAAAAAACACAGGAGTCCCAACACAGTGAAGTATAGTGGACTGTGAGTACACAGGAGCCCCAACACTGCACATTATAGTGAACTGTGAGTATGCAAGAGCCCCTACACTATGCAGTACAGTGGAATTTCAGTACACAGGAGCCCCAACACTGTGGAGTATAGTAGACCATGAGTATACAGGATCCCCAAAACTGTGCAGTAAAGTAGACCGTAAGTACAGAAGCCCCAACACTGCACATTATAGTGGACTGTAAGTATAGAGGAGCCCCAACACTGTGCATTACAGGGCACCATGAGTACACGGGAGTCCCAACACTGCGCGTTATAGTGGACCATGTGTACACAGGAGCCCCAACACTGTGCAGTATATTTTACCGTGAGTACACAGGAGCCCCTACACTGGACAGCCGAGTGGACCGTGAGTACACAGGAGCTCCAAACACTGCACAGTATAGTGGGCCATGAGTATACAGGAGCCCCAACACTGCGCATTACAGTGGACCATGCGTACACAGGATCCTCAACACTGTGCAGTATATTTTACCGTGAGTACACAGAGCCCCGACACTGAACAGCCGAGTGGACCGTGAGTACACAGGAGCCCAAACACTGCATAGTATAGTGTACTGTGAGTACACAGGAGCCCCAACACTTCATAGTATAGTGGCCCGTGAGTACATATACTGAGAAAAAGGAGTTTTTTAAAGAACGAAGTAAATAATATTGACATTTATTTTGCTGCTTCAAACCAAATATTGTTAAATCAAGCACTTAATTGTTGAAATAAATATAGTGATTTTTTTGTTTCGAAGAAATAATTTTGTTGGTGTATTTTTTCAATGCAAAGGGATGTTTTGCGGACTATACCATATTTTTCATGTATGGTATGCTCAACTCTCTCTCTCTCTCTCTCTCTCTCTCTCTCTCTCTCTCTCTCTCTCTCTCTCTCTCTCTCTCTCTCTCTCTCTCCTCTCTCTCTCTCTCTCTCTCTCTCTCTCTCTCTCTCTCTCTCTCTCTCTCTCTCTATATATATATATCAATTTTCAGAAAACATATATTTGTTTTTAAAATTACTATTCATGCTTGCTTTTACAAAACGATTAATTTTAATCAAATATATATTTACCAAACTATTTTGACATGGTAAATTGAACCATTTGGATACGCCCGGCTGAACAACGATTTTGGTTGGTGAGAGCGTACAAGATGGCAGACCAAGAAACAAGAATGCTCGTAATTTCTGGGGATTTGAATATGTACACCTATTTTGAAGGTATGTGGAAGTTTTGTTTCTATATGTTTCATTCCTACTGTCAATGTGGATTAATCCCAGTAATTTTTCATAGTGTTTCAAAATGTTCGTTATATACTGCCCTTGTTATAAACATAACCTAGATTGAAAGTAATAAAATTACTTTTATTACATTTCCGAGGTGCGTTTTTAAATAACAGCGCCCAGAAACAAGTAGGAGTAACAGTTAAGTGGGAGCACGGGCAGAAGAAACACACACTAACACCCTAATATTCACTTCTAATATCATGTAGTAGTCGTGGTGTTATGAATAGTGCATCGGCCTACCATGATTGATACCAAATACCCTCCGGCAAGCATCGCAGATTTTAAAGTTAAGATTACAGTTACTCTTCTTCAGAGGATATAGGTAATAAACCGTATTTTTAAATATAATTCTACTATACAATATAGCTAATATAATTTTTTTACAGTGTATTTTAACAGAAGTAACACAAATAACTAAGTTGAATAAATGCATGTCAGGTTTAACTAAATGTTTGGTTAAAAAAACATATCTTAGTAACCAAGCAAAATAAATGTACGTTTGTTTTAACACAGGCATGTATTTGGTTCGACAAAACGATTTAGTTTAAAGTTTTCGTCTTATTAGTCAAGCCAAACAGCTGCTTGGTTGTTTTAACACAGACATGTTGAAGTTCAACATAATTATTTGGTTAAAAAAAACTACTGTTGTGGTTCTGCCAAACCTGTGAACTGACATGATTCAACAGTGTATATCGGTTATTATTACAGCAATATAACATTGTTGAAACAACTAAATAATATCAAACTAATAATTTTTTGCGCCAAGCAATGATCTTGATTGCTACTAGACAAATATACAGTTTGGTTGTTCCAAACAAATTCCATTAGATTTTACCATATATTTTTCTAATTGCAGGAGCCCCAGCACTGCTCAGTGCCTTCAGTGCCAAACTGGGTGTGTGGTCAAATACAAACACACTAACGTGAGATCGTTTCATACCACAGGCTCTCCTCTCTCTATTTACATATTTAATTTGTTATCGCATAGTTTCTTCGTGGTGCGCTATCTTCATTGTCTGGTAGTCTATACAGAGTACTCGGATATTCCCCTTGCAACATCCTAGGATTTGTAGAGGGGACTTAGTAGACTATGTTTAGAATAGGATGCCATGTCCGGATATTTACCGTTTCTGTGCCGTAACCATTTCAAATCACGTGTATCACTCGTCCACTTCCGCTGAGGTAAAGAGCGATGTCTCGTATCTGCCTGTGTTGGTATGCAACTTGGTAGGCAATACATTACTTCAAACAGTCACTTGATGTCACGCGACGTCTCCCCTGCCTCGATCCCCATTGCACACGCAATTGTTCGCGTACTCGCTGACGTGCTCTGTTAAACGTGATGCAGTACAGCTTCTTCCAATTCGGGAGTGAGGCGTCTCTTTGGAGTTCCACAATCGTTCCTGTCGGCCGTGAAGTTACCTCGTACTCGGAGCCGTTGTGTAACTGTGGCAAAAAGGGTATAAGATGGCGTCGCACGTTGTGGATAACGCTCTTGATACAGCCGACGAGCTCCTCTTCCATTACCTTCAGCTGTGCCATACACGAGGATCATGTCTGTGTATTCCGCAAACGTGTACTCAACCGTGTTAATCGGAGACACAAAAGCGTGTGAATGGGGCTCGAGGCAGGGTAGATGTCTCCTATCTGTGCGTACTTCAGGACATGTCTAGAGAACAGATTTTTCTTTTTCTTTTAACGTATTATTTTATTTGTTTAATTTTCTGTACATCGATAATTTCCAGATATGTTAACCAGGACATCATGGCAACCGGGAAAGTATGAAATAATAATTGGGTATTATTAGTGAAGCAAAGACACTGATTTAAAATTTCCGACAAATGGAACAAACAAATTTAAATATACTGCTGTGCCAATTTAATTGCACAGCATGAAGTTATTTTGCAAAATAGCGCAGAGGAGACCTATGTGGAATGAAACAGGTCCCAGCCGGAGCATACACTTGAGAATAGGGACGGAAGAGGATTCATTCAATCAGCTGTGCAGATTTCGACACGAGAAACGGCGGCCCCAGCGAACGGAAACACCAAATTTTCCTTTTATTTGACTATTTCCCAACATGAGTTCCCCCCTCCCCCACCCCGTGCATATACCGCCTTTTTGTCGTTTCACTGCCGCCTGTGCAATCCCGGAGATTGGGATCAGGTGCCTCGTAAACTGTAAGGCCGCTTTCAGAATAGGTACCGTTTTCGCCTCCCGCCGTTCAAGGAAAGGCCCCGTGCGTACTGAAGGACGCGCCGTAGAGCAAACGACGTGATCGTGAAAAGCCACGATATGACGTAACGCTGGGCCCAACGTTACAACTTTTTTCGAGTTGCAACCATGTACAATCGCGAGAAATCGTATTGTCTGTTCTTTTTCTTGAATGAAAAGAAAAAAAAAAAACTTGTCCTCCAAATATATTATGACGACTTGCAAGTGCAGTTGACATTTTATATCCTGTACCATTGTTTAAGACGTATATCAAAACATTTTTCGACCAATTAGGATGTCCACTACAAGTTTTTGAAGAGCTTCTCAATCAATTGAATCGCATACAATTCTAACGTAAAATCAACATGAGAGATGCCAGCACACGTGTGCTTCTAATCTATCATCCAAAAAATGCGGGCTATTTTATACCAAAGTAATCACTAGACTGATATCTAACTTGCACGCCTTCGTTAACAAGTAACAAAAATATACATATTTTAAAATGCGACAGAATACTAGCTCGTCGTGACACTGTCTGCCTCGTTGCCTAGGCTGGTCTGAATCACCGACCTTGTCTGCGCTTTTTCAGGTGAACGCTAAAAGTCTACATGTCATGCACGTTTACAGTTGTGAACGTACTGTACTGCTAGGGACTTGTGGCTTTTGCATTAGTACGCCAGGCTCGTTCCTATGCAATCAAGCGCGTTCAATCTCAACGAATTTAGCACGTCCTTGTTTTTTATTTGAATAACGTGGCTGACGCAGCGCGTAAGCCGTAGGCCTTTCCAGAATACACTTATTTCTCCCGCCACTGCATTTCGTTGATTCTATACCCCTTCCCCTTGTTTCTTCTTGTGAATAGGAACACACACGCAGATACGCTCACAGAAGAAGGAGGCCGCGGTTGTATAGTGGTTAGACTACTCGCCTCCCACCTAGGCGAACTGGGTTTGATTCCTTGCGAGGTCACCCCCGGATTTTGGCATGTGAGAATCGCGCCGGACAATGCCTCTGACTGAAGGGTTTTCTGGGGATCTTCCGTTTCCCCCGCCACTGCATTGCAGCGATGCACCATACTAACCTCGCTTCACCCTCATCGTCTCTCAAGGCCTTTGTTAAGAGCCTCCCAAATCTCTTCACATCACTTCCTTTATAAGTCTAGCTTTCCGTTGGAAGGTATTCTAAAGAAAAAGACACCCGCGATCACTCGCAGACCCAGGGAGCGGAGTGAGGTCCCTATTCCACAAAAGTAAATGACTAATAATTTACTAGTTACAAGTTTCAAGTATAAGTATATATGGTATAATAATATAGAGTTCCACAAAGCAGACAAGTCCACTCGTAGATTTGCTAATAATTTACAAGTGAATTTTGCCAATGAGTTGAGGTTGAGCAAAGATATCACAAGAGTTGACACTGGAAAATAGTTTAGAACTGACATCATCAAATGAAAATGCATTAAAATACTACCCAAAAAGATAAAACTTCAGGAAGTGTGTTTTTGTTTTAGAATCAGAGAATTTTGTTGTTTGTGACAAAAATAATAAACAATTAAGTTGAAGAAAATTATATAATTTCCAAAAATAGAATTACAGCACAAAAGAAGCTGAGAGACTACTTAAAATCATTTCAAATTGATTAACATATGATATGAAAAGTACAGGAACATTGTAATACTATACAGCAATTAAATATTTTTCCTACAATTTTGGATTGGACGCGTAAATTATTAAAAACCAGAGAACTATTGATACTATCATTCGACCACATATTATTATTCAAACTCACACTTAGCGAATTAAAACGCCACTAATAGTATTTTTCTTCCCTATCCCCAATCAGCTAGATTATCTCAACAACATCAAAACTTTGCTGAATAATTATTTAGCGCTCGGCTGAGAGTTGAATTGGATTACAGCTGAAGTACATTTTCCAAGGGTTCATTTTAACGTCTACCTATGAAAGGTAAATGTAACCCAATATCTGACTTTGTTGCACCTAAGAACATTGGAGATTTGACAGTGTTTTTGGCATATGTTGGATTTGGGAGATATCACATCTATGACGTTGCGAAAACCACTGGGTCTCTAACGACATTATATCAAGAAAGACAACGTATAAAAATGGAAGGCAGAGCAACAAAAATGTTATAACTACTCCTCATATGTTTAACAATAGTAGCTTATGTTATTCATAGCAAAGTAAATATTTATCTGTACATAGACATAGTGGAAATATTCAAAAGCCGAACATCTTCTAGAGGTTACTAACAACTAGGATAACTCATGCTTTTAATTGTTTCTATTCAGGATATTCTTTAACTAATGAAAATATTTAAGTGTTTTTTGTATTAAGTCTAAATTAATTAAAATTAACACAGGAAGCAGGAAATCTGTTTTACGAATAAGATAAAATTTATATTTCCAAACAGAACATTATCATAGTGCGCAACTCAAAAAAATTAGATTTTCCGAGTACAGATTCGTCTACGGAAACAGTTTGCCGTTTATTTTTTTATTTATTTTTTTTATGTTTTTCGCTTGCGTGTGCTGGTTAAACGTTGATGCCCACATCTGTGTGGAAAATATTACACATCTTTCGTCAAGTTTATACAACGTGGTGCGGGAGCCCTCAGTGCGATTCTAAAATGACTTGAACAACGTTTGCATTCTTATGCGACTTCTAGTGAGTGCGTGCGGGTTAACTGCTCGCGTGTAAGGATTCCACGACATAGGTGTCAGGGAACAACATTTTCATTCAAAACTTTACGCGTTCGCCTATTTTGTAATCGCAGAGCAGCTAGAAGTTCGATACCACGAAGTACCGGAACAGTCCCCCCCCCCCCCCCCTAACTTTTTCCCCGTCCGCACCCCTCCACCCCACCCTTACTATCATCATCACACTTTCGGACTAAAAAAACGAAGTTGAGAGTTGATTACGTTTGTAAATGATATTTTTTAGTGTAGAACTTCAGTTTCATTACAAATTTCCCAAATATTTGCATTGTAATACCTCTTAAATAAAGTGTTAAAAACCCTTAATGTCGTAACTGATTGTAAACAATGTAGCTACTGGCTGCTGTACATTCGAGTTGCTGAAGTGTAACCCAACAACGAACTTTGGTCGTGTTCCAGTTACTAATGTTAAAATAGGTTAATCCTGTGGAAATCGACATGAACTGATTGCACAGGAAAAAATGTACTAATACTGGACTTAATAAATATTTAAAAAGTAGATATTTCTTACCGGGTGTGTGGACTAGCGGTGTAAAGCAAGATGTCACATAATGTTCGTCAGCGGAGCTGCACACGGGTAACCGAGAAGCAAGACAGCTACTGCCAGACTACAGCATGGCAGCCAGTGTTAGTTCCCGCCCGGGCCACCTTGGAGCGCTCGTGGCGCCACGCGCATAGGTAGCGCAAGGCGTATTTTCAATATGAACAATATGGAGCCGCGATTGTGTAATTCCTGGAAATTAATGTGCCTAAATTTGCCATGAGTTTTCACTACCTCCTATTTCAAATATAGTTCCCTCTACTTTATGTGACCCTTTTTAGAATTGAGTATTTATACCCTAGCAGCAGCCCTGGTCGTTAGAGACTTCGGCTGCTGGGGATTGAACCGAAACTACAGCTAAGTGTTTGATTCAATATGTAGGGCCCGTTTGGCCGTAATAGTCTGAAAGGGCCTTGTGGCCCTATTTGCTGTAGACACATTTTCTAGTATCAGGATAGTGATGACAGACTAAAGAGAATCATAATGACAAAGAAGATATCAAAATGTATAAATTTTCAGTCAAAGATGTTAGTGAATTTTTAAACTTGCAGGAAAAATGGCACGTAATTTTGCGAAGTTAAAATTTGTAAGCCATTTTAGAAAAGTCAAATTTTGTGACAAAATTGTCGCTAGTGGCATAACTGAAAGAAAAATTAAGGCCGTAAGTTTTTATGAAATAGTTCAGCCATTGTTTCTTGAAATGTTTAGGAAATATGACAGTAAATTAAACCATCAATTTAGCTATCAAATAGACATATATCGCTAGGAAAAGTCAAGTGTTGAGATCACTAAGTTTTAATGAGCCAAAAATCTCTTTGTTTTGAGATTTTAAGTTAAAGTTCATCGTGACCATGATAGTGTATAAGAAGTCACATTTTTTAAGGCTGTTCATTGTCAATGTAGGCCTAGTGATTTTAAGTGAGTCTTTTAAAAGAGGAAACTGTTTAAGACACATAATAAAAAAATACCAGTTTTAGATACTCTTAGGCTATACGTGTCATGCACAGTATCAGAAATCTCTTTGATAAAATTTTACAGGGTTTAGTAAAACAAATGAAGCTAATATATCACCGTTTTGTATGGTGTGGGATGTAATTATAGTATTGAGAAAAATATCAGAATGTATACATAATTTTGTATGTCTATTGCATGAATAGTTCGAGAATTGTAATTGGTGTTTAAATATATTTGGCAATACTTTTGCCAAACTGTGTATGTTTGCCTTGTAGACTCGCATTTTTACCAATCTTACCATTTCTGTGATCTCTAAACGAAATAGGTTTTTTGTACATGAATTTCTGATCATTGTGTTTTTTTTTTAAGAGCCCTTGTATCTCCCTACAGTTTAGAGTGAAGCACGAGCCTCATTGTGCTATGCTCATTTTTGCCATACACTTTACAAAGAACGAAAACTTATTGCAGTAGTGACTAATTTAAACATAACATAACCAATGAAAAGTTTTCTCCGGAAATACGAAACATTATGAAACTAAAACTCAAAAAACTTGGAAATCGTGATTTGCGGACTTAACAGGATGTGGATACTTCTAACATGGTGAGACCAATAGAAGTGCTGAGAGCACTGATTTCACTGTACTTGATTTCGTATCGCAATGACGTTGGGTGAATTGCATGTGTACCAAACTGTGATTTTCCCCTCTCTGTGACTGTATGGAAGTTCAAGTCTACGAACATCGAATAAAAGTAATTTGTGGACTAAAATCTCCTTTACGCTAAACCCCTGCTGTGGTACTGCAGGAAATTACAGTCCACATGATGAAAGAATTTAAGATAAAGTGTTGACAATAGTCATGAATGAAAATCGCAATCAGAACACCATTTTCAAAACCAAATAAAAATCAACAGCGTTTCCTGCACTTTTACTTAATGAAGTACTCTAAACCATAACATTTGCCATGACTTTTACTAACTTATAAACGCCTGTAAGGTTTTTCGCCCTATCTGCATATGCAGTTATTGGGTAAGAAATTACTTTTAAAAGGTTGAATTCAACTTTGACTTTACCATGAACAATATTTATTGTTTATAAATTCAGAGGAATATGGTTATTGGAAATGACAAAGAACAACATACAAAAAGTAGATGTAAATGTAAGATCTGTGCCCAACTCCCGGTAATAGGGGAGAAGTGAATACAATTTTCTTCACATTTTGGGAAAATCGGCGTGGGAGGATGAGAGAAATAACCGTAAAATATCTATTTCAAAAGCCCTTTTTCTCAACATCGCCCTAAAGCTTTTATTAAAGAAATAACTATAATAATATCATCGAGTTATCACTCAAGTATTTCCAAACCTTTAAATGGTCATGAAAAATAAAATTAGTATTTTTCGTTTAATAAAATTAGAAGATTGATTTTCTGCGCCTGATTAATATAAAATAAAATCAAGGGATTTATTTAGGAAACACCCAACAATTAACACTTTTACAGGAATGTCGGGAGCCTACGCTCCTCCATGCATTATTTATTAATTTTTATACGATATTTTTTTTACAAATTTGCTGTGTGAGTGTTAACATATTGGAAATTTTGATGTCTGTTTAGTTACTATTTCAGCATTTAAACATTTTTGTTGTAGAGTTTCTTGGGAAAATTGGGAACTATCCTTTGCTATGCAAATTAGGATTCCAATAGCACCACACAAGGGCGCCACTGTGAAGCTTCGTGTACTATGTGGAGACTTTGGAAGGAATACTAATGACCAGAAGAGAAATATATGTGTGTAACCTAGAATGTGTGTTAGAGAATGTGTGTTTGAACTTTTTACCTTGAGAACTTGCTCTCCAACGGCATGCTGGTCGTCTCACGAACTCTGCAAGGGCATTTTCATGCACTGGCATTCACAACACAAAAAACTTCCAAAATTTTCAAGAAGCACTTCCTTTATATTATTTCTTTGTAAAATAAAATATGATAGGTGTGATGCAGCATTACCAATAAAAGGAATAAAAATGTTAATAATTTTATTTAATTCAAAGCAGAGAAATATAAATTAAAATCAAAATAAAACTGTTTAACCGTGTATTGAAAATTTAATCAATTAATTAAAAATTTTGTTCTCCACTTAATTTAAATTCATTAAAATATTACCACCATTCGAAAAAAAATTACATAAATGGAAAAACTAAATAATATTTAATATCTTTAAGCTGCTTTCAAAATAATTAGGTAATCTATAGATTTATTAAAGGGTTTTCCCATTAAAGGTGTCTGCAGTTGAGTGCCTCTTAAACAAATTCTACGTAGTTAGCTCCATTAAATCATAGCATTACACATTCCGATCACTATCCCACATATCTGACTTAAGTTCGTAATCTCTTCAAAACTATAGCAAAGTCTTAAATGTTCTCCAACAAAGTTAAGTTCCAACCAAAATTAGTAAACTAGTTTTTCACTCCCAATTTATGATGAACTCAAATGTAAAGTTCGAAAGTTTGCTCCGGTTACTGGAGTAGGACTAGTGGACTAAATTAATAAGTGACATCTGTGCTGTTACTTAATCTTCCAAAAATCATATTAACTGTCACAAACATTTTCGGAGCAGTAATAAATCTGTCAAAGATGCTACCATACACAAGTTTATATGTCCGAAAATTAGGTGGCGTCACCTTAATCTGAAGTCACCCCGACGCTACCAGCACGGCGTCGTGGCGTCGGTGTCGGCTCTCCTCGTAGACAGCGTCCACTCATAAAATTAACTAACGTAGCTAGGCTTTGGCCTCTTCTTTACTTGCCAAGCTAGACTGTATATTATACTCACTACAGGGTACCAAAACACTGTTCTAATTTATTACGATGCCGGGTATTTCGCCCATGAAATCTTTGCTCTCAAAAACCACGTCTCTGGATCGTCAGATCCGTACCCAGAAGCCCCTAACTTCCGGCATCTCCGTTATCAAGTTTTATCAATGGAGCTCAGCTACTTCCGGTCCATTACGTCACAAAAATAGCTTAACGCCAAATACAATCAAAACTGTAAATAAAATAAAACCAACAGTATGGGAAAATAAAAATAATAAATACTGAGATGTGAGAAACTCTGAAAAATCATTAAGTCACATACTTCATTTAAGGAGCTAAGAGATGCTCAGAATAATATCCTTGCTTATCATAGAGTAACCTACATTAACATACAAACACTGAAAAGGAATTGTGGGTTCTTATTTAGATTGCACATTTAAAAACAATAAAATCAAATATGTAAAAATTGTAAAAATATTGCAATTAAAATAAATAAGTGTTTAAATATAGGCAAAAATATGTAGGTATCATATAGTACAAAAAGTGATAATTTGCATACTAGTTGTGTGACATGTAAACAAGCATGTATGGATCTTTCACAGAAAGTCCCTTCTGTTAATTATCGTGTTCATTTTCAGTAGACTACTGTAGAAATATTGTGTGCAATTAACATACTTAAAAATAAACATTATACATCGGACACCCATTTACGAAACTCTCTCGAACGTAAATAACTCTGCAGAAAGAAAGAAAAAAACATGTCATCACTTACAGTCTATCCAACAATCCAAAAATCAAAATCTCTACTCTTCCTGAAAAGAAAATTTATATACATCTCAGCTTTGCACACAACAATTAACATCGAATATTTGAAATAAATCTCACTTTTAAAACAATACATTTTACATTTATCTGGAAAGAAAAGAAAAATCTGCAAAACTTTTATTCAGTAAAAATATAAAATAATAAACTTGAAACATAAACTCTGGAGCGTTTTTTTACTGCCTCCTCTTTGCTCACATTCCGTGGCTTGCCGCTGTGTAATCCTAGAAGACATCTGACGATAGGTTGCAACTGCGGGTCACATGACATGCCAGAGTCAATCACGTGTTGTGTTTCACTTCTCTTCTCCGCATCTCCATGTTTTTTCAGTGTAAGATGGCAGACTTTGCGATCCCGTCGGGCACGTTGTGGAGTCTCAACTCGTTCCGAAAAAACGTTAAACGTCGTCGAAAGGCACTTTCATTATGTAAGTATCGTCGCACATGTAATGGAGCTAAGCTACTAGATACGTGGGATTTTCTACGCTCGCCGCTGCACTGGTGCGTGATAATTTCGTCTGAAAACTTTTGTTTTTTTTTTTTTTTTCCAACATCTCTGCAATTGGTAACGGCCATATTTTCACGTATTGAATAAGTTGTTTGTAAAGCGCTCGTTCGCCACTGATAGTTTCCTGGACTAAAACTGTTTTCGTGAAAGTGTGCAAACTTAGTGCAGTGCGACTTGTGACGTTTTAAATAACTGTTTCAATAACTGTCTAACTTTTTAAGCAGTGTTCACATAAACTGATGTTAGCGACTTTCCAAAGTGTTCAAAACAATGCAAGTGTTGGTTTACACAAAATCGTGACCTCATCACGTAACACATACATAGTATTACTCTGCGTCGTTATCGCTCGAAAAAGCAGCAAACAAAAAAAATAACTCATTAATATTTACACAAATATACACAAAAGAAAAATTAAATAATGGTGGTAATCAAAATCTAACTCGAATATTCATATTTTATTCTCTCAAAAAGCAAATTAATTAGACAAACTAACGTGTTATGAATGCCATTAGGGAAAATTCACATAAAATTAAACTGTATACTTCATTCGTTGGTCCAGCCTCCTGGCTTAATCAAAAATCATCGCTCTTCTCTCGTCAGCTAAACAAAGGCCTATAGGATTGGGTTTGAGAATCCTTTGGTAATTCTCGATTTCCCTACCAATCGGTCAAAGTAGAAGAAGACGCAACGAAGACCTATCTCGATGAAATCTCAACTGATTGATTGAACGTCTCATTGTACAACATAGATACAACATTATCACTTAGGAAAAACGAATATTCATACATATTTACATATAACAAAATATATACACACATCAAGAAAAATCATAGTGAAAAGTGAAGTGCAAAATAATAGTGAAAAATAAAAATAAATCAAAGTCAATTAGGTGTGCATAAGTGCTTCGCATATCTTGAAGAAAAATGGCCCCAAATAACAAAATCTAGTTTCTCTTTGCGAAATAAAGTAAATCTGTCCCTTCAGAAATTTCTCGACGAAATAAAAAAATAAATCATTATATATATATATATATATATATATATACACACACACACACTCACATACGAGATAAGTGTTAAGCAGGTGAGTGGCAAAACTCGAATGTTAACACTGTGTGATTGCTGACATGTGTGCTAGGATGTGCATGTAAAATCCCAATCTCTTCTTGTTCCTCTTAAATGTTACGCGTAAATTCTCTCTTATCAGACTAAAATTCCGTTTGTGCGACATGTTGACAACTGTGCTTTGGAGTTTCAACTCGTGCTGAATCAGGCCATATAAGACGGTATGTTGGGAAAATCTCAGGAAAAATTCTCACAAAATAATGCTGTACTGTGTGACACGACGTAGCGATGTGTAGGGGCATACACTCTTCCCACGCTAAATAAATATCTCTGTGAAATACCTCAGAGGAAACCATAACTCTCAATAGTAATAATACGTCGCAATAGTAACATTTCACAGTAAACGTAGCATCTAGGTTGCGATATATTAAGCCTTCATCTCCTGTTATGCCATCGCATAAAGCTTTATAAATCATACAGCTTATTCTGTCTCCAAAGAACATCAATTTGTATCCCACACATAAAATTCCCAAATAAAATTCTGCATCAAATTACTTCCTCTCTAAGGGATTCTTAAACGGTTTCAACTGCGTGATATTAAATCTCCCTACAAACTTTCCACCCAAAGTATATAAACTATAACAATTATTTTGAATTACTTCTGTCACACGGAACGGCCCTTCGAACAAAAGAAATCATTTCTTCGTCACATTCTCAGCAGCAGAACTTAAGTAACTTGACCTCTTCAGCACCAAACCATCAATCTGAAACTTGTTCGCACGAGACAGCTTCTGTTGTCTCCGCCTGGACTCTGCCGAACAGTATAACTTCCTCTTTACGATATCCAAAAGAACTTCTTGCGTGGTGGGCGTACTGATTTCTTCAAAAGATGTCTCCGCTTGCAACAGCTTACTGGCCACGATCTCGGACGTCTTGTTCCTCAATACCTCGTAAGGCGGCGAAAAACCGGTGCTTACATGTATTGTATGATTCATCACAAATTCATCTGGCGAAATATTATCGCGCCAGGCCTGTTGCGCGTGGTGACAATACATACGTCTCGCTGTACCTAGTACACTCGTTTTGCGTTCAACGGGGTTCGAACGTGGACTTCTTACGGAAGCAGTTGTGGCAACAATACTCAGCCTCTTTAATTCTCTTTGCCAAACGTTACTCGTAGACTGACTGCCGTTGTCAGATAAAATTGCTCGTGGTTTTTCAACTTCATCTACAAAACTTCTGACTTTTCCAAGCAAAATTTGAGGCTTAGCGTGTACCACAGGATATAACTTAGTGAATTTACTGAATAAATCTTCCATTGCAAATACATACTGAACTCCAGCTTTCGATTTAGGGAGTGGACCAAAAATATCTACAGACATTAAGTCTAGTGGTGCTTCAGGAATAACGCCTTGTAAATTCTCCTGCACGTACTTACTCTTGTGACGTAGCTCATATGATGTTACAACTTTCTGCACGTCTCGCTGCATGTTCATTAAATAAATCTGCCTGCGCAATGTCTCGTAAAACTTATTGGAACCAATGTGGCCAAGCGCCTCATGCATTTCCTGTGTTACTGGTAATGCAATTTCTATCGGAATTACTGCTTTCCAAAATTCATCAAAACATCTGCTAGCTGTACTGTGGTAAAATAAAATTCTGTCATCTGACTTACAAAACGTGCGGTGTAATTTATGCTCTGGCGGGACTTCTGTCAATTTATGTATGATCGTAACACAAAACTGATCTTGACTCTGCTTTTCGCCCATGTCACTAAGTAACTGTGGCAAATTACTAGCCTCATTACCACTCACAACAGCGTTGCTTGCGATAACAAACTCCTTCAGTCCCTTCCGCGGAAAAATCGGGTCATTCACACTTCCTGGTAAGCGACTCAAATAATCGGCTGTTACATTTTCAGAGCCCTCAGTATACAACACTTCAATATCGTATTCTTGCAAAAGCAAGCACCACCTGGCGAGTCTGTTACCAAACGTTTTGCAAGCTTTCAAACATGCCAATGCTTGGTGGTCTGTTAGCTATTTAATTTTCTCGCCGAACAAAATATCTCTGAATTTATTTAGCGCCCAAATAATAGCCAAAGCTTCCTTCTCTGTCACTGTATAATTTCGATCGGCTGGACTCATGGTTCTACTAGCAATAGCTACCGTCTTTCCTGCCTATTTGCTGTCAAACTGAGCCAATGTGCATCCCAATGCATAGTCTGACGCATCCGTGTACAACAAAAATTCCTTTCCTTGGACAGGGTGGTAAATAACATGAGCATCTAAAAATAGAGCTTTCGATTTCTCGAAGGCTTCCTGCTCTGTCTCTAGCCATCTCCATTGCTGATTCTTCCTTAACAAACTGAAAAGGGGTAAAGCAACTCTTGCCACTTAATCTGAATAATTTCTATAGAAGCCTATAATACCAAGGAAAGCTCGTAACTGACGTAAGCTCGCAGGCGGGGAAACTGCGTAATAGCTTCAAGCTTATCTGGAGCTGTTCGAATGCCTTTGAGCGTAAGAATGTGACCTAGGAATGGAAGTTCATTCCTGCAAAACAGTGACTTTTTAATTTTTACTGTCACACCAGACTCACTCGACTTTTCTATTGCCATTCCAACGTGCTGTACGTGCTCCTCAAAAGTAGCAGACGTGATTAGAATATCGTTCACGTACGCTCTAGCATAACCCTTACATTCTTCTTCTAGTGTTGTCTCCAAGCAACGGGTAAACTCAGTGACTGCGTTGCACAAGCCAAACGGAAGTACTTGAAAAACATACTGGTAATTTCTGAACAAAAACGCTGTATACTGCTGGGACGATACTTCAAGTTGAATTTGCCAGTACCTACTGGTCAAATCAAGCGTCGTCAAAAACCGCACTCCCTGATATAGTCGCAAAATATCGCTGGTTTCTGTAGGTGCCTCTCTATCCTTAACCGTGATCTTATTAATGCTCCTGGCATCTAGGCACAACCTCACGATACCATCTTTCTTTGGTATGCAAACCATAGGCGATGAAAAAGGACTTGCCTCTCACTATACCTTCCAGTCCAACATAATCTGTAGGTATTCCTGAGCTGCTGACAAAGTTTTGCAGATATGGGGTAAGATTTTGCATGGAACTACGCCCCTTCAATAACTCGGATTTTAACCTCATACTGTCTGTTAGTCCTGGAACTTCAGAAAACACATTCCCATAATCTACGAGCAAAGAATATAACTGTTTCTGTTGCGCTATATCTAGAGAACTCGCTGCTGCAAAAGCCTGCATTATCTCCTCGTTCAAACTTTGTGGTACATTAATAGTTGGAGTATTATACAGTTGATAAACAGGATAATCAAGCTTCAATATTCCTTCAAACTTACCTGTTACTTGCCACTTACCCGGCAAAATAGCCTTACTTCTGCTATCGACAGGTGTTATAGGCCAGCCTCCAAAATGCAACAAAATTTTATGCTGAGTCAAAAAGTCAGTTCCCAAAATAAGTGGTTTGACTAACTGCTTTACAGCCAAAACTGCAACCTTCATCTTTTCTCCAATACCTTCAATGGTTAAAACTGTCTGACGGTTAACCATGTGCCCTTTTCTAGATGTAACTCCCACGATCTTTATCCTAGGTGCAGGCAAATATGCTAGCTGAATTTCTTTACCTTCTAATTCCGCAACTAACTCTTCGCTTACACAGCTTATCTTTGCTCCGTTATCTAAAAGTACAGGCATCTCAACACCGCAGACTCTTACTATTACTCCAGGGCATAAGGCTGAAATAAGACCTCCCCCATTCTAATCTTCCTCACACAATGAATAATGCACCTTTGCTGTATTTATAGTCACATGCTGCAACTCGTTATCGTACGTTACTGGTTTTACTCCTTTACCTTGCTTCTCTATTATGTTAACTGTCCCCTTGTCCTCTGTGACTGGGACCAGTGGCCGGAGACTGCGCTCACCAGTCCTTTCTAGTTTAACTTACTACTAGACTGTTAGTTCTGTTTTGCTACCTCCTGCCCATTTACAGAAAACTACTGTTGCTAATTAAAATTAGGCTGAAACGAATTTGCACTAGGGTGCAGACTGTTCACATTCTGCAAAAACATTCATGAGTGAAAATTCTCAGTGTTGTGACCGTGTACACTCGCTGCATTGTTACCGTGAACATTCGAGGAATTACCCTGACTCTGTATTAGCCTATCTGACTCTGCCTGTATGTACGGGACCCTCTGAACCTGTAGAACAGACAGACTGATTTGTTGTGGCTGTACGGTCCTGACGGTATGAACTTTGGCCTCGTGTATAGCGGCATGTTGATCTTCTGTAGGTGTCCACGCTCTGTGTCCCGCCTTTTCCATTCCTACGTTCCTTCTCACGTCTTGCGGGCAATGGTGAAAATCGCTTCCTCCTTGATTACCATCCGAGTGACTGCTTTGACCTCTTTCAAAATACCCAGGCTTATAGCGGTAACTATTCCTGTTCGATCCACTTCCGTTCCACCTCTGTCTATAAGAACCTCATCCCCCTGTAGTTGTTGTTCCTGGGCTGTCGGCCTGCTTGCCATTGAACTGTATTCACACGGAAATTCCTTTCGTCATTTTGTGTGTTATGTCTTGGGCGTTGTGCATTGCTGTGGTGATTTTCACGTGTGTTAGACTGTGGAAATAGCAGTTGTGTAGGAGTCTGTCTTACTCTGGCATTTTCACGAGCTGTGTTCGTGGATCTGGCCTGTCTCTCTAGTTGGTCAGCTTATATCAGATGTTGTCTAAACTCTGTCAGGTCTCTGTATACACCTCCGGTAAACTGGCATTGATACATTATAGGCAGCTGGAAAATAACTATGTCTATGAATTCTTCGTCACTCATGGCAGTGGTCAGGTGATGCGTGCGCTCGTAGACGTCACTGAAATTCTCTTTGATTGTTTTCTCCTTCTTAGAATCCCAGTGTTCGTAGGCTAACTGCCAGTGGATGTTTGATTGTATTTTCGTGCTCCAGAATTACGATAGAAATGATTCCTAAAATTCCGGAAAATTTGTGATTCGGTCCTTCTCTAATTCCTACCAGAAATAGACCGCAGACTGCATAATCATGCTCAAACAACGCTAAATATCTGTGTCGTTCAGAGCGATAAGCTTTGCGTACTCTTCCATTTCCTTTATGTAGGTCTCGGGGTTTTCATTCTGCACTCCGAAGAATTTTGGCATTCCCTCCGACCAATGTTTTGCTGGGTGGTGATACATTGTCGCAGTAGGATGTGCTGTAGTGATTAATTGCAGCTGATGGAGATGATTATTATTAGTTGGCAGTTGTAATTCAGGCGTGGCCTGGTTCGAACGTGTCACTGTGGCGAGCGGGCATGTTTCATTTTGCATGGCGTTTTGCTCGGCACTGTCCCTCTCCATATAGGAAGTAAGGCACCGGATTTGTTGTTCATGCGGCTGGCTTGACAGCATGATACAGTCGTCCACGTGTCTGCTAAGTTGTTCTAGCTCTGTTTGCAGCCTATTTTCAACAGTCCTGAGCAGTTCTGACCGTTCGCTCATACTCACGGTGATAGGCCTAGCATCTGCTTTCTTTATCCTATCTTCCAATGTTTTACACTGTTTAGTCAGCTCAGCTCTTGTGTTTTCCACTGAGTTGTGTGTTGCTGTTACCTCAGATGTGAGGTTGTACGATGTCCCTTCAGTTTGTTTCAACCGGTTGTCGGTTTCCCCTCGCAAATCGTCAAGCTCCGTGTTGGTTAAGCTCCTGAGTTAATTTTTTATTTTGCATGGCGACTTCTCCTATGAATTGCGCGAAGCGGGATTCGAATGTCTCCTGTACACTGTTATTCGCTGCCTAACTTCCCCTAATGCTTGTGCGATATGTTGTGAGTCAACCCGGTTCTGCTCAAATCGCGCATCCATCCTGGTTTCCATTCGTTGTATGTCAGCTTTAATTTGCAGTGAGTCGACCTGCAATAGTGCGAAATTACGCTGTGTGTCAACCTGCATGGATCACATCATTTCCATTAATTCGCTCATCATTTGCGTTTGTGTGTCGGGAATCTCTAGTGTGTGTGGTGTCGTTGGTGTAATGGGTGTGGTGGGGCAACATCTTCAGATGTGGAGGGTGGTACAAAGGTGTCGTCGCCTACACTCACATTATGTACAATGGCATCTCACACTTCCTCGTGATCAAATCCGTTACTGACTAAATCTACCAGAGTCTCGTTCAACAGTTCAGACACATTCCCCTCCTGTTCGTTGACCTGGTTTTCCATGTCCAAGTTTGTGCTCCTCAGAAAGTATGGGTTGCCAGCACTGGGGTCCATGTCAGCTTACTAACTCTCTCGATAGCCCTCACGTTGTTAAGCCACTGTAGTATTTCTGGAGAGAAAGATTCGTTGGAGAAACAACCAAACTCTCTAGCCACCACGTTGAAAGCCACTTTACAATCTCCCTGGGAAAATTGGGAACTATACCTTGCTATGCAAATTAGGATTCCTATAGCACCACGCAAGGGCGCCACTGTGAAGCTTCGTGAACTACGTGGAGGCTTGGGAAGGAATACTAATGACCAGAAGAGAAACATATGTGTGTAACCCAGAATGTGTGTAGGAGAATGCGTGTTTGGCCATTTAACCTAGAAAACTTACTCTCTAACGGCGTGCTGATCGTCTCAGGAACTCTGCAAGGGCATTTGCATACACTGGCATTCACAGCACATAAAACTTCCAAACTTTTCAAGAAGCACTTCATTTATATTATCTCTTTATAAAAGAAAATCTGATAGGTGTGCTGCAGCATTACCAATAAAAGAAATCCAAATGTTAATAATTATATTTAATTCAAAGCAGAGAAATATAAATTAAAATCAAAATAAAACTGTTTAACTGTGTAGGGAAAATTCAATCAATTAATTAAAAATTATATAATTAAACTCATTAAAATAATGACACCATTCGAAAAAAAAATTACATAAATGGAAAAATTAAATAATATTTAATACATTTAAGTTGTTTTCTAAATTATTATGTAAACTGTATATTTAATCAACTGTGTTCAGATTAATAGTGTCTGTAGTTCAAGGGCCTCTTAAACAAGTTTCGCGTAGTGAGCTCCATTATACCATAACATTACACATTCCGATCACTATCCCACCTATCTGACTTAAGTTTGTAATCTCTTCAAAAATATAGCAAGGTCTCAAAGTTCTCCAACAAGGTTAAGTTCCAATCAAAATTAGTAAACTTGTTCTTCACTCTCAATTTAAGATGAACTCAAATGTAAAGTTCAAATAGTTTTTGCTCCTGTAACTAGCTCAAATCGCTTAGTATAGGACTACTGGACTGAATTAATAAGTGACATCTATGCTGCTACTTAATCTTCCAAAAATCATATTAACTGTCACAAACATTTTCGGAGCAGTAATAAATCTGTCAAAGACGCTACCATACACAAGTTTATGGGTCCGAAAATTAGGTGGCGTCACATTAATCTGAAGTCACCCCGACGCTACCGGCATAGCGTCGTGGCGTCGGTGTCGGCTCTCCTCGTAGACAGCGTCCACTCATAAAATTAACTAACGTAGCTAGGCTTTGGCCTCTTCTTTACTTGCCAAGCTAGACTGTATATTATACTCACTACAGGGTACCAAAACACTGTTCTAATTTATGACGATGCCGGGTATTTCGCCCGTGAAATCTCTGCTCTCAAAAACCACATCTCTGGATTGTCAGATCCGTACCCAGAAGCCCCTGACTTCCAGCATCTCCGTTATCAAGTTTTATCAATGGAGCTCAGCTACTTCCGGTCCATTACGTCACAAAAATAGCTTAACGCCAAATACAATTAAAACTGTAAATAAAATAAAACGAACAGTATGGAAAAATAAAAATTATAAATACTGAGATGTGAGAAAAAACTGAAAAAATCATTAAGCCACATACTTAATTTAAGCAGCTTAAATATGCTCAGAATAATATCCTTGCTTATCATAGAGTAACCTACATTAACATACAAACACTGGAAAAGAATTGTGGGTTCTGATTTAAATTGCACATTTAAAAACAATAAAATCAAATATGTAAAAATTGCAGAAATATTTCAATTAAAATGAATAAGTGTTTAAACATAGGCAAAAGTATGTATGTGTCATATAGTACAAAACAACACACGTGTTAATTTGCATACTAGTTGTGTGATATGTAAATAAGGTATATGGATCTATCACATTGTTTATGTTTTTATTTATTTTGAGTTGAATGTTTGTTTATTTTGAAGCGTAATTTTTAAAGCCCGTACCCTCAGGCATAGCTAGATTTGTAGTTCAGGACATCACCTCTAAATATTATTTATTTATTTTGGTTTGTTTACATTTCGCGTGTTTTGAAAGTTCTAATTCTTTCTTTTTGTGATTCGAACTGACCTCAATTGTATTTGGAAGTGCTAATAATTTTTGTCATAGCTTTTCCTTTGCAATCTACCTGGTTTAATCAAGCAGTTTTGGCCACGGAGGAATGCATTAATTAACATAACTGATAAGACTGTGACGGATCAGGAAGTGACGCCTTTTTTGGAATTTCCCGTTTTAATTAGCATCGCATTGTAAACCCCGTTGCTAATTACTCTCTCCTCAGACGCCATGACATGTGGTACAACACGAAGTTTTGTGAACAAGGATTCTTTTAATTTTGTACTTACCGTCTATCATAATGGTATAAAAGGTGATAGAGAGGCGCCTAGTTGTATGAAATATGCGGGGCATGATATGAAGAAGCCCAAAACGCATTTGCACCTAGAACTCTTAAGTGCTTCAACTACGTTTACTGCAGTCTTCACACATGCTGAATAAGTATGACTTACGTCGGGTATGGTACTGCAAACTTTAATTACTTTTACGTATGTATGCTGCAATATGTCTGAACTGTTTGGATCACGGAATTATTATCAATTTCATGACAGAGTCAATTGGATATTAAATTATTTTTCTGAAGTTTACGAGGCCGTAATGTTTGATGTGACAGTAACCAGAATCCAGTGGTTAAAGATTTCTCGCTTCATATCCATAGATAATTTATGAGCGTTCCAATAAGTGTAATTGCTGAAACAGAAATGAGTCAGCGGAGCATTAATTACTCACGTAAATTGCCAATTTTATTTGTTACTTTCTTTAGATGTGATTTAGAATTCAGACTTATTCACAAGTTAATTTTCTATTCAAAATACAGCAGAATTTTGTTGCCCATATTCATATTTATAGATTTATTCTGTAACGACTCAATTTTATTTCACCAACGAATCCACACTTTGCTATGTGCATGTTTTGCAATACATCTACAGTTTTTCTACACACCAAATGAAAGTTTTATGATTTGTGTACCATTTGAAGTAATTAATAGTCTAATGTCAAGGGTGATTTTATGTAGATTGTTTAGTTTTTCATGTAAATAATACGGATTTTTTTTTCTTTTGTCACCGTATACATGTCAGAAAAGGCTAATATGTTTTATGCAAGCCAGAGATAATTCAGATATTCTTTTAGTGTGAAAGAACAGTTATTTTATTACTTATTGGCTTTGCAATTAAGAATCAAGCAATAATCTGGCACATTTGCAAGTACCAAGCCTTTTTTCCCCACGCTTGGTGTCAGTCAAAGGAAACCTACACGCGTGGCGTCAGTTCAATCCAGTTCGGCGCCTCGTGCGTAGAGGAAGAAACCGCGCATAAGGAAATTTGTTAAACATCACTCGTAAGCCCAACAGTTCTGAAAATAACTGCATATTAATCAATTTATTTTGCTTACAAGGCAAACCAGTAGATGATAAATGGGTATTCTAGCGCAGCACATTTTTTTCTGACAATTTACTCCAAAAGTGCAAGAAAAAAGTTACATAACTATTTCCCATTAATTTTAACAAGGGTACAAGAAAAAAATTAAAGAACTCATATCTGGTATTCAATGAAAAAACTATAAAAATCAAACAAATTTGATCTAAAAACAATTTCGAGCAGCTTTTTCATGTTTCTAGAAGCGATATTTCTCAGTTCCAAAAAACAAGCAATATTAATCGAAAATCAAGCAATTTTACATCAGAATCAAGCGATTCTATAAGTTTTTCAAAAAAAGTGTTGTGCCAGCATCGAAAATCAAGCTATTTTACCTCAAAATCAAGCTATTTATCAGTTTTTATAGAAACGCTAATTTTGCAAGCGAGCAATCTAAATCAAATAAATTTAAGAGAAAAACAAGCAAAATAATTTAAAAATCAAAAATGAAAAGATACAAATTATTAACATTTAAATATTCTAACGTAATTCAATATCATGTACAGGTTTTCCATTTTTCATTTCTTTTCAACCTTTATACTTTGTACAATCTTTTTTCTCGTTTATTAATTTTAAGTCATTTTCATTTTTCATTTCTTTTCAACCTTTATACTGTGTACAAACTTTTTTCTCGTTTATTAATTTTAAGTCATTTGCATCTAATATCTGTTCATATCGGTCTGAAAAAATGATTTTATACTTGTCATCTAGAAAGCAAGTAATTTTTTTTACTAAACTTAGATTATTGAATTTGAAAATCTCTGACTTCGTACCATTTAACAATATCTAGATCCTGTAGTTTTGTGACTCAAATATATTGTTTAACTTTCTGAGCAGTGATTCCATTTTTGTATTATTTATATGGAAAAAAATATATATAGAAAGAAAAGAAAAAAAACATAAATTATTGTTTAATATTTAAAAAATTTCTAAAACTTTCTGTTAATAGTTTTAATGATTTAGTCTCATTACATACTTTACATGTTTTTGTTGGATAATTGTCGTGTTGGCTTTCATTTAAAACATCTAGTGCCTTATTGTGTAATTTAGAAGTTTATAATTTTTTTCTTATGAATTAAAAATATAAGCGAAACCATCCTTCAAAATGGAAAATACTAGAATTTGTAAAAAGTGTAATGAATTATTAAATAAAGACACTTTTTACTTTGATCAAAACACAAAAGATAAGCTTTGTAACATATGTAAAAAATGTTGCATGACAAAGATATAAATCATTATAAATTAAATAAAGAGAAGGTATTATGTGAATGAGGAAAATATATTTATAATGTATCTCTCCAAAAGCATAAATTACACAATACGACACTAGATGTTTTTAATAAAACCCAACACGACAATTATCCAACAAAAACATGTAAAGTGTGTAATGATACTAAATCATTAAAACTATTTTATAAGCTAAAAAATACTAAGGACAAAAATATAACAAAATGTAAAAATTGTTATAGTGAATTTATGAAGAAATATATTAAAAAGTATAATCATAGAAAGAAGTTAGATAATTAATAAATATTGCTTTCGATATTAACATTAACTAAAACTTTGTGTTATTTGATAAATATCAAAGTACCAAATACTCCATAAAAATAAAAACAATTCAATTATTTTTCTAAATAAATAAATAACTATAAAAGGGTAGACTGCAAAAATAACAGCTGTGTCGAGTGGAGAGAGTGTGGGAGCTAAGAATTTTAGCTAAAGAATTCGGAATAAAATATATAAACAGTCTAAGGAGCGATGATTTAATTAGAATGATTTATTTTACCAATTATTACAGACGAGCATAGAAGACTCGATAAGCAAAGAAGAAGAAACTTCGCAATGTTGCCATTTTCTTATACCAATATCAATGAATTATATAAGAAAGATAGAAAGAAATCGAAAAAAATATTTCCCTTCTCTAATAATCTATTTGTACAGCCTATAAATAAAAGCAAAATGGTAACAGAATGTATAACAAAGAATGATTTTACAAAAATACATTTAGCTGATGCTTATATCAATTAATTATACCCTAAAGATAGAAAATAATTAAAAGAAATAATTCCTTTATTTAATCATTTATTTGTTAACAAAAGAAGCAGACAAACCAATAACAATTGCAAAGTTAATAAAGCTTTTAAAGGTAAGATATCGAAATATAACATTGAAATTTTTTTAATTTAGTTAACATTATCACTTTTTACTACAGTAAAAGATAAGATTTTTGAGATAATACTTAATAATCTTAGAACATTTAGGGGGTTACAAATTACCATTAAATTATATACCAATTGTCACAAGCAGGAAATAATCAAGTAGAATTATTTTCATTTCAGTCATGTAATCATAGAATATCAAACGAAGGAGAATTTATAAAGATATATAAAATTATAAAACAGGAATTACTTACACAATTATCCAAATTTCAAAGAAGTTCTTGATAGACTTTAGATAGAGTAATTTAAATACAATTAGTTATAAATAAGTATAATCCATTAAATGGAGCATCATATATAGAATTACCAGAATAAATTAAGAATAAAAAATCATGCATAAATGTAAAGATTAATGATCAAAAATGCTTTCATTGGGCAATAAAATCGGCACTATTTTCAGTAGAAAAAGATCCTCAAAGAGTAACTAAATATAAAGATTTGGGCCCTAATATTGACAAAGAATTAGATAAATAAGAATATCCAATTAAAATTGACTATATAACAAAAATAGAAAATCATTTTGGCACCTCTGTAAATGTAAATTCTTTTGATGACAATTTCAATGTATATCCATTAAAGCTTACAAAAATTAAAAAGGAACAACATATCAATTTACTTTATTTCAAAGATGATACAGATTCACATTACAGTTGAATTAAAGATTTACCGAGGTTTCTTTCAATGAAAAAAGATAATCATAAATGTAAAAGTTATGTATACATGTGTCTTGATTCTTTACATCTCAAGAGAGATTAAATAAACATACAGAAGATTGTTCTAAAAACGAATAAGTAAGAATCACTTTACTATTCAAAAGTGAAGAAATACAATTTAAAAACATTGAACATACAATGAAGGTTCCTTTCACAAAATGTGCAGATTTCGAATCAATTCTAAAGAAAAGTTCAACCACTAAACCAAACCAAATAGAATTAAGTAAATTTAACATAATCAAAAAATTTCCAATTTTAACGAAAGATGATATTGATAATGGACTTTATAAGGATTTACTTAAAGAAAGATATAACCTTACTAATGACCAACTAAATACCATTGATTTAAAGTTGAATAACGATTCATATACTATGAAATATCAATTACACGAAGCATCTGGTTTTGCTATTATATTGCATCTGCTTATGGTGATTATAATCCTCCAGTAGTATATCGAGGTCAAAATGCACATTAGATGTTTATACAATCAATAAGAAGGGAAGTATAAGGAATTGGGAAAATATATTCACAAATTGAACCAAAGCATCTACTAAAAATAGAATAAAAAATATTATATAGGAAATCAAAAACACATACTCCATGTAAATGTGAATATACAGAGGAAAATAAAAAAGTATACCACGACGATCATAGAACTGGAAAGTTCATTGATCCAGTATGTAATAATTGTAATCTACAACTAAAATTACCAAATTTTGTATCAATTTATTTCCATAATTTAGCTGGGTATGATGTTCATTTATTCATTAATGAGGTAGGATATGATAAAAAAATATATATTTAATTGCAAATAACGAAGAAAAATTGATTAATTTTGGGAAACAAACAGACAATTTAAAGATGCTATGTATATACACATTTTAATTTATGACTAGTAGATTAGATAAATTATCATCCATCTTAACTAAAGATCAAATGAAACATTCCCAAAAATATTTTCCAAAAGATCAAGTGAATTTAGTAATTAGAAAACAGGTTTATCCATATGGTTATATGGATAGTTGGAAGAAATTTGAAGAAACAGAACTTCCCCCAAAGAGTGAATTTTATAATAGATTAAGCGAATCCGATATAACTGACAATGAATATAATCATGCAAAAACTTGTATGGACTCAATTCAGTATAAAAAAAACCTTGGTGAGTACGATGACTTATATTTTAAAAGTGATGTGTTGCTATTAGCAGATATATTTGAAAATATAAATGCATATGATTTAGATCCCTTATGGTATTTTACAGCAAGGATTATCATGGAATGCGATGTTAAAAAATGACTAAACAACCATTAGATTTATTGCATAATGATGATATGATTTTAATGGTAGAAAAGGGTATTAGAGGTGGCATATCACAATGTTCTAAGCGATATGTTAAAGCCACTAATAAATATATAGAAGATTTTAATCCAAATCAAGAGTCTAACTATTAGGAAAACCTCGATTCAAATAGTCTTTAAGGAACAGGAATGTCTCAATATTTACCATATGGTGGTTTGGACTAGGTTTATTATGCATTAACTGATTTAGATTACTGGAGTAAAAAAATATTAGATTTCGAGGATGATTCTGAGTATGGTTATATATTAGAAGTTGATATAGATTATCCACAGGAACTACATAATTAACATAAAGATCTTCTATTTTGCCCAGAAAATAAAGTAGTTCCCAAAACCATCTAAATTATTAACAACTTTACACAACAATCCAAAATATGTAATACACTATCATAATTTAAAACAGTGCTTAAAGAATGTATTAAAACTTACTAAAATAAATAGAGTATTAGCATTTGATAACTCTGATTGGTTGAAAAAGTTTATACATTTGAATACACAGATGAGATCTAATGCTAAAAATTACTTCGAAAAATATTTTTAAAGACTGATGAATAAATCTGTGTTTGTTAAAACAATGGAAAATTTAATAAACAGAGTAGATAAGAAACAGGGTATATTTAAGAAACAGGGTAATATCAAATGCAGAAAAATGTGAAAAATTAATACCAATACCAGACTTTAAGAAAAGTACTACATTTAATGATGAGCTTGCAGGTATTTATATGAACAAGACAAATGTAAAAATGAACAAGCCTATTTATGTTGGCATGTCAATTTTAGAAATATCAAAAGAATTAATGTATTGTTTCCATTGTGAAGTAATGAAACCAAAATATGATGATAAAATTGAACTATGCTATCAAGATACCGACAATACTTCTATAACATAAAAACAGTAGATTTTTACAAAGATATGAAGTCAATGATAGATCATTTTGATACAGGTAATTATCCAAATAATAATAAATATATATATATAACATGTCTCAAATAAATAAGAAAGTTTTAAGGAAATGAAAGATGAATGTAATGGCAAACTAATAAAAGATTTTGTTCATTTACGAGCAAAGATGTATGTATACAGAGTTGAGTAGAAAGAAAACAAAAAACCGAAAGGAGTAAATAAAGGTGTTGTTAACAAGAGAATTTCATTTAATGACTACAAGAAATGTTTCTATGGTGAAAAATACAATATAAAACAATTAATCTAATAAGAAGCAAAGTGCATGCAATATACACAGAGGAAGTTAATAAAATAGCATTACTCCCTGTGACAACAAAAGGATTATACTAGAAAATAAAATAGATACATTACCATATGGATATGGAAACATAGAATCTTAAACATATTTAATTTCCATAAGATTATCGATATCTGCACCATCAAAATCAGTCAGTTAACCATTTTCGTCTCTAATTTATAAGACAATTTAATTAAAATTTTCATTTTTTATTCTATAAAAAATTTGAAATGGGGCTTATTGCTAATATAATCTTTAAAGCCGAACATAGTTTTTGGTTTAAAACTAGCAATTATATCAGTCTCTAAATGATTAGATTCGTCATATTTTATGAACCTACCCTATGCCAAGTTACAGTAGATATTGATTGTTTTATATGGATTAAGGTTAGGCAACTTAGTGCCCATGACAACTTTGTTCTCCTTTTCAATAGTAATATCGCTATCAAAACCAAGAATATCAGACAATCTATCATCAAGTTTAATTTTAAACATATATTTAATAGATATTCTGTTTGTCACATTATCTGGTGTTAACTCATTTTTGTTTGTTGAAAATGGATCACTTAAATTTATAGCTTATTTTAAAGATTCAATATCTTACTGGCCCCTAGCGATACCTATAACTTTGGTTTTATCAATGACAGCACTCATTTTTTCAATGGTCATTATAGTATTATTGTCTATATTTGGAGCCAAGTATTTTGAATGGAAACTAACTAATGAAATCGACTTATATTTAGAATGAAGTCATAGTGAAGTTTCCTTTTTGGTACAGAAGTATTATTTGTTAACTTTAATACTTTATTATCCATTTAATACAAAAAATTATAGTTAGTAAATGAAAAAGTGGCAGCGAAAGCAGCCTACACTGTGTAAAGTTAATTGGGGTGTCAGTGTTTCGATTTCCGAAGTAAACATCAAAAATAAATAGAATGGCGAATTATTTCCTGACAACAGTAGAGGTATAATCATAGGCTCGAGTAATAATGGGAAAACCAATTTAATTACCAATTTTATTTATAGGACAGGTTGGTTAAATTTTAATAATCTGTATGTTTGCTCAAAATATTTGAGTCAATCCGAATATATTCTGATACTAAATGATTTTGATGAGGCATTAAAAAAATTTAAAGTTAAACAATAGGCATCCATTTTTAATAATACTGAGAAAATGGTTCCTTTAGATCAATGTGAACATGAATCTCTAATTGTATTTGATGATTTTATTTTAGACAATCAAGACATAGTTCATGAGTGCTTTACTATGGGAAGGCATAAAAAATTGATGCATTTTATTTAGCACAGACATATTCGAAAATATCAAAGCAACTTGTAAGACACAATGTGAATATTCTATGTATATTGTGACCAGATGACACAAACATGTGACATATCTTTAATTATTTCGTCGGTGGGGACATGTTATATGAAAAATTTAAAGAGATTTGTGAATAGTTCCAAAGACTATGGTTCTATCACAATAGATATGAGTGGAAAAATGGACAGTGGAAAGTATAGAAATCAAATAGAAGATTTTATATTTTAACTCTCTCTCTCTCTCTCTCTCTCTCTCTCTCTCTCTCTCTCGCTCTCTCTCTCTCTCTCTATCTATCTATCTATCTATCTATCTATCTCTAGCTGTCTCTCTCATGAATTGTATACAAGAATATATATACTTTTTACTATTAAATGGAGGATATTTGGTACATGAAGTGTAAGAAGGTAACTAAAAATAGTAATAAAAAAACTGAATATATTAAAAATGGACGATTAGTTCAGAAAATGTTCAATATGTAATTCTAATAAATCAAAGTTTAAAAAAAATTGTCAATACAAGAGAAGGAATAATTAATGAATTATATAAACCTACATGAAATAATTTCCCCAGAATAAAAGTAATTTTGTATGGTATTGATGATTTATGGCAAATCGATCTTATTGGGATGGATCTTAGTAATTTAAAAGTCATATCACATTTATACAATGGTTGCATGTATATTATGACAATCATTTATGTGTTTTCGAAATATGAATTTGCTTTACCAATCAAAGATAGAAAGTAAAGAATGCGGCAAATACTTTAAAATCTATATTAGTTAAAAGAAAACCACATAATATTCAAAGTGATGCTGGCTTAGAATGTTATAATAAAATATTCAAATAACTAAAGGCAAAAATATAACATGAATCATTATTCTACATTCGGTGAACTAAAAGCCAGTTGTGAGGAACGATACACTCATGCAATAAAGATCAAAATGTGGAAGAAATTTGCTTTGAATGGAAATTACAAATGGGTAAATATATTAGATGATTTATTTTAAGAATACAACACAAAGCCTAATACCATTGGCATGAAATCAATTGAAGTCAATAAAAAAATGAAAAAAAAATTAAGACTAGATTTTATGAATGTGTTCACTAAACTGAAATACAAAGTTGGCAATATTGTCTGTGTGAGTAAGAGTAAATGAACCTTTGAAAAGGGTTGCACAGTTAATTGGACAGCCAAATTAATACCATTGTTGAGGTTTTAATTTATAATGTATCCTCTTGCAAACTGAATGATACCAACGGTGAAAAAATAAAAGGCAGTTTTTATGAATTCGAAATTATTGAAACCAACTATCCAAATTAATATTTGGTTGCAAAATTCTTAAAAACTAAAGATATTAAAATTTATGTAAAAATGGTTAGGTTTTCATAATTCACATATCTCTTGGATTAATAAAATATTTTATTATTTATTTATCTTTTCCAAAATGCAACATTGTTTAACGAATATAAAATGCTTTCATTGCTTGTTCATTGTTTGTTCATCATTTGTTTACAGGGCTTTATTTTATTTAAAAATACAAAAAGTTTACGAACAAGTTAATGTCAATGCCAGTGACCAATTTTTTTTCCGGCCTTGATATTGACACCATTAAAACTCCAATTGGAGAAATCCCTCACCACTTCACCACTGACTGGCCATTTTTATTCATTTTTTTTAGTGGAGAAGTTTGTTTTGTTTCTTTTACCCTTCCATATGCTGGCACCTTGCACCATATGAGGAATGCAACATTTATTTTTTGTGTCTGCTACTCATACATTTTATATATGAGCATGAGTAGTTCAAATTTTCAGTTCAAATTTTGAACGACTTGGGTGATAATTTAACAGTATGGGCACTTTTCCACACTATTAAATTATTCTCACAGGCTGGGATTCGAACCCACGTCCCACGAGTTGGAAAGTCGAATGCCTAGCCACTTTTTTTAACCTTCATTTGACGTTGTTGTGAAATTTTTGATGTTGACGAAGCTCTAGTGAGATTGACTTGTTGACGAATTCCCAGTGCGACAATCGAACTCAGCATCCGCCACATCGGAGGCACCGGGGCGCGAACCCGCGACCCTCCGACTACAGGTCGGCCACCCTACCCCTGAGCTATGAGGGCATGGCCACTGAGCTAATGTGGCGAGATGAACGTTGAGATAATATTTCAGAATCTTGTGTTGGAAAATCACAGAGTTTTCGCGGTTGCACGAGGAGATATCGTGATTGTGATAAACTTTTTTCCTATTGTGATGAGAGAGTTCAATGTGGTCGGGGATGAGGAAAAACTGTGCAGATATGCATTTCCTGTTGCTGGAAGATTGTGCTGTGGGTGTCTAAGTATATAAAAGAATAGTTAATTTTTATATTTTACAAATATTCCTATTGTTGTCATCAAACCATCATAATATTCACATATTTTATTTATTTTAAAAAGTTAAAATATATACGCTATGTTAACATCCAAAGGCTTATTGTAATCAATTTTTTGAGATCCATTAATAACAGTCACAGTAACGCCAGGTAAATTGGGATTAACAGTAATTATTTTATAAACATTACAATCATTAAAAAAAAGTGAAAGAAAATTTTATTGTTGTCTAAGTGAAAATTATTATTAATTGTATTCCTCTTTGCAGGTAAATAAAATATATGTAGTTTTTATTCAATATTCGAGTTAAAAATGTTATTACAATAATTCAAAAGTGATTTGTTTGAATTTTGCAATTTAACATTTATTTCTATATCGAAATATATTTCACTGAGCACATCATCTCCATCTATAGGACCAGGGACAGATTAGTAATTCTACGATGCTGAAAAGAAATAGAATTGTTTGTATGAGTTAAACATTACTTATTTGATCTTGTAAAGCAGATGAAATATTATAGTACTAGCGACCCGCCCCAGCTTCGCACGGGTGCAATTAAGATTTAAAAAAACTGCATAACCCGGTGTTAATTAGCTTGGGTAGACTCTCCTAAACCATTAAAAAAGCACATTTTAATTTAATAATTAATTAAATAATTTATAATTTAAAGTTTTGTTGCTATTTTTATTTGATATTTTTGACTTTTTTATAATTTATCATATTAATATGCATAATATTACAATGCAATTTATCAGAGATAGAACTATTTAATATGTTATAGGGTAAGACATTCTCTGTAGACAATGTTTGACGTCATGTTATTGTTTGGTAGCAAAATGTACTGTTTCTCGGGACTTCCAACTCGTGATAAACCAACATATAGTTGGCCATGGGAAAAACACTCTTTTCGTAGGTCGATTCCAACCAAAGAGAAAGTTTGACCCTGTGACTTATTTATAGTAATCGCGACCGATGTTTTTACGAGAAATTGCAACCATTTGAAAGATATTGGCAAATTCGTGGGAATCATGGGAATCCTCGGGATGTTTGCCAGCTGGCCGGCTTCTGGACCGGTGAGGATGGTCGCGACAATCAAATTTACTTTCAAGTCTTGTGCCATTACACATGTTAGGAGGGCTTATGTTCCTTAAAAGCATGATGGGAGTACCGACTTTTAATGATAGTTCGTGAGGTGGCAAGCCAGAAGGATTAAGCGAATTTAGAAAATCTTGAGGAAAGTGGACGACATCGTCAACATTGGTGACTGTGTCAATCGACTTATAGGTTTTGACTTGGCCGGAAACACTTTGTATAATGAGATTGTTGATTTCATTGACAGTATTGTTCCTAGGCGATAATATTGCCCTGGAACACAACCAGTGAAAGTCTCTTTCTAGTAAATTTTCGAGGCCTGGATATACTGCTTCTATAAGATGCTGCAGACTGTGAACTATCTGACCTAATGTCTCATTTAAAATGATTTCAGCAGAATTAGTGCCCAAATTTAGAGAAGGAAAAACTCCTTCTCCAAGTCTGAGCAATTGTTGTGGGAAATCTTTATGCGTGACTCCACCAAGATAGGCTCTCATATTCGTTTGCAAATTTAGGTGTTGAATAGAACTCCATAAGGGAGATGATTTGAGACATGCTTTGATGATATCTGCACGCGTCCCTTTTGTAACTACAGGGAGTGTCTGCCGAAAATCCCCAGAAAACACAAAAGTAACTTCCCCCATAATGGCAGTAGAGCTTCTAAGGTCCTTTAACATTCGATCCACAGCTTCAACATGGGCTCTGTTACTCATCGTACATTCATCCCACATTATCAGAGCAGCGTCCTGTTTGCCAAGAGGGCCGTTTTTTCGTATAGAACATACGGATTGTTGGTCCAGAGATACTGATAATAGGAGTTTGAACGTGGAATGTGCAGTTTTCCCATTACTTAATAGAGTAGCAGCGATTTCTGAAGAAGCGACTGCCATCGCTGTTTTTCCAGACTGTCTAACCTTTGCCAGTAATAAATTGGACAGGCATGTCTTTCTGTGCCTCCTGGGGCATCCAAAAAAAATATTTTTCCTTTGTTATTCATCACACTATTAATTATTGTATTAAACGCTTGCAATTGATCTGAGACTAATTTTGGCAAATTTTCGTTGACAAAATCATTCAAATCATTGACATTGTACTGGTGTACCAGCATTGTATCTATTGAATCATTTCGTGAGCGAATAGGAGACGGTAATCCGAAATCGCTTAAACTTTTTTCATTTAATTCCAAAAGCTTATTTTCTATATCTATCAACCCTTCATTGTACATGTCGTCATTGAATTGCAATGTTAAATCCTGATTTTGCTGTCGTATTCTGTGTCTGATGTCTTCACAAAAATCATCTTTGAAGCTATCCTAAAATTTTAAAGGTTCAGAAGGCTGACAAAATAGAAGAATGACCTCAAACAACTCCCTCATCTTTAATGGGCATTGCGAAATCGCAGCTTCTTTCAAAGTATTCTCCCAATGATCGTCAGTTTCAAGCAAACCTCTATCTCGGCAATCTGCTTGATAAGTTTCTTTGACAATTCCATTTAAAGTTTTTAGGTCATTGAATGAGGTTGGACCGCGTACATGATGCAATAACATTCTGAGATAAAAACACTCAGATTGAGAAGGATGTACACCATATACTCTTCCCAAAGCAACGTCTTTCTTTATTCCTGGATGCCCATCTACGTTTTGACCGCGCTTTCTTCTTGAAAATGTGATATTAGCCTAAGTATAATAGTGTGGAACTTCGTGGTATAGTAGAGTTTTTGCAAATTCGTCCGTGTTACAGAGCTCAAAGAAATCTAAAAATTTTGTTTTATGGGGGTTTTGGGCAACTTGTTGAGCCGTTTCTGTCGTGAAATACATCCTTTGGCGGTTTTCTCAGTGTACAGCCAAATGTACGACAGTAGGATACCGGTCGTGGATCGGAAACTCTAATATTCTCCAGACAGATTCTGATGAACTAATATACCGACCATTTAAATAGTTTTCCACCTCATCATTCGAATTTACATGTATATTTAATTGCCTGAATAGAGTGGCAGTATTCCACGTTGATGTGGGCGTTAAATGTTAGACACAATATTGAATATATGGGACAATCCACCTATTATCTATAACAACAGTTCTTCCTCTAAGGTTCAAGATAGCATTATGGCCTCCATTTTCAGCGTTACGGCGACGATATACTGGATATCCATCCTCTCCGGTCTGGGTGTCATTGACAAAACGCCGAGGGTATTTTTTGAAACAAATTCCGTTTTTCATACATGTTGATGATATATTTTGATCCCTACAGGGTCCATGTATCATATTTTTGGTTACGATATCAAATAACACTGGAGCGCCATCTTTATCCGGTAATTCAGAAACTATTACACTGTAAATTTCATTCGGTTGTATTTTTCTTTCCAGCCAAAACAACATATGACAGTGTGGTAACCCGCATTTTTGCCATTCTACACTAAGCATATGGCATTTGACCATACCAAATATCTCGTCTTTTGTGAATAACTTGATAGTTTTTTTCATCTTTAAATGTAATAGCCTGGAAATTATATCTTGACGATCAAATGACCGTTGGCCAGGTTATAATTCTTCTTTGATCTCTGGCCATTCCGGATTGCAAGTAAAAGTTACAAATAAATAGGGTCTCCCGATATTACGGACGTACGTCATGGCATCCTGTGTTTTCTCGTGCAGATAACGTGGAGATCCCGTGAAACTTGAAGGCAAGATGACGTGTTGTCCAATATTCGCAGGGTTTATATTAGCATCCTGAGTTAAAGCATCTCTCAAATGTACATAGACGTCAGTTCTTAGTTGTTGATTTTGACGTATGTAATTTAGTCTTATGGATATCATTTTAGCCATCATATCAACACAGTATTGACTAAACAAATCTCTGTAATAGTGTAAGGGATTAAAACAATCGGCTCTGATCATTATCTTGTACGCATAAAATTGCATACATGACATCGTTTTATTTCTCGCTGAATTTTGTTGAGGGATTGTTAAATAGTAACCATCTTCGCCTCTCACAAACATTAAAGGGTATTGCAAAGGATCGTACGCACGGTGTAATTCCGAAACTCTTTTTAGATGTCCATCTTTGCAATGAATGACTATATCCCTGGGTCCTTTGTCTTCGTCGACTAATAAAACTGCGACTTCGTTTGTTGCAGGTGAATTGTATCTTCCTTGATGTTGACCATGTGGAATGCGGTCGGCGTGAATTATTAATTTTAAGTTGTCCGATGAGGAGTTATTTTCTAAGTTGTATTTGAGACTTTCGAATGTACATATTGTGGCTGCTTAATGCGGACTGTAATTCTTTGTTTAATTCCATCTTTAAATTGGGAGCTATATTAGATCGTAACGATAATTGAACAGCATCCGATATAAAATAAATCTGTAGAAACTGCGGACTTTTACCAGAAGGTGGAAGGAGACTACCAATCAAATGGTATACCTTCCCTTCTAACTTAAATGTAGGCATAAAATTTCCTTCCCGGATTTCCTTAGCACCGAATGACGTCATTTGAAACAGTGTGTTATACCTGCGTATGTTATTTAAAAAATGCGTAGAGAATGGATGAGTGCCTAACAATAAATATTTTATTGGTTGTGGTGATTGCTGTATATTAGGGAGAACCACTTTGCCTCCAGCACAATACATACCGTTCGCTTCATCATTCCATTTTTTGCAAAGCATTTAGGGCAAATTGTATTCATTTGCCCAATTTTAACCGTGTTTTGATGAGCATTATCAATATTTGGGTTATAATTAAAGACTGATCGATCCCCGATTCGATTACGCACTCTGGTCGCAGATATACATTGTCTTTCTATGGCTAGGCGCTGCGTGCGTTCGATGCTAGATTCCCTAGCTCGAGCATCAGAGACACGCTGCCTATTGTTAGACAGCCGCTCGTCGCGTTCACAGCTAGATTCCCTGGCACGGACCTGTGAGTCTCTTATATTTTGGCTAGCGAGCCGCTGCGAGCGTTCGGTGCTAGATTCCCTAGCGCGAGTATCAGAGACACGCTGTCATTTGCTAGCCAGCCGCCCGTCGCGTTCACAGCTAGATTCCCTTGCACGGGCCTGTGAGGTTCTTACATTTTGGCTAGTAAGCCGTTGCGAACCTTCGGCGCTAGATTCCCTAGCACGAGCATCAGAGACACGCTGCCTATTGTTAGCCAGCCGCTCGTCCCGTTCACAGCTAGATTCCCTGGCACGGGCCTGTGAGGTTCTTACATTTTGGCTAGTAAGCCGTTGCGAGCGTTCTGTACTGGACTCCCTAGCATGCGCTTGTGAGATGTACTTTCTATGACTCGCAAGGCGCTGCATAGTTTCAGACGAAGACTCTTCCGCTCGACGTATTTTAGCTGCTCTTTTCTGAGTTGATTGACGTGAAAGCTGAGAATTTTTTTTAGGCATGGCGTTGTGATTTTAGAGTAATTACGTTTAAAACAACGAAATAGAAGTGATGTACGATTCTGAAAAAATACTTTAAAATATAACAAATTGCATGCGAATGTATGAGCGGATAGATATTAGTACTAAGTTAATTCAATAAATGAAATGAGGACGGACAGATTCGGAAAATAAATCGTGCTGTGTGCTGCATACGGCGCCAACCACGTGACTGCACCGTGTGGGTACCTGCCAGTGCAGCCAGATCGTGGGTAAAAGGTACCCTCACTTTGTGGGACAGTCTCGTCTAAGCACATTGAAAACGGCACAAAGTGGGGGCATTTTTTACCCACGATCTGGCTGCACTACCTGCCTCGCGTTGAGAACGTTTACCTTGCGCTTCACCAGTAGCTTCACGGCATGGTCTTGCTGCGCGGCGTGCTTTATTGATATCGTATTATCTCTTTAACCATACGTCCAAATAATATGCAGTAAAAAGCAAAAATCACATATATTTCGTAATGGTGCCGATAAACGTGCTTATTTTTATAAGTATTAATAAATTGTTGATAATATGACCAGTTAAACATAATCTAACGATATTAATTATTTTTATTAAATTATACATTTTTAAACTCATGACATATTTTGAATGGAATGTCCGAATTGAATAATTCAAAAAGTAATATACAGGTACTGAACCAGTCTTGAATGTGAATTAATTAATTTTGATAAGGATTAATACCAAGGTACAACTAAAGTGCCGTTTCTAGCGGCGGCTTTTTAATTCAGTTTTTAAAATAAAAAAATAGTTATTGTGACATAACTATAATAGTTAGACATATGGTGTCGCGACACATTTTGTAAATAATTATGTGTTCTGCAAAGCCGTAGTCCATTATTTTGTTCTATCATTAATAGTTTTCGCAGCGCACGCAATGTAAGGAATTTTTTAGGTCATTTATTTACACTTTGGGTTACATTATTGGAGTTTTAGTAGGGATCCCTATTGATTTTTAAAATAAAATATAGCCTATGACACTCAGTGATAACGTAGCATTCTACTGGTGAAAGAATTTTTAAAATCGGATGAGTAGTTTCGAAGATTACCTCCTACATCCAAACACACAAACACTACATCTTTATAATATCAGTATTGATTTCGAAGCTACATCATCAGTGTTTAAAGCATAGGCAGAAACAATAGTTTTTACATTTTGAATCTACATCCTGTTTTAGTGCCTGATTTGTATTATTTATTCGTTTTATATAATCCGCAATAGTATTACTGAATTGTAAATTTATGTCTTCTTTTGAAACATAATCAGCTATTTGTTTATTAAAAAGTATTTTATTTACTGCATCTTTATCGTGTCTAGGATCATCAAAATTAACAATTCGATGACCTAAAAAAGAAACATAAGATTTTGTATAATCAAAACAATTGCTTAGTTTACTTTGTAAAGCAAAACACCTGAATTGCATTGTGATTCTACATATATTTTTAAAGCATAATAATTAGTGCCACAATTTTTTTTTAAGATTTTATTGTTTCCCATATATATCCCTCATTTAATAACATATAGATTATATCATTAAAATTAAATTCTCTCGAAAAAATTTATGAAAAAATTAAACAAAGATGTCCACATATAACAGAATTAAAATTATGAATTTGATCATCGTTGTAATAAACACCTCTGTTTTAAAGTAATTGGTTAAATTAGTAGTAAAGTTGTCTCCAAATGAATCAAAATAGTATATATTATTATTTTCTTTAAAGTAACAAACCAAATGAGTACCAGGATTCGCTGAAATGTCAAAATTTATTATAGAACATTCATTTTTGTGCATACTTTTTGGTAGTTCGTCAATCATATACATGTTTCTGAAATGCTTAATATTTAATAGTTTTTTGTATTTTTTAGATATCGTTAATAGATAATTGAGAAATATTTTTTTTGGCCTTCCTCTTATTAATCTGCTTCCAGCCTTGTTTTCCATTGCTAAATTATAAATTGCACCAGCTGCTCCTGTTAAAGCGCTTAGTGTACCTAATGCAGCAAGTATAATGGGAATGATGTAAACCACTTCCAGATTTTTCTTTAACCATATGTTTGACTGTTGGCAATGATAAAGTTAATTCGAAACTTTTGCCTTCTTTCAGTTTTTTTTTAATATTTTTTCTAGCATTTTTTTATCATCTCTTAAAACGTTATCTATACCCAAATCTTTTAATTCCCCAAAGGGAATATCGAAAGTTATATTTGTTATCTTCACTTGTAAGTGTGTACATATATATATGTATAGGATCTAGTATTATTAAATTTTTATTTTCGCTTATTTTTTCTACTTTTTTAACGATATTTTGTAATTAGTCGGTTAATGATAGTTCTTTCTTCTTATTTTTTGCATATTCTTTTTCATGGCTCTTTTTGTGTTTTTTATATCTTACAATGAGTAATCTAACTCGAGAAACTCCCTTCGATTCTGCCATTTATATATAATATTTTTCTTATAAATGAGTGATATAAGTATTGAGAGTTTCGAGAGACAAAATCTTTTGCCTCAACTGATCAAACTAGGGGGAATTTAAATGTTAACAATAAAAGAATAGAATTTGATATTCCTACAGGAAAAGGCTTTCCTTTTCCAAATTATGCTTATGTTAATGAGCAATTTAGTTTACTAAAGACAGATAAGGTTGGAGCTGAGGCATAATATGATGAAAACGATAATATTGATGTTTGTTCTAACTTTTTTCCTTTTCAGTTTTCTAGAGTAGAAATCTCAAAACATGGCAATATTATAAGCTGTTGATAATCCTCATACATCATCAACAATGATAAATGCTTTATTAAGATCACCAAGTGAAAGAAATTATTTTGAATTTACTGGTGTTGATAATCTATATCGAAATAAATCTGTTTCTAGTCATATAGAAGATAAAGTTAAACCAGTTTCTCGTGATAAAACCAATGAAATAATATATCCACTGAGATATTTATTTGGTTTTAATCGTGATAACAATGAGATTTATTGGAAAGTGGGTTATAAAATTACTTTTTTTTCCTAATTCATCGTATAACAACTGTTTATTTCTGTATGAAACTTTAGATAACGATAGTAAAGTTACGAAACACCGTCCTGATCTTGATAAAATTGTTACTGAAAAATTAGAAATTAAGTGGCCTATTGTTGAATATGAATCTAACACAGCATTGAAAATAAAGAAAAAATCTACAAAGATCCCAAAATTCATATTAGTTTTGATTTTGGCAATTTTTAGAAAAATAAGTTCCTGCTGATTCAACGGTTTCTAACTTTGATATAAAAGATCAGTTTAACAATTTAAAATTTGATATGCCTGATTTTATAACTGTAGGTTTTCAACTAAATAGAATAAATCATGCTCGGTAGCATAAACACGTTACTATGTTTGATCATTGTAACGTGAGAAATATTTATGTTAAAATCCGTAGAAATGAAGTTTTTCCTCAAGAAAACTGGAGTCTTGACATTAAAAATGGCGCTTGTCTTAAACAATTTCTTGCTTATAATGATTTTAGAAATTCAAAAGCCAAACTAATAGATACCAATTATAGAAATAATGAACTTTATTATAAAACAACTGTAAAGTTTGATGGTGATATTAATTACTATTCATTTTGGGGGTGAACACCGTTATATGTTATAAATTGTTTATATAGAAAACTTCTGTAGTTAAAGAAAAAAAACTAATATAAAAATCAGTGTTGTATTTAATAAAATGTTGAAGCAGGTACAGTTTGTAATGCTGTTCCAACTAGTAAAAGAAAACTTACTTATGATTATTTGAAAGAAAGAATTACTGAAGATTCATACATTTTTAATAGTATTAAATGGAGGATGTAAACGAATTTACAGAAACAAGAAACTGTTTCGGTATTTTAATACAATTTTTTAGATGTATTGTTAAGTTGTTTGATAGAATAAAAAAATCTTTGTGTTAAACCTGAATGAGCTTTTTTTTTCTCTTAATAAATTTTTCTTTTATAAATAAAAATGCCTGTTTTACCTTTCTGTGTGACAAAGCTTTTTAAAGATGGTTGTAAATCAACTACGCTTTCCTATCAATTAGATAATGCTTCTGACGAGCTCAGAGCATTAGTTTACAAATTACATCGAAATCTACAAAGCTTACAATTAACGCTCTTCGAAAACATTAACGATAAATATGTACTTCATGAAATAGAGGGCGACTTTGAGAAGCTGGAAGAATATGTTTTAAAGATTAGTAGAGCTTTGAATTTAAACTATCAATTGTCTTTTCAATATTTTTACTTGATTTTAACTTATTTTGCTTGTTTTTTTTTCCCCCTTAAATTCACTTGAATTAGATTGCTCGCTTGCAAAATTAGCATTTCTAGAAAAACTGATAAATTGTTTAATGTTGAAGTAAAATAGCTTGATTTTCGATGCTGGTACAACACTTTTTTGAAAAGCTTATAGAATTGCTTGATTTTGATGTAAAATTGCTTGATTTTCGATGCAAATTGCTTGTTTTTTCGAACTGATATTTGTGGCTTCTAGAAACATGAAAAAGCCGCTCGAAAAACGAGAAAGTTGCCTGATTTTAGCTTAAATTTGCTTGATTTTGATTGTTTTTTTCATTGAATCCCAGATTTTGAGTTCTTTAATTTTTCCTGTACCCTTTTTAAAATTAGTGGGAAATAGTTATGTAATTTTTTCTTGCATTTTTGGAGTAAATTGTCGGAAAAAATGTGCTGCGTTAGAATCCCCATTTATCATCTACTCAAACCTTTTATTTCATTTGCATGAAGTGAATCTTTTTCACACCCATGCACCAGAGTTACGCAGTAAGTTCTTGCATACTGGCAACACAGTTTGTCCACAAATAATCTTTCAATTGTGAAAACAAGATAAAAATCCCAAATGTCCATTGAATAGACAGTTGCATAGGTGGCATTAGTAATTCAGGCAAGCGAAGAGAGACAGCTTGGGAATACATACGGCAGTTGGTATTTGGTTAACTAAATATAATTTAAAGACTTTGTTTGTTTCGTTTTTTCGCATTTGTTTATCCTTCCGAAACATGCGAAATCAGCATTCCTGTTGATTTAATGCTATTATCAAGGGACATTTTGTAATATTATAAATATAAACATTTTACTATTACGCCTATTGCCTCTATAATGTGTAAAAAAACAGAAACTAAACATTTTCAGTTACCACCTGGTAAAATATTCCACTTTTAGCAAGACATTAAGAAACAGAACTAATTTTTCTAATTCCCTGCAGTATTACTCCAAATAACCAAAATCTTTGCGTAGTTTAGTATTTATACAGTTACAGACATGGACTAATTTTTCAAGAGTGTTGTATAGACGTGTTCTATAAACCGTGAATAAGTTGTAAGAGATTCGGGAGAGCAACTATACATATTCAAGATGGCTGTGTTGAGTCGACCGTAACGGCGAACATCAGGGAACCTTCGACGTATTGACCCACTCCCCTTATTAAGGTAGGCGGGCCATTATCACGACCAGAATGTCAAACCGAGCCACCGAATCACACAATGCTTCATCCTAAGTGATTAGTACGGGCGCGCTGGGCGCTCCTAATAGGGCGACGAGCTGTAGGGGGTGAGGTGAGCAGCGAAGCACTTCCGCAACTAGAGAGTTCGCTCGCTACACTACTTGCTTGTACTAAGGCGGATTCAGGAAGTCTCCTTGAAAATGCAGCCTAAAGTGGTTATTTAACTATAGTCTATTATCAGTTTCTTCAAACTTTTTCAATCAAACCTTTGAAAAAACACCCCATGTATAACATGTTTGGTTGTTTCCTAAATATGCCATATATCACAAGCGTTTCATACTTGTGTGAGCATAAAAATTCTTTATTCTATGTTAAATTCGAGTTTTTCATATATATATTATCTATAAATTATAATAATTCAATAAAATTGATGTGAATAATAACAGAGATAAGATAAGTGTGTTGTAGGAAATAGTAAGAAATAGTCCCTGTGCAATATATTATTACACTGAGTTCATACGAATGTGGTGCGTTACCCCATTGGTGTAATTTTCTCGATTAAGTTAAACCTTCTTTGTTTGAGGTGGAGGAATATCCTGGAAATAAAACTTAACAAATGGTACACGTTACGCCAGAATAGTAAGATCAAGTGTGTGCGTGCGTGTGTGTGTGTGTGTGTGTGTGTGTGTGTGTGTGTTTCTACCTACAGTTTGGACGGGACCGGGCAAAAGTTAGTCGTCAGACTGCCTACAAACGTCACTAAGGACAATATAATTTCTTATTATCACTCTGTTTTATGTTATCAAGGAGTTAAGGGCGCAATAATTCTAATTTTCTATAAGCACACCAATTTAGTACTCAACTTGTACGAAAGAGGATGCGCAGCTAGGGTTGGCACTCTACCCAGAAAATCCGTTACACGTACTACAGTTGTCGCAACGTCATCCTCATATGCACAGATGTGCACCGAACCCCTTTTCTCCCTCAGTTTATTACTATTCTGCATTACGTTTAGTGTCTCACGTTGTTGTATACTGTTGTGTGCCGTGTCTCTCATTGTTGTTTACTGTTGTTTGCAGCGTGTACGAGGCAGTCAGTCGTCTTGTCGTCACGTTTTATACGCTTTACGTTTCGATATATTTTAGACTTTACAATAACATCACACATTGGGTTTATTGAGTAATATCTCGGGGAACAATTCACGGATTCCTACCAAATTTTGCAAACTATTTGCCCTGTAGCAGGTGGTGTAAACTGGTAATTTTCTTAAGTAGGTCAGGCACTTATTTTAAAAATTGTGACTATATAAATATTAAACTTTTTCTAAACAGCCAAGCTTATCCTTGGATTTTAATACGCATTTCGGAAATTAAGAGTACATCATGTGTTACTATATGTATACAAAGTTCCAGTAAACATATTATGGAAAAGATAGTGCACCAATCTTAGAACCCGAATTATTTAAGACCAGAGGGCCTATATTCATGTTTGACATAAGCAAACAAAATTACAACATTACCAAAAATGTCATTGATTTACATATTGAAATAATTGCACACACCCATTCCTGGAATAAATAAGCTTACACATAAATAATACATGACAGATTAGTGTCATATAATGTCCAAGATAAGTTGGTTAATGTACTAACATGAATCAGTCACTCATGAACAGTTGATGAGACATGTTCTGCAATATATAGGTATTCCATACTCAGTGCAGGCTTATCATTAATGAAATGACTGTTACAGACTTAGACAACAACACAATAGTGATCGTTTTCAAAGCTGCTTTCGACTGGAAATACCTTAGTCCAAATTACAAGAAATCAAATACGTGGGTTACAAAAATCAACATGGTTTAGTTTGGGAGAGTGGCTGTATTGACTATAAGAATATAGAAGGTATTTGCAAGAACTACTTAAAAAATGAGGAAGAATATGTGTGTAGATGTGATCAAAAACACATTCTATCAGGTGTGTGGAAGGGAAAATTATTAATTTGCAAAAAGACTATAATTACCCTTCGTTCAAAAAGTTACGACAAATGTTTGGTTACACATTACCCTTCATTTCAGCAGGTGAAAATTCCAAATTAATGTACAAATTGTCACTGATAATGGATTTTGGTGAAGGGGAGGAGGAGGAACCCTCATTTTACAATACAAGTGAATGGAATGTCTGAACCTTACCTCACTCCCGCCCAAAGACGGATTTCATAATGTAATATAAGGTGAGAGCATTAACGATGCAGATTACGCTCATGCTCAATCCGCGTGGAATGTGTTCCATTGTCAGAATTTGCTAGAGTACGCAATTCAGTATATAAATGTGGACACGTGTTTGTTGGCTGATGTATTTGAGAATTTCAGAACCATATGTTTGGCAGGATATGGCATAGACCCTGCCATGTAGATGACAGCTCCCTCTCGATCATGGGATGCTCTTTTACATAAAACAGGTGCGCGGCTAGAGCTGATCACGGACCCAGGCATGTACCTTTTTGTGGAATGCTTAGTCAGGGGTGGTATTACCCAAGTTTCAAAATGCGAATGGAAGCCAACAACACTTCAGTGGGCGAAAAGTACGATCCCAGTGTGACAGAGAAGTACATTTGTTATTTCGACGTAAATGGCCTGTACAGTGATGTCATGAATTGCAAGTTGCCTATTGGGAATTTAAGTGTTTTGAGACAGGGGTGATTTCAATGTGGAATTTCGCCAACACCGACGATAACAGGGGGACATATTTTTTCGCAGAAGTGGATTTGTCTTTTTCGGTAGAATGTCATGATGTCCTATCTGATCTGCCTCTTACCCCAGTATCTGCCATAACTCCGAACGGGAAAAAACTGAGAAATTGTTATTAACTCTCATGCCACTGAATAATTATAAGAATTATGTTGTAAATGGTGAAACACTGAAGTATTATTTAAGGTACGAACCCAAACTCGACTCTGTTCATCGCATTTGAGCAGAAGTCACGGATAACTCCGTACATTGAGTTCAATACTAAGAAATGTGCTTAGGTGACGAATGCTTTCGAAACATAGTTTTTTTAAAATTGAACATCTCAGTCTATGGAAAGACTTTGCATAATGTCCGCCAGGGAAGTGAGATCAGAGTCGTCATGGCAAGGAAAATCCTCAATGAAAATCTAGTCCTGATCTAAATGGAAAAGTTTACTGTTACTTTCAAAAAGCCTTTGTATACTGGGGTTGCCATTCTTGATTTGTCCAAATTGTACTTCTACGACTTCCATTATAATCACTTGTCCCAAATATTTCCTCAGCAGGCCTTACATATTCTATATTGTGATAAGCTCATTTACGAAATTGATTGTCACGATGTGTATAGCAGTATTTCCCTAGATTTGGGTGCACGATTGGATACTTCCAACTATGTGCCAGATAATATGCAAAAATTCAAATTGGTGAACCAAATAATTACTGGAGTTATGGAGGATGAATGTGCTGGTCACATCATCACACTTTTGTATGCCTACACCCCAAACTTTATGCATACATTGTGGATAATGAACAGTGTATATGCAAAGCAAAGGGCATAAAGACTAACATGTAGTATCTCCATTATGGGGATTATGTGGATTGCTTCAAAAATTCAAGGGTGATGGGGACCCAATATCACTTCCGTTCTTGTGGTCATGAAGTCTACACCGAACAAGTAACAAAAGTCGCCTTGTCAAGTGATGATGACAAAAGGTATGTCGGACCGGACAATGTGTCGACATTGCCATGGGGGCACTACGCCATTCCTGAATGAATTCCCCAACTCTACTTGCCAATACTGGCCCACCACACCATCTGTCAGGCATACCATCTGCCAACCCAGCAACAGACATTACATCTGCCAGCCCAGCAACAGACATTACATCTGCCAGCCCAACAACCATTGCTTCAACAACCACCGAACCTGACAACCATTTGCTGTGTCTACCCTCCAGAATGGATATTCCCAATTGTTATGTAAGAGAGAGTGAGACACTCCCAAATGTGTATCCTTACATACAAGAACTGCGATGTAAAAAGAAGAGGACTGTATGTATTTATTCTAAGATGATATGTGTATGTACTTGTTCTAAGAATATGTGTTGTATACATATTTATTCTAAGAATACGTGCTATATATATTTATTCTAAGAAGAGGACTGCACATATTTATTCTAAGTTGATGTGTGTATATATTTTTTCTAAGAAAATGTGTTGTATGCATATTTATTCTAAGAAGAGGAGTGTATATATTTATTCTAAGAAGATGTGTGCGTATATATTTATTCTAAAAAGAGTACTATATATTTTTATTCTAATAAGATTGTGAATGTATGTGTTGAGAAAGAAAATGTGATCCAGAAATAGTGATATATATATATATATATATATATATATATATATATATATATATATATATATATATATATATATATATATATATATATATATGTGTGTGTGTGTGTGTGTGTGTGTGTGTGTGTGTGTGTGTGTGTGAAGAACTGTGTTCTACATTTATGTTGTATATAGATTTTTGTGTATATTGTATATGTGTGTAAATATTGTGGTTAATGGAAAATAAATGGGCAGTAGTAAAAAGTATTTCAAACTGATTGTTTGTTTCGTATATTATTATCCTTACCTCCAACCCAAGTGTAACCATGTAATTTATAAAAACATAAATCTTAGAGAAAAGAGTATATGCCATTTACATACAATGATGTGTTTAAATATAATGTGTTTATATATGATGAAAATAAAAAATAAAAATAATAATAATAATTTGTTGTGCTGGAATAATTTAACAAGAGTCATAACTTCAAACACACAAGACTGAGTCAAATATGCTGTGTGAAAGAAATAATGGATCACAGTAACTCCGCAGCTCCACTATCCGACGTCTACCATTTCCAGACATACACTAACTATTTTATAACATAAATTCCAGCCTTTTATACATTAAACATGTTCAAATTTGACCGCCAGTGGTATAATCTTTCATACTGGTGATTAGAGCTCACTCTGCAGTGAGGAGCGACAGGGAGTGGTTGTGCAATTAGGCTCTCTGTATGCCTATATGCTGTGTAATTAGGTTGTCGGTATGCATACTTATTGTGTAATTAGCTTTTGTAGTTGTGATGTGTGCTCTCTCTCGCTACATACAAGACTTTGTTTAAATATTCAATGTGTGTAATAATTCATGATTAAATAATCTAATTAAATAAACCAATTATTTATTCAATGTTATATGTACTCTCGGTATCTGTAATAAGTAGTTCATTGCCTCATTTGCAAGGATGTACATACCCCACTGCACATGCAAGTGCTCGTTATGAGCTATTGCAGTATGAAACTAGGTCACGTGGGAGTTCCCAAATCCTTGGGGAGTTGACAGACTGATTCGGTACACATCTCGGGAAAGGGAGGGGTGGAAGCGAACACCCGCAATACCTCTCAGTGGGCAGTACCTAACAGCGAATGCTACTCATCTGGGAGGCTGGAGGGGAAAAGTGCATGTGCATCGCAATAGCTCCCTACAGGATGTACCTGGCGCCTACCAGCGACTGTAACTATCCGGCCAGCCTGGAGAGGGAGGGGGAAAACTGCATCTACAAGGGACACCTAACTCCTACTTGTTTTTCCCCTTCCCTCCTCTGCGACTGCATTCCCATCCAGCTCCAGAGCTGTCAACAACTGTACTCACTCTCACTCTCACTCTCTCTCAGCAAATGTAATAAATATTCAATGCAACTGTGTTCCCTCCCCTCCTCAGCAACTGTATTTCTCTTCCAGCTCCCGAGCTTTCAACATCTAAAATTGCCCTTGTGACACTCTTGCTCCAATACCAAACCGACCAATCACAGAAGGGGTAAGCCCATATATGTTGCTGCTCCCACCCCTCACACATCATTTTACTTCCAAGCCCCGATCCGACAACACCTGTAATTACTCTAATTACGTAATTGATAATCATGCAAAAATAAAATTGAATTACCCCCGACAACCATCAAACCAAGTACCGGTCGCTGCAACTCCACCCTGGCGGCCAACGACTCGACAGCGCCCGCCAGAACACCCCTTCACATCTCCGGCTCACTTACAGTAGAAGGGCGGTGGGGGGGAGAGAGAGCTGGAAATGCAACTGCATCGCCGCCATTTTTAATCAATTATATCCAGTACCACAAATGCACTTTCAATTACAATTACACATGCATTTTAATTACAATTACAGATCCACTTTAATTACAATTACTGGAAATACACTTGCACCGGAAGAACAACTGTACCCGGATGGGGGAGGGGGAAGTGCAACTACATCGCCGCCAAGCAGCCAATTAGCTCATATTTCTCATACTTGGTTCACAAATTTTGAAATATCTAAAGGCCTTCTTTTTTTCTTTGTGAATTTATCATAGCCTATAACAATATGGAAGAATGTATATTTCTAATAGTGAGAGAATCATAAGAATTGGTCGTGTAGTTTCCGCGATTACCCGAGATATATAAACAAATAAACAAACTCACATTACCTCTTTATGATATTATCACTATAGCCACCGGGCAATTGTGGCCCCACTTGAGATCGCTCTAGGCACTGGGCCACTGCGGTCCCACTTGAGATCTCTCTATCCACTGAGCCACTGCGGGCCCAAATTGGGATAGCTCTAGCCACTTGGTCACTGTGGCTTCACTTGGCATTACTCTGCCCACTGGGTTTATGTGGCCTCACTTGATATATGTCTACGTCCATCTGGATGAATGAAGCTTCCTAACAGTGAAAGAATTAAAATAAAATAAATGTAAAAAAACTTTTAAACACAATCTTTTATTTATATATGCACTAAAAAGAGAAAAATAATTATAATAGTTACACAATTTGTAGAACTTGTAAGATGTGGTCGAACAGCCGTAATAAACTTTACTACAAATTAATGTGTTTGTATCAATTTATATTCAGTATATAAAAGTTTGGCGCGAATAGTGAAGAGCCTTACGCACGATATGTGCTTCTAATGATTACATAAATGTGATAAACGTTCTATATTGTGAACAGTTAAGAGCCTTACGCAAGATGTATGCTTACTACGCTTACGGAAATTGGGTATACGTTCCTTGAACATGAATAATGTTTATAGCATTCTGGGGTCCTATATATATATATATATATATATATATATATATATATATATATATATATATATATATATATATGTATGTGTGTGTGTTTGTGTGTGTATATATATATATATATATATATATATATATATATATATATATATATATATATATATATATATATATATATTGTGTGTGTATGTGTGTGTACATGAACCCATTGATTATAAATATTTATGTAACTATAAATTTGTATTAATGCAGGTTTCTTATTTTGTTCAAAAATATAAATATTAGATCTCCCCATCCCCCACCCGCCTTCCAAAGGAGTGCATTCCTAGCTTCGCCCTTGTTTAAATAAAAGAATCGAATCTACGTTTGCTGTACTAATTAACACTCATTATGAAGATTATCGTACATGTTATCAAATATATTTCGTTAGTATAGTATAATCGTGCAAACAAAATGAGTTGTTAACGATAGAAGTATTTATTCATTCAACAAAACACAGGGCATACAGAACATAACTACTTTTAGGAAAAGTAAAATATAATCGTGTAAATACGCCATAAAGGTAACACACAAATTATTCCAATGTTTACATAAGTGTTCGTAAATTGCTGTCATTGTCCATTTGTTGGCTAGGAGACGACAAACATACCAGAATACACGAAAAACTTTTGACGCAGTCAAGATATTTAATAATATTTCTGTTATTCTTGGTAACAACTGTACACTATGGACAGAGAAATGAATTGATTCAACTGCGTTTAAACACACCTGCACACCGTAATGCAGCGTAAGCTGCGACGTCTGAAGTAAAGCTGGAATTTCAATATAAATATTTAAGCATTATAATTATTATGCGTTATGATGTGTGTATAAGAAACGCGTGTGTGTTCTCTTATGTTTTGGTTCCCAGTGGAACGAACTTATCAGGTCGTGTGCGTTGGTGGTTTGTTCTTAACCATTGAAAGAAATAGTTGTATTTTATATCTTTAGAAATAATTTATATGCTACGGCCAAGCAGTCAGAGTTGTTGGCAGAAACTGTTATTTAGAGTAATGTAAGTATAAAACAATATGACAAAGGTGTGTGTGTGCACATGTTGACGATTATATTTCTTCACAAATAATAAGCTTCTCTGAGAGCAAATGTTGGTTTGGAAGTATGATCTTAAATATGGTTATGTTAGGAACAAAAGTAAACATGGCAGGCTTGCTGCTTGTTCCCATTCGCTGGAATTAAGAATAATACTGATTACTCAAGAACGGACGTTTTTGCACAAAAAAAGTTGTATTTGGAGGGCCGCTGCAGGCAAACGGAAGGGAGGGGGGAAGCCGACCCCCCTCACTGATCACCCATCCTTCGTCGTAGAACTCCCTCCTCCCTCCCCCGGTGACCACCTTCTCAAAAGGAGTTAGTGTGACAATTGAGGGTGGGGTATGTTTTACATTTTGTGGGATTGTGGTGCGTCCCATATTTCACCTTTTTGAGCCTCTTTATGGTGAAGCCAATATGGACAAGCCTTCTTTTAGGGGAGGGGGCAGGGGCAATTGCCCATTCCTCTTTTCTTTAGCTGTATTCGGCCTGGAAGACGCATTTTTCTACTGATTTTCTTCACATTTGGGGGAGGGTTGCCTTTCCGTTCCCGCGGTTAGTTAGGCCTTTCGTAGGCCTTACGCCTTAGGTCTTAAGTCTTACGTCTTAAGTCTTATGTTTAAGTCTTAAGTATTAAGTCGTACTTTCAAAATAATTGCTATTGCATGTCGGTATGTGCGAGCGAGCGCCGATAAGCGCGAACGAGCCCGTGCCGAAGTTCCGAGACGACATTGCACTATAAATATTAATTCATACGGTTACCTGCTTCATCTTTGGTGGCTCAGCCCGCTGTTTCCGCGGGTCTGCCCCCTGGTTACAACATTAATGGGGAAACTGCAAATACAGAAGACGTGTTTCCTTATGACAGATAAGCGCCTACTTCATAATTCTAAATGCATTAGTTTTGTATTGTAAACGTAGGCCATATCCGAAATGGCAGATTGTGTTGACAAAATGATTATGAGACTCGATTTCGTATACAAACATTCTGACGTATTTGGCAAATTTATATTTCGTATCGTGAATATAACGGATGTTAGCAACAATACAAAATGACAAAATCAGCACAATGTTTGTTTTGACATTCAAAGTACATGTGAGAATACATACGTAGAACGTCTTTTAAAACAAATAACTGTTCATAAAGTACACTAGACATGTTTTAAAAAGCAAGTAAGTGTTGTGCTTTATTTATATATTTCGCAAAACGCGGTTTATTGTAAGTCGTTATTGGATATTATATGAGTTTCTTGTTTATTAACATTTTCGCAGCATTCCAATCATGACTGCAGAAATATTACGTCCATTTTAAGTATTTAATTTATATAAACGAATATTCACTGTTAATGTAAGAATGTGTTGCCGCGAGTGCTAAACAAGTGACTGCCGACAACATCCGGATTGAAACCTATGAAATGACACATTACAAAACAACGAATTGGTCCTTTCGGACACGGCCTTAGCTTGTTGGCTATTAGTGATTGGCACCGAATCATTGCATTCAACCGATGTTTAGTGTAGATATAGTTATATTTTGTAATGTACCTAGTCTGTAGTATAATATCGCGACTCTCTTTGTTATGTCTAGTTTTCATGCCTTCGTTAGTGTTAACAGTACTGATGAACACGTCAGTTGTCAGTTTCTACGTTTTTCGCACTGTTATGAGTCTGAGGTTTCAGTGTATAATATACATCGGTGTACTGCGTTACACTCGTGTAAATGTATATACACACAGCTGCCAACTTCGCAGACAATATTCACTAAGGTACATCATTATTGTAAACTTGGATCTTATAGAGACGACAGTTGTATTGTCGCTTTAAAACAAACATATGTTAGAGTTGAGCCTTATAAGTGATCATTAATATCCTTTTCCCGCAGTATGCATATGGTTTTCTGCGTAATGAGATGCACGCTCATACAGCGTTCGCATTCGTCTACGTGCGTAAATGTTTTACATGTATCGGGAAATGACGTACGCACGTACACGGGGAAACGAATGTGTGTACGTCTCGCGCCCTTACAGTCCATTAGCTTCTAATTTGAAAATCGATTTATATGTAGTTAATAATTTTTATTCCTAATATTTATTTTTATAAAGAGTGGAACGGAGGCATTAACTTTCTATAAACGCCACTGAACAAAGTTCTTAACAATGTATACTCTTTAACCATTAATGATTAAGGAAGAACCGGGATAAACATAACCAGTTTTCTTCGTGATTTGTTGTAAACCGGGCGTGGTATTGAATTTATAGTTAATATGTAAAGCAGTGAGAACACTTCCAATGTTTTAACAAAGCAAGGCATGAATGAGTGAAAAAATGCTACATCTAATTTTTATTCATACCAATATGAGTGTTAAAAGGAAATTAACCTCTAGTTGTTGCCAGTTTTAGTGATACATTATCGATAACTGAGTTTACTGACTCAAATACATATTCATTCCTTTCTTGTAAAAATTTCTACGATTGGTTAATAGGAACACTTTCATTGTCTTACGTTTTCCAGCTACAGCTCCTAATGTGTTGATAATTCTAAATAAATGCGCATTCGTTCGATCACATATTCAGTATGTGTTTTCCGTCAAAATGCTTGTGCATAATCTTATCAGCTAACTAGTTGGTGTAAGGAACGCAAATAAGTATGCCTGTCGGAATGTATAGCGTATCAAGCCGAGTGGAGTATGCTTATATACATAAGTGCATTCCTACGTTCGGACACAACCTTAATGACACTCGAATCGACATATTGAACGTACTGATTATTTGTACGGACAGTCACCTTTGTAGTAGATCACAACCCCAAACTGTAAAAAATCGTGTTCAATTGTAGACCGTCTTGCGTCTAACACATATTTCTCCACTATTTGACAATTATTTCTGTCCATTTCCTTTCACATAAGAACGGAATGAAAAGTTTACTTATGAAGTATGACATCATTCATGATTAATAATTGTAAGTACTAACAGTAGGTATATTCGTATATTATAATGAACACCTAAACTATAGGCAAATAATATATTATAATTAAAAACAATGACCGTTATATATTTATGATAATTCATTTTCGCAGAGGTATAGAAAACCAAACAGTAGTTGATATCGCTGAATATTTCAACAAACTCATAATTCTACAACATAAACGAAACACATGCCATGGTCGCCACTAGTAAATCATGAGTTGGGTATTCACAGCTGCATTGAATGCTGGTAACTCGTGTGTAACAGGCTCACCTCTGGCAGAACTTGATCGAACACGTGGGTGTGCCGAGATTAGGGCGCGGTTCGCAGCTGCTGAATTGGCAACACCACGCGGAAGAAATCGTCGCGAACACTAGCGCTCCTCTGGATCATTAGCGGAACTAACACATAAAACTGTTCAGACTTTTTCCTTTCCCATGGCCACTCTAGTGTATATCTTTACTCAATGTTGGTACCTTCACGTTATATCGCCATCGGAACTACACATGTAGACTATGCAATATTTCATTTTAACCGGATAACGGGAAGTGGTTTAACATACATACACAATAAGTTACATAAAATCTTGTATTTTTAGGCTCCATTGTATTGTCATTGGAACTACACATGTATGAGAAATTTCAGTTCAATTGGATAACGGGAAGTGATTTAACATACATACATGTGACGTTACATAAAAGCTTGTAACTTCAGGTTCCATCATCAGATCAGCTCAGTAGTACCTTCACATTGTATTGTCATCGGAACCACACATGTATGCGAAATTTCAACTCAATTAGATTACTGAAAGAGGTTTAAAATCGACTTGCAAGATTTCACCCGAACATAGAAGCAAACTAACTAACAAGGAAAATTAAACAAAACCTTGTAAAATCCGTGGACCAGAGCCACTCCACTTGGAATTACTCTACCCACTGAGCTTCTGTGGCCCCACTTGGTATATTTATATCCATTGAGCCACTGCGGCCCCATTTGAGAGTGTTATTGCCACTGAGATACTGCATCCCCACTTGGGATTGCTCTACCCGCTCGCCCACTACGGTTCCACTTGTCATTACTCTACCCACTAGTCCTCTGTGGCCCCACTTGATATATGCCACTATCCATCTTGAATAATGTAGCTTTTTAACAATGAAGGAATTATAATAATCGGCCCTGCAGTTTTGGTAGAGCATGCTTATAAAGAAGCCAATTAGCTCATTTTGTTCAGATTTGGTTTACAAATTTTGAAATTTCTCAAGGGATTTTTTTAAATTCAACAAAGCCTATGACCATATAGAAGAATGTACCTTTCTAACAATGAAAGAATTATAAAAATCGGCCCTGCATAGAAAGCAGCCAAGTAGCTGATTTGTCTCCGACTTGGATTACAAATTTTGAATTTTCTCAAGGACTTTTCTTTTTGTTTTTGAATTTAACATATCCTATAACCTTCTCGATAATTGTAGCGTTCTAATTGGGAAAGAATTATAAGAATCGGTCTTGTAGTTTCTGAGATTACTGGAGACATGTAAACAAATATACAAATAAACAAATAAACAAACTCGCATTACCTATTTATAATACTGGGGTGTGTATGTATATATGAATAAAAAATAGAAAAATAGGTGCGTTGGTAATGCCTTAGTAATAAATAGTTGTCATGCGAAATATGATGACACTGAATGCGCACGAATGTGGTTTGTTGGCCTTCTGGTGTTACTTTCTAAGCTTCGTTTGCACGAGGCGGAGGAACATCTTGGAAGTAGAACTTCAGCAAGGCTTCAGGAAAGTTGGAAGTAAGAGTGAGTGGACTATACATTGCAGGCTATTGCTGCTGTGAACTGGTGGACGCTGATAGCGGTCAAACTACGGTTATTAAAATTGTAATTTTTTTTTGAGGAATTAAAAAAACTCTGTGCTTCTTCGCTGGGGAACATGCGGGAAATGCCTCACATCGCTCAGGCCAACAAGGACTGTGATGGTCAGTGCCGAACGTCGTAACTGGTGGGTGTTCCAAATGGAACGCGTACAGCGATCTGAAGTTCTCCTTGTTCTGCGGCCAAGCACATGGGATAGGGTGGGATTGGGGGTGGCGGGAAACAGTCGTGGGAGAGAGACCACCCCCTACCCCCGTGTACGGGCTCGGTTCTGGCAGGGGCTTTGTGAGGCAGGAAGGACCCGGCGCCAGCCATTGGTATGGAGATCGGCCGGTAATGACCCGGCGATATGTCTGCTGGAACTGTGTGAGGCCCTGATGTCGCCGGATGATTGGGAGGGGGCAGAGAGGGGGGTAGTTCACTCCTCACCGGCAGGGCGAGCCAGTGACGCTTCTCCTTTCGCCTCGTTAGGAAAACAATGTCCTCGGACAGAGTACGACGGCAGGCATGATAATACACCGGAAGAAATAAACTGCCCTACACCCCCTGTCCACTTCTCGAATTTGGAGTTAACACACGTTGCTTGGCGCCACCTACAACGTACGCTCCTCTTATTGAGCACAAAAGTTGGGTGAATAGCAGCACTGGTATATCACTATAAACTCTGGTAATTTATGTAGGGAATAAATTTTCTGGTGAAGGTTTTCAACTTCGCAATCTCAATAATTCTAGTCCTGATCATAAAAATGCACAATACTGACGAAATTAACACTTCTCATTTAATAACTATGGCGTTTTAGTAAATCTGTTTTCATTCCGACCCCAGGTAGTGAATACTCCCTGCTTCAAATACCGTTATTGAAGCTTCGTTGATAAAGTATGGCCCGTTCACTTGAACAAGGCAAAGAGTGGTACATTGAAAAAAATTAATCAAATTAATTAATGTAAAGATTTTTAGATTCTTGCAATATAATTTATATTTGGCCATAGCAAATACTTTATTCGCCGAAACATCGTTTACAGTCCGAATGTATTCGTTTGTACAATGATTTGTACTCTAATTGTGTAGATAGGTTTGGTCGGCGCTTGAAATCGACGTTCTGAGCGCCGGTGAGATAGAAATGTAGTGAGGATGTAACAATGGCAGAACCCCGAGAAAACCCGACTACAAACAGCAACGTTCACCACGTTTCCCAATGCAGAAATCTGGGTGACCTTGCCGGTAATCGAGCCCGGTATCCCTTGGTGTGAGACGAATAGTATGACTACTGCACCACCGCGGAGCCGATTTACACTGTAGCAAAATTTATACCGTATCAGTATTTCCCAACATGTTATATTAACTGAACTAGTAGGTGTTAATTCCTAATATTTTTTTGTTATTTCAATAATTGTATTATTACCTCAAGCAAAATTACATTTAATAATATTTCTGTTTCATTTTGTTAAAGATAGAGATATATCTGAAAGTTCAACTTTCATACCACATCCTGGTTTATTTATTAATTTTAATGTCTATTTACCTAATGAACCATTTATTGTTAAGTTATATTGTTCTTCAGATATTTTTAAAGACTAAGTAAATTGTGTTTAATTCTTTTTTTTAATAATAGGTTCTTATTGTTCTATTTGATATTTATATTGTTAGCAGTTAAGCCGAACTCGTTGTTAAGGTTTGAGAAATTACATGATGGCAGAGAATGTTGGGTAAATAAATATAAGGAACTATAGGTTACTATATGGTTATATAATTAAACATCTCGATATTACTTAAGTACTAGATGGTCGGGGGAGCATTGTTAAGTTAAATACATCATATACCTTACTGAGATCCACGTTAGTATGTACATATATTGCAATTGTCCCACCCTGAGAAGTACACGAAGGTGTATGGCGAGTTATGGCGGACGGCACAACAGACTTCTTGTGACGTCAATCTCGGCCGACGTCACATGAAGAAAGACCTTTGCCGCCACTCTGCATTGTCCTCATATCGGCGTGGGATAACGCAACACGCTCTCATTCCCTGCCTGGTAGAGAACATTCCTGCTTACCGGGGTTCCGGCAATGTGAGTCCCGATTGCGGCAACTGGCTGTCCTGATTACTGCTCGTGAGTGATGGCGTGTTCAGACAGGCCGTCGAATCAAGGCCTCTTCATGTCGTAACATTATGGTCAATATTTAAAAACCCACGATAACAAATAGTGTTTGCTTTCTTTCGAGAAATTTGTTTCAATATTTCTGGAATCAATATAAATTATTTAATTTGCATTTAAAAAAAATTACCAACAAATAAAAAAATAGTTCGTTTAATGTTTTAAATAAAAAAACATTCAAGATATATTTATTTTGGATACCCCTTCAAACCATTCAAGAGATATCCAAATTTGGATACCCTTTTAAACCATTATAAAGCTTTACTTTTTAACCGCGCCTCCCAGGCAGCGTTTTCTATTTATCGGAGTAAAATGGTACTGCTGTTGCAGATATACATTCAGCGTTAACTATACTTTATTTCATCTACTACCTTTGGTATAACCTTGACACATGATAAAGGGATAAAATATTTTCAGAAATGATATGCAACATGAAAAAAACAACACAAATGTCAAAACTTATCCCTCACTTGCATACACAGCCAGTCAAAGAAAAAATATATTTATGTGTTGGCCAAAATTAATTAAAAAACTACAGAAATATAAAGTTAACAATAAATTATTGATAACTAATGAGCCTACATTCCTCTACAAGGGTGCAAATAAATTTTAGTATAGTTCTAGAAAGCTTAGAGGGTAGATAGGCACTGACGTCTCATTGACAGCAATATCATTAGAGATGAAACCAGAAATATGTGAAACAGTACAGAGACAATTAAAAACACGTGAGACTTACCCGGGATTTGAATTCAGAAAAACTCAAAAAATTAAGTTAGCTAGCAATCAATTGCACCACGTAGGTAGGATTCGGGGTATCAACTTTGGATGTAATCAGTGTAATGTTTTGAATGATAGGGTTCACTAACCTGAAATATTTATTCGGCCATCATTTTGAAAATAAATGTCTCAGTCACAAACACATAAAGCTACTTGTGCGAAAAATTTGATGGAAATCGGTTGATTGGTCTCCGAGATATGGCATAAAACCATACTTTCTTAATTGGGGCTATCTGACAAAAGCTATTTAAATAAGACTTCGTAAACGATGTTTGTAATAGATGATATAAGCATAAAAAGTTTGATTCAAATTTTTAAATTGTTAAACAGATATATGAAACATGTAAAAATATTTATGTGGCCGCCATTTTTAACATCACTGAATGGACCCATTTAAATCATTTGAATATACGTGGCCTTCTGTAGGTGTGCAAAATTTTTTGGAAATTAGTCTAATTAGTCCGCAAATATGACAAAAAGTTCAGTTTACGCACCTGACACTACTTTTGAATAAATATCCGGCAAAGGAGGATCCCTGTATGCATATCGGTTGATTGGTCCTCGATATATGGCATAAAACCTCCTTTAATCATGTAACTATCTTCGTAAATGTAGGCCATAAGTAAATACATTAGAAAATTATATTATTTTCATAGATATAATAAACAAAGTTAAATTTAAATATGTCAGATAGTTTCGTAGATATAGCACACTAAGCTAAAGGATGTTCACAATAAAGTGAGCACTTTTGAACTCAACCTTAGAAAAAAGTCACTGCTCCTGCATGCATATATTTTAACGGGCGCACGGAGTGACATGCACCCAGTAATGTTGGTAACGATGGATGGAAAGTACTAACCATTTGAGATAACTCAAATTATTAATTTCTCTTTCTGTTTTTTTTTAATGCATCAAAGTATAAAATTTAGCAGATAAGTAAAATATTTACTTTTCTAATGATTTTGCAGTTTCACTTGACCGACGCATGAATAAATTGATGAGGCCCATGACAATTTTAATTTTACATAAGGTGGAAGAACACACAACGTGCATAAAGTAGATCTTAAGCAGGGCTTTCAAAAGTGCTAATTTTACGTGAAAAGCCTATAAAATGTTTGTATACGCACCATTTATATAATAAGAGACTTACATACTTGAACTATATATATTGATATAGCCTACCATAGTAGTTCACTAGATTTTAATTAAATCGTTTAATTGAATCCCGATATACGTCATAAAAACTATATTACTTCATGCGGTGCTATCTTACAAAATAGCCGAGAAATGAGACTTTGCGGAGACAATTTTAATGGATACAACTGATATTTTCAGCATACAAAGTTAATCTTATATTCGTCTTGCAGTTTGGTATATAAAGAATTTGGAGCTATTGAGTTTATATGGCCGCCATTTTGAAAATATGTATGCCTGACACAGTAAAAATTTATTAGTTTACATAGCTTGTCATAGTGCTAATTGTTTGTCAAATTTGATAGACATCGGTTATTTTTTCGGAGATCATATTATTTTAATTTATCAAGTGATACTATTTTACAAAATGGCGTATAAAAGAGATTTTGTGTGTAGACATTTTGTTTTTGTAATATATTCAGCCATCATACAAAGTTTCGTTGGAAATAATTACATGGTTTCAATGATATAACACACAAAACTAAAATAGCTATTTAGCCGCCATTTTGAAAATACGTTTCTGACATACCTAAAACATATCTCTCAGTATTACCTGAGCAGTACTACTTGTTCCCCATATTTGTAATATATTCAGCCATCATACAAAGTTTCGTTGGAAGTAATTACATGGTTTCAATGATATAACACACAAAACTAAAATAGCTATTTAGCCGCCATTTTGAAAATACGTTTCTGACATACCTAAAACATATCTCTCAGTATTACCTGAGCAGTACTACTTGTTCCCCATATTTGTAATATATTCAGCCATCATACAAAGTTTCGTTGGAAATAATTACATGGTTTCAATTATATAACACACAAAACTAAAATAGCTATTTAGCCGCCATTTTGAAAATACGTTTCTGACATACCTAAAACATATCTCTCAGTATTACCTGAGCAGTACTACTTGTTCCCCATATTTGTTAGGAATCGGAAAATTGTCTCCCAAGATATGAAAAAAATACTTTATTTATTCGTGTGGCACTATCTTACAAAATGGAGGACAAAAAGAGAGGCTCCGTGTAGACACATTTCATATATTTTATAAATATTTACTACCAGTATGCTAAATTAAGTTGGAACTGATTAAATATTTTCGAAGATATAGCATACTATGCAAAAATATCTAGATGGCAGCCATTTTTAAAATAAGTTTCTGACATACTTAAAAATTTGTACATATCAACTGCGCCAGTAATACTTGACTGCCAAATTTGGTAGCAACCTGTCAATTGTTTCCCGAGAAATTTCACAAAAACTTGAATAATTCGTGTACAAAAGTTTGTTTTTTGGCTTATTTGATGCTTGTAATAGATACTGCCAGCGTACAAAATTTGGTTGTAATTGGTCGAATGTTTTGGAATTAATTCCAAATAAACCTAAAATCTTTATATGGAAGCTATTTTGAAAATAAGTGTTTGATTAATTTCAATTACAGACACCTGTTCAATAATAGTATTACTTAAGTGCCAAATTTAGCGAAAATAGGTTGAGTAGTTTACGAGACATAATTTTAAAACTTAATTATTTTACGTGGCGCTATTTAAAAAAATGGTATATCAACAACGATATTCACGTCTAAACGTCCTTACAACTTGCGTTGTCGGCATACAAAACTTATTAAAATCAGTTCAATTGTTTCCGAGGTATAACATATCGCCCTAAATATTTTAATGGTTTCCATTTTGTAAATAAGTACTCGGCGTGGTCGAAAACTATAAAAGTCAAGGGTCGTTATTTATTCCTATAGTTGTACCGAGTTTGGTGAAATTCGATTCACGCGTTCAAGAATTGAAGGGGTGACCAACGCGCTCAAACACACACAGAGATACTAACACGTAGATACACGCAATTACACACACAGACTGGAAAGTGATCTCATAAGCCTTTCTTTCCTCCATAAAGTATACTAAAAACTACAAATAGAAAGGAATACATTTATATACAGGCTGTTAACGGTAAAAGGAGCACTTTCGAAAGCCCTGCTTAAGATCTACTTGAATGCCCGTTGTGTATTCTTCCGCCTTATATAATATTGGCCTCATTACTTTATCAATGCCGCAGGTCAAGTGAAACCGTAAAATTATTAGAAAAGAAAAATTTCAAAAATTGCGCATTTGTACACTTTGATGCATTATAAAAACAGGAAGCGAAAGAAATTGTTCAAGTCATTATAAAAGGTTACTTAACACTGTCTATTCGACGCTAAAATATGGAACAAATTTCCCTATATTGCAACCAACTTTACTGGGCACATGTAACTCAGTGCACCCGTTAAAATATATACTGCCCCAGTGACTTCTTTCTAAGGTTGATAAGTGCTCACTTTATCGTGAACAGCCTTTATGAGTTAAGCATAAATCCAACTACCCTTGTGTTCACCGCTCCTTAGTACAGGAACAGAACACAGTTCACTTAACATCATGATGTTTTTTGTCTAGCATTAATTGCATACTTGTCTCATTTGCTACTATGTTGTCTTCTTTATTTCTATGTTATTACTTGTCTAATACATAACTCCTTGTTACTTATACATATTTCTTGATATGTTGTCTCTTTATTCCAAATTGGGTTCTAGTTAAGTTTATGATATATTCGTGTTTTTAATGAACTTTTAGACTTCAGTTCCATTTATGTGATATAATAGGCATTCTGAGTTTTGCACTGAAACCAACATTTGTATACAACATTATTGGGAAAGATTCCCACAAGTAAAAGAAACTTTACTTAAGTTAATATCGAATGCTGATGACAATTATAGAGTATTACGCATTATGAAATCATTTAAATGAAATATTTTAAATTATATTATCTCTACATGATTCGCAGTTCAGTATACTAGACAATTATATATATATATATATATATATATATATATAATATATATATATATATATATATATATAAAGATTCCTTTTCTTAAATAAACGAACATGATAAGGAATACAAACTGTAAAGATAGATTAAAAATTAAAATAATATTGACATATTGACACAGTTTGTTTCCTTCCATATGTATGCACCCTTACCTCCACAAAAAATAAGATATACTAGAGGGTAATGTAACATACTTTAGCAAAGGTTCAGATATTTTAACATAATTGAATAAACAAAAAAAATATTTACAACGGAACGGTGTATACGACAAGAAATTGTCATACTACCAAGGACTACTCCAGGTTTAAAAATTCAAATAAAATAGAATTAGGTTTTGTGTTGACGCCTAACGTTGTGTAAACTATCAATGAGCTTTAAACAATATACTAGCATGCAGTCTACTTTCAACCATTGTTAATCTTTTAACCACCCTTTTAAATAAATATTTTGCAATGCAAGTAATAAACACAGTGTGTACATTCCACCGCACTCGGAAGTTAACATCTAAGGCCAAAATAAAATATATTTATTGACTATTATTTGAAATGAGATGGCCTTCGAAAGTGCTCACTCTACCGTGAATAGACTATAACAAAAATTCAGGTACGTAAAAACACTACAGTCGTATAAACAAAAAGCACGTTGTTCGAAATTATTTACAGAAAAACATAACACTTCATTTTCAATTACGTTGACTGTTAAGGCCACGATACTTCATTTCTACAGCTTTTGTGAGAATTAATATTTTTTTACCCAAACGGGAGAGGATATTGTAAAATCCTCTCATAATTTTGTTACAAATTGGTTTTATTATGTAGTATAATTTTTCCAACACAGAAAAGTGTATACTTTTATCCAATTAATTAATTAACGGTTTTTGTGTTGAAAAAATTAGACTACATGATAAAACAATTTGTAACAAAATTGTGAGAGGATTTTACAATATCAGCTCCCGTTTGGGTACAAAAAATTAATTCTTGCAAAAGCTGTAGAAATGAAGGATCGTGGCCTTAAGTAGTTAAAATAAGTTATGAAGGTATTGAAATAGTCAGCAGATATCTTTCTCAAAGTATATTCGTTCGCCGCGCTTTAATCGTTTACGTACGGAGGAACGGAATGCAGAGCGTCGTGTGTTTGGTGCAAGGTAGTCAATGAAACGCGCCCTTATTCCATATTTCGATCATGCTTCTGGCTTTGGAATGAGGCCCTGTGGTAAAGAGTAAGCGAACTGACTTATAAGCTGTCTATATGTTTATTTTTCTTCCCTTTCTCTCTCTTTCTCTCTCTCTCTCTCTCCTCTCCTCTCCCTTCTCCCTTCTCAGCGGTTGCTGTCACACTGACGAACAAGAGTACCGTACCTGGCTACGCGTCCTTTGTAATGCGCATATATAACGCCACATTACAGCGTTTGCACGAAGTCTCTCGGACAAGCAGCGATCCTGCACAGAGCGGAATGAATATACTGCGCTTTTATGGAAGCCGCAAGAGTTCGTTTGTAGCTTATACGCCACTTCTTCGTTTAGCATGTATATGCGCCACGCGATTTGGAGTGGTCAGTATTCTATTTCCAGCGTATTACGAGGAAACTAACACATCATTTACCTATTACTATTCTATAGTACCCTCACAGTCATGGATATTCAAGAAGTATTATGTCAGAGTGTAACTTTGCTCAAGATTTCCGTGCGCCTCAACACAGCGAAGAAGCATACCAATTTTCAGAATAGGTAGTTCAGGAATGAGGCGCGGTTAAGAAGATTCCCTAACTTGTAGTATCATGAACAAGAACACTTTCGCAGCGCACTGTAGTCTATTAGTAGTTTCTTCACACATTTTTCTATCAAATCATTGAAAAATCACCCTCATATGACGTGCTTACTTGATTCCTAAATTTGTCACGTATTACAAACTATTATAAATGTATTGCCTTAAAAGTGCCTTATTCATAGTTAAATTGAACTGTTACTAATATTCCATTTTTAAAGTATGATATTTCATATATAATCGATATGAATAAAAACAAGGGGAGGAGGGGATAAATGTGTTGGTAACGCCTAGTAAGAAATAATTCTTATGCAAAATAATATTGCATTGAGAGCGCACGAATTCGGTGCGTTGTCTCTTTAGCATATTTTTTATGCTTAGTTAAGCTTTGCTTGCATGAGGCGGGGGATTACACTGGAAGTAGAACTCTATCAGGTTTTCCGAAAAGTCGGAAGGAACCCTGTGCGCCCCGTTTGCCTCGCTCAGCTCCCGGGAGCACAACATCGGCCCAATCCACTTTTTGCCTTTTCACTTACAAGGGACAGGAAAAGGGGATGGACCACTAAAACAAACATATCAGGAATTAGAGCTTTAGTTGAAAGTTTAGTGCCTCTGACCTTGTCCAAAAGATAGGGTATGGCTCAAACACTACCACGAGCATAACCAGCCTTAATTTTCAACTTCATTTTGATTTATCTTTTCGAAGAAATTGCACACTACAACTTTAGTAACTTCAAGTGCAAATGATTTCCTCCAAAATACAAATTTCTCCCTTTGAATTCCATTAAAACACACTGAATTTACACAACCATTTTTGGACTTTCGGGTACATAATGACTTCAATCCAAACCAATTTCCTTCGCATAGCTTTCAGTTAACACAAAATTTAAAATTTGGTATAATTTTGACTTTACCTTAACCGAATAAACCTAGTAAAATCCACTCTGTACCCGCTTAATATTGTTTTATCCAGGATCCTTCACCATCTTTCACATTTCATCAAAGTACAAAAACTTCCTGGTAACATATAATTACAATTAGTACACTTAAAACTATAAACACGCATTTAGAGACACACGTTGGAAGTGAATGGCCTCACAGAGCCTTTTCCCATTTCTTTCATTAACATTTTTCTTTCCTCTATAAAATACAAAAAATATATAAATTCACATACTCACACCAAAACATCTTTCACCTCTTCAATCAGATCCAGACAGGCCCAAGGATATTCTCCTCACCGTATACACCGAAGTGGCGGTATTACCCCGGATCACCTTCCGCACACACAATTTACTGTCAACCACAACAATGGCGGAGGAACAGGACAAGGGATACTCTCCCTTCCATACCACCTGAGAGGCAGGCACTTCCCCTCCTCTTCACCCAATTATTCACCACAATACTCAATCAAGATCAACACACACATACACATACACTCTCAAACTCTCCTTCCTCAAAATTAATCAAAATGTACAATTTTATCCTCGTCCAACTCCAAGCTCCTCTTTTCCCCGAGTTAGCGCCGAATTTACCTTCACGAAAAACCTCTCCCAGGAACTTCTGACTCGTACAACTCACTTTCCACGAGTTTAATGTTCAAAACGGCCTAGACACTTAAACTCCTTCTCCCGAATCTTTCGGTTCCATTTGGGATTAAACTCACACCTTACTACCACGGCCGCAAAACTCCTGTTCTTTACTCCACTATATTATACCAAGTCCTCACACCGAATCATACTCTTCCAAAAAATTAGTGCAACATCATGTACTACTTTAAACGCTCAGCTAACCCAAATTTTCCAAGAGACTGGAATCCGCAACACAACACAATTTTAGCTTGGTCTGAAATAAATCCAACACCACTGAAAGCCCCGAGAATTATTAGGAACCAAGTTCACTTGGCGCAATACTAAATTCACGATGCACGAAAAGTTTATAGGTGTCGAATTTACTCGGCCATATCCTAAGTCCACAAGAAAGAGGGACGTGAAAATTTATAAGTATCTACTTCACTCAGCCAAATTCTAAGTCCAAGAAAAGAGGCACGAGGAAATGTATAAGTACCAACTTCACTCGACCGAACTCTAAGTTCACAAAAGCCTCGATTTGCTTACAAGTTCAAACTAGCAACACACATACTTGTCATTTCTTGAAGTAAAGTCTCGTAGTCATGGGTCAGGGAGCCTCCCTCTCCTCTGAGTCCCTCCAGCTTACCAGCTGGGTCGTCTCTGCTCTGACAATTTTTTATACTCTACCTTATAGTTGCGTGTTAGGGGAAAGGAAGCCCGGAAGTAGGGAGGGATTTTATTGTGTGTCAGGGTTAACCCCGTACGCCTACAAGGCAAGGGAGTCGTGCAAAGAGGCGTGCATCGCGGCGGAGAGGGATTAGGCAGCCATGACAAACAATTGGGGCCATGACTACCTCCCTAAGTGGCCTATAGCTAAGACTATAACTAGAAGAGCAAGGGAAAGCCAGTAAAGACTGACGTAAAAATCCTTGCTACAAGAAAGAATTCAAAATATTCATGCATTAAAAAGAAATGCTACAGTAGACAGAGTGTTTGGAAACATGGTCTTGTTAGTACGGGTGAGAATCTGAAGAGACGGGGCAGGATCCCGAACGCGCACCTCTACTTATACTCAGCACGGTCCCTACCCTCGCGGTACCGCCTCCAAGAGACCATCACCTGCAGCGCTCTCTTTGCCACACGAGCGCCCTCTATACGATGGCAGCGCGCTATTTACCAGCACACATAATTAAAATACAATACAGTGATGCCAAAATTAATCCAACCAGATTTTAACAGCATAGTCGCCCCTAAAATGTCTTGCACAGCAAGCCCGCCACACAACTTCGCATTGCAGGAAGACGCGACGCCGCCGATAAGGGGTACACAAGTGTAAAAAAAAAACAAAACCAAATACATTATCTGTTACTAGTGACGGAAACCTCGTCACACCTGAATCGACTATATACCTACCGCATTTAGCATTTCACGATTATTCTTCATAAATAAACATCAAATAGTGTACGTTTACACTCTAAATCGGAATCAGTTATTTTTTACTCATTGCCAGTTAAAACTGCTCCATCCGGAATCTGTAGAAAAAATATCACTAATTCACCAGTTAAAATAAATCTACTAATTCAAGCAGTAGAAAACTAGTTATTTATAGTTGGTAAATAAATAAGCACAGAGCATTCCTATGTGATGTAAGTTAGGTACGATTTATTTTGTCGCAGAACACAAATATTGTCTACACAAAAACGTTTTTGTACGTGGTTGGGCTCGAACCTCCGCCCATAAAGCAAAGCGTACTGAAGCTTTCATGATCAGCAATATCCACTGCCCTACTTTCCCACTGCCAAACGTGTACTCGTATTATGGGTACTGAACCACAAAATGTATTGTCAAATATTACTGTAAGTTTCGTGACGTGAAAAAGAGATTTCTTGTTGTTGAAATATACAGATTTTCTGCACAAGTAAATGTCTTTGCAAAGTTCGAAAGCCAATCTATCTTTAGTTTAATTTGGATTCTGTGCTTTAAAATATAAATATAGTGGTTTCAATGTACGAGGTTATCGATGTTCACTAGTATCCGCCATTTTACAATGCAACGAGACACTACAGATCTAAACTGTTATTTTTAGTGACAGATAGATCAGTGATAATTTTACTGACTCGACAGTGCGGTGATTCAATAAGAAAGGTGAATTTTTACCAACAAAAGTTTTGTGGTATGCAAGTTAAAAGATCAAATAATGAGGAAACGGCAAATTTTATAACATATTGCATTGTTTCTAACGTTCCAGTGTCTAATTAGGACAGTTATTACAAAGCAATCTGTCTCTTCAAAATAGCAGTTTAATTCTGTAAAATCTCGTTTCATTGTAAAATGGCAGATACAAGTATTGACCGACAACGTCGTTAAAACCACTATATTTCTCTTTTAAAGCACACTATCTGAACTAAACTTAACTTACAATGACTTTCGAGCCTTACAAAGACATGTACCTACGTACGCATAATATGGTGTATATTTCGACAACATGAAGTTCTTTCACATTACGAAACTTACAGCCGTTCGCCATTGTAAGTTTATGTTACTACGCAAATGCGAGACTGCTAAGTAGCAGAGTTCGTAGAACGTCAGCCAAAAGAAACAAGAGAATGAGTTGCGTTTTGGGGTGGCGTTTCGATACCAATCACTACCAAAATTTTCTTGTACATGTAATAACTTTGTTTTGCGGCAAAATAATTGTACTTAATTTATTTCTAACCGTAATGCACGGTTTTTAATCCTCGTATTTTTTTATTAATCGACTATACATAACTGATTTTCTACAGTTTGCATTAGTGGATTTCATTTAACTAAAGGGATTAAGAGTTATATTTTTCTACTGATTACGGATGGCGCAGTTTCAACTGACACTCAATAGATATCAACTGATTTCGATTTAGAGTGTAGAAGGTGTCTTGTTAGTTCCGTATAATAACGGCGTGACCTCGCTTGATAGGTCAATGTCAAGGTAAGTAGGCTCGTCCATCGGCATGTAGTTACGCCAGTCGTCTGTGTACACTTGAAGTTTATCGAGCAAATTGATGTGTGCAGCATTACTTCTGCGCGCCAACCATTCTTTCTTCCACATACGACGATGTCTCATTTTTACTTTCTTCTGTAATACACGATGAAATACATGCAAATGCTAACAGCACGTCGATTAAAAACATTTCCAAAAATATAGAAAAACCGCAAATATACATTTGACTCCATGCGCCAATAGAAACTGTGCAAGAGTAGGAAGTACGGCGAGTGTTGACAGTCACGTCAGACGAAAATAACCAATCGATCGTTCATTGTGTATGCAGAGCTCGCACCCGGTAGAACTCACCAGTTTTGTAACATCTGAGCTATTATTAGGGGAAATTTGCATTTTGTTTTATTAGCCAAATCAACTGTCTAATTTTTTAGTTAGTAATGCATGCCTATGAGATACATGGAAGGAATGTGTTTACGTTTAAAAAGAATACTGATTTCCTCTTTGTAAGAAAAGGGTAACAAAATTATTATTGCTTTATTGTAAGATGTAACGACACTATCTGAGCAGTTAAATATACTAATTTTAATATATTGTAGTTGTATTGCAACTGAAGATTTTCTTATGAGGTGCTATGAACTGTAATTAGCACAATTTAAGCCTGAGAACTGGATATCTGAAAAGATGAGAAGGAAAGATGTCCTCATCGCAGAGAAGCGACTAGGCTGAGCAACATTTGGCTATCGAGGAGGTAGAAAGAAAATTACTATTTTATTCCCACCACCAACATCACATCTACAAGAGTCCATTTTCGATTATATTTAAACGTAGTGCAGCACTGTTGAAAATTAATTCAGTAATGAAATGCTATTATCGTTCCAAGTTAATCCTGTTCTAATTTTTTTCTTCTAAAATTTGAAATAGTATAATAATTTGGGACTTTCTCATTCGAGACAATTTTTAATACAATTTTTGCATATGATCAATATGACTAAATTGTTAAATTAATAATAATTTGTTATTCAAGAAACACATGTTGGCTAAACCTAATGGTTTATTGTTACTATATCAGAGTTCAACTTTTATTTTTATTTTATCTTTTATTATTTTTATAGATACTGATTTTTCTACTCTTAGTTACAGTTGTGGAAATAGTTACAGGTTTATTTAGGATTCTTCAGTGTTGCTCCATATAGTGTTTCAGAGTTTTAATAACATTTTATAATTTTGCTTTTCTGGTATCTTAGGGTGTAATCAGAATGGTAAGTGTGAAAAGGCTTTAAGGCAAACTCATAGCATAATACTAGTAGCTAGCCGAGGCAAGAATGGAAAGGGTGCACAAAAATTAATATTTGTGCGAATGAAATGTGGCATATCAATATTTATAGTTGTATAGATTATGTTTCATTATAGTTTGGACTGACATTTAAATCGTTCGAAATAACTGTGTGTGCGTAGGCGGCCTTATAATATATTATTATGTGTCTACAATGTATAATATACATTTATTTTGTAGTAATATCAACCTAACAATACCACAATAAGCAGCGAGAGGATTTTAGATTGTATGTACATGCAACGGAATTTCGTCGCCTTCCTCTTTTCCCACCGTAGGTTCTGAGACAAGATATATTGTTCACGACCATCCCCTCTTTTTCGGTTGGTGAGGATCAAAGAGGATAGTATACATGTGGAGAGGCCTTGTAGCTGGGCTGCATGCAGTAACAGATGAAAACAGGCGGCAGAGTTTATTTCTTGACTCGGTACTGGAACAAAAGCCAGCGATAGGAAAATAAAGCTCGAAGTGTGGAATAAGCTATAACTTATCACGTTGTTTCTCCGAAATGGATCACTTAAACAATAAATCAGTGCCGTCAGTAATGCCAGAATCTCAAGAAATTATATTTTTATAATCTATGGTAATCGCTCTATAATGGCGCATTCTCGTGTTGTGTTGTGGTACCCTCAGTGACGTGTTGTCCGCGCGTAACCCGCGACTACTTCCATTTTAGTATGTTCGAGAACGTCAGAGATGGTGTAGTTGCGTTTATTAAAGTAGGTTCAAATTCCGTTGGTGCAGAGCCCGTGTTCAACACTCATTCACGCTAGACCTGTGCTGCCTAGTTGTTCAGTTGAGTTGGAATATTTGAGCTGCTCTTAACAACGAGGTCTTGAAAGCCGACGAGGGTGATATGGGGTGATAATGGAGCAGCGCTGGAATACAGAGCAGGGGGAAAGGGGAGATGGCCGAGGAAACCCGCCGACCAGCGGCATCGTCCGGCTTGATTCTCACATGTGAAAATCCGAGAGTGACCTGGCCGGGTATTGAACCCTGTTCGCTTTGGTGGGAGGCGAGCGGGCTAACCGCTTAACCACCGCGTCTCTAGCAATTGTTGAGGGAATAATGAAGTGGAAAGCCCAATTTTACGCGTTTGTGTGGCGTAAAAGTTGCATTTTAGTTGCGGCTAGTTATTTTTAATTTTTTATCGCACGTCACGAAATAATCTTCTGCATGCTCGTAATTTCTGAGTGGGCTGCAAGTTTGTCGATTAGTGCAGCGAGAGGAAGAACTATTATAAGAGTGAGTGCAAATTTTCTGCACGGATTCGGCAATTCAGTGTTAAAATTTTCCTCCGTCAGTATAATTGTATATGTTTACCAGAAGTTCTTAATGCAAGAGTTTTTTGTTCACTACTAAACAAGAAACCGGCGACAAACAATGCTATGCTGGAAAAGTCACTTGCTGTATCTCATTTTCTTTGAAGCGAACTAATTTCAAGCACCATCAAAATTATGTTTAACATTTAAGGTTGAAGTAAAGCAACTGCATATGGAGCACTGCACCCGACTATAGAACGTAAAGAACTCATTTAAAAAAGTAGTACCGATACCATAAAAATGGTCAGAATAGTGAGATATATGCTGTACGTAAAGAAGAATGTATATGTTTTGAAACATTATAAAATATTTTATTAAAAGATACCTTTTAAATGTAAAAAATAATCGATTAAAAGATTCTGTATTTTTAACCAAGTTTAAGCATGTTTCCGTCCTGGATGCTTCAGAAAGCAGAATTTGCAAGAAAATCTTTGTCATGGAATATCGTCATAATGTTTACTATGATTATGTGTAATGAAATTTTAATAATAACATAGGAAATCGTTTTTATAATTGAGTTTATGTGTGTCCATTTGTCACATACATTTAGGGTTAAAACTGAGGTAAATAGAGTTGATTATAAAATTTATATGATAGATTAATCTATGATTTTATTACACGTGATTACAGTGAATATTGTGACGATCTTTCTTGATTTTATTGTAAATTCTGCTTTCCGAAGCTTCCAAAATGGAAATGCGCTTAAATTTGGTTAAAAATGTGTACTCTATCGATCGATTAATTTTGTACATTTAAAAAGTATATTATAGTGAAATATTTTATAACGTTGCAAAATATATACATTCTGCTTTCATATACAGCATAAATCACACTTTTCTGGCAATTTTATGGTATATGTACTAATTTCTTATGAGTTCTTCACATTGTACCGTCAGATGCAGTGCTCCATAGGCAGTTGCTTTACTTCAACCTTAATGGAAAGTACTAACTTGACAACAAAAACCCTTCCCATTAAATATGTACTATCGTAATATATGAACACTAAAACGTAATCTATAATAAGATTAGTCTTCTGCAGAGAAGAGAGTAATTCACAGATGAAATAATGCATAACGGGTTAACACTGAAATTCAGTTCATAGCAACGCAAAAAAATATCTTCGTTTCACAAAACGTTTGGTTGAAAAAACAAAAACAAATAAGTGTATGGCTAAGCGGGAAATGATCGCTCAGTTAATTAATAACCATGTAGATTCATTTTAGAAAATAATGTATAACTGTAACACGTTTTATGAAAGTCAAAATACATATTTCAATGCAAAGTAAAAAAATACAGTAAAAAATATTTCGAAATTTTTTTAGAAATAATGAGGCTGAAAGAATTAAAGAGACGTTAAATGATAAGTTTAGAAAAGTATAAAAACATTTAGAGAATTTTTCTTATTCTACCTTTTTAAGCACCTATAAGAGTTACAATATTTAGTCTATATTAAACGCAGATGTAGGATACAATTATTTTATGCAGACTACTTTAACTTTGTTTCCGATACAAATTTAAGACGTGGCTATAAGCGGTGAGGTAGCTAATAACAGAACTCTTCTTTCCTACAGAATGCCACATTTGCAAGTTTTTGTTCCAGCGATTACTGCAGCCGTAAACATTACACGAAATCGCCATGCTTCCGGAGAAGCCTTGCGGAAACTCACTTCTTATTGGCTAATGCGCTCTCCTATATTCTTCTTTCAACCTTTTTCTCCTCCGAACTGACTTCACTGCCGCCTTGACTAAGGCCTCTCCGGATATTTTCATACATACAACTTCTTTGACCTGGGTCCGTCCCTGACAATAACTGCTCATTAGTGAGGTAACACACACTTGCACACACCTAAAGATACTGATCAGTGTGAATCAGTCGGAGCTGAAGACTGCTTACGAAATTAATACACCACTGAGGCCGCTCTATCACGGTACAGTCACGTTCACTGCGAAGTGGCTTCCGTTTGACGACAGAAGTGACACTTTGGTTCCATCCTACATGTCTGCCAACACGTTATTTATATAGGATATTCACGGTAAAGTGAGCACTTTGATAGCCCTCTCATTTGTAGTAATAGTCAAAAATATATTATATTTTAGCCTTAGACGTTCACTTTCGAGTCCTATGAAATATATAGACTACACTGTGTTTATTACTTACATCGCAATAATTATTTAAAAAGGTGGTTAGATGGTAAAATAAGGGATGGAGGGGAAAAGTAACTAGGTCCTCAAAAGTGCTCCCTTTATATTGAACAGCCTTTAATGGCTTGTATTTTAGAGTTAGCTGACCTGCCTCGCAATATTTTTCCTTGCGCGGGTTTGGCTGTTGTCACCTACCATTTGTACCCATGGGATGAATAAGGAAAAAATCTAACCCTCTTCCATCCCAAAACCTGTTTGTTTAGTCTAATTTACAACAGAGTGCCACGTAATACCATCAAAATTAGCACCGAGAAAGTTGAGGTGTTGTTTCAGTCCAATACTTACTTGCCTAAAACCAATTTTTAATAACTGATTTTTTTTTTATTTTGTTTTACAGATTACGGTTTTACAATTACATTTATGATTAATTAATGAAAATATGTATTTAACAAGGTCATTAAATAAAGGTTTTCAACTATTAGAGTTTGAAAACCACAACTCTACTCACGTTTGGGATAGTGTTCTGAATAAATAACCATAAAAAACATTCTCGATATGTTACCAGATAATTAAAATTTATTTAAAAGTACCAAAGCAAGCAAACTAGTCTATTAATTGATGGAAAAAAATTATATCTATAAAATATATATTAAAACCAGTATATTTTGTTTCCCAGGTAATTTTTGTCGAAATTTCTGAAAGTTATTTTTTTATTTTAATTACTTTACAACTGATTTTTCAACCGGATACGAGTCATAAGTTGGGAAATCTGCTATACTAGCATTCTTAAGGCCAAATGATTTCAATTACAACATTTTAAAATATGTACTATAAATTAAATAATTTAATATGAAAACCTATAATGAAACGAGTGGATATCACAATTATTGGTAAATTGTTATTGCTAACAAAAAATTGCCAATATTAGAATACTCTTGTTTACCTTTAGCACAAAATGTTATTCATAAACCTAAGTCTATAGAACTAGGCACTGTCCATTGCATAGATGTTTTATAGTTAATATAATTTTCATAACCTCAAAATAAATTACTTTTGCATCATTATCATCTTCATCAGTGTGCTAGAAACATTTTGAATTCCATCTACTCGGGCAGATTTGAACTAGGTTGTTCGGACCATAGAAAAGAGATACAAATATGAGATAGAATGAAACTGATCAATAGTGTAAGTGTGACTAGTCCAACAACGCTCAGACGGGTGTACACTGAACTAATGGGCGTGCACATGCGAAAATGTACTAAGTCCTTCAGTGTAAAAGTGTTTCGTAGACCATGTAAATATAAATAAATATAAGATCTGTCATCACGTTTATACCATCAGCTGAATGTTTGATTTAGGCAACCTCGGTGTCGTTAAATAACGTTTTGGTGCAGAGTGAACTCCTCGAAAGTCTGGTTCGAGGCATTTATACCACACCAAAACCTCACTTTCCGACACGGAGGTTACCAAACATTCGACTAACGGTATAAACGTAGGCTGTGTTTGAATACACCGCCTTGCGCTCTTTTCAACTTCTCCTTTGCGCCTTCGCAAGATATAAGCTTCGTGAAGGAGTGTGCATCTCAGAATTCTGACTCCCTTGTTGACATAACCTATATTGTATACTTGTCAACAAAGTGAACTATTCAGCCACTTGAAATTAATAACACTATTTCCGCGGTCGTTAAAATGTATATATTATATATAGTAATAACAATAATGAAATATACAGCAGTCACGTGCAGCTAATCAATTTATTCGTACACTATGTCGTAAATTTCAAGATTAACTTAACCAAATGGCTAGATGTCGGGAACTGTGGCAAGGAGGAAACTATCGTAATATACTAAAACAATATTGACGCCCGACACATTTAAAGACACCCAGAATTGATATTTCAGAATGAAATACATGCACGTGTCTGTATACATTACAAAAGCATGTAATTTCTCCATTTCGTTAAACAGTTCCGCAGTTCTCGTACAACTGAGCCTATACTCTGTAGATGTAGAGGAATGTAAATAATACAAACAGATGGGCTAGTCCAGGGCACATTGCTCATTCCATTGGCTTAAGAGGATATTATAGGGTGCATTCGTGCCATAGTCGTGAATTCTGACAGCGAGTGTAAAAATAAAGCAGGATTGGTGTTGATTTAGCCCTAATATAAATCATCAACGCAAAATTCCCTCTTCGAAACCTGACTCCACCCAGCAACCCCGATTTTGGTTTTCCAGAAATCACTCCACATGAATACTGGGATAGGTCCGTAAAATCAGGCCTTAGCCAATGCCTTCCAAATTCCCAAAAACGTGTGATCCCACCAAACTTACTACTTTTCAGGGGCACTTAAAACTCGCCATAAAACAAATAAAAAATAAAAACATACATAACAATGCAACTTGTAGAAACGACATACTAAGTCCCAAAAATGCAGCTATAAAACTTCCAAATACTGGCATATATTCTCTTACAATACAGTAGAGTATTTACAAACACCAGCTCAACGAACTCAAATATTAGGGAGAAAAATTATATTGACATGTCCCATCACGCATAGCGTGATTAAAGTGAACTACATAAGCAAGAAATGCACACATATATAAGAAAAAATTAATAAGTCTGTTGTGATATGCAAGGTATTTGCTACTGCACACTACAAACATTAATATCAAAATCACTACAAATTTTAGACTATACTCATATTCCTTGGTAGACATTCTTGGATATGTGTGACGAAACAACATATGTGATTTATGAGGGGGCAAGTCTTTTGGCGCCTCCTTACAAAAATAATGCCGTGGGAGGGGAAGGGGAAGGGAGGAAGGGGTAAAACGTGAAATTAAGCTTTTAGGTATCTATAATACATTTTTTCTACCATTACAAATGTCAATTTGTTACAATTGGTGCCTAAATTACATTATAAATGAATAAAAATATACACAGACATGCAGATGCTACATATCAGAAACATATCACAATTCTCCACCTATTGTATTCTCCACCTATTGTTACGACATAATTTAAACTTATTGTAAAATTATGATCAAAGTATTGTATTAAATTTGGAAAATCTATGCGATGTCAGGAATGGGAGATTTTACTCATAATTCTAATGTGTTTCAGCGAACAAAGATATTCGGGCACACATTTAACCTTTTCCTGGCAACTTTTAAGAAAAGTTAGGAAGGGGCAGTGTACACCCTTCAACCCCCCTACCTTCCCGCCAGCTGTTATGCCAATGTTGGAGATGGTGCATATTAAGAGGAATACCTTACCATCAAAGTGTTTAACTTTTGTCCTCGCTACACACACAAATACTAACGAAGAGTTCCAAAATGTCTGCATTTTCCCTATAAAAACAATTGTAGCATTCTAACAGTGGCCCTACTTGGAGCAATTTCCTGATTTCGAAATGCAAGAAAAGCAGGGGCATGATAAAGGTGAAGCTGGAAATCAAGTGCTCCATCATCACAACCTTGGCTCTGTACTTGTGTGCAGACGTTTCATCATGCTATTTTTTATATATAAAATTCCAGCAGTGATCCATCGTTTTATTGCTGAATAGTCTACAGCAATGAAATTTGCAGATTTCTTACCTAGTTTGCCAATATTTACATATTTATTCCCAACTAGGTAACCACCTTAATGGAAGCAAATAACATCTACGGTTTTTGCAGCAGCATTGCAGCTTAACATTTTTGAAGAGACAGGATTCTGTTGCAGTTACAAAATACCTTACATCAGTGTTAATTAAGCGACAAATGAAAGAAGAAATTTTCAAGATTAATAAATAAGTGAAGGAAATTCTGCATATTATGCTACCAAACACTGATGAAAATGCACCCAGGCTCATGAAAATCTATGCTTTCAAAATACAATTATTTTAATATTTTGTGGCTGCTAAGGACTATGATAATGTCTCCTGAATTAGCATTGGTTATTCAGTGTTGTTAATAAATAAATATTAGTTCAATACCATTTTGTAGCCTATTAATTTTATTGTCATTATTTTCTAGCGCTGTTGATTTGCCATTGCCTAACTAAATAAGGAAGATATATATTTGATGGTATTAAGGGATCCTCAATACTCTGTACAAGTAGCCGTCAATCTAGGAGTGCTGAATATTTTGCAAACATGACTGTCATAACAAAACATAAAGCATAATCCTTCGTACTTGCAGAATATCATCCACATACTAAAATTCCAAAGACCTTCCCTGAACTTCCCTGACTAGAATATTGATGTTTTTGGTTCAAATTTACACCAAACACTGAAGTTTTTTGTACTGCACACATTACAGTCCCCTACAATCAACCTTACCATGTGAAAATCAAGAAGCATACACATTATAAAATACAATATAAATTGATAGAAATGTTACAATTATGTAAAACATGAAATGCTTGATATGTTTTAATAACTAAGCCAATAAAAAATGCCCATACAAATATGACAAAGAAAAACTTCATCTACATGCACATTAATTCATGAAATAATAATAAATTATTTATTTTAATTAGGCACAACTTCAAATTATTTAATTGAATGAAAATGTTTTAACTTACTTTCAAAGAAAAAAAGTATTAGCCTGCTTTCTTCTATCTCTTCTGAAAAAAAAAACACTTTTTGTAACAACTTTATTTTATTTACTACGACCATGGAAATGCATTCAAACAATCTAGAATAATAAACTATTATTTAGTAAAATGACAGAAAAAGCAGTAAATAATAAATACAATACATGTAGCTACAAAAAACAAAGTTAATAATGACACACATACCATACTACAGAGACAGAAGTTTTTTACTGTGATAAGAGAGATGTCTTAATAAAAAAATGGTACTTGTAGAATTGCTAGTCAATGAAAGCAAAGCTCTTTTTTATATATATATATATTTCTAAATCCTTTCCTTGTGACAAGCATACCAGGTGTATTCGACTAAATGTAGAATACCATGGTGGAGCTGACACCGCACAGAATATGTGACCGATGCCGAGCAATATTTTGAAAGACGCTCTGAGCATACTGCATTCCGACCAAGTGTGTAACATGTTAATAAATAGCCACGTCCTTGCACTGTGTGTCGGATAGTCACCTTGGGTGCCTATCTGCCCTGTATGTTACTAAAAAAGCCAATCAAATCTCAGAGAAAATCACGTTAGACTATTTGTTCCTCATTGCAGAATACTCAATTTGTATCTGTTTATTATCAGCAGTTGTTCAAATAGACCAAGTAACTACTATATGTGGCCTGTTCGTAAAGCATAAGGCCGCTGCTAACTTCTGAGGAAAGGAATGTCATCTCGTTTCAGTCTTCTACAAATTTTCTAAGTATTAATACTATATTTTAATGGCCCTGGTTAGTGTAGTGGTGAAAAGGGTAATTGAAATTGCACCCCAGTACCTAACCCTGTTAATAAAATTCAAATGCATACAAATATTTAATTCACCTTGAATAATATTACATAGTAGAAAAAACTGGCAAATTCTGTCTCAAATTTACATCTACATTCCCCTATGCTTGTGAACCCCCCCCCCCCCCCATTTTTACTCGTGGCTTTACTGAAGTGATTCCTGAAGGTAATGCATACAAAACAGTTAAAAATATTAATACCTATAAAAGCTAGACACATAATCTTATTAATTGTCAAATTCACAAAATTAAATGTTTCCTTGAAATGTTATTTGTTGGGAAAATAAGCAAACTTCCCTGGCTTTCCTTAACATCCATATCTTTCCCTCACTCTTCAGACTGTAGGAACCATTTGATAGTACAATGAAAACATAAACTTACAAAGTTTCAAGTTGGTTTACAAAGTGAACATTTAACCACCCTTTTGAAAAACGCATCTGTAACTAACACTATACTTTAAATTAAGTGTGATACGATAAGCCTGCAATGTCAAATTGTCTTTCATGGAAAAAACAAAAGCTATACTTTCTTAAAATTATTAATATTTCTGCATGCTGAGTTACCACTATGATAATAACATACACACATCATAACAAAAACATGTACAACTGAATATTGATAGAAAATACATTCAGGAATTACCTACTGGATTGATACTGTGACTGCCACTTTACCACTTCATTTGACAACACCACAACATATCTTGATCTTCAAATGGTACTGGTATGTAAGCTTCATAAATTCACATTCAGAGTGTACAACAAAATATTGAAATGTAAAAATAGCCAACAAGCTGAAGTGAATAGCCATGAATGTTTAATGGATTTGCCTTTTAATTTTGTAGCTCTGCTTTCTGTGACTTCTATTTCTTCCTATGTGTTCTTTTCAAAAACTTTTGGAAAGCTTGTTTTTTAATGGGGTCCCGTAGGAACTGTGGAGAGGAATGAACATGATATACATTCTTACCACTTAAAATTTTGTTCACATTACTGCACCAGGCATGGATTAGAAACCTAACTGAGAGACAAGTAAACAGTTTTTTTCAAATCATGTTCCTTACACTTCATGAATGTCATGTCAACATGGCCATACATTTCTGTAGCAATTTCTTTCCCTACTTTCTCATGATGACAGCAGACAGGCAAAAGTGATGCTAAAATGTCATAAATGCTATTAAATGTTTTACTGAACATAGTACTGGGATAACATAGCGCCTTAGGAGAATATGCTCGACTTGATATTACAATGATCTCTTCATGTTTAGGTGTTTCGGCCACGGACAATAAAATTTGACGGCATGTTTTACAGTACTTAGTTTCTTGTAAGAGTTTGCGAGCCAAATAACCACTCACATATTTTTTCACACCTTTGGAAAGAGAATATTGTTTGCCTGTAATATGTTTCTTCTGCAAGTGTTTATGAATTGCTTCACAAGGGCTTTCATTTACAGAATTACTTGTGGACGGGATATTCAAGGGGATTGGCTCTGGAACATTGTTGACAAAATTTAGTAGTGTATCAAGAGCATCTCCTGGTGTATACTCACAATTAGCCCCAACAGAGTGGCTTGACATGAAATTATTTATGATGAGACACTTTAAAGATGAAATGAATGAATCACATGTTGGGTTGACATTGCGACATCCCTGACTCCTTATGCAACCACAGAAATTTTCCAAGGGATCTTAATTGAATTTCCTGGGACAAAGAAATTTCCATCCCTCCTACTGCAATTTATTCCAAATACACTTGAGGCCTTCAAGTGTGCGAATCCAGTTCTTTACAGATGGAGGCACCGAAACTTTCCCTTGAGCATCACTAAATTTCATGGTCCTAACCACCTGAATCATTTCGTCCCAAAAAGCTGTATGTGGTGACTTGGACTTCAAAGCACATCGGAGGTACTTACCATCTCGAGCTTCTAGAGAACTACCATTAACAGAATCAAATAATTTGACCATTAACAACAAAAAATCTACAGTGTCCACAGCAGCTTTATCTAACTCTGGTTCGTACTTGCCATCTTGTGCCAACTTCCTCATTAAAACCTATACTCTTGGACTGAATACTTGGGCACACTTGTTAACTTTCATCTTCCTAATCTTCTCAGGAATAACATGCCCGTTCTCTTAGTTTAGGGCACATCCACAAGTCTTCATCACCTTCATCCAATCTGTAAAATTGCACAACATGAGCCCAGGCTGCAGTTTTTTCTACACCTTTCCATTTAAATGTATCATTTTTTGTCAACAGATTGTTGCGGATATGTTTCAATAAATGTGGTGCATCGAAAATTGGAATTATTATCCGACCATCTACAATAAAACCACAGCTTCTATTTTCTATGTTATCTTTTAGACACTGCTGTCTAGTTTCTTCAAATAGATCATTTACAGCAGTTTGATTATTGACACCCTGATCACAAACAGTAGCTATGACATTGAGCCTAGTGGCAATGACACTTCTGATAACCTGTTTTATGGCAGCAGCTAAAGAATGTATTTTAGTTGCATTCTGATAAAACATAAATATTACTGGCTGTTTCCACTTTTTCGTATACCATAAAAACAAGCACGTTGTCAGCAACTGATGGAATCCTGTTATGGTTGCCGTCATCCTGCCAGCCAATTATTTTGTCATTATTTGGACTATAATGAAAACTGGGCTGAATAGCCATCTCGTCAAATAGCAAACAGCAGTATCTATCAGATTTGAGAAGTTTTGACACACTGTGATTCAGGTTATCAAATAACTGCTGATTCAAACCAGGACTGAATGCGATCTTCTGCAGCAGTTTCATTATAGTCTGCCTGCTTGGGAGAGAGAAGAATTTGGCCAACAAACGATAAGCCTTGCCACTTTGTTTGTAAATGGATAATGCCAAAATTTTGTCGTCAAGAGTAAATCTACGCCCGTATGGTTTGACATTTATATTTCTTATCTGAGACATAATCAATTAATATGGAATAGTATCCAAAGTCTCAGCAAGCAATTCAAACATTTCTGATTTGCATGTCTCTTCAGCCATTATTAAGGGCTTGCGAAAAGAGCAGTTTTTATTCCTCAAGAGTCTAGCCTGCCGCTTGAGTTTTACAGCAGCCTTGTACAAGGAGCTTGCTATTGGTATCAGTTCATTCTGAAATGATATGTTGGCATATTTTAAAAGTCCCTTCACATTACCTCCGTTGGCACTTGATCTTTCAGCACTACTGGCAGCTACAGGAGCACTGGCATCTGCAGTAGTACTGGCAGCTGCAGGTGTACTGGCAGCTGCAGGAGTACTGGCATCTGCAGGAGTACTGGCATCTGCAGGAATACTGGTATCTGCAGGGTCACTGGCAGCTGCAGGAGCACTGGCAGCTGCAGCAGTACTGGCATCTGCAGGAGCACTGGCAGCTGCAGGAGCACTGGCATATGCAGGTGTACTGGCATCTGCAGGAGTACTGGCAGCTGCAGGAGTACTGGCAGTTGCAGAGTACTGACATCTCCAGGTGTTCTGGCATCTGCAGGTGTACTGGCATCTCCATGAGCACTGGCATCTCCAGGAGCACTGGCATCTCCAGGAGCACTGGCATCTCCAGGAGCACTGGCATCTGCAGAAGCACTGGCAGCTGCAGGAGCGCTGAAGGCTTTAAGTCTACTGGTAGTTATAGGATAGCAGTTGATAGGGCCAGATGCATTTGTTACCCCGTTTCTGGAACAAACTACAGCCAAAACATCATTAGATGTAGAGCAAACACATTGTATGTTCACAAATTTTAAACTAACATTTGACTAAAATGAAATGTAATCACTTATTTACTCTTATGTTATTCCAACACATTTTACCAAGGACCATTAACTGGTTCTGTTGCTGATAGTCAGTATTTACAAATTTAAAAATAGTAATAGTGAACTACAAATTACATTTACAATTAATGAGAATATTTGTTTGCATAATGTGTTTATGTCTAATGTTTTATTTATTTATAAACCTTCGTTACATGACTTGCTGTGTTTATTTACAAATTGGAAGGATCCTAAATACCTGCTTATTTTCAATAATTGAGTGAAGAGATTTGAGCAGCTATTACCATCGAGAACTTGAGCCAATGAGGGTAAAACGAGGTGAGTATGGAGCAGCACCGAAATGCAAGGGTGGGAGAAATGGGAAATCTCCTAGAAGATCAGTTGATCAGCGGCAACGCCAAGCACGAATCCCACAAGCGAAAATCTGGGATCAACCCCACCAGGAATCAAGCCCAGTTCACCTTGGTGGGAGCCAAGTAGCTACTTATTGTCTTAATAAACCGGCCAAAGATAATTTTCTTTTTGTCGACAGTCAAAGGAAAGGGCAGATATAAATTAAAATATTGAAAGGATGTTACATTATTTTTTTTAAGCTTTTCCCGTGATACTTGGTTTGAATGAAGGATCTTCCCAGTGTACTTAAGCACTGAATCTACCATTATAAACAAACTTTGAAATTAACTTTAACATAACTTTGTTAATGACTGTTCACGATAAAGTGAGCACTTTTAAAATCAACGTTAGCAAAAAGGCATTGTTCCTACCTAAATAATATTTCAACAATCGCACTAAGTTACATGCGTCTAGTAAAGTTGATAACGATGGAGGAAAAATGATTCCATATCTTATAGTCGAAAAAAAATGTTAGGTAACCAACTGTGACTAATTAAAATATTTCATTGGCTTTCAGGTTTTTTTTTTTTTTTTAATTCAGAGCGTAAAAATGAGTAGATTTGTAAAATCCTTATCTTTATAATAATTTTACATTTTCTCTTGACAGGTGCATGAATAAAGAGATGAGGCCCATGACAATGTTAATTTTAAATAAGGCGGAGGACTACACAACGTACATTTAAGTTGATCTTAAGCAGGGTTTTTGAAAGTGCTCATTTTATCATGAATATCCTGTATTATTTTTACACATAGTATTGACGAGTGACGCCTATTTTTGCTGATGTCCCCGGCAAAAATGCAGATTGTGGACACTAGTAACCTACATCACTACCCACACATTCATATATTGCTTAGGTATAATTTACAGTACCAAATGGAGCAGTTTGAAGTAATGCCACATGTAGGTGTTTCGTGGAAGAAATGCTATTTAATACTGGAAGAAAAGCTATTTTAAAAACTTTTAATACTACAACACTTTTCTTCATTTTAAGTATTGATTACGAGAAAATGTTGGTTCACAACAGGTACATCCATATGTGTGTGTGTGTGTGTCTATATATATATATATATATATATATATATATATATATATATATATATAAGTTACATTAATGATTTGTGGCATTTTTCATATAAATGTCAAGATAAAAAAAGATTTTGCTTGATGTTGTACTATGTTGTACAAGCATACAATTAAATTTTCATTCACGGGAAACTTATTTGTAAGTCACAAATATGGTTTGTTAGCTTGTGTTAAAAATAAAGTGATTCATCCTTTGCATGGGTCAGTTATATTTGGGCGCTGAACCAAAAATACATGCATTTTTTATCAGTACCATATGTACTGTTGAGCGGATTAATTCATAGTGATTCATCCTTCGCAGAGAAGTTTATTTGTTAGGTTGGGATGCTGAGTTGAAAATATGTAGATATCTGGTCAGCATAAAGTAATACTCTTGTGCGGACAGGTTCAACTAAACAGAGTAATGAGAAGAACATTTGGACTGCACCTCCAACTGTATAGCGTACTGCTTATCAGATCATTTATTTAGGCAAGCAATTATGTAAAATGACCTATAGCCTACATTCTTTAACTTGGAATTAAGCAGTATTAACTTAGGTATATCAAACTGTTTTATGACAACACACAACAAACGTACTCTCTGCAGGATCTCTGAACTGCCGTTCCGGAAACTGGAATGAGTTTTCTCGAGATGTATTATCATTGATTCCTAAAACGGAAATACACAAATTATCAAAATGGATTGGCCTATTGTAATCACAATTAGGAGCTAACGTGCAAATCTTAACGTACAATAGCAATAGAAAAATCAGCAGAATATAGGTATCAAGGGATTGTATTGAAGGGAGACCTCGCCTTCAGGCTCTAAGACTGCACAATATTAATACTTATAAACTATCCTACTAAAATTGGTTAAGCCACATCACTTAGGCCTCCTGACTACAAATGGACTTTAATGATAAGTGTTAATACATATGGCTAGGTAGATTACCTAACAATTAATTTACAACAATTACACATTTATATGTAACTGTTATGTTTTAAGCAAATTGTGCAGTTATGGGACAAACAGTATAAGAGGGATTCACATGGTACGAGTAACATACCTGAATATATCTCGTTTATTGCCAGGATACGAGGTAGGCAATGTTTAATATGCCTCATCAGAGTACAATGTTTTAATATGCCGTATCATAACATGCTAGAAATTTTCCATTTCTAAATAGCTTGTTTGCCAATTACATGTATACGTCACCATAACATGATGCAATAAGTAATGGAAATTGTAGGTGGAGAAACAAGTGAACATTACAAGCAATTCATTTATTGGCTGCCAGGTAAAAACATCAACTGTGTATAAACAAACATATGAGTAGGTTGTGTTGGGCGGATGTGAGGATATCTTGTGGTCTGCTGTGGTGACGTAATTTAACTGTTCGTAATACCATATGATTTCATTGAGTGAAAAAAAAGTGTGGTTAAATGTGCAATTTATGCGACAAAGGACACTAAAATATTTTATTGTTGCTGGATACAATGGAAACTACATTACGTTGGGTACTTTGCGAGATTGCTAATTGGTACACCACTCGACTCGCATATGGAAATTTCTGAGTTTGATTCTCAGTCTGGCTGTCCTGATTTTAGTTTCCCAAAATAATTTCAAGCAAATACTAGAATGGTTCCCTAAGTCAGGTCCTAGCAGATCCCTTGTTTGTTTGTTTTATTGTGTCCGTAAGATCTTTCCAAATTAATGTTAAATTCTTGAAAAGTTTCAGATAAATAATTCTCTGATGTTGAATTAAATAAATTCAATCAAATTAAATCTGTTAGTAGGCAAATCTTGACAAATAAATGACAACAGGATTAACTAACATTAACGCAGACCTTACTTGGAGACGATCGCAATGGTGGAGATGGCAGCTGGACTACGATGAACTGGCAGCAGCGATATCCTCATTTAATTAGGATACCATTTTCCAACTCTGCGTGCTCCAGAAGTAGAATGCTGTACCGAGCCTCTGCGACACTCGATCAGGTCTCCTGCAGGTCCTGGGGCGATGTTATTTGTCTCTCACATCGGCTCTGCTTCGAAGACGTCATCCTTCTCCGGCTTCATTCGAACAACTCTCCTTCTCAAACGTTCTCTTTCCTTCATGCCGCAATATTCCTTTTTAACAGAACTCTGTACTGCATTGTTCGTAAGTTCCAAACAAACACCATTCCTAAGACAAGCCTGTTTTCCTTGTATGAATGTCATAGATGTTCTCTTTATCCCACTTCTGCACTAACTTGAGTACTGTTTATGAAAAACTGTTCGTTTCACTTTCCGTTGGAATATTTTGATATGAATTTTTATATCACATATGCAAATATTACTATTGAGAAATGTTAATCAAGAACATACGTAAATTTAAATATATTTTAATATGCAAATTAAGCAAAGGTAATTTTACATAAATATTGGGTAACCTCTGGTGAGGCATTACCTTACAGTAATAACATCAGTTGGCTAATAATATGTCGGGAATATGTGTAGGTGTCCTCATAGTTTTGTGGAAACAATAAGCGAATAGAATCTATTCGTTTCTTTTATCTAATGCGTAACGTCTTGTACATGGGTTCAATTTCCGGTCCAGCCATCCTGGTTTATGTCTCCATGGTTTTCTGAGATCTCTCCGTCTCCAATGACCTGATTGTCGACGAGAGATTAAGCCCTACCTTCCTACCTGCCTACATGTTTTCACATCGCATAGGAAACAGTGTTATGAGTTAGTCACATCTGACAAAAATGGCCATTTTGTTAAGATTTAATGCCTAGCGGGAATAACAGACAAATTTATTGATGGTTCTTGCTCGTATTTTTTGGACTACAGCTGTTGTAGACCAACACTGCGTGGCGTCATCGTCCTTGTTTATTTGCGTCATCGCAAGAGAATGGCAAATAAATTGCCGAGACTTACCTGACACGTTCTTAGCGCATACGGAAACGCGTTTACAAACATACCCATGAGTTGGGAATCAGCTATTTATTTGGTGAATTTTGTGTGTTATTATTTGCAAGAGTTATAACAATTATTCTAGCCAGTGTTCCTGTCCACTTGTGTATTGTATTATAGTAGACTAAACGATTTTTAAATGTTGACGTACTTAATTAGTTAAAACACGCAATGTTTCACGGCCGGTGTAAATAAAATCCACGGGTGGGCTCAGTCGAAGACGTACTAACTATGAAATTAAATTCAAGAGGTATATCTGCATGTGTTTGAAATTCGATAGTCTCATTTTTAAAATTTACTTAAAACAAATTTTCTGGTTGCAATACTTAGCAAGTCCAATATAAACACAGCAGTGGATGAAAAACAGCCACTCAGGATATTATGAACATTTTTCCTTTTGCAAGTTCTTATTGCAGATATTTTTTTTTAAGAACTGAAACTGTTTAAAAGTAAAATACTTATGTAGTTATATAGTTACATCTATTTTACAGTAAGAATTAGTTTTATTGTATCCTATTATTAATAAGTAACTATGTTAAAATTATAAACGTACTTTCATATAGGTAAACACTATTGCGAGGGATAGCTTAATATGCAATACAAACAACTCAAAATATGTTTAATCTGCACAGAAAAAGTAAAATATTACATTTAATTCCCATTTTGCTAAATATGTATTGTGAGGTCCGACGTCTGGTACTATTAGCGAAAATCAAAGCAAATGGGTCATGAATAGGTAATCCGCACTTACACGCCTAACAGTTTTTTTGGGTGAAGAGGGATATGACTTATCACCTACTGCGCTATATTTCCTCTTTCATTATATCCTCAGGGGAAAAAATGGCAAGAAAAAAACATGTAGAATCTTCCGTAGTTGTAAAACTTTGATTTAAAATCCTCCCGTGATCTCTATCTCGCTCTTCTTCTCGCCCTTCCTTTCACAGTCATCCATGACATTTTCATTACTTCGCTTGGAAATTTATCGCCCAAGGCGTCTTTGCACGCCCTCCATATCGTCCTCGACGAAAAATAAAAGAAGAAGAGGGGCAGGAGAGGGGCAGAAGGCAATAATAGCACACCAGTAATATCAGTTGTAGATTCAACACTCTCCTGTAAATAAAAAAAATGATTTACCGTTCATAATAACAAAAGGTGGACCTATACAGTCGAACTGGACCCTTCATAAAACAATGTTTTACTTCAAATATACAGATGATAAAAATTTATAAGGTACACTACTACATTCTTTAGCACAGAAATATGAGGCAATCTTCGAAAACAATTTAAAAAGTACTGACTTCATGAAACAATATGCATGGGGAAAATTCCTTCCGCTAATATGATAAAGTTAAGCAGGGCATGCTGTGACGTGCATAAATATAATTGTGTGCATTTTTACAGGTAAAGGAAAGAGAATTATTCTTATCTCATTGTTATCGTCAGGAGTACATTCAGTTAGTTCATGTTCTCTGAATTTAACTTAATTTCCTATTTTTCTTTCTTCGTTTACGTGTTTTTAAGCAGTGAAATAAAGATTATATAAGAAGTGTCGCTATTAAAACAATTCTTAAGCGCTTTTAAGTTAATTAGTCATTGTCATAACTTTATGAAGTCAAGTTTATGAGTTTTATGTAATCGTTCGGTTATTTCTGAAGAACCCAAATTTGTGGGGTCAAAATATCGGCTGACAATTGATGCATATCCACCTTCCTTGCCTATACGGTTACTGAAGCAACAGCAGAAATATACGGCGCTAAACTCAAGTCTGGTGTGAATGGGTATCCCGGAAGTCAGGAATGTCACAGAGCTTTAATTGTCTAAGGTTTCCTGCATAAGCTGCAAATAAATTATTACACAATTTGTAACGCTGTTATAATTATGTCATACAGAAATTATGGCGCTTAATCAAGGGTGACAAAATTTCATTATTTTTTTGAGCAGACTACAAAGTGATTTAGTGAATAAAGTAAATTATTTCACTCATATAGTTTCATTTAATCATATTTTATACCGCGCAGATTAATCTACAGATTAACAGCTGTTTTTAAACTTCTAGCAACTTTAATTACAGGTCAACGTGAAAATGAAATTTTTCGTTGTGTGCTTGAATTATTCGTCGTAACTGACATGAGACACCAACCGTACTAGGATGAATAACTACTTAGATTTAAAAAAAAAATTGAAACAAGGACCAACATTAATAATTTAAAAGAAGAAATTATAAAGATTAAGACCACTTGTTTTTTTGTTAGAATAATTGGTTTTATTTAAACTGTTGGTTTTTAAGTTTCTACTAAGAACAAGGCACTTATAGGTACTAAGGCTGATCAATTCTTACGTTAGTAACGGTTTTGAAAACCTCCAGTGACAACGCCAAGATAAGACCCCGTGACTGAAGCTGTTGACCGATATTGTAATTAGGCTGTAATTGGGAATATTACAACGATACAGCTGGTGTATTCTTGTAGTACGTTAGCGAACTGAAGGCACTCGGTGGCCGTAAATAAGTTCCCATTCTACGGTAACACGGACCGAGATCCGTGTAGTTTTGTATGGCTATAATAATGTTTGATATACAGACGTGCACCAGTTGGCAACGCTATGTATGAAATATCGAAAGTTGTATAAATAATTCAAATGTGAAGAGTATACCGATAAGTTGAAGCAAAAATTAAGGTTTTTTCATCTGTGTTTTATAATTGACAGAAATGTACATTTCCTGTATTGTTGAATAGCGCAAATTAATCGCAACTCGTCATTCTCGTTCCGTTCATGTGTTCCGTTCATGTGTTTCACGCCCGTTTTCTTTCCGCATATTGCTGCAAGCAGTGTTAGCCGGGCTGGCAAGCGACGCTCGAGCACCTGGGACGGTGCGGCCACGACGAGACAGCCCCACTGTTTTGAAAACACTCCCCCGCTGAGGAAGGTCGAGAGGCTAGGCGGAGTGGTATATAAGGTTGAAGCGATGGCGACTCGCGACCATCTTGCTCCCAAGGGACCAACGAGACGCCAGCGAAGAGGACCACCAGGCCATGGTCCCCGCTTCGACGCTCAGCACTTCCACTGTCGAGGAGGTCTCGATCGACGACGCCGAGACGGCAAAGGGTAATTATAATCCCAGTAGGACGCCGAGGTTGTGCTGGATTAGGGTCCTCGTTATTATTAAGACTCCTCAAGTCGTGAGTACACTAAAGATGAACATTGCAATAAGCTACGTAGAAGCCTTAACTGTTCCTGATACTTGCAGCTGAGCGATAATGAATTAATGTAAAGTGTTAGCCGAGAGCTATTTGTGGGAAATTTGTAATTTAGCTGTGAGTAATAAATCCTAGTGAATTATATAAGAGTGCTCTATCATCTAGCTACTGACATCCCCCTTCCTTGCGTGGCCTGATTCATCCTCAGGACAAGTCACAGCAATATGGGCCCCATCCACAATCAACGTGGCGTTAACATGTGTTGTGCAATGAAATAAATACACGAGTTTTGAATTCAGGCTTCTACATCTCATTTGTGACGTAGCATAACAAGTGTGGCTTGACGCAGCTTGATTATCTCTCTTATTTTCATGGAAATATTTTAACGTCCGCTTGTCAGAAATTGCGTCTTAGGAATAGCTGTGTTATATAAAATAATTATATTAGTTTTCTAATAACAGTAAAAGTTTTAAAAATTAAATAATATTGTATATGTCAGCCAAGACAAGTTTGCATTAACCCTTTTTTTCCTATTGTAAGTAATGTTTTGAAAAGTGAGGAATTGTGTGGTTAGAACTAAGAACTATAGGCTTATTTATGATTAAACCCCGTGGAAAGTAGTCCATTTTTTGTTGCATACGAATATCTTGTGTAATATCTAAACCATACTGACATATTTAAAAATTTTAGTTTGATATATTTATAATATCCCGCACATTTTCTTGGCACGGACGTCTGTGTGGAACAAGCCATTTACGAAGATAAATGGAAATATAGAATTGTTTATTCATCCAGATGTCTACATTTTAATGAGGCTTGTTTTGTGCGTGTGTATTGCCCCAGCTGTAAGCAGGTAAAATAAATATAATCAAATATACTTTAGATGTCTGACTATGGTAATACAATATCCAAAAATATATCTGCTGCTGTCTATTGTGTAACTGCGTACTATTTTACAGTAACTTTATACTACACAAACTAATATTAACGTTGGTTTTATACACCCATCCCCTTCCTTTTTTCCCTTTTTTTTAATTTCCTTAATGTACAGGATATTTCCTGGTATTAAGACAAACTTTCAGGTGAGTAAGTAGTGTTTGAAAAGAAAACTATATCCGTAAACGTCTCTGTACTACTGGAGTACCATTACATGAGACTCTCTCGCGCCTGGTAGATAGGTAAACCGTGATACACCGAACAACTTCTTGCTGCCATCCTCCTAGGAAACAGTATGGGTGGGAAAGGAGCTAATTATATTTTTCATTGTTTGTATTTATTTACTTATTATTTTCATTTTTTAAATGAGTTACGTTGAGCTTATGCTTAAATGTGCTGTCCATAACTGTAATGAAAGTATTACTATAATCTCTTCACAATTTCTTCACACTTTTTGAATCAAACTATGGGAAAATCTCCCCATGCATAAAGTGCTTGGTTATTTCCTCAATTTTCCACGTAACACAAGCGTTTTATACTTGTGTGCAGTAAAGTATACTTTTATTGGATAAATTTAATTATGCTTATATTTTTTTTATAAATTGTAATATTTCAGACATAATTCATACGAATAGAAATAGAGGAAAAATGAATGTGTTGGCAACACCTAGTAATAAAAAGTTGTTATTAAGAGTATTATTTCCCTGATTGCGAGCGAATGCATTGCGTTACACCTTTGCAGTAAATTTCTAGAGTTTGTTAAGCTTTGTTTGCATGAGATGGAGGAATATACTGGAAGTAGAACTTTAACAGGTGAGGATTCAGAAAAGTCAGAAGTAACCATGAAAAAATAATGTAGTTTCATTGACTGGCGAACTCTTCCGAAAATGCCTGTGATATTCCTAACCTGTCCGCACGTCTCCCTGAACCTCGCATTGTGGACTTCGCACCAGTTACATGTGTCATATTTTCCAGCAGTTTGAGCAGTGAGTTTTGTAGAAAATCAAAGTACGTATGGCCATTTATCATGTGTTGGAATTATATACAGTCCCATCAAGTAGTTGCGGATGATTCCAGCCCAAAAAATTGTTGTATGTAGATGCCATTGCAAGTGGGCTATCTTCCGTGTATGTGTGGAAGTTACATGTGTTGAAATACTCAGCTTCCGTTATCCTATCTGGAAAAATGTCAGTCGTGAAAAGTAATACATGTCATCCCTTACATATTGCAATTCATCTAGCATAAACGAAAGTTTACTAATCTGATATTTTATGACTGTCACTGTCATATGTCAAGACATAAACAGCTAAACATTTATGGTTTTGTCAGCAATACAATGGTAGTACGTGTTGAACAAGTAATGTGCAAGGTGTTTATCTGCGATAAAACAGCGAAGAACCAGCCATTTCTTTTCATATAGGTAGCCTTAAATTTTTACCGTGGGGGTATATAGTTTTATTATTGATACTATATCAGTGCCCTGGATGCCATTTGTTCTATTACAATGCATCTGTTTAGACCTATGATATAGTAATAATATATTTCTAATATTTACGTTGAAATTTAAAAATATTTTTTTCCAATCTGTGTCTTGTAAATAGCACCATTATATAGCCAAAAGTGTGAGGTTCAAATAACAATTTACAGCAAGTGCCCATACTTGTGCCCTTTGTAAAGAAATATTTGTTTTTAACAGACGCGCATCCGCCAAAGTTGCGTTAATTCCTTTTAAGTGTGATTTTAAGTAATGATAGATAGAAGCAGCGTAATAACAAGAAGATATATGGTGGGAAGTATTTGCCGTAAGAGCAAATACTTCCCTATGTTATCCTTCACTAACACACGTCGTTCAACATCCTCTGATGTTCTTTAAACTGTATTTATCATCACTACTGGTATTGCAGTGTACATGGCACCACGTAATCAACTCGCACGTTACGATTGTCTCAGCACTACTGCTAGTGTAATGCCGTTAGCAGGGTTAGTGTGAGAGTGTTTCTGTATGTAACAAGACGTCTACTGATGGACCAGTCCTTTTCATCTTGGCACTTAATTTTGTACAACGGGTAAGTAGTTCTGAATTTAATATCTACAGCCACTTACGTAGAGTATTTGTTGCGTCGCGAGTCATGTTCAGCATCTGATACAAACGTTAAGGGCATCTTTAAAAGTTTAAATTTACAAAGTGTTTTAAAGACACCCTTTTTGGATAAAGTGTTTTTCAAGAGCTATAGTTTTGCCAGATATGCGCTCTCCTTTTCTTGTGTTATAAATATGGTACTTAGTTACATATCTAATTAATACGCGCTATTTATTACACATGCACCAGTATGTCGACAGCAGCTACAGCAGTTTTATGTGGCAAGAAGAGAACTGTTTGAGGAAGTGTTGCAAATTTAGCCATGCAACGATGCGTTATTTGACTAAGTAGTGCGAAAATTTGACATAGAAGACTGCTCTATCAGGCACAACCAATGATATTAGAAGAAATTTTAGTGCTTTCTGGTGTGATTTCGAGAAAAATGGAAGCAGTGCAATAAAACAAAATATCGTTTTCTAATGAAGAGCAGTACGTGACTGGACGGAAAAGTTAAGTTGTGCAGTACAAATGTGGGGCATACACCAGCAGCGCTGAAGCATGGTCCTTCAAGACGAGGAAAACCTAGAAAACGGTTTAGTGAACGTTTAGTGAAAACAGAACGAAAACATATTATGCCATTATTACAAGAAAGGTCACGCGAAGAGCTCATACATGTTACGGAAGCTTCTTTGAGAATGTCTGGCAAGAGGTATGCTGCAGGAATTCTTAAAGACAATACAGAAACAACACACACAGAGGCTGCAAGATATAAGAATACCTTTAGGTCAACACCGACACCAATACCATATAGTGTGGACGAAGCCTTGGGATTTTTGATTGAAAATGATTTACCTTAAAAACAATATCTTAATATACGGCTTGGCACCAAAGCTAGATATAGTAACATTTGCCCATCATACAATCTAGTAAGAGATGCCAAAAATAAAAGCTATCCACCAGAGTATAATATATCAGTTACAGATATTTCTGCTGAAGTAACTGTTCAGGCTATTGTGGACCATACAATTTGGCGGCTTATGACTCTGCAAGAAGATGTAATAAAACAGTGCATTCATAATTGTGATACAGTACACGCAGTATTTAAGTGGGGCTGTGATGACAGTGGTAATCGAGAGTGTTTATAAACAGACATGTCACTGCGGAGCAAAGTGATGCAGATATATTTGCTATTTCTTTTGTGCCTTTGCAGATATATTCAACTGCAATTGAAACAAGAAAAAATATAATAATTTGACAGAATAGTGAGGGCTACTATGTCATAAAATGTACTGTCGTGTAAAATGTTTGTTGAAAGTGGAAACCGAAATTATTTGTGTAATATGTACCCCGAACTTGTAAAAAAAATAGTTTTCCATTTTTTTTGTATGTGTATGTACTTAATTTCACGGCAAATCAAAATTTGCTTGTGACAGTTATGGCCAGATTTATATGCTGTGTGTTTGGCACCTTTACAGTAGAGGAAACCTGGGTTTTTTTATCAATATTTTTTTATTATGCTAATTTTAGTTTATTTACACTACTGTGTATTCTAAATATTCTGTTTAATGTTGATAGTTTTCATGTACTATTGTCGTGTTTCAGATAGTGATTGGTGAAAAAATGTTCAACTCGTAGCAATGGAGACAACAGAGGAGAAAAGGCTGAAGTCGACTGATTTTAACCTCTGTCTTATTTGCCAGGCTGGCAAAGGGACCAAAGACTATAAATGTTACGTTATAAATCCCACAAAACAATCTATCCTGAAAATTATCGACAGTGCCAAGATACGTGTGCAGTATGGCGAATGTGATTTCAGCAGTGTAGTAACGTGTGTGATCTCACCGCTGAAGAACTAATTCCAAAAGGTGTTTCTTACCATAAGACCTGCTATGGTAATCTGATTAGTACTGATGAGATAGAGGGGGCTAAAGCTATATAAGACAAAGCTATTGCAACGGGCAAGAGTACAGATGCGTGAAAAAGAATTAGAGGTAGGCCTACAACAAGTTCCAGTCCAGCAACAGATTTGAACGATTCCTCTTCTTCATTTGGACGAATAACCAGAAAATCAAAAAGTGATAACACGAAATGCATTTTATGTCAAGAAGATAGTATGAATTCTCTTCATGAGGTATCAACTGCAAGTATAGGGTTGCAAGTGCTGGAAATTAGTCGTGAAACAAACTATGAACATATTAAAACTCGATTGAGCCTCCTCGTCGCTGCCAATGATCCGTTGCAAGCAGTAGCTTATGATATGAAATATAATTTGGAATGCCTCGTGAAGTATACAAGAGATATACAAAAGAGCAAACAGGTGACGGAAAAACTTGACAATATATTGAAAGTCATTTCAGACCTTTAAATCCTAAATGTAATCAAAGATGTTACGGAAGATCCTAAACCTGTTCTCAACATGACAGATATTCTTACTACTTACCTAAATATTCTGGAAGATAACGGTGTTTTAATTTATGATACTCCAAGAAACAAACCGTATCTGAATAAACTTATCCAGGAAAACATTCCACATATAGATTTCCATCGTCCTGAGGACAGAACACAAACAGAGCGAATAATATCTACATAAACCAAAGAAACTACTATTGCTGAAGCTGTGTAATGACCACCATGAAAGATGGTGCAGAAATAGTATTGGTGCCAACAAACGTCCTTCGCAGAGAGATGAACGATCACAATACTTGGCATTTTAATGGGTCATTTGATGACTATTCGGCCCCTCCGTTGCTTACTACTTTCTGCAGGTACATTGTTAAAAGTGCACATGAAGTTCAAACCAAGAGGAGAAAAGCAAAAGTAGATAGTAGAGTGACATTGTTGACATAACACATGTCACAGTCATTCTTATCAAGCAGACAAGTCACACATAAACCAGAAATGGCTACAGCACTATCTCGAGACCTCCATGAGACTCCACTATCTGTTTCACTAGCAATGAGTGTACACAAGAAATTCCGAAGTAAGCATTTCATATCCTTACTGCAACAGCTCAACTTGTCTCTAAGTTACCCAAAAATCACTGATATTTAAAACAGGTTAGCTAGTGCTATCCAACAACAGATGGTTTCCAATGGTGGTCTATTTATTCAATCATGGATGGTTGAGGACCAGTTTGTTTGGTTTGCTTTGGACAATATTGATTTCTTGGATGACACAGTTAATGGAAAATACACGCTTAATGGTACGGTGATAGCTGTGTATCAGTCTACTCATCCTAACAACTCTTCAGTAGTTCCACACATTAATTTTAAAAGTGCAACTTTATCTCATACTGAAGCACTCCAGTGCAATGTATTACACTGCCCAACTCCAAAGTTGTGTTGCAAGATCCTCCCATTATATGTTAGTGATTCTCACAGGACTATAGATATGTATCATCAACTTCATCTGTTATGGATACTTAGTTACTTAAAGTTAACAAAAGATTCAGAAAATAAGACTACTAGTAGAGAATGTTTAGTGACATGGAGCATTTTTAACTCAATACTATCAGCAGAGTTTACAGTGACAAACATATCTTTGGTCCCACCTCTTCTCTGCTTACCGCCTACTGATTACAGTGTTTTGTACACAATGTGTATGAGAGCACGAGGTATTACTGTCCTGGGAAGATATTCAGAATCAGTTCATTTTCCGCCCAGGTGAACTACAAGTTGATATATGGGCACTAGCCACTCTAGGAAAGTATGTTGCGGGTAATGGAATCGATCAACCATGGGTGGAAGCTGGGTTATATTTTCCAACTACTTTGGCTCAAATTTTAAATGGTAATAATCTCTACAGAGGCATTGAAGCACACACCATGACACTCCTTTCTATATATGGTATGTACTTCGGTTCATTCAAGGAAGTTAGTCCTGAAGATGCATCTTTGCTTCAGAATATATCAGTTAAAATTAGAGAGGCTTTTGTGGCACACATAAATGCAGAAAAAGACCAACAGAACCACCTCATACATGAAGTCTCAAAAGCTGCAGAAATTATAGCGGAGATTAAACTGATGGAAAAGCTTGATAAGTATGAAGCTATCTTCACAAAGACATAGATATTTTTAAAGAACTACATGAGACAAATTCTATGTATCCTTTCATATGTAAGGGCAACAAGACAGAAAAGCTGGGAACTTCGACTTGAAACAACCGAGGCACTTATCAAGTACTTTTACACTCACAACCACCTTAACTATGCATGGTTGTTGCCACTCTATTTGTCAATAATGCAGTATGTACAGAAAATCCATTTTAGATGTCTGGCGAGAATTTTAATTAGGGAACTTCTGTGTGACTAAATCACTTTTCTGCTTTTGTTCAATTGCCCCCAATCATGCTATTGAACATGAAAACCGTGCTCTAAAAGTGGCTGGAGGTGTAATAGACATAATGCAAAATGAGGACACTGAACCGTAATTTACTCATTTCTTCTGAATTTACTCGAATAATGGAAAATTTTAAATCACGATACAATATTGAAGCTGATATCACAAGAAAAGAGCATCATGAAACTTCTGGAAGAAAAGCAAAGCAAATTGCAGAAAATTATGCAAAATTGAAGAAAGTCTTTACAGAAGAATGTGAACATCGCTATAATTTATTAACTGGTGCCACAGTTAGTGAAGATATTCGGTACCATTCACGTGAAGAGGCTGATACACTCGTCATACTTAATGCTCTTTCATTGAACAAAAATACAGAATTGGACATTTATTCCACGTATACTGATATAATCCTCGAGCTAATTTATATGTATCGAAAACTTCCACATGCCACATCTTTTGTCATTAGTTAAGGTGATTCAAGATGGAAATTGAGTGTGGGACTTTTGCATTAAAAGTTGGGATCTAAAAGAACTAAAGCTATTCTCGGGTTCTATGCATTTACAGGAAGTGATGTGACTGGTCGGTTTTCTGGAATCACGAAACAGTGTTGCTTTAAGAAGTTTCTTGAATGTGATGATAAAATTCTAAGCTGTCTCGCTTCACTGCGAATTGACTTATCTGAACATTCACCAGCAGTAAAGGGTGAGTTAGAGCAGTTTGTGTGTGTCCTTTACAAATAATCATCAATTGCAAAGTTGAAGGAACTACGATGGTACCTTTTTGCGAATAAAGCTGCTGCAGCAGAAAAACTCCCACCTACTACTAGCTCTCTCCTACCTCATATACGTCGTGCGCAGTATGCAGCTATGGTTTGGCACAGAAGCTGTTCCAGTGACCCACAACTACCATTACCTACAAAATATGGTTGGCGACTCGAAGACAACACAGTGTACGTTCCAGTGAAATGTATGTTACCTCCAGCACCTGCTGCAGTAGTAAACCTTCCGCAATGTGGCTGCAAGATGGGATGTAAATCTCGTTGTTCTTGCCGTACTCACCAGATACAATGCACTGAACTTTGTAAATGCTTCAACAATCAACCTGCCTGTACAAATAGCAGATATCAACTTCTTCCAGATTTAGATGAAGACTGTGACATTGACAGTGAATAATTTAATGTTCCAAACTCATTGGTGTAGTGAATATTGTTTGTAAGTGGAGAAGGGGTAGGGGAGGTTAAATTAATAAAAAATTCTAACTTTCCTAGCCCCCTGTTATTTTTCAATTACAAAAATGAGTGGGAATTCACATTCAATATTTATGTGTTTTAACTTTCTACGTGTTCGGGTGTATATACATATTTGTAACAGATTGATTAATCATTTTCATGATGGGAAGGGGTAAGGGGTGGTGTTTAGGGAAGTGTGGTTTGCCACTTAACTCCTTGTATTAGTTCCACCATTGTTAGAAATCACCCTCCACTCTACAAATGGTAAAAGTTCATAACAAATTTAAAAAAAATGGAGTTAACATTATATTACCTTGGATTATCGAACAAAACACACATTGTAGAATATCATACACAATGCTTCTAGAAAAACTGGAAACCTATTTTTTTTAACTAAATATATACTAAAGAATAGAATGAAACAATAATATCAATTTTAACAAAGAAAAATCACGAATTTACACAACAGTCTATAACCCTTGTCCGTCATCTCCAAGATTTTGACATCCCATCAAATTGCTATCCGAAAAGGAAATAGCTCAAATGTCCAAGAGATAAATTAGATCAACTGAGGAACAAATACAGTCTTTGCTTCCAACAATAGTTGTCGGCTGAGCATTGTTGAGGGCAAAGTTTGCATTTCCTTAAGCGAAATGTCAGCATAGAAGAGTTGCATTTGTGGCGCCACTCCAAAATACATTAATGACATTCAGTTAAGAACGTTAGACAATGTACATTTGGCTTGTCGCCTTTACATGTCTGCATAAGATTCTTTGAACGTCTTCTACATATCTGTTGGCATTTTGACGTACAAAAATGGCAGATACGAAAACAAGAAGATAAAAAATCAAGGTAACTAGAAAGAAGCAGAAAATTGTGAAACGATTTCGTTCTGAAATGAGTTTAATTGTTGGTCAGCCTAAATATGGGACCGTGGGAAATTCTAATGACGGCAACACTGCACGAAGATTCTTCCACAATCCAAATTAATCAGCAGACATCACTGGACTTAACGAGCAGTTAATAAATATCTATGCAGTGATTCTACGTACTATATCGAGTGGTTTTCCGGTTGATGTAGACCAACTTGATCAATTTACGCAGGACACAGTAATTCTTTATCTTCAACTATACTCTTGGTAATTTCTTCAGTCTAGTGTGCACAAAATCCTTATACACGGAGGAATAATAATTGAATCTGCAATCCTGCTGATAGATGTGCTAAGTTAGGAGGCACAGGAGGCCAGACACGAGCAGTTTAGAGGGTTTAGAGAGTCACGTGCAAGAAAATCATCTTGAGAATACAATATCCATGACGTGTTTCATCATGTGCTATTAAGTTCCGATCCAGCTTTGCAGGCAAAGAAAGAGCCATTACCATTTGACGTCTGACAACTCTTGCGGGAACGGACAGTTTTACGTGGAACCCAGCAGCCAATTCTGGAGACGTAAGAGCAGGAGAGGGAAGAAGAAGAAGAGAAAGAAGAGGACGAGAGCATAAACTTCGCTTCTGATGACGAATATTTGGATTAATTATAACTGAAAGAAATGTAACTTGTTTAAATGTGTAGAGAATACATCGTATAATGACATATAATTGATGTATACATTTATTTGTATATTTTATTGAGCTCCGTTTATTGAGCTCATGGTCATGTAACATCACAGTTGTATATGATGGAAAAATTACATTTTCCTGTACATCAAGTATAAGAGTGCGCATTCCAAACGAGGATCACTTTTTTCCCTCCAGATTTGGTTTGTGTCCCACTGTGGAGCGATGAGAACTACACTACCACTTTCAAGTGCCGCATCGCTGCTACGCGCAAGGTCCTGAACTAACGTGCAGTGTTTGCTCCGTATCGCATGCACTTATGGGACTTTTAAACAGTACACTTATCATTGTATTGATGGAAAGTCTGAAGGAAGGTTTAGTACAGGCTTTTATCGTAAATTTCGTTCGTGCCTAGGTAATTTGTAACGTAAGGAGTCTAGTGGAATATTTTCATGAATTATAAAAATGTTTTTTCTGAGGTTAGATAAACATCCTCTTGTGCTAACAGCTATGTAAAACAAATTCATATTTAAATGTTGAAATTCGAGTGATTCTAGAAAATTGCAAAGAAGCACTGCGATTATACACGTACATTTCAGAATGTTTTCTTTCACGGCAGTATTTAAGTTTTCGAGGTTCATGGCGCATAACAATAAAAAATTTTGGGATAAATATTTCTCAGCTCAGGAAGAAGATAGTATGCACTGTTGATGACTGCGCGATCTTCCACTCATTATTTTACTTGCAAAATAGTAAAACGAGTCCTATATTTTCTGTCTGTAGCCATACAGCACGACACTGGCAAATAAGTGAACGTGAAATTGGAGTATTAATTCTTGTCAGAAGTCTTGTATGCCAAGAAATATGTTCAGGTAGATTAGAAGAGAACCCCAATGAGAGAGGATCTCAGACGCCGAAAAGGGAACAAGAGGTTTTGCGTCAACTGGGAATGAAGGATTGCTAAAACTATTTATGGCCCTCATCCATTTAACGGATTTGCTCAAAGCACCATGTTTAACAGCTTAAAATAAATGACCAGAGATTCTGAAAATAACTTTACCGAAATTGCAGTTAAACCTGGGGTTTCAAGACCATTTGAGAAATTCAGAAATATGCGCTTCTAACCCACAATATTGACAAATATTCTCCGCGAAAACGTATTCTAATAGCTTTTATATAATTACGTCACGGGTAATCTAGTATTTCAAAACAACAATGCCATTTCGCAAAACAGTTATTTTCATTTTCACATTTTAGGAACCAATAATCGTAAACAAAGTAATGTTGCAAATTTTTTTTAAAGTGTATAATACACCGATAAACATCACTTGAGATGATTTATTCTTACTGTGGTTAAAAGAAAACTGCTACCATATGTATCTAGTTGTACCTTTTACTGTTGTCAATTCGCCGATTCTTCACATTTTTTGTATCGAACTTTTGGAAAATCACCCTCTGTATGACGTGGTTGTTTGTTTCCTAAATATGTAATGTATCACGTAACATAAAAGTATCTTATATTTTTTATTAAATTGAACTTTTACTCACATTTTAACAATAAACGATAATATTTCATTTGCAAATTAATATGAATAAAAAGAGGGGACATATAAGTGTGTTGGTAATGCCTAAAATGAAATAGTTCTCATGCGAACCATTATTAAACTGAGTGCGCACGAATGCGGTGCGTTCTTTCTTCGGTGTAATTTTCTAGACTTATCAAAGCCTTGTTCTCATGAGGCGGACGGATATCCTGGAAGTAGAACTTTAGCAGTGCTTCTGAAAAATGGGAAGTAACCATGAATGGGTTATAGTTTGCACCTGTGTCATTCAAGCTTTCCATAATCAGTGCATATATTTAAGTAATGCGTTATTTTGCCCATGTTAGTGACGGACAAGAAAAGGAAAGTCATCGGCTTCAGAGAAGAGTTGGAGTGTAAGAAAAATGTTTGTCTGTGTCATCCCCGAAAACCATCATTTTTAGTTTTGATTACAGTTTAATATGGTATAATTATGCGAATGTCGAGGTCAGATGATCAAGACAGATATTTGAACATTTAACATTAAAAACCTCTATTAATTAGTGGGTTTAGCTAAAAGAAAATCCAAATTGAAGACAATACACTGAAAACCGACAGTGTGTAAGGATATGTAGATATTGCCAAACTGACTTGATAATCAAAAATGTTATCAGTGTGGTAATTCACTACTGATCGCAAGTGTGAAACTTAACGTCTGTGAATCACGTAGTATTTATATTTACATAGTCCAAAGATTTTATTGCTGTTTAAATCCACGGTTTGATTTTTTCATTTCGTTTACACTTTAAAGTTCCAGCTTGCGCTTCTGGACCCCTTGCGAAACGAGACCCATCTTAAACTTGCGTTGACTTCACAGCTCATCCGAAAGTTTGGATAACAAACTTCCGTATCTCGTATGTGGGCCACAAGGAACCATCTGAGACTAACTCCAAGGGTCCTTCGTTGTTCCGTTCCAGAGAAACAGCCACCTGTAATTAATTACTGTTAATACCTTAGCGCTTTTGTACATACCTGGCCGTTCTTGCACGACTAATTCAGAAAAAGTCGCCTGTTTGTCGAGTTCTTGCGGAGACGCAGAAAATTCGGCGTTTCGCCTAACGTTAGACAAAACGCCATTAGGTGAAATATAATCAGTCATATCGCCGTTAAGCAAAACGCTGTTAGTTAAAACCCCGTTAGGTGAAACAGAGGCAACGCCAATAAGCAAAATATCGGTAGAATTTAAACAGTGTAAATTTAATATTTCATTTTAGTTTCATAATTCCTTCACTTTTATGTAAATGAAGTTAGTCGAAATAACTGAGACTTTAGCTTGAGACATTCGTCCTTTGGTCATCTAGATAAGTAATTGTTTTCCTACATTCTCCTATAGAGCAGTAAAAAGCAATACAAAAATGCTTTATTCTGTACCAAAATAATTTTTACGCATATAACCTTGTGAAATTTACCTTCTAGGTATGGGTCCTGTAAATAGCTATGGTTACTACTATAAGTATCCAAATAAATCGATTTTAATACGTACCTTAATACGTTCCTTAACTATTGTTTCAATAGAAAGATGTTCTTTATTGATTCTCTCTTGCGTTTAAACAGCAGGCATAAAATTCCTAAAATTCCGCTTCGTGTGTATGTGCGTGTTATATATATAACATATATATAGCATTAAAAGTAATACAATTTATTATACACACACATAGATGGAAATTTACTGATCTATTTGGACGTCATACATTCTGAGTATCTGTACACAGTGGCTCCAATACTTTCACAAAACCTCACAGACAACAGTTAACAACCCTACAATACCCAAAAGCTTTGTGTAAGTAAGTCAAACCATCAAAAGTCATATTATTAATAGCTAAAACTTCCAACCCAACTAGTAGGAAGATATAACGAGGTAACGAATACACATAAACCTCGTCAATTAATATCGGCAAGTTGACTTCAGTTCTCGTAACTATTTGCTCAAGGTTTCTCGAAGTGGAGCGGTAGACACTAAAGTCATTTATTTTTAAGAATTTAGAATGTATTCTTCTTAGTTACTATTAATTTCTGAGTCGATATATATATATATATATATATATATATATATATATATACATATATATATATAGGGTCATCAGACAATTCTTTTAAACACAGTTACAAAAGAAAAGGGAAACAACTTCCAAATACGCAAAGAGCTACGTCAAGTTTCAAACAGCTTTGCAAAACTTGCAAACATCTATGTCCAATTTCACCACGATACTAATAATTTGTCATTAAGGAAATCTTATAGACCTACAGCTGCCTTCAGCTATAGGTATAGGCCTATCAGGTAAACACCACACTTTATACCAACTCAATCGTAAATGAATAGGTTCATTTATATATATATATATGTGTGTGTGTGTGTGTGTGTGTGTGTTAATGCATTAGTATATAAATGAACCTATTCATTTACGATTGAGTTGGTATAAAGTGTGGTGTTTACCTGATAGGCCTATACCTATAGCTGAAGGCAGCTGTAGGTCTATAAGATTTCCTTAATGACAAATTATTAGTATCGTGGTGAAATTGGACATAGATGTTTGCAAGTTTTGCAAAGCTGTTTGAAACTTGACGTAGCTCTTTGCGTATTTAGAAGTTGTTTCCCTTTTCTTTTGTAACTGTGTTTAAAAGAATTGTCTGATGACCCTGTAAAGTAACAAAAGCACTCGTATCTGCATTGAAAATAAATGATAATAGGGCGTGTATCGAAGACATACTGTTATACAAACCTGAAGGCTTCGAAGCCCTGCTGCTTGAAAGTCTAATATTAACCTTCCGAACATATATTTTGCTTAACAGAGAATAAAATGATTGCGTGCTTTACCGTTTAGTGAAAAATGCTCCCGATATTCTGACACACAGAGCAGATTTTATTTTTATTTAGCATAAACATAACATTGCATAGTCTTGTTTCTGTTCCATATTGCTTGTGCTACAAAATAACAAACATAAGTGGGGATATAATAAATTAATTGAGAAAACTAAAATGTAACAGTATTTCATGAAAACTGTACTTGTAGTCATATATAAAACATGCATTCCTAAACATTATTCGTTTAGTATATTTTTTTGTACTTCCGACTTTCCTTTAAATGTTTAGAAAAAATTCTAATTTCTTAAGGTAATAATATACAACTATACAAATTAATATAAATGATACAAAATAGTTGATATTTTTAAATCAGGGACGTAAACATGTACACTCTAAATCTGAGTCATTGAGAATTTCACGGTTTCAATCAGTCAACCGTACCTGACTGATTCAACAGTCACTTCAGTTAATTTCACTGATGACTCAGTGAAAAAATACCAGATTTCCTTCACATATTGTTTCAGTGACATTTTCCACTGGTTCATCAGTAATGTTCTTCACTGTTTTTGAGTGGTTTATTTTTTGACTGATGAATAAATTAAACAGAATGTGAAGTGGCAATTAAACAACGTGTTGAAATGATTTGTGTAGTATTATAGAGTGTTAGGCCACTGAAATGAATTATCAGATTGACTGTTACCACAGAGAGAGAATATTTAAAAGGGTGTGGTGTGGAACGTGTGGAAAAATTTCGATTTCGGCATATAGGGCCTTTGAATAGCATAGGCCAACACAATACACACTGCAATGGTTTGCAAAATGGCAACAGCTAAAGACATATAGATAAACACCTTTTGAGCTCATTCCACTTCCCAAAATGCCATACACTTAATTAACGATGCAACAGACATATTCTAGGAGACCTGTTCCTAGCAGCATTCAGCTCCAGAAAACCAGCTATACACGTGTTGCACTCTAGCAAACACAACAAGGATGCAACGGAACTTACTACATGTGTAGCATATAAGTCAGAAGACAAATGATATGGTGAAGTGTCGAATTTAATGTAGTAAAATTGCTTCATTTACAAGGCGCCAGAACTTCACCTTAAAGCTGTGTATAACAAACATGTGGAAATATGCACGCAGCAGCTGAACAATAAAATTGGAATGAATGCACTTTCTTATGTCTGCTAAAAATATCAATTATGCAAGCAAGTGTAGTAACTGAAAGCATAGTCTTTATGGTGAGCCTCGTGTATGCAATTAAAAATTAATATAACTAGCAGTGTAAAATACAGTTCCACGTAACTTAACACTGTTTCTCACACCTATGTTGATAAATAATTCAGCTATACGGCTCTTAATACTCTGCTTAGTTTCCCTAGCTAGCTGTACATCAGTCTGTAGAGCAAAAGTAAAAAAAAAAAAAGTTATCGAGGCATGCGTGACAATCTAGGGAAATATTATTATTATTTGAGTGCAGCTATAATTTATAATCAGTCCCACGCCACCGCTGTGTAGCTATCAATTTACGTAAAGATACAGTGCCTTAATATGAGCTGAAAAAGCATTCAACTACCTTTATTTGGCGTTTGACATTTACGCCTACGTTCAGAAACCCTGAATGTAATATATTCGTTGGAGTCAAAACCCTTTTCTCACTTAAATTTGCTTTCAAAGCTGAGCTCAGGCACTGCTGGCCGGCTACGATGAAGACCCAACAAAGACAAGATGGAGAACGGAATCTTCGTTCGCCATTCAAATTCATTGGTTGTTACAAATTTAAAATTAACATACAAGCATATTAAAATACTACGGGTGCATTTCTTAAGAATATGAACTAAGTGATATCAACTCATAGTGCCAACTTAAGCACATTTGCATAGTATTCAAAACTTAACAACATAAAAAAATACAAGACAATAAACATATTATTATTCAAACAAGCTGGCTGCGTGTATCCTATATAACATATAAAATAAAGAAGTATTAAATGAATATCATATATACTAGGACGTAATACAACAATGGTATTTTGTAAAATAAGTATGAGTGTACTCGAAATTTGCGTGTCGCTTCAAGTTAATGATATGAAAATCAGATGCGTCACAAAACCAGGTGTCACAGTGTATCAAGTGAAATAGCAACGAATAAACTAATAAAACCAATACGAAATACTTTATAAATTGTGTTTCGTCTTTCAAAACTTCATTTTACGAGGTAATATGAACATTCAGCCTTTCATTCCGTTTTTACGTCTTTCATTTCATTTTCATGTAATTATCGCAGCGCTCTCTTTGAAGGTTTAAACTGCATATAATATGGTGAAGAGAGTGCACTCATTATACTATTCGTTTTAACAATCCTAACGGTACAAATTAAACCAAAACTAAAAGTAATAGTATACAATTTAAAACTACACGTGTGCGGTGAGAAAATATAACACGAATATTTTCCTCTCTATTGTCAACTCTACTTGGTTGCTCTGACTGTAAATTTCGCAATATAAATAGTCAACTATCGTAAATATGTTTATTTCACGTAATTAATTCGTTACATTCAATAAAAACAATATTTTATTCGCCACTGCAGTCGGCCGTCACTTATTCAATCAGTGAAATTATTTCACGTCATTAATTCAGTCAGTGATAATTTTTCACTGAAAGAATCAGTGGTTTTCCACTGATTCGAATTTAGAGTGTATAAACTGACAACAGGCTGTCTCAAAGTAAGGATACCAAGTTCGCAATGTCCATTTGGACATTTTGTTGCCTTGCTTCTGACATATTGTTTTGTCTTACTTTGCTTCAATTGTACTATGCGCCATATTCAACCACCATTCATATGAGAGTACGCACTGTAGTATGCAGTGGTTTATCCTTTTTTATTAAAATGTTGTCTTCAAGTTTTTGCTGTGTGGTCTAAAATTGGTGCACTCAGAATTCTATGAAAATTATTAGTAATGTGCTTATGTACGGAAGAATTGAAAGTATTCTATAAGTATTTAATATAGATCAATCTCAGGACTTTCTTTGCACATTTTCAATTCTTGTGGCATCAGTAGCCTTCGGCTAAATGAGTTCCATATAAGAGAAAAGTATTCGAGTTCTGGTCACATTAAAGCATATTATATTATAGAGTTGTTTACATGATCATGAAAGTATCATTTTGAATCTGAAAGGACTCCACATGCATATTTGAGTATTACAGTCCACGTTTATATAGAAAATATTATAAATCGTATTTTTGTAAGTATGTTAAGAATATACCGCAGAAAACAATTGAGTGTAAGTAAAAACATGAATGTAAAGAAGAATATATAATTACATATATAAATCTGATGTACCTAAATAATGCCATTTTACAGAGACGAACCAACTGGTACCTTCAAAAACTCCACTTACATACCATTTTTTAAGATACTTAGTTGGTTCCTATGTATATAGGCAATCAGAATTTGTAACCATTTATTCCTGTTACTTCCATCCAGATAGAAGCTATTTGTCAGCGTAGGCGAGCATAGTACACTTTGTTCTTCAGCATAGGTGCTTTAGAAAGGCGTTTACAGAAGCGGCTGAAACCTTCTTCTCGACTTAAATCGCTAGTCTTCTTTTATGCATGAAGTTAATTTCGTTGCAGCTTTAATTGGCAATAGCCGTATATCCTCGGCGACGGCTTCGCGGCGCCTACCAGTTATCTTCCTTGGTGTGTTAGCACCTGCTACCCGCTCTCTACCGAACCGTCCCTCCACTCTCAAGTGCCATATAAATTCTTAACGAGGCTGGCTCACATGTTCACTTCTACTTAGCTTAGACAGTCGATAGCGTCATGCATGGAGCCAGCTCCATATTTGATGTCGCTTAAAAACCAACCTTAGGCTGGTGGTTGCGTGATAAAAATAAGCCTAACATCTCACAAGAATCAAATTTCCCCATCACACATTTTGTCTTGATATCAACACGTGCACGCACAAATACACGCAGACACAGAACCGCACATATGTTTTCTTCTCATGTTGAACTATGCCTCTTTAGAACTGAATAAATTTTAAATAAAAACGATGGCATGCACTAACATGGAAATTGTGAATATTGCCTACTAATAAAGGTGTTTAGAAGCCAAAAAGAATGTTCTCTTTTGTCTGTTTGACAGTTTGTTTTGACATTACGCAAAACCTACTGGAGTAATTTTCATGAAATATTCACACCAAGGCATGTCTTAAACCAACTTAATCACCAAGGAGCTGTGAAGTAAAAATAAAAACCGCTTTAGTTTTAATTTTTCTGGATGGGTTCGTATGCGAGCATCACTGTTGAATAAACGTGCATTGTTAAATTAATTTTTAAGTTGCACTGCTGAATTAATAACGACGTAATTACGCTATGCCAATAATGAGCTGAACAGTAGTACGAAATATCGTTGTATTTTTTCTTGTAAATCTTATTACTTAATATAGTTTTACGTGATAATAAAGAACAATTATCTCATTTCCTTAAATCTTTCATTTATAAGGGTTTAGCACTTCGCGGTTGATTCGATCTTCAGACAACAATTTCATTAACAAATTTAGAATTCAGTTGATTAAAGCCACAACCAGCAAATTAATTTCGTTCCAATTTGTCAGGCACAAATTACCATGACAAATTAATTTTCTGGGTTAGCGAATCCAGTACCTACAGCTACTACAAATACAAAATCTAAGCCTTAGGAGAAAGCATCCATTGCAAATAATAAACAGCAAGTCTGAAACTGTAATGTTTATGTGGCTGGTAAGATTGTGATTAACACATGCTACCTTTGTCCTGATAGTTTTAAAGTGCGCCCATATGCTGTATAAACTGGCATCAGCAATAACACAGAGGAAACATGGTACCTTGTTCGGGTCGCTAACATCCGTGTGAGCAAGATGCAAGAAAGGATATTTTTGCTCTGGTGTAGCCGTCACAAATTATTTAGAAACGATAAGCAAAGAAGTCATATACTCTCCTTGTATAACTGGCCCAATTAACACTAATCTTATCTTGATATGTAAATAACTTCTACGGCTATTTATAATGAAACAGTTGGTCCACATATTCGCGGAATGGCTGGAGTAATTTTGAGCCAAGAGAAAAAAATATATAAGGGAGCGTAACGCAGCAAAGAATGGCCAAAAAACACAAAGGGCTATACTTATAATAACGTCATTTAAATTTAATTATTATAATAATTGGACATTTTTCCTTTGGCTTTAAGTCATGACTCCTAAGGAACCAAATAAGAATAACTAAATTTGTTCATTCCCTTGCATTAAGAAAGCATATTAAACATGTATAAGTGAACTACTGTGAATATGTAACATATACCACAACAATATTCATCTAAGACGTATAAACCCTCAACATATCTAACATTCACATGTAATCTAATTAAACAGAACATTAAATTCAACTGCATTTAACATGTGTTGTATATCGTTTGTAAATATTTGTCACTGACGACTGAAAAATATTTAAGAAATATTGGCCGTCACTTATAACATTCAAGATGCCTCCTACTCCACGCCTCCATACTAATGTAGTAAGTGCAATGAATAATTAAATAATATCATAGTTAATTACTTTTTGAAATCAAGAATGGCCTTTCAAGAATGACGATAAAGAACAATCGAAAAACGAGAGTTTTTGCTCTTACATAGCGATGAAACCTATTGGATTAAACTGAAATATGTAGCGTGCTGTGTAGTCATCATAATGCCAACAGCCTCCTTGTTTTTTAAAGAGACATCTTAGGTACTCAATAGACAGTAAAGTAACAAATATACAAATGGAGTTCATCCACTCCATTCCATCCAAATAATATAACCCCGATTAACAGAACGGTTATCATTTTGTCCTATTTATTCATCTTTGTGTGCATAGAAAGGAGTTCGCTATATTTGTCTACTTCAGAGACTCAATCATGTACAAACTAACTTTGTCTTTGAATCCTAGATAAGCAAGTCTACTAAACGTAAATACTAAAATATGTTAAAACACCTTTTACAATTATTAGTCTCGAACCACACTCATGTAACGATTACGCTGCTCTCGGAAATTCAAAAAAATTATAATGGAAATAATAACTTAAGATTAGGGACTACGTAGTTATTTCTCCCTTCCTTTTTCTTTTATAGCTTTGAGGAAAACGATTATATTTTTGCCATTTGTTTTATCAAATAAATTAAATTAATAAATTGATTAAACCAAGATATTATTCTTATCTTAAATCTTGTTTTTTTTTTTATCAAATAGCATAAAGCTAGATATAAGTTGAACTATTATTTCCCATATTGATAATCGAATAATTTCTATAAAAATATTTTCAGAAATAAATTGATGAATTTATAAGTTCTTACTTAAGGTAAAAGCAGTCGAATTGTTACAAAGCGTGAGAAATTATAATGCTAACACTCTGGTCACTACTTCTATCCAAGACAACGCATTACTTATTTTTTCTTCTGGAGGTGGCCGCTCATTATTTCTGTCCACTATTCTACATACAGTGGTGCCGTCGCTGAGTTGCTCTCCTCATGTGTTGCTGGCTTTTATTTGCACTGCGTCGTCTTTGCCAGTAAGGAAGACTGCCTGGAAATGTGCTGCTTTTGCTGATGTTGCAACTCGAGGTGGCGGAAGAGGGAGGGGGTGGAGTAACGCACAGAGCACTGCCTTTAAAACTTACCGCTAGACTCAGCCGAACCCACCAACAACAACATAGTTAGCAGTCGGAATCTTTAGTAAATTGGTTTTTTTCTTTCCCCTAAGGTCCATGAAATCCTCCGAGATATGTAGGATTCTTTGTCAGAGACTTTACCCTATATTTTTGTCGCTGGTTCATTTGGTGACGAACAACGCCATCTATTTCGTCTCACCCGAAATGAAAAATCTTGCTTTTTCGTGGAGAAATAAATTGATAAAGACGACTCTTTGCTATCCAAAGGCTAATGTGGTTGAACGTTACAATCGTAAGCTGAAATCAGCTCTAAGGGCTTTCCTGAAAGTATCCTATAAGGATAGGGACATTGCCTTGTATCAATTGCCCCTGGCTTTAATAATGTTGTAAGTAACGCTACTAAGAAAGTGCCTGCCGAGATATTTTTCGGAAGGAATCGGTTTCACCAACTGATACATACATGGGGACTCCATGAGTTCTTCTGGGATGCGGTTGACCGTAAGAATCTTGAGGGGGTCTGGGAAGAGGCCACTCAGAATCTTATAAAATACCATTATAAGTAAGCATCTAGGACCACATACAATAGTAGGTCAGGTCAGCTGCTCCTGGGAGATAAGTTTATTTGGAGACTCATTATCTGAGTAATAAAGCTGCTCAGTGTAGCTCAAAGCTGGCGCCAAAGTTTTCAGGTCCTTTTCAAATTGAACGTTTCATTTCTCCTGTAACTGTGTTATTGAAGGATCTGAATAATCCGGGGAGCTATAATAAAGATCATGAAACTCAGTTGAAATTAAGTACCTCCCAGTAGGAGGTAGTTTCGCTGGTAACCATTGGCACGATAATTTTTCTAGTTGAGTTGTGTCAAATTTAAGATGTATTGTTTTTGATATTAAATAGTGTATTTTATTTTTCTGTTTTACCCTATGCATTTGTTTGTTTTTAAGGGTTTGTCATTTTGGTTTTAAGGTTGTCTTTTAACAACTTTAGGGCTGCTGTTCTCTCGCTCATGCTCATTTCGTAAGGGTTTCATATTCATAGTGTTTTAAGATGTATTCATGCTCATTTCGTAAGGGTTTTCGTATTCATGTATTGTAAGATGAATTCATGCCCAGTATTCATCTTAGTGTGTTCCATGTTCATGCATATATTAAGATGTTTGAATATGAGGGTATATATACTTCCAGATCTGGAGATTTGTATTTTACGTGGTAATGGTACAAATATTTTATATTTTGGTGTGGAAAGAAATTTAGACATATTAATGTAGTATATAGCGCGTGTAGGGTTGATGTCAGAGACTGCAATGATTCATTTTATCCTTTAAAATAAGGATAATTGGGATAGTGAACTGCTGTCTATTGGTGCAACCTGGTTTGGTTGTCTTGATACTGGCGTATCTCTCTCGTTTTGTTCCGGTTGGAGCTGGATGGTGGAGATGCTGAAATAAGATTCTTTCCATGGTGATTTCTTTCTGGAGAAGAGGTCAGTGCCTGTGTCAAGTCTAGCCAACTTGGCGGATATCCTGGCTGTTTTCTGGATTCTCTTCTGGACATTCCTTTGGGCTTAGGAGCGAAGGGACATGAGACGCTCGTGTCAGTTTCGGCCTTATCACTGCCGGGCTTCCCTGCCTCAAACGCGCTAGAAACATCCAAGTAGGCGGTGCCCTTAAGATGAGCTAGAGCATGGTTTAAAGGGCCAGACCCACTCGACAAAACAAGACAAACTATTCAATATGCCATGGGAAGAATGGGAACAAATTTCCCCAGTCGTGTGCCGGAAATAATTGTAGAAGTCTGCTGCAATAATGGTGTAGAGAGGACTCAGGTCCTATTCATTGCAGTGTTCGCGCCTTCGGAATCAATAAAAATTTGGTCTCCAGAGGCTTTTAGCAATACTATACGACATCTTTTCGTGGACTTTTAAGGTGATTAAATGTTTAAAGTCATTGCTAGCGTTTAATCCTAGGTGACTAAGAGGAATGGTGCACGATATTCGTTATATGTTATTTTTCAGAGTATTTATACAATATTTTTGGCACGACGAGGTATCAATAATAATATTGAACCCCTTGCGTTGTTAAATATTAGCTACCTTTATTATTCTTGGAGCATTTACTGAAGATAAGAAATAATCTATTCTCTCCTATCTTCCATCAGTGCTCCGAGAATAATAAAGTAAGTGAATATTTAACAATGTAAGGTGTTACAAACTCTTATTTATGTCTTGTCGTGCCAAAAATTTCTAAAAACCCTCTGAAAAAGATTTGTGACAAAATTTAGTTAAATACACTGCTTCCGCGCATCATTCCCCTTAAATGCATAAAATCAGGACTAACGCTTAATTCCTCGAATATGGATCACTTTTCATTGCATTTTCACTTTGCACAGCGTGGATAAAGCTTACTAATATTATTATAGAAGGTAGGAGTGAGAAGGCAGTCACAGAGGAATTCATCAGCGTCATGAAATGGAAATAGAAAAACTACAAAAAAAGCCGCTCTCTTCTTCTTTCCTCCCCCCCCCCCTTTTTTTTTTTTTTCGCTTTTTTCATTTCTTCTAAACCTATTCAAATATTATCGGAATCGAATCCGCGGTCCCTATAATGGACCAGTTACGCTAACAGAAAAACAAAACCTGCCCTAAAAGAAAATCTTTATCGCGAAAGACTTTATAATTATATAAAAACATATGAATTCTACCTTATTTCACTGGGAAATAATAGGTACATTTGAGTTTCCAAAATGATAGCATCTAGCATTTAATCCGTCCTGGTTCGTATCGCGCTCATATCCGCTTTCAAAATTATCGCCGTGACCGTTTATATTGCTGCAGCGATGCGTGTGTTATGTAAGCGGATTACATGGGCTCGGGCTTACAAATTGTATTTAATAATGTATAAACAGTCTTATTAGAAACATAACAGTTCTCAGGATTCACAGTTAAATATTCCAATGGCTATTCACGAATTATTCAAGTAATCACTCTTTTAATTAAGATAATTTCTTATATTTGCAATGTTTTTGTTGTCCCCCTTTACTAGGTATCTTGTCCAATTGTTGCTTTAACCCAGATGTAACATTTTACTCTCTAAAAAAACACAATGTAAATATATTACTGTCACGTAACCGATGACACCACTTATGAATGTTAGTTTTCCAAAGAGAATATTATGTTACTAAGATATATTAGGCTATAGTAATATAACGAATTCAAATAGTGACAAAAGTAGTAACATTAGAAAGTTTCTGTCTAAAGAAAAATCTAAATAGTTCTGCCTGTAACGTCTTGTTTTAATTATCTGTATAATAATAAGTGTGTATGTAATGCATATGTGTTTTATAGTTAAATTAATTTCTGTAAAATAATGTATCAGGCGTATTCCTGCCATTTGGTTTAGGAAAGGCACTTGCAAATGAAAGTGTGCCTGAACTTTGCATGCGAGTTTATATTAAATGGTATATTATTTCTTAACTAAAAAGTAGCGATCTTTTTTCCCACACGAGTTCCACGATGGGAACATATGTTACACTTCAACCTTATAACCTCACCCTAGTCGCATTACTTCAGGTTCCAGTTTCGTTTCCGTATAGACGCTTCATTTATCACTCCTCGAATTTTGGCACGTTGTAACTTGGAAGAAAAAAACTGTTCCGAGAGAGGAGGATATTTTCTCCGAGAAAGTTTCGTCTTGCAGACGTGAATATTTTTAAGACGGAGAAGAAACGAGGAAATGCACTTAAGTGATTACGTTTTGCCGCGTGAGTCTGAGAGACTCGCCGCCTGTTATGGCTCCGGAGTTAAGTGTGGCGCTTTAAATCTGAGAGGGAATTAACAATTACGACTCCGAGTCAAAACCAAATTAACGAATAAAAACGTCATCTCTTTATTTTCCCCCTATTCCCTGTGAAAGTCGTCACAGTGATTTTTTTTTTTTATCCGATACGTTATTCACTGTTTTAAATCTGTTTACTCTCATCGTCACACTTTTTTCCCCGAAAATTTATTATTGTGACCAAACACAAACTATTGTTCAACAAATATAATTTAATCATCCCTTAATCTGATTTTCGAACATAGGTCAACACTTTATAAAAATTTGTGATTGTAGCCTATTAGCTGCCAACGTGATTCTCAGTTCTGCACAATACCTTTTCCATTTAAGATGAGCCTTTAAATAATTTCTCATTAAAAGCATTCGTTTAAAAGATTTCCTTAAATCTGTTGTGTTTTTTCCTGCTATTAAGTTTATCACTTGTGTAATACGGACGTTTACTTTCCTTTCATTTGCTAATTATAAAATAATATAAAAATTAATATGTACTTAACTTTTAAAAGTCCGTCGCATAACAAGCCGTAAAGTTGAAGAAGAAATTAACATGTAAATTAATCTTGAGGTACAAATAGGTGAATTGGTGATGGAGTGAAATGTATCGCTTGAACGAAGTCCAAAAACTTTAGCAGAAAACCGTGCAGAATTAAATTAACGACCGTTATTGCGACTATAAAATACCATGAATTCTCTCCTTTCAACTCCCCCCCCCCTCCCCAACCCTTCGCCACCCCCTCCCCTAACCCAACAAATACACAAAAATGGCACGTTTACTATTATTTGTTACTCAATGCTCCATCAAAAATATTGTGTAAACTCACTGAAAGGGGTGAAAATAATAGGAATACTATTACGGTACATAAATTGGCATACAGTGAACCTGAGCTACTTTGCACCTGTAGGGGTAACTTTGCACCACTCAAAATTTTCGTTTTGGAACAATTCAGCAAAGAAAGCCAGGCTAGACTATAACTAGAAATTTCGAATGTTACTTACCCCGGTAATGTTTGCTACCCTCTCACCCACTGTGGCACCTAAACAAATATTAAATGCTCTTGCTTTAACAGAAAATATATGTTTCTATGTCATGCAGTTGATCGAAGTTACCCCAACTTGTGGGTAATTCCGATCATTAACATTTTACCACTTATATTCAGTGAAATCGGATACATTGCTTTCACATCCCTAATTATAATGACACTTAAAAAGCACGAAGTATTACAGAAGTAAATGCAACCATTTACCTTGTGCGTAAAACAGAAATCATTGAGAAAAGTCATAAAACAAGTAGGATAGTTAGGCCTAAATTATTGCAAAGGAAATAAGCTAATTGCTACATGATTGATGATTACCCTATCACTGACAATAATCACATTCATAATTGTTGTGTGAATCAAAACCAGTGCACTCTGCAGGAGCCCACCCTATAACTGACAATAATCACAAACATAATTTTTGGGTGAATCAAAACCAGTGCACTCTGCATGAGCCCATTCTGAACACTAAGTGCACCTTTACCAAAGTTCGTTGTCCTACCTTTCATCACCACAAAGGATGCAAATGTCTTTGGTATTGCATATTGTTGGTTCATTGTCGTCACCACAAAGATCAACGGTTGCATCAGATTCTGAGGAACTTCCCTGAAAGTTCTTCTTGCTACACAGTTTCTTTTTCGGCCGGGAATCAAGGTCTAAGCTACCATGTTGTGTATCAGCCTTCTTTTGCTTGGCATCTTCAAGACATTGCTTTTGTGGAGTTGAAGTGAGGAATTGAGAATGCATTTACTTTCCACGCCTAGTCTTTGACACTATGGTAGTCGGAGAGTATATTTTTGGAACTGGAGCCACATTCTGAAAATAGCATGAAGGACCTGCACAGCTGGATGGTATCAAATCCATATTAGGTGAGACACTTCTGTTTCCGGTAGTGGAACTTGGCATAACTGGAGAAGTAGCAGGGGTAACATTTTCCATTCCTAGTTCTGTGATATCCACTTCTTGTAGACTACAGGAAAAGATTCCCTCTTCAGTAAAAGTGTCGAAATCCAAAGGGAAAATTCCGGTTTTCCGAAACCCGTTGACAGCCTTCTCAACTGTCGCTACCTTCATAAACGCAGTGTTAAAGAGTTCTGAAAGTTCATCTGGGCTGAGTTTTTCGTGAGGATGATTTACCATGCATCTTCTGCATGTTTCATGATAAGCCTTCTTCAGCAGTGCATATAAAGCAACATCTTAAGGTTGCATTCGGTGCGATGTGTGTGGAGTAAACGACAGCATAATCAATCTATTCTGAAGACAAAAGTCTTATAACTCTAGGGAAATATGGCTGGAGGGGTTGTCCAGAACAAACAATAGAGGATTTTTAGGATCTGGTTTGCAAAATGCACTGAAATGTTGCAGCCATACTAAAAAGAGTTCCTTATTTATCCAGCTTGACATAGAGCACTGATATGAAGAACCAGGGGGTCATCTCTGTTCAATATCTTGCTCAGCCGTTACCGTGGATAAATGAACATTGGTGGTGCGAATGAACCACTAGCACTCATTGCACATACAGCAGTCACATTTCGTCCCCTTTCCCAGCTGAAAGCAGTTCCAACTCTCTTCTCCCCCTTCTTGGCTAGTATCTTGCCTGAATTTTGGACGGTACTTATACAAGTCTCGTCTACATTGAATATTTTGTCAGGCGAAAATTTTTACTTGACCATCAGACCTTCTAAATTGTCATAAAAATGTTTTAGTTCATCTTTGTTGAAAGCTGTGATTCAGTTGAAGCTGCTTTCCTGTGGTTGTCTAAGTGATATGCTAGGATGTCACCTCATAAAACCTCCCAGCCAATCCCTTCCAGCCAACTTACTTGCCCTACAGAAATTGTGTGGAATCTGCAGATTCTAAACTAAATAAAAAGCTAGCTTTCTTAAGTCTGTCATCGTAAAACCATAAGATAACTTTGACATAATAATTGTATGATCTGCAATCTCCTTTTCCTAGGCGGTGTTGAATATTGGCGGTCGTCCAAACCTTATTTTTGAAACATTACCTGATTTCAGTCGATCATGAAGTGTGGCATATGGAATTCCGTAGTATCTAGCTGCTTGCCGAATCGATTTCTTGTCTTCTTGTATGTATTTCACAGCTGCAGCCAGTGTTTCAGTATTCCATGATGATTTCTGTGTTGTTCGAGCTCTATGCCGAGGCATCTGTATACAATGGATTACAAAACAGTGATTAACTCCTTCTTTTTCAGGATTCTTATATGCATTTTAGAAAATAAAATTTATCGTTTATAAATACAATATACAGTTCTTTTACATTATTGGAAATAAAAGGTTATTAAAATATATTTCTTAAAATATTTAATATAAAAATATACTATTTATTTATTAAAATTGTTTTGAACAGAATAACAATTCGCGAAAACACGGGAAAAAGCATTAAGAGGTTTTAAAGAGTTGCATTTACTTAAAAAATACATTTGGGGTGATTTCGATCACCCGGGATAATTTCGATCAGCATTGATCGAACTTACCCCGAATAGCCATATTGAAACAAAACTAGTACTTTTAAAACTGATGTTAAGTTAAAAATTTCTTCCTCAGATTTTTCTATTCTTAAAATATCATGTGTCCATGTGCACAAACTATTATGGACATTAAGACCGTGCATTGTTACTTACCTCACATAATATACTCCGGCTTTCTTAGAAGAATTAGCGACGGAACTAAAAAAAAAAAAAAAAACACTCCCTCTCTGGTATCTACAAAGCCAGCGTCACCTCAGTTACAGAACGTTCTTCACTAGTCCTCCACTAGAGCGTAACACCTTACAGGCGACCCAACCACGATTAGATTTTAAAGCTCACGTGGTGGTCGGATTTACCCGACAATTAGAAATTCCCCACTTTACCCTACGTGTTAGGTCGATATTACACAATACATGCGGCTGTACTTGGTTCTTGTGCAAGCTTCTACAAGCCTTGGTGCACAAGCCGGTATACAAGCCGCTATATGAACCGCCATGGAAGATTCATATTACAAGACAGCAGTTCGCGTACTTGCATTTGACACGGTGGGTGCGTAGTGTGTGGTTTGTAGTAAATATGAATTCCATTCGTAGAAATGCTACTAGTTAGTAACTTGCGTAGGACGATGAAAAAAAACTAGCTGGCACATCTTAACATTTCTGTATTACTGTTCGCCTTTTACAAACCTGGTACGAAACCTGGCCATACAAGGCGGGAAATGCCATGACGGGTGTCACACTAGCTCATATACCGGCCGCTATGGCGGACCTTGCACAAGCTTTTAAGGAATCTGGTATCTTATAATGTCGTCTTTAAAAATGCAAACCCAGGTGGACGTAGAGAAACTACTTAAAAAACATATTGCAAAATGTTTTTAATACCTTATGTAATGTACAGCTGATGTGCACACAAGTGAGTCCACGGGCCACCATTGCTCCTTAATTCTCCCTACCTCTTCTAAACTTGTGTCACAGACAAAATAGCATAAAATCGAGTCCTCTTATTTTCGACCATATTTCCAATATTTTATTTATGTTTAATACCAAAATGTTCCTTACATTTTGCATTAATACATGTGTATTAAATTTTTTCACCACATAGTTTGTAGAACGGAAAATGTTATGATTCTTTGCCCTAGCAAGATGGCTACTCCTTTTCTTACGATTTCTACGGAATGCAGGATGTACATTTCTTCTCCACTTAGTGAGGAAAAGCAGGATAAGTGATGGCGAATTACACGTAGCCACAAACGGATGGTGCATAAAGTAGAAGAATTTTAGATCTATTTCCTATACATTGGCAGTTTTGCATAACTGTGCGCTGTAAAAGTTTTGTTATAAGGTTGGTGACAGCCCACTGCAGCAACAGGATTCCAACTCACATTCAACATTCCCTTGTTAAACATACACCTTAATAAATTGCTTAAATATATTAGCATTATAGAAAGTAACATAATTGGTTACATTAATGTTATCACAGGTTTACTCTGTCTCTCAGTTGGTTCTCCTCTCTTATCCTCGGAACTGATTGCGTTTGTGGAACAGACATTTGCTGTCACGCCTACCAACGAAATTGAAATTTGAGCAGCCCTCATAATGCTTAGGCAGTTTGCCCAACCTATTCTCCTATCCTCTTGTGCACATTTCAACTTACTTGTTGCTACAAGTAATTCGCCATTACTTATCTTACTTTTCCTCCCTAAGTGTGGAGATGAAACGTACACTCTATATTCCGTAGAAATCGTGTAAAGTAGTAGCCATCACGCTATGGCAGAGAATCATAACATATTTTTGTTGTACGAAATATGTGTCAAAAATATTTCATTGACACGTATTTGTGCAAACATGCATAATCATAACATAAGTGATAATATAGAATTCGACATTAACATACTAATAAAAATACGTGAGAAAAATGAAGATAGCATTGGTATAAAATATTAGTCTATTTTCTCCAATGTTAATATATTCATACAATTTTATTAACGTGCCTAATGGACCAGGGGAAATCGAATGTGAGTTGGAATATGGTTGCTGCAATGGTTTATCTCCGATGAAATAATTCTAAAATTCAGTTATTTTAGGAAAGAGCACTAATCAGTGTTTTTAACCTAATTGGAGAGGTATTGAAAAGTATAAGTCGTGGATCAGCCCCAGCATATCTTAGCAAGTAAACAAAAATTTACTTGACTAAAACTCTCCCCAATATATTCAGTCGGAGTTAAGTCCACATAAGTAATTGGCAGCATAACGAAACACAACTGGTGGGATCTCCAAGATAAAAGCGGGTTTTGAACCATAAAGTTCAAGCCACTGTCACGCCGTCAATATTTTCCATCAAAATGTTTCCAAACAAAGAAAACAGATAGTTTGTTTCAACATCACCGAGACGTAAATAACCCTGCCATATTTATCTGAAAAATGTGAATGGCTGCAATTTCTATGAAATATTGGGTATATAAGGCCGGCTGTGAAAAGGCCATCTGTCTTTGACGCGTCAAGCCAATCGAATTGGTGCACGTGAAAATCGGTTGCTCCCGACCTTTTAAATGGCTACCTATAACTAGTAACGAAATAAGATTTATAGATATGATCGGTTTGTGTGTGTATATGTATATATATATATATATGTGTGTGTGTGTGTGTGTGTGTGTGTATATATACACATATGCACACATACACATATATATACACACAAATATGCGCACATATACACACATATATATATATAAAGAAGAAAAACTGGCCTTACTGACTAACTTGCATATCACGCCCAACTTCAACCATTGGTCCTAGAAAAATTAAATTTGGAGTAAACATTAATTACGTAATGTAGGCTGCTACTAAGGAGGGGTTTTTCAAAATTCAACTCCTACAGGGGTGAAATAAGGGTTCAAAAATTTTACGGAGTAAAAACATTATATGTCCTATTAACTCTAAACTTCGTTAAAGTACTATACAATATAAATGATTAAACTCGTGGATAACAGTTTCTTGGAAATAAACCTCTAGTAAGACTATTATTTTTACTAGAAACTTCGTAAAAGTATTGTCACAATATGCCAGAAGGGCGTATCTGAGTTCGTGAGTGATGGAGGTCTTGATAAAAATAAAATAACTATATTTGATTTTTGCTTTATTCACACAGCTAATGGTTACTGCATTAGATTATATATCTCCACTATTACTCTTTTTATTTCTCAGTGGGTGCAATATTTAATGTCTATTTCAACTCTAACTAATATCCTTCTTAATGTTCCTGTTGGGTTATAATCAATTAACTCATACTCATCATTAATACATGTTCAGATAAACACAGAAATTCGGTTTGCTGAAGGCCAGGAGCGCGCGAGTAAGAAAAGGTTTATCACAGTATCAGGCGGAAGAATGTACAGCGGCATACTTTTTAAGTAAAAGCACTGATAGGATTATCGCACTCCTGTCATTCAAACTTTCCTTAATCACTCGCCGCCCTCTATCATATCATTTCTCTGTACTCTTCCGCCCGCGCATACAAAGCAGCGAGCGTGTAATACTGCCCCTTCCTTAAGTCTGTTCGTCCTGAACAGACTCTGCAGCATCAGGACCTTCGTAGAGTACAGTTTGTCGATGTGGACAACCTTAGGCTTCGCCCGAGAACCTTGACTACAAAATTGAAATACCACATCATTAATCTTGTTCAGAATCCTGTATGGGCCTTCCCAACACTTCTGTAGCTTCAGGCAATATCAATTTCGCAACTAAGGGTTATATAGCCACACTAGTTGTCCTTGAAATACCTCACCCGACATTCTACTATCTTACCGCATCTTCATCCTGTCACTATTTATTCTGAGGTGCTGTCGAGCAAAACTATGAATGTCTACTAGTGTGTTACATAATTCCCTGGCATAATCAGGAGCTGCAGCTTCCTCTTCTGTCGGTCGGCCAAACAACAGTTCACTAGGAAGGCACAGCTCTATTCCAAACAGCATCCTTGATGGTGTTACCCTCGTGAACTTGTGAAATGCCGAGCAGTAAACAAGGAGAAAAAATGGCACCTTTGAACCCCAATCATTTTGGTTGTTTGCCAAGGTACTACTTAAGAGTACAGTTAACCCTTTCAACCATTCCATCCGACTTAGGGTGTACATCTGTAGTCCTAGCATTTTCATCCCCAGAGTCTTTGCTACCTCCTGGAACACCACAGCTTCAAAGTTACTTCCCTGATCGAAAAGGAGTTCTAGTCGCACCCCAAACCTCGAAAAGACATGCTCTATAAGTGCATCTGCTACAGTATGTGCTTCTTGGTTTGGAAAAGTAATAACCTCAGGTCACTTATTCAAGTAATCTTGGACCACCAATATATATCGATTATCTCTCTCTCTCTCTCTCTCTCTCTCTCTGTGACAAGCAAGGTGCCCAGAATATCTACTGCCATCCTTTCGAGTGGGGTCCCAACATTGTATTTCTGTAGGTGACCTTGTCCACTGGTCCTTGGACCTTTCCTCGCAGAACAGGTGTCGCACATTCGACACCACTTCTCAACATTCTCCCGACAATGAAGCCAGCATAATCTCAGTCTAACTAATTCAATGGTCTTATTAACACCAAGGAGCCCCCTGGTTTCTGCATTACACAGTTCCTTTAAGACTTTGAGAACCCTGCATCCTGAAAGAACCAACTTAAGCATGTGTGTTTCCCATTATTACTTTCCTAGTTTCTGTCAAGAATGCCATTCTTCAGTATGAAGGAACTCTATTGTGCCCAATATGCTCTGACTGCTGTGCTCGACTGGATATCTCTTCCCATTTTGGCCGACAGCCAGCTTCTTTCCACCTGACTAATAGTTGCAAGGTGGAATCATTCAGCGGGCCTTTCCTAATCCTCTCATCAATCCAGGTAGGTAATCCATCAAAATATGCAGAACCTTAAACCTCTGTATCATCAGCGATATGCAACTTTTTTATTCCTGGTGTTCACAATGATGACAGAACAGCTCACATGGCCTTCTAGCCAGTGCATCTGCATTGTTGTGAAGGCGTCCAGATCTGTGTTGTATTTCCAAGTCATATTCTTTAAGATGCCGTATCCACCTGGTTATTAGACCTTCGGGGTTCTTGAAGTAGCCAGCATAATGAAACATGGTCAGTTCTCAGAATAAAATGTCTGCCATAAAGGTAGGGACAGGGGGGTAAAATGGCCTTCAACATGGTAAGAAGCTCCCTGCATGTAACACAGTAATTTCTCTCAGGCTTATGCAATACCTTATTGAAGTATTCTAGTGATATTTCCTTCCCATCCTTAACCTGAGATAAATCAGCTCCAATGCCTATATCACTAGCATCAGTGTCCAAAATGAACATGCCCTCACTTTTTGGGAAACCCAGGACTGGTGGAGATAACAGAATTTCCTTTAGCTTACTAAAGCATCTTCACACTCAGTGGTCCAATGAAATTTCCTTTTCGCCTTAATTTGTTTATGTAGTGGATTGGCAATCGCGGCGAACCCAGTAACAAATTGTTGGTGGTAGGCACATAGTCACGGAAAACTCCTCAATTCAGTTTGGTCAGGTGATGTTGGCCAATTACTTATTGCTTTGGTCTTCTCAGTGTCTGTTCCTATTCCATGGGCTGACATTATATGTGAAAAGAAATTTATTTTCTTTTGGATCAGGTGGCACTTCTTAATAATTAATTTCAAGTTAGCTGTAGCCACTTTCTGGAATATAGAGACCAAATATAATAGGCGTTCTTCAAAAGTCTTTTCTGTCACAACAATAGTATCTAGGTAAACCTGACAGATATCTAAGGGCAAGACTTTTTCCATAAGGCATTCGAAGGTGGCAGGGGCCTTACACACCCCAAAAGGCATAACTTTGAACTACCAGGTTCCTTTCCCTTGGACACCAAATGTAATCTTCTCTTGGTCCTCTGGAACCACTTCGCACTGCCAGTGCCCGTTCTTTATACCGAAAGTAGAAGACCATTGCAAACCTGCCAAACGTTTCAATGTGTCATCTGTCCTTGGAAGCAGATAAATCTTGCTTTGTCACATTACTAGGCTGGCAATAATCTACACAAAACCTCCGAGAGCCATCTTTTTGCTTAACAAGTACAATGATTGACGACCACGGACTAACTAATGGTTCTATCACATATAACTCCCTCATATCCTTTAGAATTCCATCAAATGCTTCAAGCGAAGCTAGTTGCAGTCGTCTTGGGTGCTGTTTTAAGGGCCTGGCATCTGCTGCATCAAGGTGGTGGCAGGTCTCATTAGTCCTTCCAAGGTCATTTGGCCCACACGATAAGGTATCCCTATTTCTCTGCAATTCAGAGACGGCCTTCTCCTGGTGCCAGTTAAGATTTTCTCTTGTTCATACTAGCAGCTCCTCCAGTAATTCTGATAATGGACATTCTATTTGCTTTACTCTAGAATCCTCTGGAATATTTGGAAGCACATACGTGATCTGTTTGCAAACACATATCATGGCCTCCTCCTCAATACCAATGGGGCTATCGGACAAATGTACCATTGTAACTGGAAAGCTGTTAGAGTTAGAAGGGACCTAAGTCCTTGCTACAATGACTTCAACTGGCAGGACGCCACCCCTCTCTGCTGGCTTAATTATACCCAAATGCCTGACCAATTTTCTTTGATATCAGCCTGTAATGACAATTTCACTAGAAGTGGGCAGCATAGTGGGTTTACCACAGACAACTGGGTAGCTAATTGGGGAGGACAAATCATCTCACTTCTGACACCAGTGTTGTAAGATACCAGAGGGGCGTGTACGAGGTTGTGAGGGATGTAGGTTTTAATAAGAATAAAATAACTCAATTTGATTTTTTATTTATTTACACCGCTCTATTCATTCCACTGGTCACAGACACACTATCGTACGTGGTAGAGTGCGGCTCTCTGCTGCAGATGTGGTGGACGGCGGGCAAACGGTCTAAGGACCAGGAGTTTGGCTCACGTCAAATGGTCCCCCCCCCCTTTTCTTTTTAGACCATTTGCAGCCGTGGTGTCTTCAATGACAGCAGGCACACTGCCTACCAATCTGCAGACGGGGATGCCGCTGGTAGGGGAACCTAGGTGCCTCCCCTCCTTGTACTGGTGACGACTGCTGCAGCCGATCCCTGTCGGCTGTCCTCCGCTGGACTGCAAGATGCCGGAACACCCCTGCAAGTCGTACACGGTCTTGGTGGACGTCTCCGCCTCCGCGACCGATATAGGACATAAGAGTCGGCCGACTCATCCCCACCATCGTCGCTACTATCGTGCTCTCTCCTGTGCTTCCGTTGCATCTCCTCTTGTCTGTTGCTGCTCCCCTCTTGCTCGTTGCCGCGGACACGACCCTCTCTCGTACTCACTTGCTCTTCCTTTGTATCTCCTCCTTCATGCTGCATGGAGAATGTCCGATGCAGCCACAAAAGGATACAGGAAAAAGTAACACGTACCTTAATTTTTCGTAATATTATGTAAAAAGGACAAGGATGGTTATAAACAGACACGTTCAAGGGAAAGGACACCCATAAGAATATTTACAAAGCCCTAAAGTTATTATTAAAATATTATTGCAATGTTTTGGTAGTGTAATTCTTTCATGTGTTATCATCTCCCCATCATCCCACTTGTTTTGCAGTGTATTATGTTTTGTTCTCATGTTAGAGAATATTTAAGAGTGTTATCGCAAGTGTTGTAGTATTAAGCATAGTTGTGCGAATGCAAGATAACAGAAAGTAATTCCACATGGCGCACTGTTGCGGCAACCCTAGCGAGCATGCCATGATGGAAAGACAGTAGGCATTGAGAATTCGGTGAGGCCGGTCGTGTTCCGTTCGGTTCCGCGCCCGGACGGCGTTCACAACTTGTACCAATCATCTTCACCGCAATAGTCTCGTAGTTTAACAGTAAATTTTTTTGCAAGCCGCCCGGGACACTGCCTCTCACCTTCTCCAGTTTTGCATCGCCTGGAGGAGCTTAACCTGCACTAAGTAACACATGGCCTGCGTGCCATTTTTCAACCGCATCACCATTACCGACCGGTAACGGTTCGGTATCTATTCATGTAAAGTGTTGCCCTTAGAGGCATGTAAGCAATCGCCTAAATAAACGGCATTACGTGAACAGAGTTCTTTTATTTAAGGTAAGCTGCAAGGCATTTCAGGGACGGGCACTTCTAATTTCCCGCCAACCCGCATGTGTGTATTGACTTTCAGCTTTTGTTTGCAAGTATTACAGTGTAAAGTAGCATAGGTGTGTGAATAGCCTAGATAATTCACCGCATAGCACGCGATACAGTTCATCAATCTAAAGCACGAGGAATGATGCAGCACACTGAAGGATAGCTGCCTTTGGTCGTCGGCCACATGGGCCTGAGTGAAGAAGAGTTTGCTATACCACTTCAATGGCACAAGGTCTGGATAGTGTCTGGTGCCTGGATAATATACCTCATTCCAATGACCTCAACCAGACAACCTCACTCCTCAAATTTTTGAATTTTATAATTTTCACTGTGACCACTGGACCACCATCGGCTGGTCTAAGTCCACTCCTTTCTGAGCACTTAAACGCCGTCAATAGTTTCATTTCTGTTTCATTGACGTTAATATACCCGAACCATTTGTTTATTGTTCGCCCGGAGTTAGCGCCACCTCACAGCCCAGTCGTCTCGTACACTGCTGGGATATTTTTAATCTTCCGTAACTCCATGTATGCTCTTCGGCCATTAATGCAGTATAAGAGCTCACCTCACTTCAGCAGCGAATCAATTTTGTAAGTGCTCTGTAAAGCGGCAAGCTATTGAATAAATTGCGTGAATGTGTAATCGACATATTTATTAGATACAGCTGCATCTCGGCTGCTTATGATCACCTAACCTAAAACTGTTATGTAAATATTAACGGCGTTGGGGGGGGGGCACCAACAGTCCATACATGTGTGTGTATTGGTGTATAAGGAGGCCGACAGTCCCCACTAGCACAGGCACTTTGGATATCGCTCTTCAGAGCTTCAGAGATCATCTCCTTCTGGGAAGTAAGCATGGTAACCACTTGGTTGCCCATTTTATGTCCATCGGCAGCACTGGCGCCCAAACCAGGATTTTTCCCATAACTCTGTGAATTTTTTTTCCTGTAAACTATCCCTGGAGTCTGTCAGCCCACAGAAAATTGTTTCAAGGGTTTTCAGGGTTAACAACGTGATCTGCGGTATTAAATTAAAGAACTGAGATAGTAGGTTTTAAAATAAATACAGTAATAAAGACACAATATTAGCCAAGTTGGAGAATGTGGACTCTATTAAGATTAAGTGCATGGCCAGTTTGATGTCACAAGTCACGTATGTTTTTATATTTTACATTGTCTTCTATTAATTTGTGATTGCTATGTAAGAGTTTGTTCATCACAAATCATATGCCACCAGTAATTTTGATTACATACATTAAAACATTGTTAATAACGGGATTTTTTTCCCAGTGGAAATGGACAGCCAGTGAGAGGGCTGCACACCATTGTGAAGGCAGTCGCATCATCGCCTCACCGTCGAGCGGATGTATAGTTTGCGTCCTGAGCGGACATTCGCGTTTTAGCCTAACCATGTAGCATATCCACAGTCATTTTGGAATTTCAGGAACATTTTAAGCTATTTTTCATCCAGGGATTGTGATGCTCGACAACCCAGTTCGTTTGTCTGTGACTGGGACGTAATGTGCACTTAATTCATTTTGTTGGCGTCCGCGCCATTTTTACTGTATTAGATCACTTCATGTTATAGTGGCGCTTTTTTATGTAAGTGCCTCATGTGAGGGGATCGTAATGAATAAATCTGATTGTTGCAGAATAATGCCATTTTTATTTATTCTGGCTGCTTCATGGCCACATTAACTGTAGAATAGTTAATGTAGCAAAGTTTTGGTTGTGGGGATGGTCTCAGCAGTTCCCATAGTGTTTTGGATGAGCGAATCGAGGGAGCTCATATATCCTCGACTAGACCAGGCACTTGGGTTACAGTATACAGGACAACTGCAGTAGTGATGTTTGAGCATCAGGGGGCCACATTTAGGGCGAATGGCCTACGACCCCAACTGCATCATCGTGTTCTCGACTGAGTGAGAACTAACGCCTCCCTGGCAACCTGAACCTACATCATCGAACATCCTAACCTACCACCATTCCCTTGTGCCCAGTTAAGATCATGTCAGTTATTTATTCACCGGCCACTTCATGGCCATTTAAATGGTAAACCGTATTTTTCTTTAAGGCGTAAGACAGCCTATAACAGCCCCGGGAGTGAGTACGAGTGTGTGGAGGTAGCTCCGATAACCTTCACTAGGGCATTATTATGCTATAGTGTACAGAGTACAAGAAAGATTTTCACCTAGAATGGCTGAATGCCAAGGAGCTAGCTGTGGGGCCGCCTACAGCAACCATTAACAATCCAACATTTTCCTTTCAACCGGGGAACCATTGTTATCCATCAGTGCCTGATGCATTTCCCGCACCTGTATATCCCACAATGTCAAAACCATTCCAAAATTTCCCACCAGTGATACCATACACCAAAAATTGCATAGGAACGATAATGCCGCAGCAGGTAATGGTAGGAAACATCGCACTGATCGAAACTACAGGGGTTGATACAACTAGTAAATCGTCAAGACCGGTTACAGCAAAGACGCCAGCAAAATTTCAAACACTACCAACATTTGTGAGAACTCCGACAGAGAACCCCGTAGCATTTTTGGATTATTACATGTCCGACCTTACGAGTTATGGAGTCAGCAGGGAAATATGGGCAAGCCGGGTCGGAACGCAACTTCAAGAAGACATGCGCTCTTGGTGGTAATATCTTAATCACTACGGACTACAGTGGGATGAGTTCCAGTGATTGTTCCAATGCCGTTTCTGGGGAATATTTACATCCCTGTAGGCCCAGAGCAAGATGACCTTGGAGGAACAAAAACTGAGTGAATCACTCACTCTGTTCATAACCAGGAAGAACCACCTGATAAAGTGATTTGTTTCGCACTTGCCAGAGCGAGAGGTGATGGAGGTGATCGCCAAAACTGCAAGACCAGAATTCAGATCAGCGTTGATACCACTTCTCATCTATACTTTTGAGGACGTAATGCATGCAGCGATTATCTTGGAGCGCACGTGCGAGCCACCTCGCCGCGATGTGAGTGCAATACGATAGCGACACGAGCATCGGGATTGACCGCACCGTAAAAATCCAAAACAACCACAACAACAACAGCGACATTTTCCGGGACAGTGCACAACAAAGGTGTTTAGGCAAGTTTTGAAATTTCATAATACGCAGAGGTCAAGTAGTCAGAAACCACCCAAGAAAAGTGCAACGAACCAAAACAGCAGTGCAAACGGGATGTAGTCTGCGAACCACCCACCACAACATACGTGCCGATATTGTCCTACAGAGAAATACCACTGGCACAACAACTACCCCAAAAATTTTCATCTGGATTGGATCAAGGAGGCTGTAGATGCAAGGAAGCAAGGAAACGGGCTGCAGGGGTGAAAGGGCCAGACGCCTCTGACACCCCGCCGGCAACACAACAACCACCGGACTTGACTCCACAACAAATGCTAATTCAAGATGTCAGTAGTAGCACAGCACAGTTCATACACATTTTGGTTTCCGTTAACGGTCAGTGGTGCCATGCGCTGTTAGATACTGCAGCGTCGTACAATTTCATACGTCCAAATTTTCTAAATGAATGGGATATTACACCTGCCAATCATGTAATCCGATTAGCAACAAACGAACATTGCAGTACCACCAAAGGCCAGGCAACATTGCCAGTTAAAATACGGGATACTTAAATTATCACATCAGTCATTGTTATGCCGGAGATAAGAGAGGATGTAATTCTAGGCGTACCCTAGCTTACAGAGCAGAACACAATAATAGAGCCGGCAGCTTGGCTCAGATATTTCGGAGCGAGCAGACAAATACAGTGTACGACCTAGACCACTGTCCGACAGGTAGTCTACCTGAGGTACAGCTAGGGGAATTTGACAACCAGGTCCCGCCAGAACACCAGGCCACATTTCAAAGTGTTTTGCATTAACATAGAGATGTATTTGGAAAGCATGATGCCTTGAAACGCGCCACAGTTGCTGAATATGAAATCCCATTAACTGAAAACCGGCCTACATTTACTTATCCGAGGGGATACTTGCCCCACCAAACACGCATTGTTAAGAGGCAAATTTAGGAGATGTTAGATGACGGGGTTATGGAGCCATTTGACAGTCCATACAATTCGGCCATAACACTATCTCCAAAAAAAAATGGAACGTGGAGGTTTTCCGAGGAATTCCACCCCTCAAACCAAATTACATGTAGTACTGCTCCGCCATACATTAGTGTGAAAGAAACCTTACATTCATTGGGCCAAACGAAAGTCTGGACATCCATGGATCTAAAGAGTTGATACTGGCAAGTACCAGTGAAATTAGAGGATTTCAGAAAAACAGCGTTCACAGCACCGGACGGGCTGCAATTTCAGATTTGTGCGATGCAATTCGGGTTGAAATGCGCTCTCGCTATCTTCCAGTCAATTATGGTATGAGTGGTAGATTGTATCATTGGAGAGTATACGCTTGCATATCTTGACGATGTTATAATTTGGTCGGACAGCTGGGAAGAATACGTACATCATTTAGTAGTACTGGAAAGGTGTGCGATAAATGGTCTGACTTGTGCAATAGAAAAATTTCACATGGAAAAAACGAGCATTGACTTTTTGGCCATGTAGTAGATCACGATGGAAATGAGCCAAACCCTGAACAAATAGGTCTGATTGGCCCATAACCACGCACAGGAAAGCAGCTCCACTGATTTTTTGCCATCGTTAATTGGTTGCGCGAACACATAAAAAACTTTGTAGTTATTACCGCGCCATTAACTGACTTACTTTCACCCCAAAAAGGTTCCAGTGGTCAGAAGAGGCAGAAACGGCCTTTGTTGACATAAACCATGAATTTCAATCATGCCCAAAAACCGCACATTATGATGCGCAGAAAACACTTATACCTGCATACTGATGCAAGGCAGGAGGGAATTTGTGCAGTACTATACGAGATCGATAACAGCAGAACGAAGCATGTACCTAATTGATTTTGGTAGCGCCAAGCTCGGACCAACAGAGCTATGCTACGATGTAAATGAGCGAGAATGCTTAGCAGTCGTGTGGGCCGTTAAAAGATACCGCACCTACCTGGAATATCAAAGGTTTACACTGCGAACGGATAACAGATGTCTAGTTTGGTTGCATAGTATAAAAGGAGGCGAAGAGCAAGTTAACAGGATGAGTGTTTCATTTGCAAACATATGACATTGTGTTCGAACGCGTTCCTGGTAAGGAAAATTAATTAGCAGATGCATTGCCACGTGCCCCTAACAACACGGTAATCGTGAGAGACGAGGTAGAATGAGACGATGTTTTACAACCAGATGTATGTGATCACGTAACCGAAGTGTACGTGCAACAAATGGATGTCAACAATAGCAAGAAACTCATCAGCGATGTATATGAGGAGGTAATGTAGGTACAGAGGAACTGTACCTTCAAACAGGCAAAGATGCCGGAAGTTGAGGGGAGACACATCTTTAATGACAGGTTAGAAACGAGGTCGGTTCAACAGTCAGGAAAATGGAGAGTGTATGTCCCCACATGTGCGAGGGATCAGTTGATTGCCTATTCGCACTGTGTCAACGTGGCGGGAGACACCCTTGTGTTGAAAGGACGGACTGTAACATATGCGAATACTTATTTTGACAAGGCCTGAATCGGTGCCTGAGGCAGTACATTCGGAAATGTCACAAGTGCAACTTATTCAAAATACGTCGAGCAGACGGAAGGCAGGAGCAGAGACCACGCTTACCACGTAAACAGTTCGATACAGTATGTATTAACTCTATGGGACCCTATCCCAGAGCAAAGGGAGGCAAGCAATTCCTCAGTGTTGTCACGGACAAATTTTTCAAATGGACGGAGGCATATCCCATAAGTAGTGCCAGGACAGGCAACATCGCAAGGGCATTAGTGGAACAATTTTTCCCATGATGGGGATTTCCGAAAAACATTCCCACCGATAATAGTACTCAATTTACCAGGAGAACCTGTAGGGAGCTGTGTACGAGGTAAGGGTGTACCACTTAACTACGGCAATTTATCACCAGAGTGCGAACCCCACGGACTGCCATAACAAAGAAATTAAGGCACAACTACGGCTCAGTGTAGGTGAGCAACACACAACATGGGCCAAACACCTGCCAGCCATCCTGTACACACTCCGCAGGCAAGTGAATGCCGCGACAGGGAAGTCACTCACAGAGATAATTCTGGGCCGTAACTCGCATTTACCGGAAGATGCAAAATGCCAGCTCATTAAGGAAAGCAGCAAACTGCTCAGCAGCAATATACAGCACCAACAACACAGAGTATGCATATGGGAAATAAGGGAGCAGCATGGCAAGTACATTGCAAGATGACTGCCGGTCACCACAAGACCGCAGTCAGAGATGTACACAGGACAGGAGGTGTACATCAGGATACAGCAGCAAACAGAGACTCAAAAAGATTTTTGTGCAGGCCTTGCCGCAAGATGGACTGGCCCACATCGCATACTTCAGAAGCATGGACCAATGACATATAGAGTCTGCATGTGCAAGAGAAGGGTGAGAGAACACCGGGACGACATCTGGATCACTCCGGGTATAGTAGGTGACGAGGTCGTTTCTGACGACCCTAAATCCCATGATGGCGATAGCCATGCCGAGCAGGAGACGGCGCCCAGCGAGATGAGAGGATTCACATATCCTCAGGAGGAGGGGTCTGCAGAGGATCAGCATGGGCACGAGGAGGAAGGCGACACACCTGGGGTGACCCTCGACGACGATGCTGCCGACGAACTCTCCCCAGGGAGGATAGAGAACAGCAAAGTGCATCAGCACTTCAAGAAGGTGCGAGTGCAGCGAAAGAGAGTGTGCTGGTGTTACTCGGAGTAGTTAGGCCAACATTGAGCACGACAGTAAGGATGGAGAGATGCCTACAAGCGTTCCTGCCTCTATACCAGCGCAAGCTCCCATGCGGTCGCCGCAAGGTACTTAAGGGGACGGGTCCTAACAATACCCGCATCTAATGCAAGTGTAATTCATCAGGACTGAATCTCAATGTAAGCATGTATAAAAGTCAGTGTCACATATCAGTATGGGTGTGTGGATAGCCCCGATAATCGTCCACATCGCGCAACATGCAGGAATTAGTATTTTACTGTCAAATCTGCACTGCAGCAGAGCAGCATGTAATCAGTCAATGGGTTACCATTTAGGAAACACCTAATAATATCATATATGTCCTTAACTGTGACTTTTTCCTAACGTCTTGTATCCCTTGTGCTCGTTTGTTCCATCGCAGATGCATCTACCACACAGCAACACTCTGCCGATCGACGTTAGGTTGCGGACTCGATCAGGGCACGTCGACAAGAACGGCATTATATTTTTCTTGCTGCCCTGTAACACGTGGCAGCGGGTCATAATATTTAACATTCACCACAATAGGTAACTCTCATGATGAATGGATATGTGACCTAAACGAGTGTATCCCATGAAGCCATGACCGTTAAACACAACAACCTTTGGAGGGAACACTGGGCCAAGCGGCGCCGCTTATTCCCACGACTTTCCGACGTGTGCGATGTCTACGGGCCCCATGGCTGAATTCGGAGTGCGACGTGCATCCGAGTGGTTTCAAAAGACTGGGATTCAAATTCCCGCAGGGAGTATGAAGTGGCGAGCGGTTCCCTAGAAGCATTAATTAATAGGAGCACTTTATAGCATAATTCACGGTGATTACACAATAAATCACTAGGGAAACCATCCGCTCCAGCATAGAGAGTCGATTACATTCCTGAGAAAACAGGGTGTGGCTCCACCCTTAGTTATGAAATCTGTGTGTCGTCACATCCATACACATCCCTGAAATTAATTACGTATCGACACATGCCGATTCTAAAATGTTAATTATAAGAGGGTACATGTAATAATCTATCGAAAATCAGCCACCTGAGGCATCATTTCATTTAATATCACACTTCAAGTGCAGTGACATTCTCATGACGTCACATTCTTAGCCATGTCTGGGGCTCCGGCGTTCACGAGTATGTCACCAATGTGTTTTAGTTTACCAATCCTAATTATGTACAACATCAATTTCACTTATCATGTTATTCATTAAGTTCAGTTTTTTTTGTGTTTTCATTTTGGCGCCGGATTCGCCGGATGTGCGGCGAAACCGACGCCGTGTCATTAGTCAGAATTCAGCACTCCAGACAACCGGCAGGGCAGATGGTAAGCTCCGCGTACCCCCTCGGCAATTCAAAATAGGCTACATTTGATTTCATATCCATAGTTCACGTAATTCAAGAACTCTTTAGTACTTTTATTTAGCTGAGGTGAGATCTCCCTGCATCCTGAAGTAACATACCAGGACTTCACGTGCGAGATGGGTTTCGCGTAATTACAATGTAAAACCCACACCTTATTTTCCAGCAGTAGCGTCCACCGGCAGGTCCAGAGTGCCGGGTTCGCTTAGCTAAGGTACGCATTAACAAGTGCAGTAACATTCCATTGTACCTTAACAATAATAAAACAGTCATTTCATAATTAGGCATGTTTTATTGCATTTAACTCTCCTGAGATCATCGGGTACTAGAAGACTTCAAATTTACAAGTGTAGTTCGATGTGTTTTACATTTACGGGGTCCACCTCCCTTAAGCAGGGTAACTTCAGTTGTTATATAGGCGTGCGAAGTGGCCAACAGCTTCGTCCACAGGCAATATTATAACTTTTCATAATATAACGGACAAATTCACTCAGCTCTCCTTCATGTTGACCACATATCCAGAGACGCCATCGGCTGTATGACCCCCATCAACAACCGTTCTCTATACCGAACGTGGTGCTAGGCATATCAGCAGTTCCTGTTCCCCACCTGCTCTCAGGTGGGAGACGAACACACCACCAGCACCTCTGGAGGCGTAGCGCGTCAACTGTGGAGAGGCCAACTTCAACAATTCAATATGAGTTTTCGCCTGGGCATACAGCCCACAGTCCTGAGGTCATCGAGAGTAATTGTGCTACAGCATCATCCACCATCATGGTGTCATCTTGACGACGCCTGGCGCCTAGTCGGGTAATTCCATCTATTCCAAAGGCCTCACATCTTACCGTCTCTAAAATCCCATTCAACCCATGTCCATACCACCGCACGCAGTCAATCTCTATCAGCAGCCATCGACGATCTGGAAAGTCTGTAAGGTAATCTGGCATCTTCGGCCATCGCAAGCCCCAAGCCATGTTACATGGCGCCACAACTTAGTGGCCGAAGACATGTGTCACGAAAATACCGAACATTGTTCTCGGAAGCATGTGGGACAGTAAGCCGCCTGCCATTCTGTGCGTGTATCGTTCTCCCTTGTGTCTCGTAGGGTGGAGATACCTGTGATGTCCTCGCGTACTGGAACTTTCCTTCGACACCATTGCATGCGTGCAACCTGGTGTGTGTACGTGCCTGGTATGGTCTGACTATGCACTGACCACCACACCGCAACAGTTCAGGTCTGTCGCGAAAACCCCAAAGAAACCCTTCCTACGGATGGGTTTGTGTCCATCCGCCAGTGCGATAATGGAATCTCAGGTCAACATGTGGGACACGGGTGAGATATGTGCTTTATGAGAAATAACCATTTCATTGGATCCATACACTAAATAAGATCTGCAGGTGAACATCTGCCGCTGCAGACCCGAAAGACGGAGTGTTTTGTTCGCGCCCACGACAGCATCAACAGGCACTACAACACTCTGTACATGCCTTGATTGTGACGATGCGGGAAACAGCGCCATCTGCTGTGGAATATGCCAGCTGGGAACACACTTCACCTGCTTGTCTGCAGAGGAATGGCCTACCATCTGTCGCGATGTCTACCAATGTCACAAGTGTACGACCGCCCCAGGTAACGAAAGAGACGATGTCGCCCAGCCTGAATCTATAACCATCTCAATGCATCCGATACTTTTCTACTGCCTGTATAAAGTTGCATGTGTCGTTCCCCACCTTAGGCCATTTGTCACGCTGACCGTTGACCAGCGCAGCATGCACCCACACTCGACTTCTGATCAGCGACGATTGCATGTTTAGTGACATGTGGTGCAGGAGCGGTGCATGCTAGTGCAGGTACAGGCAGGTGTGAGTGGTGCAGCGCCATGTGCGCTGAGCAGCTCGGAGTAAGGACGGAATGATACTACCATGTGCAGGATGCATACAAGGGTTTTTGTTACATTTTTTATAGTATTTCTGGACACGGGAAAAGGACATGTGTGCAGGAATTGAGAATGGCATTCATAAAATCCGTCATAAGACCAGCTGTTTTGTTTTTATAATGTTTGTGTTTTCGTAAATGTTTATTTTCATCACCACCAGTGTTTTGCACACATCATTTCACCTTGTTAAAATTATAGGTCTACCATTGTGTTTATTGTATGTTATCCTGTAAGTTTTTATGTATTGTTTTCCATAATGTAACAGTAGAGTTTCTTCTGTGTGTTCAAGTAGATCCCTCTGTGGTGTGTAGGCCCATGCAAGCCCGCCCTCGCACCATGGTGGGAAGTCAGTCAGCAAGCCACGCCTAGAGGGGGAGGATCATGTGTAACCGCTTATGGGGGTTCGGTGGTCAGAGAGGTTGTAATGAGGTTGGGAATAGTGGTTAAGTGAACATTTTGGAGTGAAAATACCCGGGGCAATAGACATCGCAGTGGCGGCATCAAATAAAGTACTGGTAGAGCACAAATTGAAGTCCTCTCAGGGTGCGATGAGTCAGTTACCCGGGCACGCCATTCCTGCCATGCTGAATCTGCTTACTGTAGGACACTTTAGTGCCAAGATGACCTGTGAAGTCGTTGTATCTAAGAAACTCCCAACACTATGGAATGTTAGGGCCACCCACACGCCCATAAAAGCTATTCTTCACACAATGCAAACAAAAATACATTTAAAACCAGCTCAAAATAGTGAAGGTAGAATTGGCTGTAATTTAAGGGTACATGCCCTGAAGTGCCTTGCAGAAATTGAATAAAAGCATACGTCAGTTCCATAAACCCTTTTAATACGACACAACTTACATGTTCCTCCAGGAAACAGTTTACACGTGTGCCCCCTTTCACTTTGTGGCCGAAGTTATGCTGTGAAAAATAGCATGGCACTACAAGTGAATTTAGTGTGCAGTAAATTAAAAATACTCCCCGGGCGTTGCAAAGTTCGGGGAGGTGCAAATCTGGTTCATCACCAATGTGGGGAAAGCAGAGAAGAAGGGCGATAAGGCAGTCATCTTGTTGCAGTGTGTGACATCAGGGCTCAGGCCACCAGGCAGGACATGAGACAAAGGAGAGGGAGTGAAGACATGCCCGTGCCACCCCCTCCACTGCCACCATCAGCAGTGCCTGAAGCAGGATAGGAGGGACGAACGAGGAGATGAGAAGTCCCCCATCTTTCCTCATGCTCACCGCTCACGCCGCATACCAGCGCTCAGCTGAGCATCGCTAGATCATTGACCCCCGCACCCATGCACGCATGGGCGGGGACAGCCCCGATGTGACGCTTTGCATGTGTCTCTGAACTATCATCCACGCTATGCATGTGGCTGTGTAAACAAACATGGTGAGCCACACTACATCCGCGTGATGACCTATGCCACTGTGTTTACAGTGTGTGAAACGACTGCCAAGGGACTTTGTGGATATGTTCGAATGAGGGCCGCCATGTTGCTGTTGCAACTGCCGTACTGACTTGCCAGCAGACAACTGCGCCAAAACCATCCGCGAACAACCACGGACAACTGCGACAGTGGTGTTAGGTGGGACTGTGCAATAAGAAATCCCGCAATCACAAACAGTAAATGCAGAATCAGACACTCCCAACTGCTTTGCACTGCATTATTGTAACAACCTTTTTTGTGATGGGCAAGGAACCATTATTCTGCATTGTCGAGACAGCAAAACCAAATTTCACTGAGAATATCTGAGTGAACAGAACAGGCAACAGCAAGTGGGTTAATGTTTACATTTGGTACATGTCATCACAGTGGTGTACAATGTAACGTGCAAAAACAAGTTCAGGACTTATTGTCAACATGAAATATTCAGGCAGAGAACAGTGGGAGAAATTTTCAAAGTTTTAATTGGCAAGCAGGAAATGTAGCAAGCAGAATTGAGGAGAAACAGGGAGCTACTGCACTGACAACAGGAGGGGAAGAATGTCTCGCATATACAGAGGAGAAGAAGGAGATAGAGCAACACCCACATGCAAGCAGAGCACACGTGGTGAGCAGAAGGATACACCAACCGCTAGTGTCAGCAATGTTACCCCCATCCCCCTTGCCAACCTAATGCAACTCCCTTACTGTACTTGCCAGTCAGCACATATTTTCTACCAATGCCCACAATGTACCATCCGCTCTTGTACCTGTCCATACTACCGCCATTACCCACACCATACCCGACAGTACAATCCACCATGCCCTACATGGGAACGCGATAACAACAACAAAGCCTATATTTTTAACATAATGTAGAGTTGTGTGTATTTATTAATTACTTGACAGTTCGGGCATGGGAGATGCCATTTTGTGTAGTTCTCATAACGGCCACACACAATGCTGCTAGGATACGTATTATGCTTAGTAACATTATTTGTAACTAATCATGTCAGTTTTCATGCATATTAAGGGTTCTTAGATATTTTCATTTATTAAATTACATTTGTCCAGTAAAGACAGTACTGCCAATATTATAATACTGCCCTTTCAGGTTACATTCCGCATCATCTCACAGAGGTTGACTGGTGTGCACATTCACATGGCCAAAATGCAGCTAAAAATTATAAGCTTAAATATATTTTAACATTGTTTATTAACAGTCAGATATGAGCTTGCGCAACTTTACGGAAAGGAAATACGTTCAGGCATAATAAAATTTATTGGGGAAAAGCTCTAAAGAGTTATTTCTTAGTTTTTACCAGCGAATCAAGTGAGGTTATGTTGTCACGGAAACGGAGTGTGGTTGAAAGTGAAAATTTATTGTTATATTTTTATTGTATGTAATTATGCTTTGTTAATAAGGATTTGTTTGAATGTCCATTCCATTGCGATTGCAGGGTTCATCTCATCTCATTTAATTTAATTCATTTTTGTATTAATAATTGGGTTGGAGTCTTGGCCAAAGAGTGAGCCATGGTGCTGCAGAGCGAATCGCAACAAACTACAGCAGCCAAAATTCAGAGCTCACATGAGGAAAAAAACACCCCTGATGTGGCAGCAGTCCACCATGTAAGCAACTGCAACAACAACACCGGGAAGACAGCTTGTGCAAGTGGAAATGTCAGGAGTATGTGTTGAAATAACTCATTCTCCAAGCAAACGCGCCACACACGTTGCAGAAGAGAGCAGCAGCGACGAGTCAGGTATGGGAAAACACTCCTACCCTCTCCGTTGCTCAAAACGTCAACAACTACGGCATATCACATACATAGCTTGCAGACATGTACCTAGAACAGCTGCAGCCCGCAAGCCATCGCCGACAGTGCTAGCAGTATAACCATGTAAGCTGGTGGGTGCACAACAAAAACACAGCGAACCATCAGTTTACAATCTGCGGCCATATGTGCTCGGAGGAAACCAACAACACGTGGGCCCCAAGCTTCACTTCATCAGCAGAGCAGCTCCTACATATACAGACAACGGCCAAGGGAGAAGATTCATCCGCCAGCAGGATGCTGCACGGAAGATTGAAGAAGACATGCTGAGAGAATGGCCTACGAAGGAGAGGGCGTTTAACTGCCCTGGCCACAGGCCATTCACCACGTTGTAACACCTTGAGCCCAGGATACACCTCAACAACACGGAGCTGCACCTGTGTCTGGGAACCAGTGCGACATGTATGTCTGAGATCGTGGAGTGCTTGTGTAGAAAGTTTTTTTATGGCCTTCTTGATATGTTAGGAAGCATGTAAGTGCTTTGTTTACATTTTGGGTTTTGTTTATTTTCTCCTGCAATGCGAAGTTGTCAGTATTCTTTAGTGTTCTTTTGTGCAATATATGTAAATGTCATTCTATTGAAATTTATATGAGCCACCACCCTAGGTCTATCTCCCCGTTTATGTGACCAACACTAATCGGACATGTGACTGTACATCAAGAGAGCTGATTCGCCCAGTGCATCATTCCAATGTTCACTCTAAGTGTATCGCTGCGTGATAGTACATGGAGTGTAAAGGCAGAATAATCTAAGTGTTATAAATATTGGGAACAGCAAGTAAATACGCAGAGTGCTATTGGGGGGCGAAAAGCTAAATGCTCCGTTAATTATCTGAGGGTTATGTTTGTGTTGACACATCTATTCTAGATGCCAACAAAGAGTCTTTATGAATGTGTGACTCAGTCTATACACGTAATTAATTTTTGATAAAGGTAAATATGTGTGTTACTTTGCTCCAGGCCACGGAGCTACCGCTTCACACTAGTAGCAGTGGCACAGTGTAAGATAAATTACAGCTTAATTTTTCGCTAAGCGGTTCTTGTTAATTAAAGTAATAAGTTTGTATACATTTAAGAGAGTCAGTAGTGTTGATCCAGTATTGTCAGGTTAGGTTGTCATGAATTAGGCACCATAACATAAACAGTGACCAAGCAGGTTCTCTAACCCTACTTTCACAACAAATAAATTAAAGCGGCAAATGAGAGAACTGTGATAATAAACACTGGAAAGCCGCTATAAAAATCAGTAAGATGTGATATAAAACTCTGAACAGGACAATTTATTTTGCCCATAATCCAGAAGAGAATTTATGTGTTGTGAACACCATAAGACATAAGGTTAATGTTAAGCTGCCACATATTGGAATAATGAATATATATTTTTCTTTTTATGCTACAGATTTTCTGAGTTGAATGAAAGTGTTCTTATATGATAATTTGTCATTTATAATCATGTTAATGCATCATTCATTTAATTATGTGAATAAAAGTAATATAAGGGTTTTTTTTTTTTTTTCATAACTTGCACGGGATGGGCTGGCCAATGCCAAGGGAGTAGTGTGGTTAACCTCGATGCAGTGAGGACGCACATCGTCGCATCCTCCCCACACCTTCACCAATTTTGTGCTTAATCATGTAGCATATAAATTGTAAGTTTTAATATATAACCGTAATTCATTTTGTATCTGGGGAGAGTGCCGCACAACAACCTAGTTCATTCTGTACACGTGTGGGATTTAATTTGTTCATTTAACCACTATTGGCTTTGCTCCATTTTTGTCTGTTTAAGTGTGCTCCGACTAAATAGGAGCTAGTGTTCATGTAAGTGCCTCGGTATGAGGGAACAAGTAAAATTAATTGTGGTTGTCTGTAAATTTCATCATACAATTTCTTTTTCTGGTTGCTTAACGATCCCATAACCTAAAAATGTGTGTTGGTAATGGCATAGGATGGCCAGAAAAATCACTCATTGTTTAGCACAATCATTTAGATGAAGTTTAGATAGCCTCCACTAGACCAGGCAATTGATGGATATAGTTGCATCGTGAATTACAACATCTGCAAAGATATCTGCACATCTGGAGAGGCGATCGGCCCACAGCCCAATGCAATACTTCGTGCTCTACATTGAGGGGAGCAATGGCGCCCGCCCGGACGTAACCTACAACTGCCATTACCTTATTAACTCCCCGTATGGCGAAAGCAATGGCACGTAAAGTGGCTTGCCCAAATGTGACTTGTTATGAATGGTCATCAGGGATGCCCGATGCTGGGGACATGAAGTGGCTTTTCCAAACTAGGGGCTAGTCAAGGCGAACCACTCTCCTTACGTCAAAGTGTACTGTACCATGCATGGGTGCAAACTGCGAAATATTTGTATTCATATAGATAGAGGTACGTACTTCTCTAACCTAGAAATATCTCACTGACAATGTTTATGTTTTCCATGCTACGTTTCAGGATTATGAGTCAAGGACTATATGTATGTTTACCAAGTGTCATGTCAAAGTGTTTTATTTTTCCTATGTTAACTTGTACCTGATGTTTGGTGAGCTGGACCATAGGGGGAATGAGATGTGGTGGATAGGAAATGCTACTTGCCAGAGTTAAGGGCACCAGCTCGCAGTGCGAGCACAAAGTCATACTTGCTAGAGACTCCATATCTTGAGGTATGTTATCAGTTGAAAGTACCTTTCTGCCAGCCGTAAACTAAACTCCAAATCGCCTCTTCTAGTCAGGGATGCTGGACCTCCTGATATGCCAGCTCACTCCAGAAGAGTTATTTTGGCTACCCAGCATCATTTTAAAAAGCATGTTGCCAATGCAAAGTTATGAGAAAAGGTTAAGTAACCAATAGGTGGTTAATCATAATAAAACATTGGTATCTCATCAGTATGTATTTATTACAAGTTCTTCCCCATCGGGGTACTGACATTTACATACCGCCCTTACACAAATGAAATGGCCGTAGGGCCTATGAGGTTAAGTTGCATAGTACGTCTCGGCCGTGTAAAAGACGAACTGAGGATGAGAGACCATGTACTCCGGGCGAGCAATAAACAAGATGTTCCGGTATACTAACATTAATTAAACAGAATTTCATTATGATTAACAAACAAAGATGAAGTGCCCGGAGCACCACAGAACGGTGGTACTCTCATGAGATCTAAGATGCTATTACTCTATATTTGATGAGGAGGCTGCTCACTGGCCGATGCTCCCGTCCAAACATTATATGACATAATTTTGCATAAAGTGAAATGAAATGAATGAAACAAAATGGGCTCTACAATGCCGATGGGATATTCATATCAATAAACTCTTAATAACAAAACGTAAAAGCAGATATTAAAAATATAAAAATAAATACATATGTTCGACCTAACCACATTGTCGTGGCAACCTAACCTCCACATTGACATTTACGAATAAACAATAATATCTTTATAGGGTCGGTCTCCAGTCAAGTTTAATACGTATATATGATTTTGGTTCGTGCAAAACACGTGAGTTCATATTAATCTGCATAAAAACACTTCAAAAATACTTTTACGATTTTTAAGTGGATACAGGCCACGCGGCCGTGTGCACCGTACCACTTTGATCCGTCGTTTTGAAACGTGGTAGGAAAGTCCAGTATTTCAATACTGCCAGTACTAGTCAAACTCACTTTAAAATATGAAAGAATGATTTGCAATGCATTAAAAGTTACGTTAATAATTATGATAAATATTATAGATACGTCTACAGTTACAATAGCCTCGTGTGTTGATGTTCAAGTAAATGCACAAAATTATGTTCACACAGGCTTGCACTCAAATACACAAAATCAATTAAAATAAAATATAAAGAGACTATATGTCTCGTTCTTACGTGACATGGGTAACAAGGGAAAATTATAACACTGACATAACATATGGCACTATATAGACATTGAACATAAAAAGGAAAATAGTAAAAGTAAACAAAAGCACTTGGCACTTGGCCTGATGTATGCACACTGACATTCATACAAGTGCATACCTGGTTGCATGGTAACCTAACTTCACATATTTGTGCACACTGATGCACGATACAGAACACTAACACTTGTGGCATTGTAGGATGATAATGTACACATACAAAAATAAACACACATTGCACGCTCCCTAACATCTGGCATAACCCTAATTGCACCTTTTACATGCCATTGTACTTGACACATATCACGCACATGGCAATGGTTCGTCGACTTAGGTGCTCCACTGTGATGTTGTGTTGCATTCTTGACATCTGGGCTGGCACAATGCAGTGAATGGCCTGAGGCCCAGGCGATGTCGACATCTATTGCCCTCCACTTCAGAGGCCATTCACTCGGCATTTCCACTTCACACTCCATCGCTGCATCTCACCGGCGGCTGAAGCTTCTCTCGTGGTCGCAACTGATACACACATGGCTCTTGTTATTGACATTGAGCTCTGGGTGGATGAGGTAGGGAACTGTCAGCACACTCTTCTTCGTGCTGTTGTTTTCTTACGAACGCACGTGGCTGCAGATTGTAAACAGTGGAGTGTTGTTCTGCCTCTCCATGTGAGCATGAAATGCCAACCCTTCCTTACTGTTGTTGTGATGTTTCTGGTTGCTGCTCTATTATGGGCGCATGTGGTCGCAGAATGGCAACATTGGCCTGTTGTTGGTGTTCTGCCGACACATGTTGCCGTAGTTCCGCACTGTCTGCAGTGCTGCATGAGCTACAGTTGTCCCAGGTGTGCTGCAGCAGACTATGCACGTGGCATACCATTGCTTTCTCGGACGTTTCGTGAGACAGGAGGTGAGGAGAGTTACTGTGCTCCCAGTTCGTCGCAGCTGATGTCCTCTACATCGTGCGACCAGTGTCTGCTTGGAAGGGGGTATACTCAAGACTTGCTCCTTGCATCAGCTCACTTCCCGTCTCCGTTGCCCTGTTCGCCTGCATGGCGGGTTGTGGACATCTCAGGGGCATATTTACTTCTTGTGTGCCCTGACTGTCTGTTGTTGTTATGTCGTGCTGCGTGTCCCTCGACAGCATCGTGGCGAAATGACAACCTGTTTCCCTTGTGAATGAAATCTCATCGGCCGCGCAGCCATCTGTGGGCTCAATAGGGATGCAAACAATCTTCTGAAACTTGTAACAGCCGCTAGCGGTGTTGTACCTCTATCTCTCTCTCTCTCCATCTCTCTCTCTCTCTCTCTCTCTCTCTCTCTCTCTCTCTCTCTCTCTCTCTCTCTCTCTCTCTCTCTCTCTCTCTCTCTCTCCCAGACCACTTTGTTGTGGTGTGTTGTTGACTTGTGTACTTGTCAGCCTGAGGGAATGGAAGTGAAATACTGATTTTCTACTCGCGCTCAAACGCACCTCGTAACACGTATCTCCCAGTTGTTTGGTGATGATGTATGGGCCGCTCCACTTCTGTGCTAACCCGGCGCAGAATCCCTTCTACACTGCAGAATGATGATGTACCTTGACATACACACACTGACCCAATGGGAGTTGTGGTGCGGGTCGGGACGAGACTGGCTTCCATTACGTGGTGTAGCTCCGTTGGTTTCCCCTCGCTTCTCGCACTGTGCATGTGCGCATCTCCTTTCTTACTTTGCCTCCTTCTGCGGAGCTGACATGATCTCTTGCTCCGTCCGTGCACTTTCCTCAGGTCACGGCCCTGTAACAGCTGGGCTGGTGTCATTCCCATGGCCTGTTTTACCTATATTTTGAAGGTTAAGAGGGCATCAGGGAGTTGTTCCACCCATGAGGCATGGTTTTCACCCATGCGCATACACAGCTGGGACTTCAATTCCTGATTCCGTCTTTCAGTCGGATTTGAACATTGATGACAAACTGCTGTTTTTATGTGGCGCACACCCCATTTCTCGCACATATTTCCTCAATATATGAATGGTAAATTGAGTGCCGTTGTCACTCAGTACCATGTGTGGATATCCCAACGTCCGAAAAACTTGACGTGTGCTCACATTGACCCCTTCTCCTTAGCCAGTTTGCCCGCCGCACCTGGTTCTGTAATGCAGTGTGTGTATGCATGCTCTGTGAGCACAGATTCTGTGCAGTGTGGCAAGGAACAATGCAGGTGCATAGCAGAGGGAGCGTGACCGCGTGTGTGTAGTGCGGAAATCCGAAAAGACGCCCTGCGAAATTTACGTTATACAATTTGTGCAATTAAAGGGCAAGACAAGTTCACGCAATGGGACACAACTAATACAGATGCCTGCCCTGGCAGCCATAGAGCCCTCAGTGTTTTCAAAGTGTCATTTTGTAATTTTCTGTAATGTACATTGAGATGTCTTGCATTTGCACTTAATCCACACAGTGCAATATTTTCGTATAATGAATAATACTTACAAGGTTAATTTTAGGAGCAATATTTAACAACCAGCATTCAGGATACGTGTCCAGTTTGCAAATGTAGTGTACAAGGAAGTAGTGCAGCACAGGGTGCCAGCCTGCCAAGCTGGCCTGCATGCTGAGCAGAAAAAGTCAGTAGTCATACGTTTTTTGCGATGGATGTGCCACGTCATGTTGGGGCTCGTGTTTCGTGCACTCGGGCAGCCATCCCCATGTTGGACTAATTATTTCACAGCAATAGTTATATTAGTATACCAGAACCTTTTCGTACTTCAGCTGCCCGAGACGTCACCGCCCGTCGCACCCGTCCACTGTTTGCATCGCCTGTGTAGGCTTAAATTATATTTAAGTTATTCCATGTGACCATGTGTCTTTTGCACAGTATTATCCGAGCTGATAGGTTCGTAAGAAGCACCAAATGTAAGCTTTTCTCAATGAGAATGTATTCATGCAACTGAATAAATCGCAGCAGTGACGAGTTAACACATGTGGTTCATTTTCAGTTCGCCGCAAGGTATTTAAGGTACGGGCCTTCTCCCGCCAATTTTATTAAAGTGTAACTTACTGTGCGGGCATATTTAAAATGGTCACGAGTCGGCGTAATAAGTAACAGTGCTGCATATAGACATGTGGGGAGCCCACATATCCCACAATGCAACACATCAGGGAGTTATACAGTCACTTTAATGTTATTCTACGAGGAGACAACAACTGCACTTGGAGGATTTGCCATGGTCATCGGCCGAACAACCCTGAGGAACAAGTCAACAGCTGCTCTCCGACTTCACAATATTGTCAACCTGACAATATCTGACGCCCTGGGTAATTATCTCCACCAAGATTCCAAAACTCTATTCACTGCTCCTCATCTGACCACGCTTTCAAGCTTGTGTGGTAGTGTTGTCAAACCCCTATGGCTGGCCATATGCAGTATGGTGCGTTGGCACCACTGTATCTGGAGTGTCTGCATCAAAAACCACTGTACATGGTAGACAGATACGAAATGGGGAACCGATTTTTCAAGTGCAATCGAAGGGCCAGAACTGCGAGCAACCGTATCACGAACAACCGCAGAGAAGAGCAAGTGACAGAATATTCGGACAGTATCAACGATATCCAAAATTCGCCTCAGTTACATTTGTACGGAAGATTGTTGTGCATACGATATAGTACCACACCGAACACGTGTGCACGGTGCCATATGCATGTGCACCAAGAATTCATGAGTCCCACGGAGTTACACACCTCCACCGACTTACTCACAGGCAACCAGCACAGTGATTCAGTGTGCCAAATAGATGACAGCATGGGAAACAATATGCAAACAATGCAAACGGACGGGGATTGCATCACCACACTATACATGGTATGTCATGACGAGAGTGTAGGAACATACGAAAAGGGAGCACATGCCAAGGAAGTAAACTACAAGGACAATGATGTCTGCAACAACACATCACCTGCGAGCGGGGCCCCCATGACAGCTGTCAATAATCCAGCACAGCATAGACAGTGCTCGCAACCACTGCCATCCATACCCCTGTTACCTCTACAACTCCCGCCTATGATGCTTTACCTACAGCAATTTTCCGCCTACCAACTCATACCGGTATTTCCACAGCAAATGCACAGCATATTTCCGACATATTTCCGGCACCGACACTTCTTACATCTTTACCCGCCAATAGCTACAGGCCCAAACCTGCGACAAGCTGGCAACCAGAGAGGAATCTGCAATGAGAAGCAATGCAAGACAGAAGCAGCCCAGACACATCCAATAACCCGAAACAAACACCGACACGATTTCGACACCTACCGAATTTACTGGCATGGCAAGCGAAGAGCCTAGCGCTTTCTTAAAGGAGTGCACATCACATCTGAAATGCTACAGGGTGGATGAATACGAGTGGGCCAGTTGCTTCGGAGGCCAATTTCAAGGCGAAGCAGGGAATTGGTGGGGTGCTGGCAACCGCTACAGCATGCAGTGGGAAGAATTAATGCAAGGTTTTCAGTGCTGAAATGGAAGTGTTTTATCATCCCTACAAGTGCAAAACAAGTTACTCTAGCGGGAACAACAGCCTGGTGAACAACTACCAATGTTCATCACACAAAAGTCACATCTGATCAAGCGATTTCACCCGCAACTACCAGAAATGCGAGACACTGTAAATCATTGCTGAAACATCCTTACCAGAGTACAGAGATACCCTACTACCTTTCCTAAACAGCAATATGGAGGAGGTTCTCAAAGCTGCTACTGGCCAAGTCAGTAATGGAGCGCTGGGCCAAGCAACCGTGACTAAAATTCAGGGATCTAGATACAATGACGAATACAATTGTAACTGCAGAGGTAGCAAGATGCAATATGAATCATGCCTTGGTTACAGGAACAAAATACTGTAGTAGAACCAGCAGCTAGGAGAATTAATTTCGGCGCAAAAGAGCAGTACACAGTGTAAATTGTATAGAGGGCAGTTCCTAGTGACTTACCCCGGTATCATTAGAGGAATTAAATTAAGAGATCTCGCAACATCAGACAATATAATTCCACTGTATACTAAGCGAGCGGAGGGAGGTTTTTGCCAAAACCGACGTGCTCAGAAGAACGACTGTAGCCGAACATGAAATTCCATTAATGTAAGAATGGCCGATATATGCAGGACTGCCATCACATTAGCACCTAAGAAAGACTGGAGTTGGCGTTTCTGCTTGGATTTCCATACGATCAACCAAGTCACATGTAACAATCTGACATCTTATATTAGCATAAAAGACGCACTCATAACACTCGGCAAGGCAATGGTAATGACATCACTAGACCTCAGAAGCAGATATTGACAAATTCCCATCAAACAGGAAAAAAGGGAGAAGACCGCATTCACAACCCCTGACGGGCGGCGAATCCATTTTTGCATGATGGCTTATGGTCTCAAAGGGACCCCCTCTACCTTTCAGTCAATTATGGTCCATGTGCTGGATGGGCTTATCGACTACTTTGCGCTAGTGTACCTGAATGACGTGATTACTTGGTCGAGCAGTTGGGAAAAGCACATACTTCACGTCACCATGGTACTTGAGAAGTATGCAATCGATCGACTTACCTGCACCGTGAATAAATGCCACTTGGGTGAAAGCAAGTTGGCATTTTTAGGGCACATTGTAGACGAGAATGGAAACACATCTAATCCAGAACAGTTTAACTTAATAGATAACCACCCAGCACCACTCAACCACAAACAGATCTGCAAGTTTTTTTGGCTTAGTTAATTGGCTGAGAGAGTTTATTCAAGATTTTGCAGTAATTACCACCCCTCTCACGAATCTACTTTCGCCCCAGAAGTAGATAGTGTGGGGAGACACGGAAGAAAAATTAATTCCAGGCAATAAAGAAAAGTTTCTACTCTTGCCCCAAACTAACATGTTACAAGCCAGGCAAACATCTTTATTTGCTGACGGGCTCAGTCAGGAGGGGGTGGGTGCAGTTTTTTATCAATGCATGGAGGACTGCACGAACCAAGTCATCGATTTCGCCAGCGTAGAATTGGGACAAGTAAAGTGCAGATACAATGTAAATGAGCAGGAAATGTTGGCAGTAGTGTGGGTGGTGAAAAAGTACTGGCCCTACCTGGAATACAAACATTTCAAGTTACGAACAGACAACAGGTACCTTATTAGCATACACACGATGTAAGAAGATCGCAGTAAACTCACCCGGTGGGCATTGCTCCTACAGTCCTATGATTTCACTGTAAAGCATGTCCCTGGGAAGGAGAATCAACTGGCAGACACATTATTCTGTGCATCCAATAGTGTTTGAAGATGATGCAGAATGGGATGAAGTTCTCCCCCCTCCCACACGCAAGAGTTATTCCATGAGGTGCAAGTGAACCAGGTACAAGCTGTGGACAGTGAAACCCTTGTAGACGCACTGTACCGGGAAATAGTCGAAGTGCAAGGCAGTTGCACAATAACGATAGAGAAAAAGGAGAGGTGTGCGAGAGAGAGCAGGGAATAGTGGCGTGTGATGGAAGGGAAGTTGGAAACGTGTGCGGCAAACAACAACACGAAATGGCGTCTGTTTGTACCAACAACGTGTAGGGTGAAAGTATTGTGACAAGCACACACAAATAACGTAGTAGGGCACACAGGTGCACAGCAGACAATCCAAAACGTCAGACAGCATTTCTTCTGGCCAGGACTCTCGTGCGATGTACAAAAGTACGTGCAAAAATGTATTATGTGCCAGACATTCATATCACGCAGGACAGATGGGGTACTGCAGCAACAACCCCGCCTACCGAAACGAGTGTTCGAAACCATAAGACTGGGCCTAATTATGCCGTACCCCCGTACCCCCAACAGGCAAAAGTTTATCCTCGTCATCACCTACAACTTCTCGCGGTGGGTGGAGGCTTATGCAATAAGCAGAGCAAGATTTACCAACATCGTACAAGTATTGAAGCAAGAATTTTTCCCCTGCTGGGGCTACCCCAAGCAAGTGCTAACAGACAACGGAACACAGTTCATAGGGAGAAAGTGGCAAACAAATTGCACCCGGTGTGGGTGCAACACTTGAAGATGGCAGTGTACCTCCCCAGAGCCAACCCCATGGAACGCTGCAACCAGGACCTGAAGGTACAACTGTGGCTCTGTGTGGGTGAGGTACACACCAGCTGGGCAGACCACCTGCCCGCTGCCCTCTTCATCATCCGCCGGCATGTGAACGCCGCAACAGGCTGGTCACCTGCGGACCTCCTGTTGAGCCAAAACATCAAGCTTCCCAGCGAAAGGAACTACCCATGCAACAGCACTAGCAAGAGTATGGAGGACAGAACAGAAAGACGAGAGAGGAGGAGACAGAGAGACAGAAAGCAGAGAGAGAATCAGGAAAAGTATGTGGCTGGGTGGGTCCCGATGAGCAACTGGAACCCACCCACGCTCGAACCTGGACAGTTAGTGTACAAAAAGTGCATCCGCAGCTGGCAGCCTGCCAAAACTTCTTCGCCGGGCACACTGTGCGATGAACAGTCCTGCACCAGGTCACCAAAAGGCTAGCACCAACCACCTACAAAGGTCCACATGGAAAGAAATACGAGCAAGTATCCTCGAGATGCCATACGCCTGTCATCCGGAGATGTCCGCAATGACAACGAGGCCAGTGAGAACATCGCCCACAATGGTGCAACACCTGCAGAGCCTGCTGATCAAGCGAGAGAGGAGGAGAATGGGGCGGCACCTCCCGCAGGAGGCCCCATCAGATGGCAACATGTCGCCGACGCCGGACGAGGCCATGTTCCCCAGGTGCCAAGATGATATAGGCCCGGATGACGGAGAGTGCGTCGAACCAAGGGCCGATGCCACCTCAACATCAGCTGAAAACAGCGCACAGCTAGCAAGAGGGGAGATGCATGCACAGAACAAAGGAGGCGAACGAGACCTGGGCGATCACAATGGCGCCATCGAGTAGGATCTCCATGGGTGGACAACATGGAAGGTGGATCTGTACCTGCCCCAGGACCGCCAGCAGTGGGTGGCCAAGGGACGATGTCGCCCGGATCAGTGGCGCTAGTCAGGGCACATCCGACGGCAGGCTCCATGGAGATCGACAGCGCAGCAGCTACCAGCGCAATCCGAAGAGATCCGGAACTGCAACCAATGGTGATACCTCTGGGAGAGGGGTCCCTCAGGAGACGATTTGACATCCGTCAATGGGATCGCAATCGTCGAGGAGGACCGCACGATGGAAGATGCAACAGTGCCAACACCATCGAGGGTAACTCCAACCCCTCCAGTAGTCGCTAGTCCGACTAACTACCGGCAGCGATGTGGGGTTGGGCACAAGGACAGCCGTAGTGACAGCGACGACAGGGGAACGTGTGACTCATACGAGATTCGTCACTCAGCACACCGACGCTGGCCACCTGCGGCATGCCGCACGTGTGTGAGCAGGGGAACACCACAGTGGCAGCAAGAACATGAAGAATGACAGCAGCAGCGAGCAGTTCAAGAACGTAAGGGGCTGGCAAAAAACCCCTACATGTTATGTCCATGATGGGCAGACAATAAGATCTGTGTCTGTTTTCAGTGACGTGTGCAGTTACAAATGGTAATGCGAGGGGGGAGACGTTTGACGTGTGCCCACGTTACCCCTTCCTCCTTAGTCAGTTTGCCCACCGCACCAGGTTCCATATAGCTGTGTGTGTGCACACTCTATGAGCTTAAGTGCAGTGTGACAAGAAACGACGCAGGTGCAGAGCAGAGGGAGCACGATCATGTGTGCATTGCACAAGAATCCAAAAATTGACCCTGTGAAATTCCTCTTATTTAATTTGTGCAATAAAAGTGCAAGGTAAGTATATGCAAGGGGATGCAACTAATAAAGATGCCTGCCTTCGCACCCCTAAAGGCCTCAGTGTTATTAAATTGTCATTTTGTAATTTTCGGTAATGTTCATTCTCATGTCTTTCATCTCCACATATCCACGCATTGCAATGTTTTCATATAATGAATCATATTTACAGGGTTAATTTTAGGAGCAATATGTAACAACTGGCAACCTGGGTACATGTCCAGTTTGCAAATGTTGAGTACAAGGAAATAGTGCAGTGCGGGATGCCAGCCTGCCAAGCAGGCAGGCACGCTGCGCTGATAAAGTCAGTAGTCGTTCATCTTTGCGAGGGGTGTGCCGCATCACATCGGGGCTCGTGTTTCGTACTCTTGGGCAGCCATCACCATGTTGGACTAATAATTTCACAGCATTAGTTAATTTGCCTACCAGAACCTTTTTTTTTTTTTCTGTTTCAGAAGCCCAAGATTCCACTGCCCCTCACACCTACCCAGGTTCGCCTGGGTAGGCTTAAATTGTACTTAAATTATTTCGTAAGCAGCACCCATTGTAAGCATTTGCCGACAGGAATGTAATCATGTTCTGAATAAATTGCAGCCGTGAACAGTTACCTTGTGTGGTTTATTTCCAGTCACCGCAAGGCATTTAAGGTACAGGCCTTCTCCTGCCAATTTTTTCAAAGCGTAACTTACTGTGCAAGTATGATTAAAATTGTGATGAGTCGGCATAATAAGTATCAGTGCTTCGTATGGGCGTGTGGGGAGCCCACATATCTCACAATGTAACGAGTAAGGGAGTTACTCAGTCAGTATTAATATTATTCTGTAAGGAGACAACAAATGCACTTGGAGGATTTGCTGTGGTCGTCGGCCGAACGACTCTGAGAAACTAGTCAACAGCTGCTCTCTGACTTCACATTATTGCCAACCTGACAATATCTGGTGTCCACCGAGATTCCAAAACTCTATTCACCGCTCCTACCTAACCAATATCTTTATTGACCAACACCTTGGTACAAGTTTCCAGTCTCCGACACCTTAGACAACAACAAACTCATTCTCTACCACTTTTCCCATGGTGAGTGCGCGAGCACTGGACACAGGATATGCCTCAACCCACCTGGAAAACAAGTCGGTTACCACGACAATGAACCATTTGCCCATCGAGGTGCGAGGATATGAACGCATTAAATCCAATTATACTGTCTCGAACAGTTCTTTCGGAGTGTGGGGTTGCTGTTGCTGGACACGATCTGTGTATCGGCTCTTGCTTCTGTTGCATGCTGTACAGTCGCATACAAAGGTGTGGACGTCAAATGAAACTCTTGGCCAGTGAAAGTGCTTCAAAATATTCCAGCGGGTTTTTTCAGCACCGGGATGTTTTTCAAGATTGCTCGGATATGCGTATTGTAACACGACGCTGCAGACAGCAAGTGGATCATCCGTTCTTCAGAAGTCAGAGTAGTTGTTGGCACGTGACTCCAGGGTATCGTTCAACATGCGCCACCAGTCGTTGACTCGTTGCTCGCACTTTAAAGTCCACTTACGTGCGATGGGGCACTCAGCTTGTTTGTTTATTACATGTGTTTTCATTGTTATAAAGGAGGGTGACTGTGGTAGCATGGTTATGTTCGCTCATTGCATGCAAGACATGGCCTGTGTTCGTGTGTCGGTGAGGCGAGTGGGTAAGACATTCTCCCATGCTTCCTCATCCTGCGCAATTTCCTCTTCTGGTGTTCGAGACAGGTGGACGGCGAGTTGGTTTTCTACTCCTGCCACATGCTGTACTTCGAAATCGTATGCTTGCATCAAAATAGTGCAGCATGTCATTTTACTTCGACTCTTCTTAATACTGTGTAACCAACGTAGGCAGCAGTTGTTGGTCCGCAGGGTGAAGCATTTGTATTCCAGCAGTGCTCGGTACTTCTTCAAACTCCACACCACGGCCAGACACTCTCGTTCATTCATGTCATACCACCACATTACTGGGCCGAACTCTGTGCTTACGAAGTCGACGATTCGCCGCTCGTTGTCTTTTTACAGTTGGAAAATTACCACTCCGAGTCCTTTCTCACTTGTGTCCATCTGGACATACAAGTGTCGGCTGGGGTCGTATCTCGACAGTGCTTGGCATTCACGGAAACTCCGTTTCACCTCCTCGAAGCTTCGCTGCCTTGCAGGTTGCCATTTTAAATGTACACTTGGTGGCATTAACTCAGTCAGTCACACAGTAATGATTGTAAAGCTTTCGATGTACTCTCGGAGCCAGCTAATTAATCCAAATAATTTTCTTAACTGTTTCCTTGTTGTGGGCACTGTATACTCAATGAGGTTACATTGTTCTGGCACTGGTTTTCTCCCGTTCTTGCTGATGAGGTGACCTAGGAGCTGGATATTCTCTTTGCCAATATGATACTTTTTGTTGGCACATGTAAGATATCATTTATCGCCATACGCTCGAACACGAGTGATAGGTGGTGTAGATGTTCTTGCCACGATTCACTCCAAACGATCACATCGTCGAGGTATGTCAATGCGCAGGTTCCAAGCAAACTATCCATGACGCGGATCATCATTTCCTGGAAAGTTGACGGGGCGCATTTCAGGCCGAATGGCGTGGCGCAAAATTCAAAACGACGTCCGTTGGGTGCGGTGAATGCTGTTTTGTGCCGATCTGTGGGTTTTACCAGAACTTGCCAATACCCACTGCGGAGGTCAGTTTTTGTCAGCACATTTGCTTTCCTCAGGGTATTCAGAGCATCTTGGATGTGGATATACAGTGGTGGAGCGCTGCATGTAATTAGATTAAGGCGGACGAAGTCCACACAAAAATGCCAGGTGCCTTTCTTTTTTTGGTGCTAAGGTGATTATCGAATTAAATGTGCTTTCTGTAGGTTCAATAACCCCTTCAGCTAGCATTTCGGCGATTTGCTCCTTAATTATTTATTTTTGATGTGGGTAGTAGCGACATGGGCTGTCGTACAATGGTGGGTCTGTAGTTAACGGAATAGCATGCTCTGCAATGGTGGTTCTGCATAGCGGGTCGGTAACGGTAAATATATCCTTCTATTCATTCAGCAGTCGTTGTACAGCCTCGCGATACTCCAGGGGAACTGCATGGTCGAGGTCATCCAGGGCGACAGAGGGCGTGTCGTCTGTGTCTCGAGATTCCAGGCTGTAAACAGTCCGACGTTCTTACGGCCAAAATGTATCCGTCGAGTGGCAGATTCGACGACCACTTTTTGTTCCACTAACCAGGGAATACCCATACTGACATTTTCCCTGATGTCGTGGACAACAAAGGCTGTTGTTGTTGTTGCTGTTGTTTTCGCAATGTCCCGTATTTTTACCATCACTTTCACTTCGCCAATAACATCGCCTGGGTGTTAACGTGTAGCCAATTGGATTGCTTGTTTATATTTCTTGATTTCTGCTGGATGGATGTAACTAGCGTGAACAAAATTATGAGAGGCTGCTGTGTCTAACACCCTCCAAGGAATATCATCATTGATCGGGGTGCATATGAAATTGTCAGTTTCGCTCGTAGTCTGGTCTTGTGACTATCCGTCGACAACACGACCCAGTGAGAAGAGTCTGTTCTGCAATTTCATGGCACTAGATCTGGTAGTGCCTGGTGCCCTGTGTAAAATACCTCACTCAATTCACATAATTCCAAAAAAATCTACTCCTCAAACCGTTAATTTTCCAAAATTTTGTTCTGGCTCCTGGACCACCATCCATAAACCACACTTCATGGCACTTGGACGCCATCAAAATTGCACTGCAAATTAGTGGCTTATTCTTTATCGTCATTTTCTAAGCATCAAAACCATCGAAGAATCACTCTGCAAAATTTCGCCAACATTCAAACTATATCCTGAGTACTTCCCCACTGTTTTCGCATTATTCGCAATGCAGAAGGCAACAGGACGCTCACAGTATCAGGACGCCTGCAAGAAGTCGGGGAAGGCGAGCACATAGCCCGAAGAAAAATGCGGGAAACACAGTGAGTGCCCGCCATTGTCGCGGGAAGACAAGCACGTGGCTGGCAAAGAAGCAATTTTGGAGTGGTGCAGAGATGTCAGCCATGCCACCTCGGTGTGCCAGCAGTACAAAGGGAGCTACGCACGCATCACCGACCAACCCTCCGCCCACGCCGCACCACGAAGTGGGGAAGACGACGATGGAAAGGAGGAACGAAAACTCTCCTCCAACGCCGCCCGCTTGCCGCATGATGGGCGGTTAGCTGGGCACACGCCTGCATTAATCCCGTATAGAGTCGGGCGGGATAGCCACGCTCCAACTGCGCCATGCTTCCGCAAGGTTTACAACAAATATAAACCATGACTAGCCGGACAGAGGAAAGTGCTCCGGAACTCCTCTGCCCGCATTGTTTAAAACTTAAGCCCCAAGACTACTGGACTAAGTTCAAGTATGGAAACAACAACTGTCACTGCCACCGAAAGTCCAACCCAGCCGTGCAACCACTTCGCGAACAATAGCGAGTAAACTGTGAATTGGGAAATAACCATTTCAGACAATACAAGCCAGTAAGTTTTAAACACACTAACCACAGAAAACTGGAATAGCTGTCTGTTGTGTATGGGACAGAATATGCACACTCTCTCCTGTATGCAATGTGAAATTTAATGTCACCGAGAGTGCCTCAACAAAGGGGACGCAGAGAGTGCAACTGTCGAGAAATACATATGTAAACAGTGCAATTAAAACTTGCAACAGAAACCCACAGCACCGCTCAACTGGGAAGCGATTTTTACCGAGTTCTGCAGGCATGTCATGGCGTGTTCTCTGACAACATGCACGGGAGAATCAAGGGGAGAAAATTACAAATGCTGCAACTGTAAAGCACTGGTACATGAGAAGTATCAGCTGGAGCAAGAGAAAACAATGGTTCAGGGCACAGGATTTGTGTGTGACGACTATGCAGCACAGGAGGGCACGGAGCAGAGAGCACATGTAAACAAGATGCACAAGTAATGGAGAGGTACACTCGATTCCACAGTAACCCACCCTGACCCCAGCACCTCAACCCCTAATACCTGTTACTCCTTATCAACAAATTGTACCGTCCTATTACTACAACTCAGTAATCCCCCAGTACTTCCAACCTATATTCACTCCATATGCAACCAATATCCCCGTGACACCCTTGGAAACAAACTGGACCGAAGTGACAACAGAACACCAATGGAGACCATTTAGCACACCACAAACAGTGATGCATAACAACAGGAGTCAACCACCACATGAATTAGGCCAAAAGAAAGCACTGAATCGCTTTTAGATGCTACCCACTTTCGTCGGAACACCCACAGAAGACCCGCAGGAATTTCTCCAGAATTGTACAGCACGCCTGCAGAGGTACGGCATATGGGAGGAGGAATGGGTAAGATGTGTGGGGGCACAGCTGCGGAATGAAGCAAAGATTTGGCAGAATACGCTGAACCACTATGTTCTGTCCTGGCAAGAATTTGTCCATGGATTTCAGTGCAGATTGGAGGCGCATTTTCATCTCTGCAAGCCCAGAGCAAATTAACGTTACAACCACAACACTTAGTGAGCCTCTCACCATGTTCATCACTCGCAAAGTCAAATTGGTCACATGCTTCCACCCGCAGTTACTTGAAAGAGAGGTGATGGAGGTAGTGGCAGAAGACAGTCCTGCCAGAATATCGAGCAGCAGTAGTACTGCTGCTAAATGGCAACATGGAGGAACTAATGACAGCCGCAATCATACTTGAACGAAATCAGTGTCAACCGCGCTGCAAGAGTGATGCTGCACGATGGTGGAATGGGCCGCGAGAGGACAGCAATGCACATGACAACATACAACCAAAAACTTTTCACACGTCACAATTTGGACAGCAACCTTCAAAATTTCCGAGTGTTAACAACAGTGTGAACAGTGTAAGGAATACCGGATTTAACAAGCATAAAACAGTGTCGTGCACGCACCCACATATCATGATGTCCGACAGGAAGTGAGAAGGAGGCCACAGAATCCCTGCCGCTACTGACGACCCACAGAGTAATACCATTGGCATAGTCAATGCCCCAACAACCCGCACCTTGACGGCTATTAAGGGCCCGTCAAGCCACAGCAGGGAAATGGTAAGCGGGGGTAAGGAGGCCGGACGCCTCTGATGCCCCAGTCCCGCAACAACAACCGGATATGACACCCCAGCAAGCACTGATTAATCAGGAGTGGAGCAACTGCCAAATTCATCCACATTCTGGTACACTGCGACAACAAACCACGTCACGCACTCATAGATACTGCCGTCTCACATAATTTTTTGCAGCCACAGTTTGTAAACAAAGCAGATATCACCCCAACCAAGCATGTTATTAAATTGGCAACTGGACAGGAAAGCAAGAGTGTGCAAGGTCAGTCAAGCAACTGACACCATTAGGATAAGGGATTTAGAGACTATCACTACAGTAATTGTAACGTCAGAAACAACTGAAGAGGCATTATTAGGTGTACCATGGCGTAGCAAACAGAAATACTGTAGTAGAGCCTGCTGCCAGGCGTATTCGTTTTGGTTCCACTGAACGTTGCACTGTTCATAACATTGACCGGCATAGCACAGATAACACACTGGCAGTACAGCTGACCGAGTTTGGCCACCAAATACCGGCACAATATCAGGCCGCATTTCAAAAGGTGTTAAATAACCACAGAGAAGTATTTGCACAGCGTGACGCACTCAGGTGTACCACTGTAGCATAACATGCCATACCACTGACACGAGAAGGCCCAATTTACATCCACGCTGCGCAGCTACATGCCGCACCAAGCAAAAGTTATTAACGAACAGATAAGCAAAATGCTCGCGGACGGTTTAACAGAATCAACCCAAAGTAAATTCAATTCTGCAATTACACTTGCCCCAAAAAAGGACTGAGGATGATGCTTTTGTGTTGATTTCCGGCCTATTAATGAAGTTACAAGCAGTGCACTACCACCTTATATAGGCATTAAAGACGCCCTTCAATCATTGCGTAAAGCAAAAATTCTCACCTTTTTGGACTAAAAAAATGGATATTGGCCAATACCGGTAAAATTGCAAGATAGGAAATAGATTTCACGGCACCAGACGGAACCCGTTATCAGTTTTGCGCCATGCCATTCAGCTTGAAGTGTACACCCACCACCTTCCAAGTTATGATGGTGCGAGTACTAGGTGGGCTAATAGGCGTAGGCACCCTCGCAAACTTAGACAACGTAATAGTTTGGTTAGAAACATGGGAAGAGCACGTACACAATCTGTCGGGTGTGTTGAAGAGGTTGGCAATAAATGGGTTAACATGCATGTCCAGACATGTCAATTCGGCAATACGGAGTTAGATTTCCTGGGACATGTAGTAGGCGAGGAAGGGAAGAAGCAGAATCCATAGCAAATACAACTCATTGACCAGCAGTGTCCGCCGCGTACATGTAAAAACTATCAAAAAATTTTTGGCTTTGTTAATTGGATCAGAGAATACATGTTGCAGAATGATGTGCATATAATACATGCAAATCAGACAATTCCTGCATAAAATTATTAGTACAAATTAAGGTCTGAAAGCAAAATTCAGCATAATCATAATGATCTGTTTGACAGGTTCAGTGTGGTTGTATGCCTTCATGTCAATCACATGGGACTGTGACTTCCACTTGTTCAATATTCTCCTAATTTGCAAAGTTTTAATTCTCCCTACATATTTCTTATCCATTGCAGATGCTGTGGTTCAAAACTTTTACCGCCCTCTTTTTCACAGTATGTCACTCTGGTACACGTCTTGTCTTCTAGCATGGATCTCGTTCTTTTATTGCTAAAAAATTACAAGTACTTACTTTCAAGAATTTTTTTTTAACCCGTATTTTCAAGAACTTCACCCCCCCCCCCCTACCCCCCACAAACTTAAGAACTAGAAATTTGTAATGCCCTATAAAAAATTCAGACACAGTAAAAAAATTTAATAAACTACAAACTTTAAAAACTATGGTAACTTGCTCTTCATATGAGATTTCAAAGCAACTTCTCTGCTACCACGTAGTGAACACATTGCTTTTGATTCCTTGTTGGGCACCTTCAGTAACCACAATGAATAAATATTATGAGAGCCACACAACACTAAAAACACACTATCCTCCCAGCATTTTCACAGGATGTACTCAAGAACCTACAGAAATTCTCCATACACATTCAACACCAACATGTCTGTAGCTCAAAACAACACCCTCACAGGACAGCTGAAAGTAGAAAGGGTAAGGTACCACAACTACTAATAATAATTGTACATGGAACAAAAATATATTACTGTATTATCTAAAAATGGCACAAAACTCCAATCCAAACAATTTTTAGTATCATAAATTTTCCAGTATATATAAAAGTTGCACACTACTGTAATTTTTCATGAATAAATATCACATAAATAAACACTATAGAAAATTATGAACTTTCAAGAACCTAATTTTTTTTTTTTTTAAATACATTCGAAGGCCCTTGATTTCTATATTATATTTTAAAGACTTTCAAGGAGCATGAGAACCATGCTGGATACTGGAAGTGTTGCCACAATTTGCACTGCGTTTATAAGGAATATCCCTAGTGCAAACACATAATGTGCAGCTGATCAGCCTTCCAAGCTGACTGTCATCCAGTTCTGTCTATTCCACTTCTATTGTCTGCATCATCTCATCAACTTGCCAGTTATACAAGAGTTCAGTGCACATCAAAAATGTAACATAAGATGGCTTGTTCATCTGTGTGAACACAGTACTGCACAAATGCTCTTCTCAAAAAACCACTCATCATTAACGTTATTTATTTCTGTACATAATTACAGAACTAATATGGCTAATATGTATTCCCTTGTCACTGTTTGTAAAGGTTGTTCACAGTTACTTCCAACTTTTCTGAGCCCTACTAAAGTTCTGCTTCCAGGATATTACTCTGCCTCACGTAAAAGAGTTTAAAAAGTCTAGAAATTTACACCAAAGGGACAACGCGCCATATTTGTGCGCACTGAACCTAATATAATATTGCATAAAAACTATTTCTTACTAGGTGTCACCAACACACCTATATTCTGTGTTTTTAATCATATTATTTTTAATGAAATATTAAAATTTATAGTCAGACTATAAATAGAAGTTCAACTTAACTAAAATTAGGGTACTTTTATGTTAGTGCACCAATAAAACAAGTGTGAAAGAACCAAGCACTTCATCCATAGGATGATTTTTTCAAAGGTTTGATTCAAATGTGTGAAGAAACCACGAGTAGACTATACATAAATGTTGTTTGCTAAAATGGCAACACAGTTCCTACCTCTAACAATACAGCTTTAAATTTGACCACCACACACACTGGCTATTTAAAATTGGTAGGTATACTTTGTCTAACATGTACAAAGTGAAATAAGTCCCTACCTCCTATTTATAAATTGCTCCCTTTCTCCTTCCTTCCAGTCACTCACTTCATCATAAGTGGAAGTAAGTGTGTTCGGGGGTTTACTCAGGGAGAGCTGAATAACAGATAGGATTATAAAAATACATATTTAATTAATAACAATACTAATCTCATGAACAGCAATTACAACAAGAATACACTGGATAACAAGTTACTTCTACTCTCATGTTGTTTTCTTAATACAAATTGCAAATTACGTCTAAACTCAATCACAATATGTTAACTCCAATTACCACATTGCAGATAATCCCTACCCTTGCCAGTAATATTAATTACAATAGGGGTTGGGGGCGATGTCGCGATACAGGCATTGGTCGCTACCGCTACGCATAATATGCTCACTTTTTAACTTCTGCTTGGTTGGCCTCGGCAACCCCTCTTCCGAGGGATAAGTGGATGCTCGCCTCTTCAGCCTCTATCACACGTCAATGTCTTGCGGTCAGCTGGGAAGGGGGGGGGGGGGGCGCACGGGCCTCCCGGCCTCTTATATAACCGGGATATCTAGGGAAAGTTTATAAAACAACCCGCCCGGCTATAATCTTTACTGTGCTCTACCTAAAGTATGTAGCACCACTATATGCTATATGATGCTACAAAAGCATTTGGATTCATTACAATCAGGGTTGTCAAAAACCCAGATTTTTATTTTTAAAAAACCCAGCCCATTTGGGTTTTTCAGGTTTTTCATGAAAAAACCCGGGGACAAGTAGGTTTTTTTTAAATTTTACAATTTGACATAGAAAAATTTAGTGATAGAACTTAGTACATAATAAATGCACTGTTCATACATTTTGACAAACACATTTTTATAACCATTTTATTAATGAATTTACATGGGAATGATTTAATTTAATATGTGCATTGTTGTATTTAGGCATACTTTATTAAAGTAAGAGATTTTGTATTTTATACTTGACTACCATTGTTCTTAAAGATGGTGTACAATAGTAAAACAAAGTAATTACCAAACAAAGTTCAACAATACAGGCTTGGAAGTATTGGAGTTTAAAGGTTATGTTTACAGAATTATTTGTTTTGTACTTGTGGAATATTATAAAAAGGGGCAAAATAAATTATACTTAATTTGGGAAAAAAAATATTTTTTCTTAAACACAAGTTAAACTACAGTTAACATAATTGGTACATTTGGGATTGTGTTTTGTTCCTGTCTTCATTTTTGGCAGCATTACAACTGGCTTTAAAAAAGAAGGGAAACCTTTGTTCTTTACTAAACAAAAGTGGTATTTTTATATGGGGACAGCTTTGTCTAAATTAGTTATTTTGTTTTTTTGAGTTGTAAAATATTTGTTAATATTGACAATGATGTTTGTTTTGTTTGTTACTTTGCTATAAAGACTTTTGAAGCATAGAATCTAAGTTAATAATTATGTCTTACATTCCTGGAAGTGGCAGAAAAAGCTCCGAAGAATGGACCAAGGTTACAAGGGTTGAAAACTCTAGCAAAAATTAAAATGTAAGTATTATGATGTGTTTAGCTCCAAAATTGAAAGAATTAGAATTTATCTGAAAACCTGTATTGCATGCATAAGTTCAAATGACAAAGGTACAGAACCTCTTCAAGAACATAGTTCAGATGATCCTATACCATCTACTTCAAGTGACTGTACCAACAGCAACGTCATGAAATAAAGTCGATCTCAGCTTACAAGTTTTGCAATAAAAACCACCGACAACCAGCAAAAAGTAATAGATAAGTCAGTCACAAATTTCTTCTTTGCCAACGCAATACCATTTAATGCTGCATCCTCAAATGAGTATCAAGCAATGCTGGACAATTTCTTGACAGTGCAGCTGAATAAATCGAAACTAAACTGAACTTGGACCTTAAATATTGCACAATAATATTAATGCAGGATGGCTGGTTGTCGATCAACAATGATCCAATAATCCGATAATAGGAACAACAATACATATTGGGCAGGAAGCATACCTCGTGACTACAACAGAATGCGGCTCAGAACCAAAAACTGCAGAATTTTGAGTTGGCATTGCTGTTTCAGCTATTGAAGACATAAAACAGAGGTGTAACAAAGATGTAAATATAAATGTTAAGATAATTAGTAACATAATTTATATCATAATCACAACAAATTTTAACACATGGCACTACTTTTTATAGGTATTTGCACTCTGCACTGACAATGAAAATAAAATTAAGAAAATGAAAAAAATATTGCCACAAAAATATCCAGATCTTCTGATTTATGGATGTTCTGCTCACCACATCAATTTGTTAGAAAAGGAGGTTACCCCAAAGTCAGTTCTGAAACACAGTGTTGAAGTCCATAAATACTACCGGAACCATCACCAACCCCATGTAAGTAATATATATCTTATTTTATGTAATATTATATGCAATAAAAATACATACATTCTAATGATAATTTTTCTTTGAGTATAACTTCATAATCATGTTGTACAGCCTGGGATGGGGCGGGAATAAACTGGAATTGTGGGCAGCATTATAAAGAAAGGAAATTTTGCTTGTGAAATTAATTAGTAGAACACTCCTTACAATGACACGCACTATGCTGGCAATTATGTTAATTGTTAAATGTCATAGGCCTGGCCTAGTAGCTTTCACAGTGTCGCTGTAACGTAAAACCTATGCTGAAAGTTGCTTTCATACAATTCAGCTTAAAATCTTGTCATGATATTAATTTATCCAATAAATACTGTCACAGTTATTTACATGCCTTTTAGTTATGTGGAAGTTATAGGCATTGATTTGCCAGTGTTACTTGTTACTTAATGTTCAGGATGTTTTGTAATAATGTATTTAAAAATTACAAATTTTTATAGTAAAGAAGAAATTAACTTTTTTTTTTTTATTTGTTGTGAATTATGTAAGTTTGTTTAATTTTTTTTAAGGGCTGGCTTAAAGTAAAAGGTAGTTAGATGCCACAGACCCCAAATGACACCAGATTGAACTCTTTGAAAGACTGTGTTGAAAACTTTTGTAAAGAATTTTAATAAGTACCTACATTGAAATTCAAAATGAACCACACGGGACTGATCCAAATATTAGACAAATCCTTGACAACAAAAGGATTTTACAAAGAGGCAGTACTTTTACAAAAGCAGCTGACATTAGTTTCTGCCATCCTTCACAAGGTGCGTGAATTCGCAAAGAATACTTTTTATACAATCTTGCTTTAGGTTGTGTACTATATATCTTAAAATACAAATTCACTCCTCCCACCTCATTTTCATATCAACTTCTGAATTAATTGCAGGCATTAATTTATTATTGACTTCACAAAAAAAAACTTTAAATAGAAACATTATAACAAGGTTTCACTGTGTTTGGAAAGTATCTGTGAGAACTATACTTGAATTTTATAATTACAGGTACAGAGTCATTCATGCAATCTTTCAGCAGCTGTTGAGGCATGGAATGATCTATTGCAGAGTGAAGAATTAGAGCTATACAGACCATCAGTAAAGAGGCATTCTGAAGAAGCACTTAAACCATTTTTCTTTGTGGCAAATTTGATGGATCCAACGAGTGCAGAATGTTTACCTAAGGATTATAAAAATATTTTTTTTGTGATTAGTCATTTCTGTAATTGTACAAATTTCACAGACTTGTTGTATATGTACTTAACTTAGTAACGTTTAACTGTTTTAGGTGCCAGCTAACAGAACAAGAAGAAATGGCTGAAAAATGGATGACAAACAAACCAGAATATTTTGGAGGTTTCATGGCTTTTAAAATAAAGGACCCTGAACTGTTTCCATCATCCATGTTTGAACGTTCACTACTTCAACTTTACAAGATGACACTATCCAAGTGGTAGAAACTGATGGATACAAGAACAGCCAAAAATTGCAAACCTTCCAGAGGGTTTTTGCAAGTTCTTTGCCCACCTGCTAACCTGCCCTTCGTTCAGCTTCAGTTGACGTGTTTTCTCAACTTTTGGCCACATTTGGTAAAAGCTCATAAACAAATTAGGAGCTGAAAGAGCAGGAAAATTTGTTAAAGTATCTAAAGAAAAGTGACACTGAATAGTGGTGAAAAATTGGCATTGGAGAGTATGCAATCAGTGCAGAGATCTGTATATAAGATATACTATGTGCAACCCTTTGTTTTAACAAGTCATAGTTAAGTACATAGTGCAATACATATATAATATTCACTGATGTCGAAAGTTACAGTACCTGAATGCTACATACATTAAAGATATCCAGCTGGATTCTGAATACTACAAGTTCTTGTACATTCCTCTTTTTTTTTTTTTTTTTTTTTTTTCTCTCCAAATAATGGTTTGCTACAATTTTTACAATTCAATAAATTTAAAAAATTGGGTTTTTTTAAAAAAAAAAAAACCCAACCAAAACTTCCAGCAAAATGGATATTTTTTTATCTGGAAAGTATACTTCCAGCATCTGTAATTGTTGTGAAGTGGGGACCACTTACATGCAAATACTATAATAACAAAAAACAACCAATAAAATAATATAGTGTAACTTATATCAAGTCAAATTTTTAAGTTTTACTAAAATTTATTCTTCGTATTCCTCCCTGACCAAGAGAAAAAAAATTACTTAATAGTCGGAGGAAACTGAAGACTGTACACAAAGAAACTGCAAATTCAATTATTTACTGTCCACACATTACCAGTTCTGTACCTCACACAGATACTTTCTTTTAAATTACATAGTTCCATTTGTACAGTGCAGATCTTAAATGTAGTTTTGTTATGCTCAGTACTACTATAGAGATAATTTTAGCCCATAGAAACATGAATACAGTATCAATATTGCACAACTAAAACCACAACACACATGTCAAAAGGTCATGTCATAAAATAAGGTTGCCTATTGTATAGATTTCCAGTCTAACAAGAAATACTCACGTGCAATAAAATAAAATATTTATTATCATATCAACAGGTTTCTTATAATTATAACAACTTGATATACATATTCAGTGTTAGTGGTCTGAGTAATATCGTTTCTTGAGTGTGCGATATTTACGTAGCATATATAAAGCTTCCAACTCTTTTACAACATACTGTCCATGTGCAATGAGTGCTTCTATCTTCTGCGGGTCGCCAACATCTTTATTCTTCACAAAAGCTTTCCGGAGGCGAGAGCGGAAGTACTCGGAACCTTGTGGATACTCATGACCAAGGTGCAGGAGCTGCAAAAAAAAATAGTCTATGATTAATACTACTTTTTTTTCTGACAGAGACGGCAACACAAAAAACGCATCACTGCAGATATGTACTTTATTCATGTAAAGTTTCAGGAGGGGGAGCGGGGGAGGGGGGAGAGAGAGGAGAGAGAGAGAGAGAGGAGAGAGAGAGAGAGAGAGAGAGAGAGAGAGAGAGAGAGAGAGAGAGAGAGAGAGAGAGAGAGAGAGAGAGAGAGAGAGAGAGAGAGAGAGAGAGAGAGAGAGAGAGAGAGAGAGAGAGAGAGAGAGAGAGAGAGAGAGAGAGAGAGAGAGAGAGAGAGAGAGAGAGAGAGAGAGAGAGAGAGAGAGAGAGAGGGGAGAGAGAGAGAGAGAGAGAGAGAGAGAGAGAGAGAGAGAGAGAGAGAGAGAGGAGAGAGAGAGAGAGAGAGAGAGAGAGAGAGAGAGAGAGAGAGAGAGAGAGAGAGAGAGAGAGAGAGAGAGAGAGAGAGAGAGAGAGAGAGAGAGAGAGAGAGAGGAGAGAGAGAGAGGAGAGAGAGAGAGAGAGAGAGAGATTAATTGAGTTCAGAGGTTTCGGTTGACTCTTAGGTCTTCAAATGATGTTAAGACGAAGCAGCAAAATGCAAAGCAAGGAAAATGGGATTGGGATTGCCGGCCAACACCATGTTTCCAATATGGAAAAATCTAGGTAACCACACCAGGAAGCGAACCTGGTTTGCCTTGAAGTGACCTCCATTTTTAAGCTTCTTAGAAGCTATATTAGCATGATCATCTATGTTATAACTATATTATTGCGAAAAGTCTATTTATGTTCTTATCTTGACCTATTCTTGTAACCAGTATACTCAATAACGAATTTATTATGTGATGAATCTTCAAATGAGAAATTTTATAAATTTCTTTTAATGTACCATATGTAATATTTTATCTGTGGCCAAATATTAATAGTATTGTAACTTCAGTATTACTTGTTTGCAATACAAGGTTGACAGCCCTAAGGCTGGGTGGAACGTCAGGTAAATGTACCCACGAGATGCTTTCTACAGTGTTCTTACATTACCTTCTGCAGTATGACATCATGCCAGACAAAAACGAGTACTTGCAAGAAGTTCCAAGTCAGACATGCAGGAAATGCACCTTATTACATTTTGTATATTGTTCTACCTAGGTGACATATTTCTGCAACTTTTAACCAGGATTTAATTTATAATTCTTTCATCACTTGACTTGAAATTTCATTATGTACTAAGTATGTAAATGATGTGAAAAAAAATAAAAGATGCCACTGGCAATAAGTTGTACATAGTATATTATTAAAGTATGCATAGTATGTTAGACAAGCTGTTTCAGAACAATGTTCAGGACTTACTGTAAATTTACAAAATAAATATTTTATATTATATGGTTTCCTTCAAAATGCTAATATTACCATGCAAAACTACCATACATATACCAGTGTTCATCCCGAATTCATTTTTCTGGGCTTGCTGCCAAAATAGTTTTCTGTCTCTCACCCAACTTAAGATGATGGTAATAAAAAATAAAGGGATGGTGAAAACATCCACAAAAAATTCACTTTTTCCAATAATTTTTCTAGTGCATCTTCTTAAACTATAAATTTACCTGCCATATAAAATGCAACGTCGCCAACATTGTGTAGATAAACCTTTTCTTTTTTTTTGCCATTCATTCCCAATGAAATAAATACGGAAATATTATTTTCAATACCATATCTTATAGATAGCTTGCAGTAGCACAATGATCCACGTGTGGCAGCATTGTGGTGCATATTTCTAGTCGAGTCCTGCATTACGCACCATCATACTGACCCAGTACCTGAAGTTATGGTATGGGATGCAAATGGATTCCGGTCATGCCAAAACCTAGTTTGCATAACTGGTACACTGCCAAGCAACTGTTACATCATGGTAGTGTTGGAGTCTGTTGTCCCCTATCTTCAGGGTCAGCAGGAAAATGTGTCACAGCATGTGGCACATTCATGTTACAATACTTTCTATATCTGCACGTACACCGGATCTTTCACCCACTGAAAACATGTGGCCCATGCAAGGATAATGACTAGCCTGCCACAAGAAACCTGCAGCCACAATGGATGAGCTTTGGGTACGCAACACAGCCTCAGAATGCTGCATCGTGAAGCAGCATTCATTGCCGCCCATGATGAGACCAAAAGGTGCCGATTCCCCATGTTATCTATGTCATACAGAGCTACAAGAGTAATCATGTGACCCCCGTCCGATGGATATTTTGCCAGTAAATCTGATTGTTAAAGTTCACATTTTTTTAATGTTACAATCTTAATGGCCATCAGTGTAAATCCTCAGCTTTCTCTAACAAGCATGTGTTTTTATTTTAGTTTAACAGCCACCTGGCTAGAGAAATAAAATATCTCTCATATAATTATATGCACCAAATGTGAGTAATATACAGATACCATTGTTTACAATCCCGACCGTGGGCTAAAATTTATATTATTTTTATTTGATGCATGATGCATTCCTGCGCTTCTATGATGCACACTCTACTAAACAACTTTGTCCCATCTTGGAGCGCATTAATCAGAATGGAGCAGGCAAAACTGCCAACAGTACTTGAAGCGGGACATGTGCCTACATAGTACTTTGGTGTGGTCAACTGCTACTAGATACGTGCGCCTATATTGTACTATTCACCCAAAATTTGCCCAGAAACCATAACGTCAACACCTTCTTTTAATATTGTACTGTCTACCAGTCGCCGGCACCCTCCAGTGAAGGTCATGCCATTCCAACAGCACGCCACTGGTGGGCAGCACGCACTCTACTGGAGCAGCACAGTCCAGAGCCTCCCGCAGAGGAGATAAGATATATCAACATCTCCATCACAGGAGTTAAGAAATAAAAGACACCTCTTCTGAAGCAAGAATTTCCAACCCCCAAGAAGCAAGGCTAGTTTCCCCCTCACTCTTCTAAGGCCCTGCAAGCTCCAGATTTTAGTATAAAAGGGCAAGTAGAGCCAAGCCTCAGGGCAGCCTGCTGCACTTCCACCGCTGTAAAGACTGGAGGTATCAGCTACGGGTAAGTGCTCGCAAACCCTCATCCAACGGAGACTAACTTACAGGTATGCCAGCTACTAGACCCCAGAAACCCACCGTTGTCTCGGCCAGGATCTCTTTGCACCAGTAGTCTATGTTCACCAGAGGTCCGCAACCTCTTCGGCAGCCTCCAGCACCGCGAATCCTGCAGCTGCCGGATGCTGCAACCAGATGGTCCTACCGACATCATCACTTGCCAACCTCCCCTACCTTCCTTGGTTAACATCCAGAGGTCATGACGATGTCCCCTCTGGACGACCCCGTCTGCTCAACTTACAAATTACTCTAGCCGCCAAAAATGACAACTGGAACTCACAGTTTGATTTAGCTCAGTCAGTCTAGACATGGAACATCAAAGGCGCCGTACTGAAATAAAAAATATATATATTTCAAGACTCACATTAGTGCCTTTTTATTTTAAATTGAAATTCAAAGCAACACGTTCACACTCTTCTAGTAATGCACACATATGAATAGTCAGATCAACTATAAAAAACAAGAAATGACAGCATCGCAGTAGTCGACTGACTAATGGCATCACTCGAAAGCTAGCATCGCGAGAGAAATTTACGAAGACAGGAGGGAAATTAATTCCTTCCTGGTACCCTAATGACCTCCCACACTAGCAGAAATAATTTGGTAGAACAGAGTTTGTATGCCAAAAGTATGCATCACAGTTAAAAATATCCAACCTTCTAGAACATTCTCAATAGAAAAACTGTATACGAAGTAGGAAAAAGGTTTTACCTTGAAATGTTGATGCAACCTGATCTACGAATTCAGAAAAAGCAAACACACTGCAGATAAGCACTCGAACACAGCCAAACTTCAAATACTGATATAACATTACACTCCTTGCCCAAAAAAAAAATTTAACTAACCGAATGTCCTATTTTAATCATTATAATAAAATGCATAGTTACAAGGTTCCTTCAGAACATACCCAATAACAGGTCAGGTTTATCTGTAAATTAATCTCTTTTCTTATATCAGAATTATCGCCCACACAATAATTAGCTTTTGCATACAGGTCGCCTTTGCCTAGTATTAATAATAGAATTAATTTACATTAATCCTCTGCATTTTCTTAATAATAGGAGAGTACAGAACCACGTGTTCAAATACATTATTCAGTAAACGTATTTTTTATAACCTATAGCGACAGCCTGGAAATTTGATGGCTAGTTGAAAGGGCCTGCATATGTTCATGTTCATAATGTGATTGTCTCTAACCCATCTTGTGTTTTGGCCATATAATTTCAATGTGTTATGGTGCTTTTCTAGCTATTAGTATTAACTTCAAGTTTTTAAATATTTTTTAGCTGTGTGTCAAATGTAAATTTTTAGAAGAGTTGAGCTTTGGTTAGATCCTGAAGGATCTAACCAAAGCTCAACTCTTCTAAATATTAAAACACCTGCATGGGCCCCCAGCCCATGCAGGTGTTTTAATATTTCCTAAAGTAATATATTGTTTCAGTTCTCCAATTTACAGCCCAATTGCATTTTGTAATCTTTGTCTTCAATCAATTACTGTGGTTGGTTTTATTATAGCGCAAAGTATAAGAGAAAAGAATTCATGTTTTTAATTTTCTTTTATTAAAGCTTCGTCTTTGGAGGTCCTGCGAGACACACAACGTTCTTTTTAATGAGTACCATTTTAAAAAGTAAGTGTATTTTGAAAACCAAAGAAATGTTCGTACAGCGTTTCAGAAAATAAAAATGACATCGAAATTAGTTTACCTCTGTTGTTAATCTTGAGGCGATAGTTCCCCACAATACTGAATAACAAAGTCGTAAGCATGTAGGCTAATAATCAGTGTCAGTCACCATGAAGCTGATACATTTTTAGGCACTCAAGTCAGGAGTCATTACAGTGCTGTGCAATGGCATATCCGGCAGGCACCAGGGGCAAGTGCCCCTCTCCCTGATAATCATGGCAAGTCTATGCCACTTTCATGAATGTGGTACATGTTTAGTTTATTATTGTGTAGTGTGTAATGGCAACGTAGAAAAAACAACTACAAAGTCAACATACAACTTAAGATTTTCAGTAACAAGCAGAACCACTGTTTCATAATCCTTTATGACATGGATTTGACTGAGAAATGAGAGGGTGGACGGGAGGTTTATCCCTTCCACTGCCGCTAGGCCATTATAGCCTGCTTACTGCTCACATGCCCGCGCACCCTGACGTTGAACCGAACCTAGTAGTGGTCACTTGTGCAAGTGCGCTGTATATTTTTTAGATGCATCAAAGACATCCAAATCTTAGATGACTGAAGATACTGTATGATGTATTGAGTTTGTGCTTACTGAAATTCTTTCCTGCATGGATAGATTATGGTAACTAATAAGAATTAATATGCAATATTTTGGTTTTTTTTTTTGTTTAAATTTCCTGATTTCCTGAAAAAAGATTTTAAGTGAGGGAATTTTAACTACAACGAAAGAAACACACTGTCCAAAGTAAATTAAGTGTTTTTTACAGTGTGTAGACCTACATGAATAAACTGAACCGCATTCCAGTACTTATTTGCATATTACTCCGACATGAACCTATTTTTCCAGGATTTCCAATAAAAAAAGTGGACCAACACAAACAAGACTAAATCATACTTTCAACCAATTAAAAAAAAATATTAATCAACATTGGACACAATATAAGTCTCACCACCAGAATGAATGCTTTTGTGCTGTCACAGACACAGGTAATAACAAAAAACTTGGGTAATAAATAACGACACGTCGCTTGTGGTTATCACTATATATGATAATACTTTCATAATTTTATATTAATGCTGTATGTTGGTGAATTAGTGTTATGCCACATCGCCAATGTGTACAGGAAAATATTTCTGTACTTGACAGATTAAAAAAAATTAGTTACCACGTTTAAAAATTATCAAAGACATGATATTGTAGGAATTTAAGTCACCAAGCCAATTTCACCCAAAGCAATTAATTTTTAAAAATTTAACAAAATTTGTAGAAACATTACTCTGTTAAGCCTTGCCCACATTGGCAAACCGAGCACTGTAACGTAACATCAAACATGTTTGCGGCTGCGTTCGTTGCAAAATTGTTCTGACTGCTGGGCCACATCGCGAACGCCGTTCGCCATGAACATTTCGATTATCCAATTGTTCGCAGAAACACTAGTCGCTCATTGATGGAGACTGAGGTAGCTGCAGCAGTATACGTTTATATACACCTCAACATGTTGAAAAATCAAAAAAGGAAGAAAAGAAGGTGGTGGCAGCAGAATACATATGTCAAAAGATGCAAGTACAATGGTACGTCGTTGTTGGCAGACCTAAAGTTTTAAGTAGTTTCTGGTCAGTACAAGAACTTCACAAGAATGTCATAGTCAGATTTTAATGCAATTGTCAACTTGGTGGGCCCTAAAGTTATGAAATTTGATACACATTTAAGAAATGCGATAACAGTCGTTGAAAGAGTCGCTGTCACTCTAACGTTTCTAGCCTTTAGAGATTCCTTCACTAGTTGGTAGTATTTGTTCCAAATATCAGTACAAGCCATTAGTGAAACAGTCCAGACGTACTGAGGGCAATCATTCACTCAGGTATGTAAAACGTAGTATGTTATTGAAAAGTATGTTACTTAGAAGTGCATTATAATATGAAGACAAAAAACCATCACCATTAGTGTTGACTGCACAGATTGATATTTTTAATGCTGTAGTTAGGAAACAGTATTTAGTATTAGTTAATTAGAAGCTATACTTTCTGGCACTATAGTAAAAGAAAGCATTGTAATCTTGAAAGTATTTGATATCAAAATGTTGCCAAATCTAAATATCAGTCACTAAAATTAAACACTATATAGTGGAAAGCATAACACAAAATCCCGATGTGATCAAAGACGGCTCGAACCATTTTGAATAAATTTGCTATATGTTCCACTCTAAGGTGTTAAAAATTGTATAGGTGGTATGTCGGGTAAAACTCTTGGGGCCCCTCTCTCGCCGAAGAAGGGTTTTCGCGATTTGCGGGGAGGCTGTTTGTGGAAAAATGTGTAACAACCAAAATTAAAGAGCGCCAGAAAGGTTACAAGATTTGTTTGTACACATTTGTTGATACAATGTATCATTACGCCACAAAGTGCCAGAGTGTAAACATAACATTTACTAGCCTGACTTTATTTTCTACACAAAAAGTAAATCAATATCAGTAATTATTAATGAGCTAAGTGTGTGTATATATGGAGGTAGTCATCTGTATAGTTAATTTACAAACGGTTTTGCAATATGAAATCATATTCAGAACAGGCTGGCGATAACTTAGAGGGAAGCCATGGTGTTTGATGTTCCTGAAGAAGGCAAAGGTTTCATCCCATGCATCGCTTTTAAGGATTTTGTTAAAATGGTCCTTGTGTTTAGGGTCCTACAATAACTCCCTTTCCCTGTACAATACTATAAAATGTAACACTTCTTCTTCATGCCAATACGTTTTCATTTACACCGTATACTTCCATTATCTGATAAACAGTCTCTACTTAACTGAACTGAAGCTGGGCATGAAGAGGGATGTGCCACATTCAGGTCCTATCCAGTTCCCTGTCCACACTATGCATAGTAACAATGCGAATATCCCTTTGATGTGCTAGTCATTTACAGACTCAGGGTGTAACATGGCCCGTCACGAACAGCGTAACCAAATCATGTTTGCGATGTCGTTCACAGTCACATCCACATTGGTGATCATGTTACCCATCACAGTAATGCTACGGTGTTCGGTTCACCAGTGTGGACGGGGCTTTACAGAGCACAAGGCGCGTATCTGAGTTAATGAAGAATGGAGGTCTTAATAAAAATAAAAGCACTAAATTTTATTTTTTAATTTCTTCACACAGCTTTATTTAGAACATTCAACTACCTTACACCCAACATTAGTCTTGTTATTTTCAGTAAGCACAATATTAAATGTAACTCAATTTTAATTACAGTCCTTATCACTGTCTCCACATTTGTTGCTGTCATTTAATTTACTCTCATTATTTACACATTTTTAATCTTTTGACGCCATCAGGTGAGACACGAGACAAACTGTGACACAATAGACTTATGGTAGGTGGGCGGCAGCGGTGTTTCCCAGTCACCCTACTATTGAGACTCAGGGTTCTCAGGGATGCTGTAGGTTCTGTGTGTCTGTCTCACCCGAGTGTGCTTACAAAACACTTTGCATTACTAAACAACTTTAATAAACTTAGATCACTGATAAAACTGGGCGTCAGAGTGCTGCCACTAGAAAATAAATACTTAGAACACTGTGTATCTGCTTTTATTGTGTTAACCATACAAGATCGTGCCAACATTACTCTTACAAAAGACTCAGACGTGTCTAGCTAACTTCGTTCAGGTACTCCCCAGCCCACAATTAATCTAGCACACTCCTAGATGGATGACTTCTCTGTGGTGTTAGAAAACACAATCTCCACAAGGGAAGGGGTCGATAGCCACTAGAGTGGAATAACGATTTTCCCTGAAGATAAGGCGCAGAGAATAATGAAATGAAGAAAAACGAATCACTTACACAAACACGTGTGATTATTTAGCATCACTAACGCGGACTCGTCTTGCGCACGTGGTTAGTGAGGTGACGGCCTATACACATAGCCGGCTAGGATGGAAATAGTATCATCGTACCCTTTACATAAATTACATAAATACACTTGAGATGTGGTGGGACATGACATGAGTGGTCACAGTAAACATGCAGATGCATGACAGCAAACTTAAATGGCGCGCATGCCTCTGGACAGGCTTCGTAGCAGATCATGTGGTGCAGATGAATTTTTAGTTTTCCTCCGCAAAAACGGCAAAGTCTGTCCAGATAAATTATTAGTTCTGTTGGGAAATTTATTCTTTTCCAGATTTAAATGGTTTTGAGCTTGCAACATGCCGGATGGCAAGAAAATCAAACATTGAAATAACAGCATGGTCAAACATACAAATCATCAATTATGTGAAAAATTGCATGAAACCCTCAATACAAATTACATAGAACCCTGAAATAAATTACGGCGCACACGACTTTTCACAAATAAACACTGAAACGCCTTTAGCATAGGCGGATAGCGCCTGATTCAAGTTGCGCAAGCCGCGTGGCCTCTCCGACATCTTTCCTCCCTTGCACCTCAATTAAATTTAAAAAAGCACAAATAATTAAGTTAAGCGGAAGCATAATGCTGGGGAACGTATGCAAAGCAAAGGTTAACTAGTATACTAAAGTGAAGCTATTGTAATCTAAATCGGTGCAAAAAGTTTGTAGTACGTGCGTGACAGTGTCTTAACTTGCCAGTTCTCCTCGACGAACTGCCCAGAGTTACGGGTCGCGCAGACTTACCATGGCTGCGTACGGTGTTCACACAACCGGAAGTGTTATGCACACTGAGTAAAACTTTTATAGTTCTAAGATAAATGGCATATAAGCAATTTAAATCTTGATTTACATTGGCAAGGAATGGTGGACAACCTCGGAGACTACTTTGAAGGATGTTTAACAGCTTGTACATGTACGGTACATACCCATTCAAATAAGTGTATACGGGATGTACAAGAATAAATAAATTAAACAGTGATTTCAAGTAGCCATGTTTGTCATTCCTTGCTGGACATTCCTGCATCCATTACCCATGCAGTGTCACCTTTAAAACGTACTTGTCATACACTTACAATTGTACTTAATACATTTTCATGAGTTGGATCGTTTTCGGGAGACAAACAATAGTTGCCATGACTTCTGAATGAGCCCTGGTGTGTGCATGTGTGTAAATAACTTATATGCATATACATATATAGAGACACACATTCAAATCACATTATCATGACTACCTACTACAAGTGCTATCTGCAGCGCGTAGCCCGTGACGTGGGTTGGTGAAGCAGGTATATATGTGACCAACATGCTGGCTATACACAGTGTGCTTCCTGTCTGTTATTTGTCCACAGTGATATAAACTGTGATATTAAAGTAGTTATGAAATGATTCGCTAAAGAAAGTAAACAAATTATTGCCCTAAGGTTTACAATGTTGGTAGAATTGTATTCTGCTTAAGATGTTCAATAAACAGACATTTCATAACCACAGTTTAGTTTTTTTAATATAAAATTTTATTATTTGTGTGGCAGTGTGAGTAGGTCCAACATAATTAAGCCTAGTGGACCTAAATGTTTTTTTTACATAAAATTGTTATTAAAACTAAACTTAGTTCGCTATACAGCAATTTCATTAACATCATAAAAGGTCGTTATGCATGAACAAAATAAAAATATTACCTCTACCGCGGTGCTGAGTCACTACAAATTCTTTTAAAGTTTGTTTTGACGAATAGGCATTCAGTTTGTTTACTTTATATGTAAATATTGATGGAGAATATTTATTTCGCAGTTTCACGACAAATGTAAACAAAAGCCCCAGAATTTAAACATAATGTACACCACTTATGTTTTTGTAACATCTTGTTGACGTAAAAGGTAAACATTAATCTTAATTATATTTTAATATATTTTGAAAATTTATAAAAACTAATATGTAAACTTGGCAGTGATTAGGAACTAAATTCAGTGAGTTATTCTGTGATAAGGAAGATATCACGACATGATCTCGATGCACTAATTCAAATTACAATACTTTGAGATAGGCCAAGAAGAACTGTCTTAACTACAATGCATTTTACACATTGTGACGTCAACATACTTGTGATTATTGGATAGCGTGGATGTATGAATCACGTACATCTAGATCTTTCCCAGGAAGCAATCATGAATCACAGACCATCCTAGGATAGCTCCACATGTAATTGCAGATTTTGTTTGTCCACCATTGCAATTTAGTTAAAACTTTATGATGGGAAAGAGTGTAAGTGTTAGGCCTACCAGGGGCGAGTACAGAACAGACCCAATTGTATTAGATTTTAGTCATTTATACGTGTTTTAAAGTAACAATACCCGTGCCACTCCAGGAACATAGAAAGCTTCTCTTCAAATGGCCGGCAAACTACTTTGAGGTAAAACTTGGATGGAAATTCTGATACATTGTGATCCAATTGCTTGCTTATGCGATAACTACGAGGCAAGAAAAATTTCATGTGAGTGGACTGACTTGCAGATTACCTTAACTAAACTGACTTATATAAAGCCTTTTTAGTAGAAATTTAAAGGGAGAGTCATGGAACAATTCCAGACGCCTGATTATGTCAAGTGTACTACCAGAACTGAGCTTTCCCAAACTATCAGTTTCCCAGAAAGTCTACTATTTTTTATGAAATAGCATGAGTCAGCCTTGAGAAAGTTTCTCACGTAATTGGCCATTTTAGCGTCTATGTCATGAGAGGCGATTACACTTTCAATTGAGCCATAATTGAATTAAATATTTTATTATGCAGTTAAGGTCTTTACACACACAGATAAGTGTTTAAATGTTGCTTTGTGACAAAAGGGTAACTGTGTATTGCAAATATTTACTATTTCTCGTAGGGTTTCCACACTTATAATTAGTAAAGGGTATTGTGTTGAATTGCTTTGACAATAGTATTTTCTTGTTCTACGCCTCTTATGTTCTCTTATACAAACTGTATGAGTCATGTATGTTATGTCTTTCATGCCTAATGGGTCCCGCAGGGAATTTTTAAAGAAATTGCTGATATTAATGTTACTAAGGTACTTACCAATCAGGTGTAAGTACATGCAGAGCCTGTGCAAATCACAATTAATCAAGACTGTTCAATCTATTATTGGACTACAATAGCACGTTGCAAATTTATGTTGGGTAAGTATATTCACAGTTTTCATGCAACGCAGGCCGCACTATCTAGCGTGGCGTCACTAACATTCCCCTCCTTCTCCTTCCAGTCTGATGCCTAGCGCTTAGCTTTAGTAAGCTACAATTCCGGCCCATTCACAAATACTCGCTACTCTCTGGGCTCTCCATTCAGATCAACTATTTACATATTTCTTGAAAAAGGAAATGTTATCTGTATTAATCTGTACACAACAACACTGACACCTACTCATACAGATAATAACATTACCCACCCTTCAATCCTACAGCAGATAGTGTCCCTTTGAAATGAACATCGGGATCCACAACTGGTGCCATAATAATATTATTGCAACATTGCAAGGTTTTTAGTGGATTAGTCTACAACCCTACACCATATGTCATCACCAATATGGCGCCAATGCAGTCTCACTTTTTTTTTTTCCTATTACTCCATCCCTTTCCTCTCACAATCTAATGTAATGTTCGGGTGGGGACTCTTTCAGCATTTATAGACATTGGTGTTGATTGGGAAGTACACTTGTGCCCATCCGGCCAAGGATGCCACGCGATATAGTATGTGGCATCATTATGAAGTACACTTGAACCCATTTGCACAAGTGTACAATGCGATATGTGGTATCAGAAAGGGCCATTTAGCCCACGCACCCAAATATGCTAAGCGATACCACAAATGCAAGACTCGTTGACACTAAAAAACCCCAAACTGACATGACCTACCTACGACACCATCTATTAAACCCTTCAAAATATTTTATGATACAATCTTCTGCAATCAGATAGTCCATTAAAAACAGCAAACACTCGTTACCTATATATGTACCTAACATTAACAACTTACATAATTTAATACATCCTTTTGAAACATTAAACACAATCATCCACTGCACTCTAATTGTTATTCACAACTGGCAAACACACTACACCACAGAGACCTAACGTAACGTTACCTACCTACAACATTGTTCAATGTTTATTAAACCCTTCAGAATATTAAACTATACCATCCATTGCTACCCATCTATTAATTACAAATGGCAAAAATTCTTTGCCACTACAGTATACTGACTTAACATTACTTACCTACAACACTGTTTATTACACCTGATACACATATTCATATTTTAACAACTCCGCACTTTTTTTTTAGCCAAAATATCAATTTTTTGCCAACATGTAATATAAATCTCATCCTCGTTATTAGACATCAAATACATCATCATAGCCGTCACACATTTTATTAGAAGTCAAACACATTACCATCATGCAACACATATTTTTATCCAAAGTCAGATAATTCGCGGATACGGACTGTACCACACGAATCTGTGATCTAAACCAAGTAAAAAATACTCTTTGGTAACAATTCATAAGACCCTTTGTTTAGAATAGAAACGACCTGAAAAGTCTAAGAAACCATTGCAGCATAGACATGGTATTCCACTTAGATAAAGGTGAGGTGATGTGGCAATGCTGCACCTAATGTGTCGACCTAAGGCATACGGAAAGGAAACAAGCTGAACTCAGTAGTGCCGAAGAAGGAATGGAGTTCACATGCAGTGAGTACTGGGACATGGCAATGGCCATGGGTGCATTTTGGAGCTTAGCTTTGTGCATGCTGCATGCATCCATTTGTGTGGAAAACAGTTTTTCTATGGGCAGAGCTAACTTCAAACACCTGTTATGGCATTTCAAAGATTTGTATGCCAATACTGTATGCTGTGCTTAACATGAAATAAAGTAATTTTATCTACTTTCATATGGTTTTTCTCGTAAACTGAGTCTCTCATGATTTTTATCAAAGAGTATTTTTAGTATTTAAAAATCTTTTTAAAATACCTAAACTCTGAGAAATAAGACAGTGAACAAACTTCTACTTATTATAAAGAGTATGCATATTCTTCAGAGTTGTGTGGTAGCTGAAGTGGTAAGGTGTTCAACTGTGGTGTCAAAGGTTGTGAGTTCGAATCTTGCTTCTGTCGACTCCTCTTTTAATATAAATATTAAATTTTGACATTTGAATAGCTAATTCAAAGGTAGGCCTGTTAGTTATTCTTTTCGTTATCAAAACAAAAAAATACAAATTTTTATTATTTATCAGTACTGTCTTTTGTTTATAGAAAATCTTTTCTATACATGTTATATGAACGAACACTCAAATAATCAGCAAGGTGCCTCAAGTGATATTTCTTACCAGAACATTTAAGGGAGAAGTAGACTGGTGCACCTGAATGTACAATATGCACAATTCATTACAAAGAATTACAGTCGCTATCACAATTGACAAAACAGGGTGTTCACTGAGATTCCATTTTGGAATTCCCTGACTTTTCCCTGTAGGTGGACACCCTGAAAAACCTACAATTTACGTTTCGTACAGAAGATGAAAGCAGGGCCAACATATTTTGTAACAATGAAAAATTTTCGCAAGAATTTACGTTTTTGAATGTTTTCAAAAAATTAATTGATAAAAGTTACATTTTAACCAAAATTTAAGCATATTTTCATGCTTAATACTTCATAAAATAGATTTTGAAATGAAAAAAATAAAGAGCAAGATAATCATTATAATTACTTACCCTAATTGTATGTAATTAAAATAAATAGTAATGATTACAAACATTTTCAATAACAAATTTAATTCACTCACTAAAGTACTCATTTTTGTAACTGAAATTAAAGTCAATAAAATTAGTTATTAAAAATGTTTCTAAACATTAACCCAATATTTAATGCATACAGTCAGCGTAAAATTGTCTGGCTTGATAAATCACCGGAGGGGAGAGGGAAAGCAAATGTACAAAATATGCTTTCTACAGCATACAAAATGTAAACACACTTAATTTTTCATTAAAAATACACTCATTTTATATTATTTTTAAAACATTTAAATAAGACAACTCTAGCATTATATTTTCCAGTGTTACATAGCACATGCTTTCTTCTTTAATATGTAACTTGTATCATATGTATGACAATTTTGGTCATGTGTGTAGTATATTTTAAAACTCTGAGAATTTTGTACAATTGGCTACAGCGCTCCATTAAAAACCATTCTACTTTTACTGTAACTATTATAAGTGGTGGAAAATATAAAAATGGCTATGTTGATGTACTGATTTAATTTACGCATTTGTACATAAATATATTTCATTTATTTATTGTTCTCTATTACATGCTGTAGAACTTGTACACAGAATACAAATAAATAATAACAATACAAATAGTATAAACACAAGAGAAAACTAGGAAAAACAAATAATACATACATACTACACCACAAATACAAACAGTGTATGATTAAAATTATTCGGCTTATTATGAGCCATTGTGAAATCAAATACATTTGAACAAAATGTGATAGTTTTATAATCAAACAAAAGAATAACATGAAATAATAAGGTAGATACATTTAATACAAATAAGGGCTGCAGTAATTAAAATTGTTATATCTAGAAACATAGCGCAGAAAATTGATTTACACCATAAAGAGATTTAATGACAAGGGATTCAAATAGTTTGTTTTTAAAGGTTAGGTACAGATCACTAGCCTATTGAACAATATTCTACCAGCATCATTTACAGATTGTATTAATTAATTTTTTTTTCCTCTGTAAACATAGGAATTTTGCATTGTACGTATAATATAGTAAACAATATAATAGTATATCACAATGATATTCACAAAACATCAATCATTTACAGTATTTACTTTCATTTTTTTTAAATAAAGAGTAATGTTTTGTAAAGGCTGAAGTAAATACATGGCACAATGGGAATGCAAGCAAATTCAAGAGCTATTATTTGAAGAAAATGGGTAGTTTAACACAGCCGCAAAACGACTATATTGTAAGGAGCAGATATGTATTTGTGTATAGTATGAATTTTGTATTTATATGCTACAATGGCCCCAGTATGTGAGCAAAATTTCTATAATGGCTATGGGTGCCACAAATGAATATCTCTATTATTTAACACTTTAACGACCATATAGGGTGCACTCGACCGCTCAAGCTGTGTCTCTGGGGACCAGATCGGTCGTATGTGCCCACCACACACTGCCTACGTGTACGGCCACACTGGGACCACACGACTGCGCCAAGCTTAGATACAACTACATGGAATGACCGCGCTGGTCCCTCGCAGCACTGTGTAAAATTTGGGTTGTGAATTTTTTTTCCTCTTTATTTTTATGTACCAATCAATGTTTTTATTGTTTATTCGGTTGTGTAAAGGTCACATGATAACAATTTCTTTTAGTTATATGTTTATTTTGGTGAATACAGGTTTACATAATTGTAACACTTTTATAACATATTTATAAAATATTAGGGTCCATGTACGACAATTCAAGCTTTTGACCTTCAAGGCCAGTTGGTCTAAAATGCCCGCCACACAATGCTTATGTGTACGGCTGCACTGGGACCACAAGACTGCTCCAGGCGTAGATACAGCGACACTGCACAATGTTTGGATACTAATTTTTTTTAATTTTTACTTCATTATTTTAAAAAATTATATTATTTTTGTTGTTACAAAAATTTAAAATACATACAACAAACATTTGTCGTGATAAATTAATTAATTAACTTAAGAAAATATTTGCTTTTTTATTACAAATTCTTGCAAATGTAAACACATTTATTTAACTGTTGAGTAAAATTTTTAATAAAAAAAATTGAATAATATTTACAACATTGATATTCGTCACTCCCTAAGAACATTTCACACAAGCTTTGAAAGTGAATAAATAGTTCTACAAAAAATTGTCTCTCCTATGACAAAATAATATGTTAGTTGTTACAAATTTACGAAAATGATCAGAGCACAATGTTTGTTCAGTTGCGGTGGTATGTATGGAAAGATTCCAAACAGAAATGTGGCACATCTGCAAAATCTCTGCAGAATGTTACCACCTTTTTCACTGACTGTAAGAATTGGCACCTTCATGTTGAAGGCAATTTCTCACATACTTCTATTTCGGTGGGCTTCTTCAGCATTTTCTTCATTATTTCTTCCTTCCTTGAAGGCAGTGATGGACAATTTTTTTGTAGAATATAAGTAATATATAATCTGTGAATTCAAAAGGACAGTTCCAAAAAGAAGCTCAACAGCAAGTTTGTGATGCCATTTTACCATCCTTCGTAAACTTGATATATTCTGACATTTGATCTGAAATGTCAATTGACGATTTACCTTTGTTGTAATCAAATACCATTTTTGGCTTCAATATTTCCTTACCATAATTTTTTTTTCAAAACATCAATTTCAGCTGTGTGTTTGGTGGAAATCATTAGCACGTCACGTTTATCTTTCCACTTCAAAACAACAATGCCTCTCTCATTTACTTCTGCAGTAACTTTATTTTTCAACTGTTTACAAACTACTTCTTTCTGATTCCCTTTTCGGTTTTTCCTCAGTGTTCCCAGTAAATAAGTTTTTCTGTCCAAAAGACAGTTAGCGAGTTATAAGTTGGAATAATAATTATCAGTAACTATTGTTCTGCCAGCATCAAGTAGGCCTTCAGATAGTTTCATTACTATTTTTGTTGGCACTGCTCCACTAGGATCCCTTTCCTTGCCACAATACACACTGAAATTCCATGTTATATCTGTGTGCAGAACACAATTTGAACAACTTGTTTCATACTTGCTGGACTTGTTTGGAATATACTGTTTGATTGCCAGCCTTTCCTTGAATGGTACCAAGGACTTGTCAATACACACTGTCTCTGAAGGTGTGTAAATTATTGGAAATTTGTTTTCAACTTCTTAGTCAGGGGAGAAATCTTGTGTAGTCTGTGACCTTCGACTTGTTCCTTGTTATCTGAAAAATGACAGAGTCTTAGAAGCATTTCGAATATATTTCTGCTCATCACAGATGGAACCAAGTCATCTTCATATAAGATGTCTTTGCTCCAATAACAGCGTATTGTAGGTTTTCTGACAAGCCCCATGGAACAAATAATTCCAAGAAATTTCTTTATTTCTCCCGGATCAGTCGTGACCCACTTTGGTGTTGTTTTACACGCTGCATTACTGAAAGTTTTCTCTGCATATTTATTTGCTTGTTCGACCATCATCTGTAATATGTCTTCACTGACCAGCATTTCGAAAATCTTGATTGGTGTGACATCTCTCAATTCCACTCTTAAATCAGAATTAATACCAGACTGTATACTAAAATCAAACTGTTTACTTCTTCCACTGGGATCAGTCCACTGATTTTCAGGTAGTATAACTGAAGGTTGGCTAAGATAAATTTTGTCAACTATGATGCCCGATGGGAAGCTAGTAGAGGTTGATGGAGCAGGATCATTGAAGGAAGTTTCACAAACTTCGATATTTTGCCAGGGGTTGATCACTTTCTGAAGAACTGGATGAATCTTCTCCACAAACATCAAAGAGAAGTAGGGCAATATTAGATGATTTGGCAGTAAAGTTAATTTGGCACAGTAATGACAACTGCTGCAAACTTCTGTTTACTAACAAGTGAGTAGCTGCTGCAACTAAAGCAGAGAGTATATTCTACTTGTCTGTGAAATAGTATGAACTTCTAGCTAGTAAGAGAAGTTAGTTTGGTAATGAAAAATAGCTGCAAAATTGCGATGAAAAACTGCTGCGAAATTACCTGTGTTGCAAAATCAATTAACTTTTCACTATTAAGTAAGTACTTACCTGAATCTGAATCAAATTTAATTGCTTGTGTTAACTTCAGAATTTGCTCAGTTCGTGATGAAAACTTGTCAATCATGTTGAAATTTACTTAGATAAGACTAGAACCAGAATGAACACTGTTTTTTGGGCAACCCCACATTTTTTTGAACCACGTGAGAAATATGAGAAGGTGGTATTTATTCTATTTCAAGAACAATTTTAGGTGGTGTTGGAGTGTTGGTCGGCTTGTTTGTGTGCTGGAGTATCACCGCCCTGTCTATCTGAGGATACATCACACAATGGGAAGGCTGATGAAGACAACAACCTGACACCAGCAATAATACACATAGTCTGGTATGGCTGTGGCCAACGAAATACAGATTACAGTTTCACACAGCAACAGTGCTTCTCTGCGTAACATTATACCTTTTTACGTCAGATAAGACTGAAGGGAAAAGAGAGGTTGAACATTACCAAGATGTGCGAGTAGTCTCGCATTACATTCGGCAAAACAAAAAAGGTGGCACACTACAAAAATAAAATAAAATAATGAGCCGGCGTGTACACCCGCCATTGTCCTGTAAGAAAATACAGCCTTATACAAGTCCAGAGTTCCCATGGCAGGCGTATACAATCAATGCAAAAATTTCACACAATTAAGATAACAAAAATTATGCTCCATGAAAAAAACATTGTATTTCACCAGAAACAACCAAGTTATGCCAATAAACCTCATTGGTCCAGACAAAGAATATATAAGTATGCACTCTATGGTTGTTAAAGTGTTAATAGCCTTGGACTAGCTCTCGGATAATATATGAGCATGAGAATAAGTACAATAAAAAGAACACATATTCAATGAAACCATGGCAATTAGCTGAAAAACAAATATTACAAGCAAAAAACACCACTACTATTCTTTCTCAGTAACTAGCATGCAGTGATATATGGACAAGGATACAAGCAATAGTGATAACAACTTTATAAAATAATAAAAAAACACGTTACGTTGTCCTTTAGTACAACTACACCAATCATAAGAAATCAATGAAATTAACATAATATTCAGTCTATTATGATTGATATGATTAAATTAATTAATGACACTACTCAAGGTCAGATAGCTTTTATAGCCATGAATTAAATGAATAACTTAAACAAGAAAGTCGAGGTTGGGCTATTAAAACAATGTCTCTACGAAATCAACAACCCCAAAGAGACTACACCATACGTATACTAATTAAACATGCTCCTATCTGGTTCCAAGTGCAATTATTATTATTAAAGTAGAAATTCCAATAAAAGAAAGTTGACAATTCCTGATCGAAAATGTTCCTATAGTAGCTGCAAGTGACCCCAAATCATTGAGTTCATAGCGAGGATGAAGTCAGCCTGTAGTTCATACGATCTCCAAAAGAACTGGTAACCGGATGAGGGTATCTGAGCTACCGCAACTGCTGGAACACCATAGGGCTGCTGTCATCAGGAGGAGTCGGTGCGTCCATTGACGAGGCGTAAAATAGATCATCAGGTCCACGGGGAAGATGGAATCTGCCAGAAATCCAATTTATATCCAAAAAAACAGGTAGCAAGAGTAAAATCTCGAATCCACTGCAGCTGCTGGAATACTATAGGGCTGCTGCCATCTGAAGACGCTGGTAGGTCCGTTGCAGACATGAGAAGTAAAGTTCCTCGAAATTTGATTATACAAATCACATTCCTCTCTTGTGGAAGGATAGTTTAACTGACAAATAAATACTTGTGGGCACATCAGGAAAGACGATATTTTCAAAAATTAGCAATTTAACATATCACATTTCTGCTTCTTCAATAGCCCACGATCATTTTAAATTTCACTCAACATTCCCAAAAGCCTAACAAAACATATGCCTCCCAAACAAAAGTTTTCTATGAGCAGTGTCATCTCTTTTTACAAGCAAACGATTCTTATTAATAAAAGATTTACACCACAGACTTGTGGGCACATCAAAGATTGGACATTAATAACACATGCTGGTAACATATTTATGGCAATATTATTTTGAATAATCTAGTTAATCAGAAAAAAACCCAAAACAATTAACTATACCTTAAATTACTAACATTAATAAACAAGTCACGCATAAATTCCCAGATGTTACAGTAGGAACAATACTGTCATGAAAATTTTTTTTAAACATAGGGAATTCTTGTGGCTATAATGTTAAGAAACATCAAATAAGTGTAATAAATAATTTAAAATTGCTAAGCAACAATGTAAATCAGGATCCAGAATACAAACATTCAGTAATGGCATTTCTTCTTTGGCTTTTAAGAGGAAGACCTAATTATCTGCACAACTCGTAGAGGGAAGATGGTAGATTTGCTTGATCAAGGTTGCTTACGAATTTTTGTAGCCAGCTTCCATTCTATATTAGGTGATGAATAAGGAGGATGAATTAAATTTAAATGCAAGTTTACAAGATAAGAACTGGAAAATATTAATTTGAAAGTAAACAAGTTGTCTGGTCATTCGGTTGAAACAATCCTTGGAAAAGTCGGAAAGAATGAAAAGATATAGAACTAGATGCATACTGAAGTGAACACTAACACGACACAAAATAAAAGACAACTATACGTAGTCTTTATAATGCCCTAGCCAACATCCTACATCATTAACTTCATCACACATATAAACAAACCTTTGGTATTGAGATGTACACTACATGCCATTTTTTTGTACTGAGATTAGTTGTGCTGTGCAAATCCCATAAACATTTGCACTACACTGAAAAACTATGGAGTAAAATTATTCATTTTCAGGCCTCCAGCTGTTTTTGTGAAATACGGTCCTATGCAAATTACTAACTTCTGGATGTTTATTAACGGTAACTATCACAAAATACAGTGGACTGGCAGCTAACTATGCACAGTCATTCACCCTACAAGATTTAAAAAAATTACCTACCTTATATTGCACAGTATTCCACAAGGCAGTATACTTTGGGCCCTTGCTTTTTTAGTGTACATAAATGACATCTCTAGAATTTGTACAAAAAAAAACAATTATGCTTTATGTAGATGATACTGCTATATTCTATGATAGTGACATAGATACAATAGCTTAGGATATGCAACATGACTTACAGCTATTTAAAATAAACAAATTAACTCTAAATGCTGACACAACTCAATTTATTATTTTTCTGACAACACAAAAGAAGGTAACTTACCACGGAAATATAATCTAAGGATAAATGGCAGAAATATCTATAAAAAACCTTGGCATGGTGATAGCACAAAAGGTGAAATGGAAGAGACACATGTTGGAATACTCAAAAAAAATCCTGCCATCGATTGATGCTCAATATAGGTATTCCTATATGAAGCTCTTGTGGCTGAGTGCACAAAGGTATTGTGCTATGAAGCCAGGGTTCCCCAGTTCGAAACCATCCGAAAGCAAAGTTTTATCTGTGTTGTGGTGGCGTAGTGGTAAGCGTCATGGCTCATCATGCACACGGCTTAGTACAAATTTAGAGAGGCTGATGGTCCAGTATGAGATGAGGGTTATGAACAATAGGAATTGGTTGGAGGAGACCCAGCATGGTTTCAGGAGGGGATACTCACGTGAGACTCAGCTGGCTGGGTTATTAGAGAATCTGGTACAGGTAGTTGATGAGGGGAAGCAGGTGGAGGCCTGCTTCATCGATTTTGAGAAGGCATTTGATAAGGTGCCTCATGGGACATTGATGAGGAAAGTGGAGGCGCTGATACCAGACAGGAGGGTAGTGGAATGGATAGGGGACTTTCTCAGGGGATGAAGGCAGATGGTGAAAGTGGAGGAGGCAATATCAGAGGAAGGGGAGGTGTGGAGGAGAACGGAGCAGGGTAGGCAGTCCATGCTTGTGAGGTCTGTGAGGGAGTGGAATATGTTGGGGGAGGAATTGGTATCTGTGAGAGGGGTTGGTAAGTTCAGGAAGGGACTGGAAGAGGAGTTGGTTGGGTGAGGGAGAGGTGAGAGAGCTCGCGGTAATTCTTAAGAATAGGGGCTTTTTCGAAATTCAAAAAAATAATACCTGGATATGTAAAGCAGGTTTCACATAATGCAAGAGGAGTACCAATCTTGTGCAAGATGCAGACCTTGGCACGAGAATTTCTTGCACAAGTTGTTGTGCAAGGCACATCTTGCACGAAATGAGGAGATAGAGCAGGTCCAATTTTTCTCGTGCTAGGCAATTCAAGTTGCGATCCTATTGGTCCTTGTATTCTGGTCATGTCACCTGTTGTAAACTCAACCATAGTGTAAAAGAAAATTATAATCTGAGGTGTGCGAAGAGGAATACAGGGAAATAAAACATTGCTGGAAAATAACTTTAAAGCGTGGATTGAAGTTTAGACAGTTTGCTGATAATAAAATAATAACAATTATATATTGGAGGGATAGTTTTGAAACAAATACCTTGTTGAGGTAAGCAACTTCATATTGTGTATCATGATACCTTGGCTGTTTGGTATTCATCAGTGCTATCAACTAATTTTGATGTGAGACAGTACTCATCTTATTTATCTGCATCTGAACTCGTTTCGCATGCAATGTAGTTGGCATTCTTGTACGAAATCTTGCGCGAAATGCATCTTGCATTGTGTGATCCCTGCATTAGATATGATTATTAGGAATCATAATTACTAGGAATTTTGGAGGGGCTTCAAGTAGTTTCCTGTAAAAAAAAATAAAATGTGATAGGGAAGAGGGTTGTCAACAAAGCTGTGTTTATGCTATAAAAAAATGTTTAATTTATGTAAAATATATTTATATCAGGTCGCTTAATTGTTTTACATTGAAGAATACAGTTTGCGGGAAATATGCAATGCGTAGAACATCATTTATGTGGTATATTTATAGCACTGCGCTAAGGTTTATACAGGTAAACAACGCAGGTGTGGAATAGTGTCGGGACATTATGTAATTCTGGTGAATTACTCAAGGCTTACTTGGTCTATATTGACGAGAGGATAAAAAGTATTACTAGCAGAATAAATATAGATATCATAGATGAATCATACCCCGTTCAGAGATGGTGTTTATCTTTGTAGGTGATGATGTATACCACCATGTTATTTTGAATACACAGCGCATGCACGTATACTGCCATGTTAACACTGTGCATGACTGCGCGTCCATGTTGGTTAACATCAGATGGATTGTGGGAAATTGCGGGACGTTGGTGTGCACCGGTCCTGTCTGAGGCTTCGGTTTTACGAGTGATTAAACGCGTGTTTTATTCCAAATCATGTTGTTTGATGTGATAAATATTATAATAGTGTGAAATTAAAAGTATTTCTATGCTATTATAGCAAGGGAAAAGGAAAATTATAATATATGTGCGGTGATTAGTGTGTCTGGTCAAATGGACCGAAGTTGTGGAGTGCGTATTCGTATAGTCGTATGAATTGCGTGTGATTTTGTGAGTATTGACTAAATTAAATAATTTTTTTTGGAAAAAAAACTTTGAAACTAGTATAATTCCACTCTGCTAATTACACAGAACAAGAATTTACTAGAGGCATCAACATTTGACCAATAGAAATCCCAAAAACGATAGTGGGGAGGGTTATGAAGATCAGAGAAATTGTGGGGTTAAACAAGCGAAACATGTGCAAATCATTTTATGATATATTAACGAAAATTTTAAATTGCAAAAATACTGTACAAGCGTAGCCATACATTATGCACCAAGCCAGAGTCCCAGCACCAGCAGGGGAGTAAATCCCCAGAACTGATTAAAGGCGCAACAGCAATTTTTTTTAGGTGGTGATGCAAAGCGTCATGCATCAGCAAAAGCTTGGAGTTTCCCCAAAAATTATTGTCATGTGTAGTCTATTTGCACTGAGAAATGTGTGTGTGTGTGTGTGTGTTTTGCAATTTACATATTTTTGTAGTATTTGTAATATTACTGTAATATTCTCATGAAAACATGTTTAATCGCAACAAAATTGAACTGAACATGCCCTAAATTCACAATGTTATCAATACAATTTAGAAATACTAGTGGGGAGGGCTGTGAACTGGAGGGAAATTAAGGGGTAAAAGTTCACAACGAAAATGTACTTATTTTGTATTTTTTTACTCCACAATTTCCCTGATATTCATAGCCCTCCCCATTATCGTTTTTGAGGGTTCTATTGGACAAATGTTGATGCCCCTAGTAAATTCATGTTCTGTGTAATTAAGAGTGGAATTATGCCACTTTTAGAGGTGTTTCCCCCCCCCCCCCAGAAAAGCCCCTATTCTTCAGAATTACCACAATGAACAGCCTATAGTTGTAGCAAGCATAGCTGTTGGTTCATTTTGTGACGAATGTTGTCAAAACAATTCTGGCGACGCTTCATCCGCTTCGGCCTGTCAGTAAGGCTTTTTTATTTTTTTCCCCAGGTTCCATACATGGAGCTATACTCAAGGGAAATATTATCGTAAATATTTAAGAATAATTTCCTAGTAAAAAAAATGGGAATCGACCTTTGTTCAATATAAACGCACATTAATCTGGTAAATATTATCTTACATTGTTCACACGAAATTACTTACTGTTTTGTACAACTCTATTACACGTGAACGCTGAGACATTTTTACATTCCATTTACATAATATAAACAATGACAATGACACGCAACAACACAACCTGTGGAGTTGTGACAAAGATGTTAGTAGAGAGCTGTAGTCAATGGTGGACTGGCCCCTTGCCAGGACGAAAGACAAGGCCGATAATTATCGAAATTTAATAATGTAATATCGAAATCTAGAATCGAAAATTCGATTGTGGTGGTATAGTGAGACAAGAGATTAAAGAACCTACGCAGATGCCAGAGTCAGCAAGCAGTCAAATGACGAGCACTTCAGTTAGTGGAGAGGATTAGTCACTTGCAGCTGGCGGCACTGCGAGATCGCTCCAACACGGTTGTTGGGAGGCCCAAGTTACAAGTGAGTTAAAGATGAGGTAGTGGGAGATAGAAAAGGTAATTAGGAGTTTGGAGAGCAGTAACGCAGGAGGTCCAGATGGGATAGGAAACGCAGTACTAAAGTTTGGAGTCAGGGAGGATGGGGAGGGCTACACTGCAAGCTAAGTAAGGGGGTGATTACAGGAAGAGGAAACAACAGGGAGAAGCTTCAGAGGGTGTGGAGGAGAACAGAGCGGGGTAGGCAGTCCATGCTTGTGAGGTCTGTGAGGGAGTGTAATGTGTTGAGGGAGGTATTGGTATCTATGAGAAGGGTTGGTAAGTTCAGAAGGGGATTGGAAAAGGAGTTGGTTGGGTGAAGGAGAGGTGAGAGAGCATGCCACCAGGCGGTAGCCTAATTGCGAGTGTATGTATATGCAGGGAGAGGATAGGGGAATACCTGGAAGCTACAGACCGGAGAGTTTCACATCAAGTACAGAAAAAGTAATGGAGAGGCTGGTGGTGCAGTACGTGGTGAGGGTTATAAACAATAGGAATTAGTTGGAGGAGACCCAGTATGGTTTCAGGAGGGGTTACTCATGTGAGACTCAGCTGGCTGGGTTATTAGAGTATCTGGTGCATGTAGTTGATGAGGGGAAGCAGGTGGATGCCTGCTTCATAGATTTTGAGAAGGCATTTGATAAGGTGCCCCATGGGACATTGAGGAAAGTGGAGGCGCTGATACCAGACAGGAGGGTAGTGGAATGGATAGGGGACTTTCTCAGGAGCGAAGGAAGAGGGTGAAAGTGGGGGAGGCAATATCGGAGGACGAGGAGGTTACATCAGGGGTGCCACAGAGAAGTGTGCTGGGTCCTTTGTTATTTACAATAATGGTAAATGATATGGGTTTGGGGATTAGGGGAAAAATCTGATTGTTTGCAGACGATTGTGTTGTATATGCTGAGGTGGGAGAGGAGGGTGGAAATTTGCAGGCGGACATTGATAAGATATGGTTGTGGACCAGGAAAAATAAAATTAATATTAATGTAAGAAAAACTAAGGTAGTGAGGTTCACAAGGAAGAAGATGATAAGCAGGGACATTTACAGATGGGAGGGACAAGAGATAGAAGAAGCAGCAGATTATAAGTAGCTAGGGATTGTACTGCAGGGAGACCTTAGGTGGAAAAAACAGGTAGAGAGGATGGTTGCAAAGGGAAGAAGGGATCTGGGTATGCTGACAAGGGTGCTGAATGGAGTCAGCTGTGAGGTGAAGGAGAAGGTGTATGGCACAATGGTACTGCCAATGTTTGAATATGCTGCAGCAGTATGGGACATGTATGTAGAGGTGGAGGTGCGAGAACTGGAAAAGGTGCAGAGAAAGGTAGAAAGATGGGTGAAGGGTAGGTGGAGAAGGCAGGGGCAAGATGGTGAGGAAGAAGGTAACTATAGGCCATCAGTGATGATGAAAGAAATGGGGTGGATCTCATTGAAGGACAGGAGGAAAGTTGAACAATTAGTCAGGATGTACAGGTTGGTGAATGAAGAGGGAGGATGGGGAGGGCTACACTGCAAGCTAAGTAAGGGTGTTTAGAAGAAGAGGAAACAACAGTGAGAAGCTTCAGAGGGTATGGAGGAGAACGGAGCAGGGTAGGCAGTCCATGCTTGTGAGGTCTGTGAGGGAGTGGAATGTGTTGAGGGAGGAATTGGTATCTATGAGAGGGGTTGGTAAGTTCAGGAAGGCAGTGGAAAAGGAGTTGGTTGGGTGAAGGAGAGGTGAGATAGCTCGCCACTGGGCGGGAGCCTAATTGCGAGTGTATGTATGTACGTTCTGTGTTCATTACTTACTGTCATGTCGGGATTTAAGTCGCATATTAAGTCTAGTGCACCATTACAGGGACAAGCACATAAGGTTGTATCTAATGTTGCAAAGCATCTTGGTGAACAAACAAAGACGTATAAACTGGCGTACATCATTGTCGAAGCAATATAACATCGTATGGTGGAGTCATTGTGGGTGTAAGGTAAATTTTGGAGATGGTAAGTTTGTAGGTTAGGTTGATGGTGATTGGTTTTATCCAGTAGGCATGGGACGTCGCTCAGGGCGGTGTCAATGATAATGGTGTGAATCTCGGAGACTTTCTATGGTTTCGGAGTGCTGCAAGCCAATCACCCAGGCACAAATCCCCGTCAGTTCTTTGCTGTTGATGTGATGTGAGTATTTACGTAGTGATATTCAGTTTTCTAAATGAAGGACCATTTAGGCCATCCATCCACCTTGTTACTCTTGTGGCATACCAATGGACCATGGGGGTAATGAATGTTATGTGGATGGGAAATGATAGATGTGGGATTTCTCCAGTGGGTGCCAGTGCTCCGTAGTGGGTAGAGCACGATAATAATCTTACTGAAGACTCTCTCTTGGTTCGTGATAGCCGACGACTATTGGCCTTCCCCCATGTATAACGTCATGATGAATTCAGTACTTATGATATCGCCACCAATCACACTAATTTCCACATTACCTTGCATAGTCAGGTATGTCGGCCCCTCCCCCCTTCCCAATCCATGCAACCAAGCCACCGCTAAGATATGTCAGCTCACTCCCGAAAGGTTATATTGGCTACCCAATGCCATTATTCGACATGTGAAAAATACATAAGTGAAAAGAGGTTAAGTAACCGATAGGCAGTTATGCATAATTTAAAATGTAGGTACTTTACCATCACGTGTTTTATTACCCTTATTTCCCCAGCGGAGCACATACATTTACACTACCACTGTTTAAGCCAGGTGGGCTCTTAATCTGTAAAACATGGTCGTAGGGTCTACAAGATTAGTTTGTACATTATGCCTTGATCGTGTAAAATATGGACCGAGGTGTGAGCGATCGAGTACTCCAGGCTACAAACAATAAAAGATTCCAGTAAACTATATTAAATATACAGAATTACATGACGATTGAAAGAACAAAGTTGAGATGCCCGGAGCACCGCAACACGGTGATCAATTCACGAGGTCTAGAATACTACTACTCTTCGTTGATCCGGAGCCCGCTCACTGGCTGGCGCTCCTATCAAAGTCATCACATAACATAATTTACATAAACTGAATTAAATGGAATGAGATGATCTGAATCCTACAATTCCAATGAAATGAACATTAAAACGAACCCCTATTAGAAAAGTGCAATTATCCACAACAAAAATATAACAATAAATATTCTGATTGAACCGGGCTGTATTACCGTGGAAATCTAACCTTACTTGCTTTACTGGTAAACATACCCGACTGTCTTTATCGGGCCTCTCCTTAATAAAGTTTATAGTGACTACACCTATTCTACCTCTGTTAAAGTCCTTGAGTTCAGCTCTGGTTGACCATAAACAAAGTTAAAATATATTTGCATTTATTAGCTGCGTTTTGACCATGTGACTGTGCACACTGGTCCACCTCAGTGCATGGTTGCGGAACATAACTGGTAAAGTCAGTATTCCAATACTGGTTGATACCATCTCTACTGGATAAATTAAAAATAACTGAAAATATATATTATTTTCTGACAATGCCTATTTAACAGTACAGCTGACGTCATTAAATAGTAATAGGGATAATATTATTGAGCTAAATACTCGCAACAGCGGCCTTGTGTGTGGCAGTTTCAAGAACTATACAAGATGGTGTCTCCCATGCACGAAAAGTCAACACGTTAAATAAACAAATACCACACTACATGACATAAGAAAAACACTGAATAATAATAATAATAAAAGGAGAGAATATTAGTCTTATACATACAGCACAAGGTAACATGGGTATAATAAAACAACACAGCATGACATTAACACTTTACACAAAAGAACACTGAGACACTGGCAAGGTGGCATTGCAGGAGAAAAATACATATTGCACAAATTTAAACAAACACTCACACAGTTCCTAACATAATTAGAAAACATCATAAATCCACTCTCTACACAAACGATGCATTATCACTGAAACACACGGAACACTTGTTCGAAGACGCAGGTGTTCCTCCTTGGTGCTGTGTTGCATTTGTAACATCCCAGATGGCACGGCAGGGGGAATGGCCTGAGGCCAAGGTGCTGTCGACATCATAACGGATATCATGAATTTAGAAATATTAACTGAATTTATTCTCAGAACATTTATACACCCTGCACAGTGGATTGTTCGGGCTATCCACACGCCCATGAATTAAGTGGTACAACAGACAACACACAAAATTACTCAGAAAACTTACATAACAACATGGGAGAAAATTGGTGTGATTGTAAGGGCTCGTACCCAAAAATAAAAGAACATGTGCTCTATCTAATCTTGCATTTACTTAGCGAATAGTTCCATATTTCCTATTGAAACAACTTTACACTTTTGCTGTGCTGGGCTCAACCTTATGGCATCGGTGATGCAGACAAAATGCACCAGGTGGTAATAATAAATGTTGCAGTTAAAACTTCCCCAGGCGATGTTAACGCTAGTGATGGCGAGGGGCGGTGTCCCGGGCAGCAATTGAAAAATTGTTCCGATTAATTACATTCTATTGTTAGTTGTAATGATGAATTAAAATGATTATGACTGCCCGGGCATGGGAAAATGCCGAAGGCGATCACATGCAACCGTCCCCTCAAGATGGTCGATGCTTACCACTTTCGCCACGTGTCGCAGTCGCCAGCGTAGGCGGGCGAGCACATAAAGTGGCTGTAATATCAAATCCAAAAATATAAACATGTGTTCAACCACTGTGCTCCCATATCTGCTTTCATAAAATGTTTACTTTTACTGGGGCTCTCTCAGTGATTAATATTATATTCTAATACATATAATATTCACGGCAAAACATTTTACAATAAATTTCAGATCCTTAAAAATCACATAAGAAAACTTATTACATTTAGAAATTTTCTGGCCTCGTGGTCGACTGGACCACGTGCCCTTGTTGGTTCGAGAGCCTAACATTCAGTATTACCGGCATTAGCCAGTATTCCAATACTGTCCTTATGTTATGGTTGTCAATTTTTTAATGGGCATATTTGCCATGTACCTACTTTATATTTTAATAATTCCCTATTAATATTGGCACTCTCCTGATATAGTTTGTTTACACTTTCCATGTGTCCATTATCCTGTGTCCTGAATAGAGGACGCACTTAGCACATAGGCTATTATAGCACGTGACATATCATGACACTCAATTAAAAACAATTATTACTAAAACAAAACATTACACTTTAAAAATATAAATGGAAACCATTTGACTCGTACATACGTGTGGGTAATGTTATGAGAGAAACAAGAATAATAACACATGGCAAGACACTTACACTGGTACACTAGAACCCTTAATGACACCTAAAAACACTGCAGAACCAAAACAAAAACACAACAGTGACACTATATCGCATGGGCGATAGTCATGTGCGATGCACTCACAAAATTTACATGTTAACCCTGAAAATAAAAAAAAATTCAACACTTTACACTAGACCTCACTGTGTGATACACACTCGTATACACACATGGGATGGTGGCTTCGGCTACAATGCTCACATGTGGCACAGAGATTGTTGTGGAGGCTGTTATATGGTGGCGTGATGAACGGACTTAGGGTTGGGGACACGGTCCGTGCCACCCTGTAAACACATCCCATGCACTTGTTATGCATCGTATATCTCTCTATGTTGCGGAGGTTCTGTGCTAGTAGTGATTTATCTCGCCTTCAACTGCACTGCACTCAACTGGGCACTCTGCTCGCATTACTTATACACACTGCTACACTGGTGGACCAATTTAGAGCGCTTAAGTCTGCTGCGGTTCTGTCGAAGTACTCGGCCTGACAAATGGGCTAGGAAGTGGACAAAAGTGCAAGTAAAATGCCCCTACCCCCACCAAATGAGACAATTTGTGGGCCGAATTCTGCTACTTGCATCAAATGGATTTCCTCTGAGTTCTTTGAGACTGCAGAAAGTACACCCATCCTGATTGGGTAGTACTCCCTTTTCCTGCCTACTGATCTCTGTTGATGATGGGGCTCATTGTGCCACGGAAGCTTTGCTGCACCCACACTGCTTGCACTGCTGTGATGGTTTTGTCTGCCGATGTGACTGACGGAGGCTGAACAAGCCAGCTGACCCACTGCCCTCTCTCCTGCCATCACTGCTTGCACTTCCCCTGTGGTGCTTCTCTCGTCACACTGCTCCTTCTCCTTGTGTTGCTTCCTCTCGCACCTTTGCTTCCTCTCACTCCTTTGCTTTCTCTCGCTCCTTTGCTCTGTCTCATTTCGCTGCTTCCAGGTGTGACCCAGTTGAGTTGCCATCAAGGGGGATTGGTCACCCATCGGTGCCCCCTTGGCTGTTGCCTCTCCTCCTTGGGCTGACCTGCTGTGGCAAGTTACACCTCATTGCGGTTGGCATGGCTGATGATCTCCCTGGCATTGTCGACAGTGCGTCCAGGGGTCCCTGTATGCCACCCGAGCTAGTGGTACTTCGGGCATAACTTCCTCCGCTCTTGCTGTTGTAACGATGCTGGACATTGTGACATCTTTGAACTGTTACTCCATTCGTGGTACTGCTGCAGGGATGGCTGCAGTTGGATAGATGATGGTGCTCGTAGGCACTGCACTGTCTATGACACTGGGCGAAGTAGTTCGATGCTCCATGTAAGGTGTTGTTACATCGGGCAATATCGGCTCATCAACCTCAAATGGTGCTGTCTCTGCTCGAGGTACTGTGCTACATCCCATTCTCGTACCCCCTCCCTGCGGAGCTCGCCATCAATGAGGCTGTCATGGATTTCACTGGGTAGTACTTCTGCATCTGTTATTTGAGGCGGGTTCCTTGCTTATACTCTCGCTGGAGGTGCTGCTCCACTTCCCTCCTTTTCTGTTGCTCTGTGGAGCTTGGTGCCACAGTCACAATCGTGGGATGGGTGATCACCGGGACAGACCTCATTGTCGACAGCTCCCAGTGTGAGCTGGATGCTGTTCCGGTGCATCCTCGCCCTTCTCCTTCCCATGCGGACTGTATAGGTGTATGGTCCATGCTTCGAAATTATCTGGTGTGGTTCGTTCCATTTTGCAGTGAACCCTGAACAAAAATATTTGAGTGCTGCAGATTGTGGGTGTGTTCGAACATAGACTTTCTGGCCCACTTATAACACCGGCGGCGGTCTCGTACTCATAGCATTCGTGCTGCCATTGTACCTCTTGTTCTCTCTGTCGATGTGCTCAGCGGCGAGTTTTGGTCTAGGGACTTCGATGCTGTTTTCCACCAGCAGGCAGTGTGCTTCGCCTGGTGGATGGAGATTTCGCCCTAAGAGTATTTCGGCATGTGTTTTGCTGATGGCGACATTGACGTGCTGATGGAGTGTATACAATGAAGCTGGCAGATGTACTGCTCATGTGATGTCCTGATCAGCCACATGAAGTCATAACTGCACTTTCGGTTCCTGATTTCTCTGTTATGTGGGGTTGGAACTACAGTGATAAACTGCCATTGTTAGATGTTATACCCCCACTTGGTGCACAACTTACTCCACCTTTTTCCAGTAAACTGGGTACCATTGTCGGTAAGGAGATTTTTTGGAAAACCTCACCGCAATGGTTGCAGTTTTGGAATCATTGACTGGATAGGCCTCTACCCACTTAGAGAAATTGTCCATGACGATCAAAAATCTCTTTCTTCCTGCCGTCCTAGGTTAGTGTCCCATAATATCTAAACACACAATCTCAAATGGTTTTCTCAGCACTCATGGCTTGTCCCACTTTTGCACGTAGCGACTCATGTGTTGCATGAGTCCTGACCACAAAAAAATATTCTCGCATGGTATGCATCATCGGCTCTATGTCAGGTTGTCCTGCCATGCTGCCATTCTGTAAATGGGCTAACATCTGATCCTGTATACCCATGGGGACAAACACCCTCCGTTCCTCAGCTTTTGCAATGAATGTGTTTCCGGACGTCCATCAACAACACACCATCCTTCTATTTCTTGTTTGCAAGCATTGATTCACCTTTTCCTAGATCCATTGACATTCTTGTTGTGCTGCATGACCTGCTCGTACAGTTCGTTTATTAACTTGTCCTTGTTTGCCATGTCGATTTGTTGTATGTACAACTCTGTAACCGGATTCTACACTTCTGACAGAAGGATATCTTCCCACTCAGCATCATCCTGCACAATTGCATCCTCCATAGAACGTAATAGTGTGTCTGCTAGTTGGTTTTCTTCATCTGGTAGGTTCTCGACGACGAAGTTTTATGCTTGCAACTAGAGTGCCCATCTTGTGAGTTTAATTTCTCGCATGTTATGTATCCATACGAGGCACTGGTTGTTGGTTGTTAGCATGAATCTCTGATACTCGAGGTAGGCTCGATATTTCTTAATGGTCCAGACTACCATTAAACACTCCAGCTCATTCACATTGTAGCACCACTCCGTCTGCTCGAGTCTGGCTCTAGCGAATTCAATTATGTGTTTTGCCCTGCTGTTGTCTATTTAATACAACACTGCTTCTATATCTTCCTGGCCTGTATCTGTTGACAAATAATGGTGCCTGCTTGCATCGTATCTGACGAGGGTCGGGCACGATTTGAACTTTCTTTTTATATCTACAAAGGCGCTCCCAAAAACCAACATGGTCGGCCTCAGAATCAGTAACGGGTGGTGTCTCCTGGCCGTCACGTCACCACCAGTCTGGTCCCTCATCTGTCGATGCTGATCGATAACAGGCGGCCATTCCGATGCATCTCGCAGGATGGGAGGGGAAACAGCCACTAACAGTTGTTCCTCTGGCGACACATGGTTTCCCGCTGTTTCCCCTGCGGCGGCCTCTATGGGTATCTTGGCACCAGGCGTCCTAACTGCAGGTAGTTCGGGAGTTTCTTCGCGTATTCGATTTCTGGCCGTGGGAGTGGCATCGCCTGGTGTTTCAGATTCCTCTATGTCCACTCCTGTGCTGTGCGGTGGCATCTTGGTGTTATGTATTGCGACATCTAGCATCGGCAAGTTGAAGTGTGTCGCAGTGGAAATTCACGGAATGGCGCCTGCTAAGGTATATCTGGTAGCAACTTTCCCCTTGTTTGTTTATTATTGTATGAGGGCCACCCCACTTAGATGCAAATCCTGCATGAAAATCCTGCTTCCCAGCTTACTGTAGATAAGTCCTTGTGTACACAAGCCAGCCTTGTTGTATACAGGGTGAGTGGCGGGTGATAGCCGGCACCCATTGTAATACATAGTGGCACTGGCTCTCTCGCACCTCCCTCACCTCTCTCTCTCTCTCTCTCTCTCTTGGCTCTCCTCCCCCTCCTATGTCCCGCTGCAATCCCTCACCCTGCCGGCAAATTCCTCGGGGAGGGAAAGGTCACGACCTTGTAGCAGCTGGGCTGGAGTTCATCCTGTCACCTGGTTTGTGTGGGACTGCAACGCAAATATGGTGGGAGGCAGGTTCTCAGCCCCGTGAGGCGTGGTTTTACCCCAAACACAGATGCAACTGAGTTTTGATGTCTTGGTTACGCCGTTCCATCGGGTTTGCACATGGGTGGTAAATTACCATGATGTGGTGTTGCATGTCCCATCACATGAAAAGATCACACCTCTCACGACCAGTAAACTGCATTCCATTATCAGTCAGTACTGTTTTTGGAAACCCCCAGCAGGCAAAAAATTCATTCTCCATTATTTTTCTAATCTCGCTTGCTCGTACGCTGGATATGGGATACACCTATATCCACCTAGAGAACAGGTCGGTAACCACCAGTATGAACCGCTTCCCCATATGTATTCTGAGGTAGGAGACCATAATGTCCAGAGCAATTTTTTGGAACAGTTCCTTAGGCTCTCACTGCTGTTGCTGTTGCACACCATCCCCGCAATAGCTCTTGAATCTGTTACATGTGACGCAGTTTTGCACAAAAGCCCTAACACTGACCGACATTCCCTGCCAATAAAAATACTTGAGATTGTTCCTCTTCGTCTGGGTCACACCCAGGTAACCTGAAATGTGGTTAGCGTGTGCGTAACTCAGTACTACATCACAGGAAGCTGCGGGTATGTACGTTCGCCACATTTCACTGTCTGTGTTCGCCCACAATTTAACACACTCATTCAGTACATGCCAATGTTCTGCAGTATGCTTTGCACATTCCTCCCTCCAATTACTTGCTACCATGCAGTTCCAATGTTCACGGGTGACATCTTCTCATAATGTGGCCAGCGTGGTTGCTGTTGGAAGCACTGACAAGTTGGCACATTGTATTGATGTTGCGGGCATGTTTTCTTGCGATGTAGGGTCCACGCTGTACACTGTCCTCCATTCCTCATATTTCCCGAATTGGATTCTATGGGCTGCAGGTTCAATCACTGTGTTTTGTTTCATTAGCCAGGGTATTCCCAGTATGGCTTCTTTTCTAATTTCGTCATACCCTAATGCTACAGTCATAATTTATACGTTGTGGATGAACACAATAATATTTACTTCCCATTTGACCTTTGATGTTACCTGTATGCCATTGTGTTGACAAATGAACTGTATTCGGCACTGATTTGATACTGTCAATGTTGTGAAACTGCTTCTAACAAAGTCGTGTGATGCAGCTGTGTCTATCAGTGCATAGCAAGGGTGATTGTTGATGAGTACTGAAATACTAATAAAACTGTTGTTGTCTCTGTTATCTGTGGTAACAAAATTTGTTGAGGCATTGGAGCATTGGAAGATGTGTTGGTCCGGGTTGGGTGACATCTGGCCGCCCTACCCCGACCGTTCACTTCCCGGCAGCGGCATCTTTCGCCCGGCAGCGGGAGCTGCTCCGGCCTGTTGTAGACAGCGATTGTCGAAATGTGGCCCATTACACCAGGGGCATGGGTGTGCAAGATGATCCGGCTCCATTGGTGAGCATGGCTGATGGGCCCCAGTAATCGGCACGGCTGTAATTTTTCCCCTGGTCTTGTTGATGTGTACTGACCACTAGCACATCTTCCGTTGTCTTCCCAGTTATTATTCAGTGATCTTAACTGTTCATGATTATGGAGTATCTGATCGCATTTGCGGTCGCGTCGCGGCATGACTGTGATATTCGCTCCCAATAACATAACTTTTTTGTACGAACTCACATTCCATGGAGTGAAACACAGGTGTCAGAGCTGCTCTCTACTCTGGACGTGCCGTACTTGCCATTACCTCCAGGACTTCCTGTGTACTTAGTTCTGGGGGGTACACGCGGATTGTGATGACTTTCTGTGTGAAGAAGTTGTAAAGTGTCTCCTCCCATTGCTCTGGCAAAACAATTTGGCTCCGTGTTCGCAGGGAGGCGAACATGTTGGCAAAAACTACTCACAAAGGATTGGCTAAACTCAGTCCACATGATCCCATAGCGGTTCACACCTCGCCACCACAGACGAGCATCTCCTCCAAACTGGTTTCTGATGCAGTTAGGCCAGTCTTCTGGATCGGCACTATAGCTCATCAGCCAGTTCTCACAATCTTTAAGAAACTCTATCAGGTCCTCGTTCGCACAACCAGTGTGTCCTGGAAGTGACTGAAATCTCACTGGGGTTACAGGTAGAATGGGCTCTCCTTTCCCGTGTTCTGCCACACATTAATTCAAGTGCTGCCCATGATCCAAAATCCCAGCCTGGCTCAGCCCGAAGCAACAGTATGGAGCAGGTGGGGGGCGTATAGCATGGTGCGACGTTCCAATGCACACTGCACCAGGTGGTAGGCATGGCAATGTCGACATCGGTACGTGTTGTTGTGCCACCTACCATCATGTCCCATTACATCCATTTCCAACCATAGTGGCTGACGAGCGGGTAACGTGACACTTTGTTGCTCGGATCGGTGCAGTCTCTCGTTTATTACAGGTTGGCACTGCAAGCAATTTATGTAGAATGTATCCCTCTGTGTTGCCTTCCCCTGCAGTGTGTCACATTACTCGTGGTAGAGCCTCCATCATCCTGTGCAGGCAAGGGTAGCTGCTCCAATCCTGTCGCATATGGTGGAGTTTGTATATTTCCTCAGGTTTCTCCGAAATCATGGTCTGAAACAATTGGCACACAGGACATTAGGCCCACCAGCAATGATGCATGAAAGCGCCTCCGCTTGAAGTTCAGCATTCGTTTCTTCAACTGTGGCCCTAAAGGCTCCGTATTGATGTTGCGCCCTTGCATACGCACGAGTTCCTGTGCAAGTCCACGAGCGAAAACGGGTTCTATATTTAGTAGGCTGTAAACACTTGCAGCACAAGAGGGAAGGTTTCCCATTGGTAGTGTGAAAGTCCAAGCATGCGTGGTTGATAACACGGCATGGGTGACACGAGGAATCCATGATGTTTGTTGTTCTGCTGAGCCACATGGCTCTCAGCTTGTGGTAACACCCATGTGGTGCGGTCCAGTAGGGGTGGTGCCTGCGGGCATGGTATGGTGCTGATGGAGGGGGCGGCAGGTGGCTCACTACTCTACGGCCGACCACGTGTCCAAGATGGTGGATGGCTGACTTCACGTCTGCACGCTCATCAAAGAAGATAAGTGTCCCATGATGGCCGACTTCACACAAACGAGCCCAATGGCAATTTGGTGCCAAGTTTTCCTTTTGCAGTTGCAGCTCACTTTCTCTTGTCCATTTCTTGTAGAATTGGCATGAAAAATACAGGAAATTCGCCAGTAGCAAAAATAGCGACTGTTATGGCCCAACAGAACAGACACTTGCGGGCACACATGCGTCACGTAGTACTACTTTCTACTGCAATTGTCATGAACTCTCTCTTACCTGCCTGCTAAGATTTGACATCATGTAAAATTACTAACATAAACACTGAATATACTTGCCCTTGCAAAAATGGAATGAAATGGGGTGAACACAACACATGTGAAAATGAAATAAACAAAACATTGTAGTACTTTGACAATACACTAGGTATTGGGAAAAGATTACAGGAATGTACATTTTTAATACTCATGTAATAGCACTTAACTTTGCATGCCTGAAGAAAACCCTGCAATCACATTTCATGCCCTTTTTATGTATTGTGTATCCTTCCGCATTGTGAGTTTTTGCCTGCTCAGCCAGGCAAGGGCGCTTGATGTGCTGTGCTTCTAATCTAGCTTGCCCTCAACTGCACTGAAGTCAACCGCTCACTCTGCACGCATCAGTTGCACACACTGCCACTCCAATGCAACAAAGTAGAACATTGACATCTGTTGTGATGCTGTTGAAGTGCTCGGTCTGACAAACGAGCTAGGAAGGGAAGGATAACGCACGTCAAACAAGTATTGCAACTGGGATTTCAGAGCAAAGGGTAAGATGAACAGTAAAAAATGTTTGACGTTTTTGACACCTAAAGGGAAGAAAACAGACCACGAATGATATTGAAATAGATGATTTTTACATGCTGTGCTATGCGGAGAAAAATACACGAATTTTAACCTTGCAAAAAACTGTACCAACATTGTAAATGTTGAATAAGGCTCTGTTTGAAGCAGGGAATAATTGCAATATTTGTTGAAGCAGCTTGGGTTCCGCTCGGAAAAAAGTCAAAACAAATAATTTTAATTTATAAGACTGATATAACAGCTTGGAGGGGGCGCTATCTAGAGGAAATACACGAATATCGGTAGGCTGGTAGGGTCATAGTTTATGTTGATGAAACATATGTTAATGCTACCCACAGCGTAAGTTCTTGCTGGCAATCTGATACTGAAATAGGCATCACAGGATCAATTGGGAAAGGTCTACTATTAATTAGTGTGCATGCTGGTGGAGAGGAAGGGTTTGTTCCGAATAGAATGCTTATTTTCAAATCAAAACAAACGACGGGAGACTGTCATGACGATGTGAACTATGAAAATTTCCCTCTGTTGGACGAAAAATAAATAACTAGGTACCAAATTTACATAGCAAATCTTGTTGTATTAGACAATGCCAGGAACCATAATATACAAATCAATAAAAAGTCTATGTCATAATCATTAAATCAGAACATTCAAAACTGGCTGACATATACGAACATCGGATTCACTCTGTAAATGGCAAAAGCCAACCTGATGCTGTTGGTCAAAAGTACACCAAACAAAGAAAATTAAAATAGATGAATTAATAAATGTACATTGTCATGAAGTCATTCCTCTGCCTCCAAATCACACAGATCTGAACCTGATTGAGCTAGTATAGGCTGATATTAAAGGAATGTTCACCAGGGAATTTCGTCATCCCTCGATGATAAAAAGAAATTGTGCGAAGTGTTGCTCAGTATTTTCTCTGTGGACAAATGGAAAGAGTGCTGCAAACATATGCAAAAGATTGAAGAGGAGTATTTTAAGAGTGATAGCTTACTAGACATTTGACGCGTTTCGCCTCCAGAGGTGCTGTGATGTGTTTGTGTCCCACCTGGGAGCATGTAGAGAACAGGAACTGGTTATGTGCCCAGCACCACATTCGGTAGAGCGAACGATGTTGAATGGGGTCGTACTGCCTACGGCCTATGGCGACTCTGGATACATGGTCAATATAAAGGAGAGCTAATTTAATTGTCAGTTAAATTGTGTTGAATATAAAATATCACCTTTGGGACGAAGCTGTCAGACACTTCGCACACCTATATGCTCACTGAATTTACTGTGCTTGAGGGAGGCAGGCCCTGTAAATGCAAAACATATACTGAAAGACACTTTAAAGTTGATGTTGCTATGAGTTCGCAGTACCCGATGAACTCAGGAGAGTTAATTTGATAAAACACGTCTAATTATAGCATGACTGTTTTATTACCGCAAAGGTACAACAAAATGTTTCTGCACATGAAAATGCTTACCCTCGGTTAAGCGGACCCGGCTCTCTGGACCTGCCAATAGTCACTACTGTGGAAAGTAAGGCGTAAGCCTTAAGACAGAATTGTGTAGAAACGTGTCTCAAGCGTAAAGTCCTGGTATGCTATTTCAGGATGCAGGGGGACCACCCCTCAGCTAACTAAAAGTACTTAAATGTAACTGGAGTTACGTTAACTATTGCGATGAAGGAAAATGCAGCCTAGAGTGAATTGCCGAGGGGGTACACAGGGCTTACTGTCTGCGCTGCTGGTTGTCTAGAGTGCTGAAGTATGACTAACGACATGGCTTCGGCTTCGCCACATGTTCAGCGAATCCGGCGCCAAAAATGAAAACATGAAAAAGTGAAACTTAATATCTAACATGATTAATTATATTGTACATAATTATGATTACTAAACTAAAAGACATTGGTGATATACACGTGAATGCTGGAGCCCTAGATATGGCTAAGAATGGGATTTCACGAGTATGTCACTGCACTTTAGGCACCTGAAGGGTTTTATAAATGAAATGATGCCTCAGGTGGCTGGTTCTCGATAGATGATTACATGTACACTCTTATAATTAACATATTAATATCGGAGTGTGTTGTAATGGTTATAAATGCAGGAATGTGTATGGATGTGACAACACACGGATTTCATCACTAGGGGCGGAGCTACAGCTTCTATGATATGTTATCAACTCTCTATGCTTGAGTGGGCAGTTTCCCTAGTTAATTGTGGTGCAATCTCCTAAAAATGCTCCTATTAATTAATGCGGCTAGGGAGACGCTCGCCACTTTACACTTCCTGCGGGAATGTGATTGCCCATCTTTGACACTACTTGAAGCCACGTCGCACTCTGGATTCGGCCACAGGGCCCGTCGACACAGCGCACATCGAAAAGCTGTGGGAATAAGCGGCGGCGCCTATCCCAGTGTTCTCTCCAATGGCTGTTGTGTCTAATGGTCGTGACTTCATGGGACACACTCATTTAGGCCACATATCCATTCTTCACTAGAGTTACCTATTGTGATTAACGTTAAATATTATAACTTGCAGCCACGAGTTACAGGGCGGCAAGAAAAGTGTAAATGCAGTTCTTGTCGACCCGTACTGCTCAAGACCACGACCTAATGTCGATCGGTCGAGTGTTGCTGTGTGGTTAATGCATCTGCGATGGAACAAACGAGCATGAGGGATATGTGGATGTCAGGAACACGTTACATTGCAATTGATAGGACAATAATAAACGCTGAAGATGGAGATTCAACTGACGATAATTCTGCATGTGGTATAGACTCTGAATCGAAATAGGTGCATAATTTGTGTTTATTATTTACATTCATTCATATTTGTTGTTTTTATTTTGTAATTGTTTGACATAATGTGTTTATAATATACTATGTACTATTGTTTAGAATTCTACAGTATATGTATATATGTGTTCACTATTTGCTTAACAAACATGGTTGTAAAATATCGGGATGTTCAGGGGTACATAGGCGAACACAGTAGGCTAGGGAAAGGCTGGATTACTTATATGGTATGATTGCATACCAACACCCACATGCTTCAATGACTCACTCAATGCAAGGACACGATGACATATAGATCACTGGATATCAATTCACTTACCAGCCAATTAAAACATTACAGTACTAGGGTAGTTCATTCACAAGCGAGAACATTCCCTAATGTCTCCAGCTCCAACAAAAATATAACTTGTAAAACTCATGGACACAACAGGACGCAGGAGAAAAACTAGCTACATACATATCTATTTAATGAAAGCCTCCAATAGTAAAGTGGAAAATTTAATGCTGAAAAATATATTTAACCAGTTTCCAACTATACTTTCACCTTAATTATCTGAATTTGGCGTTTGTCTAATGTACAGGAAGCTGGAACCTAGTGCCAAGGTGTTGGTCAATAAGGACATTGGTTAGGTGAGGAGCAGTGAATATAGTTTGGAATCTCTGTGGAGATAATTACCCAGAGCACAAGATATTGTCGGGTTGACAATATCTTGAAGTTGGAGAGCTGACTCGTTCCTCACTGTCGTTCGGCCGACAACCATGGTAAATCCTCCAAGTGTAATTGTTGCCTCCTCATAGAATAAATTTAATAGTGATAGAATAATTTCTTTATTTGTTGTGTTGTGGGGATCTGGCCTCTGCACACGCCCATACAAAGCACTGTTACTTATTATACCGACTCGTGGTCATTTCAAACATACTTGCACAGTAAATTATACTTTAAGAAAATTGGCTGGAGAAGGTCCGTACCTTAAATGCCTTGCGACGAACTGCAAATATATCACATGTGGAAACTCGTCACAACTGAGATTTATTCAATTATGTTGCTACATCTCTGTAGGAGAAAACTTGCATTTTTACAGCTTATGAACCCATCAGCTAGGGTGATACTATTAAACGACATGTGGTCACATGAAATAAATTAAGTGCAGTTAAGCCTACCCAGGCGATGCAAACACTGGATAGGTGCGAGGGGTGGTAAAGTCTGGGGCAGCTGAAAAACGAAAAAGGTTCTCTTATATAAAATAAATATTGCAGTGAAGTGATTAGTCCAACATGGTGATGGCTGACCAAGTGCGAGAAATACGAGCCCCGACGTGATGCGGCACACCCCCCGCAAAGACGAACGACTACTGAACTCCCTCCGTGCGGCATGCCTGCTGGTTTGGCGGGCTGGCACCCCGCAATGCACTACTACCTTGCACAAAACCTTTGCAAATCGGACACATACCCTGCATGCCGGTTGTTACACATTGCTTATAAAATTAATCCTGTAAATAATATTCATTAAGACATAACATTGCACTGCGTGGATGAGGTGGGAGATGAAAAACACGTAAATGAACATTACAGGAAATTACAAAAAGACACTTTGAAAACACAGAGTGTTTTTGGGGGTGTGAAGGCAGGCGTCTTTATTAGTTGTGTCTCCTTGCATGAATTTACCTTGCCCTTAGTTGCACAAATTAACTAAACAGAAATTTTACAGGGTCTACATTCAGATTCTTGTACCATGCACACATGGTCGCAGCTTGTTCTGCTCAGCACTTGCATCGTCTCTTGACACACTGCACTGCACTTGCGCTCATAGAGCGTGCACACACACTGCATTACAGAACCTGGTGCGGCGGGCATATGGGCTAAGAAGGGGTCAACGTGGACATACATCAAATTAAAAATGGGAGTAAACCAGCATCCAGCAGCTTTAAAATAGAAATGTTCACCCCCTTATGTCTGTTGAAAATATCAGTTATGTATCATGTCCCACATAACTTAAGCAAAATCTTCACAGTTTCTTTAAGTGAGAGAATATACAATATTCTGCAGTGAAATGATCAGTTAGCTAGCGTTCCAAAAATATAATCTCACACACAAGTTAAAGTATTAGTTCGTAAGCTTGCACTGAAAATAATCTCCTGGCTAGCAATTAATTAAATGTGGTAGAGCAGTTTAAGAGTTCTCATGTGTATCGTGGCAAATCAGAAGGTGGTATGTAATAGTGCAACTGCTCACATGTAGCTAGAACACTTCACTGCAGACCAATGGTCACTTAAAGGAAGGCGGTGGAAATACCTTTCATGTATTTGACGATATTGCAGATATCATGCTAATTAGCCCTCTTCACACTGCTTTCACGTATACAGTTGGCTATTGTAACAGTTCCAAGCATGATTTTCAGTGTCAATTCAACTATTAAAATGCAAATAATGCCGATTATCGGCGGAGCATTAGGCTCCCTGGCTGGCTATCTGTAGGACCCTTAATGGACAAGTTGGAGATGAGGTGATTGTATCGCCATCCATATTCGGGATGTTTACAAAATTCAAATTCACTTGTGCTGTATAGGGTTTACCTGTGAGGTGTATTCATTATGACTGTAATACCAGTGATGTGAAAAGACGTTGCTAACTTATGAGAATCAACATATTGCAGTGAACCAGGCATCTGCATAGGGCGTTCTCCATGTCTCAGCACCCAACAGCACACCGACCACAGAGATGACACCCAGTTAGCTGCTATGCCCATCGTATTGTTCAATGTGTGTGCACCAGTTGTGTCAGTGCAGTGCTTAGTGTGCCATGTAATAAGTATATATTTTTGTGTACTTTCTTTGTTATGGCCTTTCTAAAGCAAATTCTTATATTACAGTGCAACCAGTGCCACGAGAAGTGTGGCACATATATTTTAGGGTTATGTTTATTTTTGACGTGTACTTTTCTGCATAAGTAAACAAAAGGTTTCTAGTGTCCAAGTGTCCCCAAGTGACATGTAATATTGTTCTGTAATAGTGGGGCATGTATTGTAATTTATTTTTGTTTACTTGTAAATTATTTAAATAGCGCTCCTTCCATATTCCAACCACGGTGCACCAATGTGTCTCTGTGCAAATAATGTAAATTAAAATTATTGTAATTCATTTAAGCCATAAAACATGTGGCACTAGATTTTTTTGTCATCAGCGATAATTGTGTTAGTTTAAGGGGGTTTTATAATTGATGTCCATGAAAGATGTTCAGGTGTGCAGCACGCAGGAGTGAAATATAACCAAATACATTACACGCAACCTTTTACACAGTGGCACAGAACACTGCAAAATATGGCATAAATTTTAACGTTTTACATTTAAAGTGCAAGCTGTTCTTTCATTAATTATTATGTTTACATGTAATGTTCCAGTATTGGGCAGTAGTGTAACCAGTGTATGAGCAGGAGATTGAGGTTAGGTTGCCACAGAGACTTAACCACATAAAGGAAGTCTGACCACGTGGTAACCTCACCCAACTTTGGTGATAAACTTTTAAGAATAATTAATAAGAGAACATTCAGTACACATGCACGAAAGCAAGGAAGCGTGCAAATTAGTAGATTGTGGTAATAGGTTTTATCATGGACAACTCATTTTGCCAGGAATCAAACAAAATAATATCTGTATTGTGTACCACTTAAGAGTTTAGTCATAAGGTAAAGTGCCACATACCGGATATATGGAAAAATATTATCATTATAAGAGATACGATTTTGTGAGTCACATGAAAGTGTTTATACATTGTATCCATTTAATTTCCAATCACCAGCACCCTTCATTTTTATTCTGGCATATATTAATTTACATTTAAGTATTTTTTCATTGACTACAGGGGACGGCGGGCCATTGAGAAGGCACCGCGCCAACCAGCAGGAGAGTAACGTGATCGACTCGGAGATGTGTGGACATACGTGAGCGCGTCATCCCAGGACCTTCACCTTTTGTTTCAATCATGTAGCGTATAAATAGTAACGTTAATTTTGGAACCATTTTCTTTGCTATCCAGGGAGCATGCTACACAATGGCCCCATACACATTGTACATAGGTGGGATTTAGATTACATTTTAATTCATTACCAGCTTCATTCCAATTTTCACAGTTACAGTGTACTCCTAATGTGTAAGTGCCCCGTATGAGGCATTCTTTCCTATAAATTATGGTTACCAGTGAATCTGTATCATATTTATTTTGTATGGCTGTGTCTTGACTGCATAACCTATTTGGTAAAAATACGTCATCAGTTAAGGCATGGGAATCCTTACCAGGGTTTAGTAGAATCATATAGAGGTGGCTTTTGACAACTTCTACTAGCCAAGGCATAATGGATATAGCTTTCCATTATCTTCTAGAATTATTAGAGTAGGACTATGGTGCATCAGGGGGAAACTTTAGGGCGGACGGCCCACGACCCGCAGCAACACCATGTTCTTCACTGAGAAGAGAACTGGCGTCCACCTGTTAAGTGACTCTAACCTAGATCCATCCTGTCCCCTAAATAAGACCCTGATGCCCGAACCACAGTTACGTCAATAATGCACAAAATCTTAAAAATATAAAATTAATAAAATAGAATAAATTATGTGGATCACAAAATTCTAGCTGCTACATGTACCATAAAACACGTGGAAAAATAATTACTGAATAATTATCCTATATGAGTAACACTTCAAAACATTAACATTACCCCAATACATAAGCAAGTGTGTAAAGTGAATTATCATACAACTTGACGAGTTAATGTAATCAAATATTATGTGCAACTAACCAGACCTTACATGGTTGTGTGCGGCAATTATCAGTCCAGTAAACACAAGTGTCGGCAAATTGTCGGTCCGATACCTCTACTGTCGGCAACTGTCGTTTCAATGCCAGAAGATAGCCATCTGACAACAGAGTGATGTCTTTTTTGAGACATATTGCTAGCTGTTAGAAAAAATACAACGGCCTGCTGTATTTTTTAGGATAACATATGGATATCACCGAAAATTTGTCAGCATGATATTGCAGAGCAGAAATGTTGCAAACATGTGATGGCTGTCGTTGGATGATACTGGGTTAAATATGGGTTATAAAGGTGGTAAACCAGTTGGAAGGAGATTGGTGTAGAAATGATTATCTGGGATGTCTCCAGGCTGAGTTCTCCTTGGTGCTCTCAGGGTGCTGCAGGCTGATCACATGGCCAAAATTTCCCAAGATGGTCTGGTTGTTCACCTGTGTGGAGGTCTCATTGTTTACTAAACGAGGGGCTCTTCGGGTGGCCCAATCACCGCATAGTATTGCAAATTATCGAAATATTGAATCGACGCAATCAGACTCCCTACACATGGATTGTTAGGGGCAAACCTCACGCCCATAATGCTAAACATGACACTTTAAAATATGTTGCAGCACAAATGAAAAACAAATAAACACTTGCAGAAAAATTGCGGGTTTTAAGGGGCCCGTGCCCTGTAATTACTCTTGGTGACCGAAAAAAAATGCATTGGTCAGTTCATGCTATTTTATTCGATGATTCTACAGTCCCCTCCAGGAGGACAACTGACAAGGTTGCTCACTTTTAACCTGCGGCGAAGGCTATACTGATAAAAAGTGGTTATGCTATGGTATTTATGTGTGCTATGAATTTACGAACTATCCAGGCGGGACACTTACACATCCCAGTACCTCTGGAGGCACAATGCATCAAGTGGCTTGCCCAGCTAGGGTTACTCAAACATCATAATGCAAGTTCATTCCTACATCAAGTGGCTTGCCCAACTAGGGCTACTCAAACAATATAGTGGTATTTCATTCCTACGTCAAGTGGTTTTCCTAACTCGGGAAAAATCAAACAACAGTAGAACATCAGAGTGCAGGAGAGCAGCAACAGCACAATGGTAGTCTGCTCAAAACAATATTTGGACGACAGTCAATGCGACAAAGGTGACAGTGCGACAAAAGTGCTTCACAATGAACAGCTACAGTCATTGGTGAGGAACCTGAGACCTTTGGACACCTATCAAACAATGCAATTAAGACAGTACAGTCAACACTACAATCAACATCAATAATATCAAAGGGCTTTTATGTTTTCATTTGTCACTCTATTTGTATAATTATTCATTTGTCAATTTGTCAGATTTGTTTACGTTGTAGAGTGCATATGTGTTACATCAACAGACGGCAGTGAATCGAGTGGGAAATAACATACATCAACTGACATCTAGTGAGGGCCTGCATTTGTCAAAACAATCCACTAAGCTGGGTTGTTTACATGCAATGTCATCAGACATTTTAACTTTTGTAAACATGCCCTGGTTAGATGTGACAACACAGAATGCAAAAGCCACAAGTGTTAGCCAAAACAGCTGCAAGTCAAACACACCCACTCGACACTGCAAGTGTAAATTATATACAAAAGTATACCTGTACTCAACACTGCACAACAGAAAGGCAGCAGCACAACAGTGTGAATATGTAAGTGCGATAATAATTTGTAAACAAATTCATGTGGTGTTTATCAATGTGTGCAGTAATTGGCAACAGGAATCACAACAATCAAAGTAAGATTGTATTTTCAACCAATACCAGTCAGTAATTTAAGATATAAAAGCCACCCAAAATTCAATTTAATTATTTCCGGAACTTTTCCGAAAAGTTTTGCAACATTTTTCAGTAACTTTTTCAAAATAAACAAAAACTTTCTCAGTGTTTTCCCATGAACAGTAACAATCTTATGCAACGGTCAATTAAATCAATTTTTAAACAAAAATTTTACAGCCATCTATCAAGAGCATTTTTGCAAAGCTTTTCAAAACGGTCGTGCTGAAATCATAAGTCAACAACCCACTACTAATTTTCAAGAAACTTTTCAAAGTAATTTTTTCATTTTTTAAAGCAAACAATATACCGGGCAAACACACATGTCACTCGTGCAGCTGGAACACATGTTCGCAGCAGGAAGCAAGGCTCCTAGAAATGGTAAGTATCCCCCCCCCCCCGTGAAGTGCGACTGCAGGCCGGCCGCATAACAACACAATGTTTGACCTTGAAGCCCGCACTCCACAGCTCGTAGCGGTACGAGATACTGCCCGGAAGCATTTGAATAGATGTATAAAAGCAGGACAAGCAAAACCGTTATGTTTGACATGTTTACAACCCACAATAGGTACAAATCCCTTTGAAGAGATAATGTATCCATGTAGGGAAACACTGAATTTAAGGATTCGCAAAGAAAGAATAACCATGGCAAACAGAGCCCGAGTGGGCAAAACATGGAGTGGTACCTGAGGTGCCATACCAGCAATTTTGTGTGCCTGCTGTGGCAAAATACAAGCCATGCAAAATTAACAAGGTTTGCCAAGCAAATTTGTTTGTCAATGTGAACAGCCGCACTTAATCGATTTCAACACCACAGTAAATGTAATTATGCTTTGGCAAGATGGCAGGTCTGTGAAACAAATTACGTGTGCAGGAAGGGGAAACAGAACCATAATTTTGTACAGTGTGCACGCAGTTTTCATCCGGAATGTTTGAGCCAGACTGAAAAGGCCACCACAGATCAGCAAGGACGTATTCTCTGTGAAACGTGCAAACGCATTCTTTTCCAAACTGGCAAAATTTCCAAAGCAGGCGAAACAGAACATTTATAACACATGAACAGTGCCAACGGGAAATTTGCTGGCAAGGGTCACAAGAAACCGTAAGTGTGAGACGGATGGACGCAAAACGCACTGGCAATTTCTGACCAGGCATGACATTGCAAATCAAGCCGCCAAGAGATTCCACTGCGGAGAATGTGCATTCCCATCGCAGCGGTGAGAATTCAAGTCAGAAGAATGGGGCGGAATTGTCTAGCGCACATCACTGTCTGCGGGAACATTCAGAATCGGCCAGTGTGTACCAAAGCCCACTGGCACATTCAATGCCATTACCCAGCAGAACACAAGTACCGCAGAAAGAGACATCACAACCCACGCGTGTCACGTGCCCGCAATAAAACAATCATAATAATCCAGAATTATTTACAGCAATCACAAGAGCCATCGCAGCCAGTACAACCCTGGCCCGATTTCAACAGTTACAAAAGTTTTCAGGCCTATCAAATGAGGACCTGAAGGCATTCCTAAACAACTGCACAGCATGTATAGAGAGATACAGGAAGTGCCAGCAAGAGTGGCCAAATTTTATAGGGACTCAATTGGCCAGCGAGGCAAGTAATTGGTGGAAAACAATCAGTCATTAGGGTATTGAGTGGGTAGAATTTCTTAACAGCTTTTAAAGTCGATTTGTCAGTACCTACTTCTCGTTGTAAGCACAAAGCAGGGTTGTGCTAGAAGTGCAACAAGTGGGTGAATCCCTGACCGCATTTGCAACAAAGAAGATAGGGCAGATCAAAAACTTCCATCCACACATGAGCGAGCATGAGATCCTCGAATTAGTTGCGTTATCTGTAAGAGCGAAAAATAGGTTTGCAATTGCACCGTTAATTCACGGTAGCATGGAGGACTTCATGTGCTCTGCCACATTGCTAGACCAAGCCAGCCGAGAGCAAAATGCTGTGACTAGAGAGGGTGATGGGTACCATTCGTGCTGGAGAAAAGACACAGAGCAGAGAGAGCGGACAGAGCAGCAACCAGCAGTGAACAAGGTAGTAGGAGCAGGTACATCCCAGACAAGAACATACCCTGAACCCAGGATGGCAGCACGGACATCAGCAACCTCGGGCATGGTAAGAGGCCCACATGAGCCGCCATTTGCGTGTCTTTGTTGCAAAGGAGAAGGTAAAATGCATTGGCACAATCAGTGCCCAAAATGCCACCAACTGCAGAACATCAACAAACCACCGACGGGAAACGGACCATTGGGGTAGGGCGAGCTGGACGCTCATTACCCCAGGGCAAAGGGCCCCCGTGGTACAATGCCTCTTCAACAAGTAGAGCAGGCATAAATCAAAAGTCAGCACGCAAGCATACAGCAAATCATCAAAACACAAAGCCAAATGATTAGAATTGCAATACATTTAAATCAGCAACCATGCCATGCATTAATAGACACATCAGCCAATCATAATTTATTGCGCATCGGATTCATGGACACGGGCGATATTACACGGAGTACACGGGTACTATACGTCGCAATTAAACATAACATGGTGGAATCAATGGGAGATACACTGATTACTGTTGGAATTAGAGATGTGGACACCATCACCACCGTAATCATGTCTGCTGACCTACAGGAGGATGCCATCTTTGGTATCCCCTAGCTCAGATAGCAAAAAGCCATTGTTGAGACAGCCGCCCATAGGATCCATTACAGCCTGAAGGAAAGATGAGAATATGACAACGAATCCCGACCCACTGGTAATGAGCCCAGAGTACAACTAGACGAACTCGATCATGCAGTCCCTCTGGAATACAGGGAGATGGTGCAACACATACTGGATGAACGACATGAAGTTTTTGCGGTAGGAGACCCACTCTGTCGAACGACCATAGCTGAGCATTGTATTCCATTGCAACATGACCGAGCGATCTACTCAAGACACAGAAGTTACCAGCCACATCAGTGTGCCATCATTACAGATCAAATTGATGAAATGCTAGTTGAGGGTGTGATTGACCTCACCCGCAACCAATAAAACAGTGTGATCACTTTGTCACCCAAGAAAGACTTGATGTGGTGCTCCTGTGTGGATTTCAGAGCAATCAACCAAATCACACTGAGCACACTGCCTCCCTACATAAGTGTCAAGGATGCATTACATACCTTGGGTAAGGCTAAGGTCATGACATCATTGGACCTGCGCAGCAGCTACCGGCAGGAGCCAATAAAACACGCAGACCATCACAAAATGGCGTTCACAGCCTCAGATCGGCGCAATGCCCTTCTACTTGAAGTGTACACCAGCATCTTTTCAGATAATGATGGTCCGGGAAATCGACGGGTATATTGGAGATTTTGCTCTCGCATACCTGGATGATGTGGTCATCTGGCCCGAAACCTTGGATGACATCATCCAACACCTGTCACTAGTCTTGGAGAGACTAGTCATCAACATAAAGTATGTGTGGACAGTGGAAAACAAAGCAATTTTTCAAGAGATAAAGAGCAAGTTCTGGGAGTGCAAAGATATTGGCTCGACACGTACCAAGTCGCCATTTATATCTTCAGACAGACGCAAGTTAGAAGGGTTTCGGAGCAGTCCTTTATCAAATTGGAGATAACCAAGAGAAGTGCATCTCTGAATAGAGCAATGCGAAGATTGGGACAACTGAGGGTAAATACGACATGAACGAGAGGGAGTGTCTGGCCTTAAAGTGGGCCATGAAATGGTATAGGAAATATCTAGAGTACCAATGGTTCACACTATGAACTGACAACTGGTGCTTACTCTGACTTCACACCATGAAAGAAGCCAGGAGCAAATGAGCACTCTGGGCACTCCTCCAAGCATACAATTTCGAGGTGGAGCATTTACCAGGAGCTGAGAATCAGCTAGCAGATGAGCTCTCATGCACGCCAGGCGAAATGGTAGCAGTGGACCAAGAAGAGTAGGACGACCTACTTCTACATATCACAGCCAACCATCCAACATCTGGTGAGGGCCACGTGAGTTGTGGCATCATCGAGGCTCCTGAGGAAGCAGAACACGAGGTCGATGACTTGCATGACAGCATTTTAACTGCATAAGTACAGTGTACAAACACCCAACGTCGTGTCACCTTCATCATGCAGAATGACAGGAGTGGTGGCGAATGAACGGCATGCACATTGAGACATGACCGCATTGTCCTGAAGCAGCCTGGATGCTGTATGTGCCCAAAAATGTACGAGCACAAGTGCTACATCATGGACGTGATGCACGATTTGAAGGCCACCCTCGCGCATTACAAACCACAAGAAATGTGAAGAACCGTTTCCACTGGCCTGGCATTACCAGAGACATCTGGCAATACGCGAGGGGGTGCGTAAAGTGTAATCTCTGTAAGAGTAGGATAGCAGATGGAGTAACACTGCAACCACTATGGAAGCCACAGGAACCATTAGAGTCCATCTTGCTAGACCTGATGGGGCCATATCCACGCAGCCCTAACAGCAAGAGATTCATTCTTGTGGTGAGTGACTTGTTCCCAAGATGGACGGAAACATACCCAATTTCCAGTGCATGGGCACACAACATAGCCTGTGAACTGGAGACCGAATTCTCCCCCCGATGGGGCTACCGATGCACCCCCTTAATAGACAATGTTACACAATTTGTTGGGAAGTATTGGAGAGAATTTTGTACCAGGTGGGTAGTCCAGCATCACACAACTGCCATGTACCACCTGCCGGCCAACCCAACTGAGAGGAGGAATCAAGACCTAAAGACTCAGTTGCACCTGCGGGGAGGACAAACCACGCAAGTTGGGCTGAACATCTGCCTGCGGCCTTGTTCTCAATCAGACAGAGGGTGAACCTAACCACAGGTCAATCACCAGCCACCATTCTTCAGGGAAGGGAGCTGCCCCTCCCTGGGGAATTCAGAATCCGACAGGCAAACAGCGACACAACAGAATGCGCAGCAGACAGGAGACAGTGCCAAGAGCAAGACCTGGAAAATGCACGCATTCACCAAGAGCAGTACACAGGTCAATTGGTACCAGCAACAACACGGCCACCAAAGAGGCCCAGGCCCTGACAACATGTTTATGTCTGTGAGCACAGGCTGAGCAGCGCAAAGCACAACTTTTTTGCAGGACAACGTGTTCTTGTAAAAAGTTGGGATATACAACCTACCTCATCAAGGTGAGTGCTCTTCGGCACCTTTTCTTCACTGCCACGCCTGGTAGTCATATGCCTATAAGGTTGGCAGGGGAAATAAAAGGAAAAGAGGACGAGGTCACATGACATCAACATGGCAGGTGCTGCAAACCGAAGTGAGCCAGACCGGAGTGTTACGACACCCAGTGTAGAGACACTGCCTTCGGAAGATGTCGCACAAAGCGAGTCAGTGGGGGCAATTGCGGGCCCGATCAGCCCATAGGGAAGCTGGCCACAATACTTCACCACGACACCAAAGAAGACTACGATGCCAGCTGACCTCGCATCGGAGGACCACATCAGGGGCGCAGGGGAAGGTTCATCAGAAGGAGCATCAAGTCCAGCAAGGGACAGAATACCTTTCCCCTCGCCAGAAGAAGAAGGAGCATTGATGGGTTCGGAGAGCAGCAACAGCAACAGGTGCAGCGACAACGAGCCGATGGAAGAGCGGGTTGCGACCCCTCCCCGACACTCCAAGCATCAGCATCGGCACTGGCCGGCATGCAACACTTGCGACAGGAACACCCCCTTCGGCGAGTACGGGCAGCGGCACTTCACCATCAGCAGGGTCATCGCCCTAGAGCAGCAGCAGACAGTGAAGCACAGCATCATCGCGAGCCTAACAACCTGAGGCCATGCAACCAGCTGTGCCTGCTGACATCCTGTTGCACCTAGCAGCATGGCAATCCCTTGGGGTCTGCGAGGACCAGTCACCTGATAAGGGGGGGGGGGGGTTGACGTGATTCTGACATCCATGTATCCCTTGTGCCCGTTTGTTCCATCGCAGATGCACTAACCACACAGCAACACTCGACAGATCAAGATTAGGTCGCAGTCTCGATAAGTGCAGGTCGATAAGAACTGCGTTTACACTTTTCTTGCCCCCCTGTAATTTGTGGCTGCAGGTCATGATATTTAACATTCATCAAAAGTGGTAACTCTTGTGATGAATGAATATGTGGCCCGTGAAGTCATGACCGTTAGACGCAACAGCCATTGGAGGGAACACTGGGATAAGCGGTGCCGCTAATTCGCATAGCTTTCCAATGTGCACAATGTCGACGGGCCTCGTGGCCGAATCAGGAGTGCGATGAGGCTCCAAGTAGTGTCAAAATATGGGGAATCACATTCCCGCAGGTAGTGTTAAGTGGCGAGTGGCTCCCTGCCCGCATCAATTAATAGGAGCATTTGTAGGTATTTTCAGCGGTGATTGCACCACAATTAACAGAAAGGCATATGGATGTGATTTCACATCCATATGCATTTCTGTAATTATAAACATTATGACATACTGTTTTTAATATGTTAAATATAAGAATCTGCATGAAATTAGCTGTCGAGAATCAGCCACTTGATACATAATTTCATTTAATATCGCCCTTCGAGTGCAGTGACATACTCGTGATGTCACATTCTTTGCCATATTTGGGGCTCCGACGTTCACGAATATGTCAACAATGTGTTTTATTTTAATAATCATAATTATGTACAATGTCAGTTTCATTAATCATGTTAATTATTAAGTTCCATTTTTTTTTCATTTTTGGCGCCGGATTCGCCAGATGTGTGGCAAAGCCGATGCCATGTCGTTAGTCAGACTTCAGCACTCCAGACAACCAGTATGGTAGAAGGTAAGCTAGGTGTACTCAACTCGGAAATTCAATCTAGGCTGCATTTTCTTACATCGCAATAGTTAACGTAACTCCAGAACATTTAAGTAGTTTTATTTAGCCGAGGGGAGTTCTCCCTGCATCCTGAAGTAGCATACCAAGACTTCACGTATGAGACATGTTGTTACGTAACTCAAACATAAGGCCTATGCCTTACTTTCCACAGTAGTGAGCACCGGCAGGTCCAGAGTGCCGGGTCTGCTTAACCAAGGGTGCGGATTTTCATGTGCAGCAACATTTCATTGTATCTTTGTGGTAATAAAACAGTCACACCATAATTAGATGTGTTTTATTGTATTAACTCTCCAGAGTTCATAGAGTCCTGCGCCCTCATAGCAACATCAACTTTAAAGTGTTTTTTTTTTCAGTGTATGCTTTGTAATTACGGGGCCTACCTCCCTCAAATAGAGTATATTCATTTATAATATAGGGGTGTGAAGTGGCCGACAGCTTCGCCCCAAAGGAAATATTTTTCATTCGACATAATTTAACTGATAATTAAATTAGCTCTCCTTCATATTGACCGTGTATCCAGAGTTGTTGGCTGTACGCCCCCATTCAACATCGTTCACTCTACCGAATGTGGCGCCGGGCACATCACCAGGTCTTGTTCGCCACCTGCTCCCAGGTGGGGCACGAACACATCCCAGCACCTCTGGATGCGCAACGCATCAGAGTGTTTTGAATAGACAAGATGATAGCTAGCTGTTAATGGCAAGATGTCGTTTTTGAGACATAATGTTTGCCGTTAGAAAAAGACAATGGCTCCCTGCATTTTTTAGGAAAACAGATGGATATCACCGAAAATATGTCAGCATGATATCGCAGAGCAAACATGTTGCAACAATTTAAAAATGTTTCTGGGCCGCTTCCCATACAGCATCTTTGTAATTTCGGTAATCTGGCCATTATCTTATTTATTCCGGCCCGGTAACCTTTTCGAGGCAAAACTCTTTATCACAATAAGGATAGGCCTACATACATGATATCTTTTTGCCGGCAAACTTTTAAAACGTATTTTGAATAGGCAAGATGTTTGATAGCTGTTAATTGCATGGAGTCTTTTTTTATACAGTATGTTAACCATTAGCATGTTTTTTCGTGATTATATGTTTCACGTGGTAGCCCATGGCATTTGTTTACTTCGATTTTTTTTTCTTTTGTACAACCATCCGACAGATATATTAAAAACTAACCAAAACGATTTTGTTTGAAAGGCTCTGAAGAAATAGTTTTTAAATAATACATGTTGTAAAATTATCTGTTATATTGCCATGGAATTAATACATTTCTTTGTAATAATTTTTGTCATGGTATATTTTTAATTACTGGTGAATAGGTTAGCTTGTTGGACTGTCAACTCAAGGGTCTTAGGTTCGTATCCCGCACTTGGCAAGCAACAGATTTTCATATCATATGTGTTGAACAGTAAATGAAATGAAAATATGTAAAGATAAATTAACAATTACTAAAACTTTTGTTCGAAAAGTTATGGTTTTTTCATAGTTATACTACTTATTTCTGGACATCATGCCGCTGTAGGCCCGGCATCATAATGATCCAGCTGTCACAGGCCCGGCATCATAACCACATCCAGCTGTCGCAGGCCTGGCATCGTAACGACACCCAGCTTTCGCAGGCCCAACATCGTAGCGACATCAAGCTGTTGCAGGCCTGGCATTGTAACGACATCCAGCCATCGCAGGCCCAACACACGCGGCCAACATTTAGCCGCCAGTCTATATTTCCATCGGACTGCTTCCGGCATAAGACAGCAGGCCGGGGTTGGCTGGCCGGAGTTTGTCGGCTAGCTTTTACTGGCCCGATTCTGGCCTGTAATTTTAGTTTATGTTGGGCCAGAATACTTTTTGTATCTTGCCGATAGCGATACAGCGTATTTTTGACACTGTCGGCAGTCAGCCGCTAGTTCATATTTCCATCGGGCCGCTTCTGGCATAAGATAATGGGCCGGTATCGGCTGGCTGGAGTTTGTCGACTAGCTTTTAACGGCCCGATTCTGGCCCGTATTTTCCGTGTTTGCTGGGTGTGTTCTCGTGGTAAATATTTGCATTAGGGCTTGCGATTTTAACCTTAGAGTACTCTTTCTGTCCTTTTACTTTTCTTTTCTACTCCGTAGATTGTGTTCGAACAATCGCAGTTTAGTTACATAGCCTTGTATGTGCTTATGATAGTTTTATGCTAGTATCAAAGAGGCCTATATTCCGTTTTGTACCATAAACAGCGAATGAAGACGTTAATGTTTCGTTCAGTCTTAAAGATTAGACAACAAATGTTAGATATGCTGGCTCCGATTGATACAGTTAAACCATATCGAAATACAGGTACATTTACATGATGAACAAACTGTGAAATAAATTTCTCGAGATGCACTTCTGCTCGGGTAATACAAACTCGAGTGCCATGATATATATATATATATATATATATATATATATATATATATATATATATATATATATATATATATATATACATTGTGTTTAATTCGAAAAGTACTTAGCCTTGACACTGGCTTAGGTATTTTGGTATTTTTTTAAATAAAATTATTAAACTTCTTATCCATTACAAAATTAATTGTGTTATAAAATTAATATTTATGTACAGACATTTAATGTGGAATATCTGACAATGTCAGTGACATCAAATCTCTACTTCTCTCTGGCTCTTGTGTAAGAAAGTGCATATTTGTCAAATATTTCCTTTTCTAATAATTTCAAAGTTTCACTTGACAGACGCACGAATAAAAATATGAGACCCATGGTAGTGTTAATTTTACATAAGGCCGGATAACACACAACATGCATAGAAGTAGATCTTAAGCAAGGCTTTCATAAGTGCTCATTTTACTGTGAACAGCCTATAAACACCCTTCGCAGCACGGACAGCAGCTAGACGAGCTGGCAGTGACTCAGTCGGCTATCTGAAGCCATGCTGTCTAAATTACGCCCCACAACTGTTGAAGGGTGTGTGGCGGAGGAGACAGACGGCTAACACGGCGATTAAGGGGGTACCACACATGTCCAATTGGATTGAGATCGGTGCTGCTTCGGGCTCTTCGTGCTCTTCTAGCCACGTGCGGACACTTCCAGCAATGTGACAAGGCGCATTGTCGTGCTGGAAGATTCATCTTCCCTAGAAAAGACAATCTTCATGTACGGGTGGACGTGATCGCAGAGGATGGATTCATAACCAAATCGATCAAGAGTGCCCTCCACGCGGATGGTGTGACCTAGAGAATACCACGAGAACATTCCCCCCAGACCATAACACTGCCCCCACCGTTTTGTGTTTGTCCAGCAATGGAAGCAAGGTGTCGGTTCTCCGACGTTTCTCGCTGGATACGCTGAAGTCCAACCTTTATATGCAGCTGAAGATGTGACTCGTCGGAGAAGGCTACCTGCCGCCAATCAGCGGTGGACCAGTCGCCATAATGTGGAGCAAATTCCAGTCGTTTTCGTCGATGCACCTGTGTTAGCATTGGTGCACTCGCCCTCAGTCTACTCCGGAGTTCCAGTCACAGAAGGGTTCGCTGAAATGTTGTGGTACACAAGTGTCTGGATGACCCCTGGTTCATTTGGACAGTGAGCTGTTCCACTCTACCCTGTTGGTTGGCCTTGACGCATCGACGTAGTCGACGATCACGTCAGACATAAATGGCGCATGGAGCTCCGCAGTTTCCCCGACGGTTATTCCAAATGGCGCCATTCGCCCACTCATGATACACCTTTACCACAGAGGCACGTGAACAGTTCACAAACATCGCTGTTTACGAAATGCTACCCCCTTGGCCCGAAAGACGATGATCATCCCTTTTAGCAACTTGGTTAAATCGCTTCCCTTACCCATGACACCAGGAAGTGCAATGTGTACAGCCAGCCTGTCGGTCGCATTATATATCCTATTCACCAGCCCATGTCGTGGGCCATACTTTGTGGGCTACGTACTGCTGATGGCATTTCTAGCAGGTGGTCATAATACTGTGGTTCGACTGTGTATGTAATGCCAACTCTACTACAAGTGGCGATCCATGTTTAGGTAACTGAACACACACTAAGGAAAATTTGAAAAAGAATCTCACCCGTGCTATTCGAGCTTGCATTACCCGAGTATAGGCTATTCACGGTAAAGTGAGCACTTTTTAAGGCCCTCCAAACTGACATTAAGCACTAATAAATATATTTTATTGCAGCCTCAGAAGTGAACTTTTGAGAGTTGTGAAACGTTTACACAGTATTTATTAGCCACACGAAAGTTCTTTATATTTAAAAGTGGCAGAGAAATGGAAATTGCCTGTAAGTAATTAATATGTGGGGACATAAAAAGTGCTCACTTTATCGTGATTAGCCAATATAAGACGGAAATGACAGGTACACGACACCACTAGATGTAAAAGGGGAGACCTGACGCACCCCAATTTTTCATCCAATATCATGGTTTTTTCTCCAAAATCAAGGTTTTTTACTCCAAAATGTAGGTTTTCAGAATAAATTTAAACTATAAAAGTTTTAAAATGGAAGAAAAATCAAGGTTGTTTGCTTCAAAATCAATGATTTTACTCCAAAATCATGGTTTTTTACTCCAAAATCAAGGTTTTTGAAACCAAATTTATGCTAAAAAAAAATGTTTAAAATGGATCTCCAAAACCAAGATTTTTTTTTACTTCAAAATCAAGTAATTTTACCCTAAAATCAAGAAAATTTTCTCATATTTCAGAAAATTGGTATGCATAACTTTTCATACTATAAAAACAAGCAATTTTATCCCAAAATCAAGCAAATTTTCGCATTTTCTAGAAATTCAAATTATGCAAGCTAAAAACAAGTAATTTAAGCTAGGAATCAAATGAAATATTAGAAAGACAATTGATAGAATTTATCAATTTTATTCAACAAAAGTAAAAAAACCAATAAGCCTTTTTAAAGTCTAGAAATAAAGAAAAATTCGAAGCATAACCATTACTGATTCCATATCTTATTGATTTGAAAAAAAATTTGAAATGAACAATGTCCAATTTTTTATCAATGGAGGTTACTGGTTTTATAATTCCATATCCAATATTCCAAAGTTCTATAATTTGATCCATTTATATTTTTTGAAAATGTGTATATGTTTTATAAAAAGTGTTACTATGAGAAATTTTAAATTAGAATTATGAAAATTATTTTTTATTTTATCAATTAAGAAATCTGTATTTCTAAAAATTGGTAACAATTTAAACTATAAGTCTAAAATATTATATTAAATTATCGAAACATTTTGTTGATTCTTCCATTTATTAATTTAAAAAATTATATATCTTCAGTGATCCTCTCTTTCAAATAATCATAAGTTAGATTCCTTTGACTTACTAGAACAGTGTTGCAAATTGTATGTGCGCCAACTTCTTTATTAAAATCTACACAAATTTTAAGTTTGTTTTTTCTTTAACTACAGTGGTTTTTCTATATAAACAATCAATAACATATAATGGTCTTCGCCCCCAAGATGAATAATAATTGATAGTACCATCATAGTTCATAGTAGGTTTATAATAAAGTTCATTATTTCTATATATAGTATCTAGTTTTGATTTTGAATTTCTGTAATCATTATAAGCAAGAAACTGATTAATGCAAAGACCCTTTTCAATATCTAGCTTCCAATTTTCCTTTGGGAAAATCTCATTCGTTCATTTTTAACATATATATTTTGTACATTACAATGATCAAACATAGAAGCATGGACATACTGTTCTGCACAATTTTTTCTGTTATTCTGAAAGCCTAAAGTTACAAAATCAGGCATGTCAAACTGTAAATTATTAAACTGAATATTTATATCAAAGTTAAAAACAGTTGTTCCAACAGGTAATTCTTTTTCTAAAAATTGCCAACAATTAAAACTTATAGGAATTTAGGCTCTTTGTATATTATTTCTTTAATGGCAATGGTTGTGTTAGATTCGTATTCAACAATAGGCCACATAATTTCTAATTTTTTAATAACAATTTTACCTGAATCAGCATAGCTTCTCTGAACAGCACCATCTGCATTTTTTGTTTCATAAAAATAATATAAAATTGTTATCAGATGAATTACGAAAAAAAAGTAATTTTATAATCACTTTTCCAGTAAATTTCAGCATTATCTCTGATAAAGCCAAACAGATATCTCAATGGGTGACATTTGATTTGGTTTATTACTATGTACATATTTTACTCGATATTTATTATCAACACCAGTAACTTCTAAATAATTTTCCTCGCCTGTGGATCTTAACAAAGCATTCATCATTGAAGAAGTTAATCCAGGATTATCAACAGATTCAATAATATTACTACGTCTTGAAATTTATACTTTAGAAAACTGAAATGGAAAAAAGTTATGACAAACATCAATATTGTCTGCTTCTGCATATTCTGTGTCACCCCCTCTTTATCTCTCTTTAGTAACCTAAATTGCTCAAAAACATAAGCATAATTCGGGAAAGAAAAGCCATCACCTATAATAATATCAAATTCGATTCTATTATTGCAAACATTTAATTTCACCCTAGTTTGATCTGTAGGGGGAAAAGTTTGTCTCTTGAAACTCCCAATACTTTTATAACTCATTTGTAAGGGGGAAATGTATATAAAAATGACTGAATCAAAAGGAGTTTCTCGAGTTTAATTACTCATAGAAAGATATAAAAAATATATAAAGTGTCATGAAAAAGAATACGATAAAACAAAAAGGAACAGCCATTAATTGACGAATTACGAAATATCTGTAAAAGAAACTAGAACATGTAAGTGAATAAAATAACAATTGAATATCACTAGTTCCTGTTGTAGCAAAAAATAAATAAATAATCCCACAACACCAGAAGAAACATCATTTGAAAGAGAATTATTCTCAAAATCTCCTAATTTGGAAGAGCAAATTGGAATTCTACCATTGGAAAATTTGATGCAACGGGCTTCTGTTTCTACTATAAATCTAGGAAAATAAATTGCAGAAAGAATAAATGTTGTTAAAGCACCTTATATATTATGTGGAGATGGAAAAAAATTTAAAATTGGAGATACAGAAGTATCGATAAATAATGATAAACTATTTGTTAACGATAAAGGATATACATAAACAGAATGCCTTTCTAATTTGTTAACAAAAAAAGAACCTGAAGATTTAGAGGGTAAATACATTGCTAAGGACTATGAAAATTACAAAAATATTGTTATATACACAGATGTTGCATTCCAAAAACATAAACCTATTAATTTATACATTTTATAATTCAATTTATGAACAGCATATAAATGCACAATCAAAATCTGTCCCAAACACACCTGAAAGAATGATTTCTCAGAAAACTCCTAGACCTGGAGAATGCATATAAAATTCAACAGCTTGTCATAAAGACCCATTTGGATGAATTATGTTAGAAAATTAATTGATAAATTATAAGTTTTTCATGGCGAAGAAAATGCTGGTAACAACAATTTTTATGATGAAAAAGTAAGCATAATGAATATGTTAAAGAATGAATTTTCAGATTTTTTATTAATAATCCAAAAGGAATACCTTATCGTATAAGAGTTTTAAATGTAATCACACACACATTTTTTGGAGTTCTGAACATTATGGCAAAGGTAAAATAAATTAGGCACTAAACATTTTTAAATCTACCTGAAATGCATTTGTCAGGCTATAATTATTATGGTACATTGACAAAATTACATGAAAGACTAGAAAGAGGAGACACAATAATAAATAAATTAGATGAAGCATGCAAATATCACTATATATATATATATATATATATATATATATATATATATATATATATATATATATATATATATATATACCTATATACATATATATATACATTTATTTATTTACTTATAAATTAAGATAAAAAGCTTAACTTTTGATATACCCATTGATCAGTTAAGAAATTTGGGTATAGATAATTTTTTAACTAAACATCAAATTGAGAGAAAAAAATAAAATATTAAAAGAATGTTAAGGTTTCTTACTAACTTTGACACTTCAACACTAAAAGACATATTAAAAGAAAAAAAACTGGAAATTGATTACATTACAGAGGAATTATACCACTTATATTTCCAATTTTAGTTGAACTTGGTGCTTTAGCAGGTGGAGCTAAAGCAATATTTAATTCTGTTGGGAAAACTAGAAAAAATAAAAAAGAATTAGAAGGACAACAGAGACATAATTTGGCAATGGAAAATAAAGCAGGAAGTGGTGTGGTTGCAAAAAATAAGGGAAGACCAAAACAATTTGAATATATACCCACTATCTAATATCGATATTGAAAAATGTGTAAAAATATTAAATGTAAAAAATTTCAGAAATGAACTACCAAAAAATATGAACAAAAATGAATGTGCTGTGGTTAATTTTTACATTTCCTCAAATCCTGGAACTCATTAGGTTTGCTATTTTTAAGAAAATAATTATGTTTCTATTTTGATTCATTTGGGGGTAATATTACTACTTATTTAATTAATTATTTAAAAAATTCAAATGTTTATTACAATGATGATCGAATTCAGAATATTATATCGTAAAATGAAAAATAAACATGTGGAAGAAATTTGCTTTAAACATCAATTACAAATGGGTGAATAAATTAGAGTACTTACCGAAAGAGTACAGTAATACCAAACACAAAAAAATTGGTATGAAACAATTGAAGTCAATAAAAAAAAAAAGAAAAATATTTAAGACAAGATTTTGCGAATGTGATTACTAAACTGAAATACAAAGTTGGCGATATTGTCCATGTAAGCAAGAGTAAACAAATCTTAGAAAAGGATTGTACAGCTAATTCGAGAACAGAATTATTTACCATTTTTGAGGTTTTAAAAAATGATGTGCCAACTTACAAACTGAAGGATACCAATGGAGAAGAAACAAAAGGCAGTTTTTATGAATACATAATCATGAAAACTAACTATCCTGATGAATATTTGGTTAAAAAACTTAAAAAAACTAAATGTGATAAAAATTATGTAAAATGGTTGGGTTTTAATAACTCTCATAACTCTTGGATTCAAAAACAGACATAGTGTAAACTTGAATATTAGTTCTAAAAAATATAATAATATTAAATTTAAAATTAGCTTCTCACTCGATTTGACAAAGATTATTAATATCACTAATCATTTATTGTTGAGTATAATTATTTTCGGCAATATTAAAATAATTACGAAAACACTCAATGTGGCCATCCAATGTTTCTTTCATTATTTGGTATAAATTGGTAGAATCTGGAATATAATCAAACCTCAATAATTCTTTACAATTTGAATGTCTATCTTCAATTCTATACAATTGTTTTTAAACATATTTTCAATGAGTTCTAATTACATATAAATCATAATCACAGTCATCATCAAATAATTTTAAAAGAACGAAAATTGGATCTAAATTTTTATTTTGTGTTTGTGGTACATGTGAAGTAATTTCTCTGATTTCCTCATTTCTGTGATTTATTACATCGAAAGCCATATCAACTATCTCTTTTAAATTTCAGGCACATTCACCTTGAATTCTATTTAGATATTTTAAATGATTAACTTGAATTTTGTTCATTTTATATATATGATTATCTTATATTCATTAATTTTTAATATGCCCTATTTGATCTTTGTATGAATGCATTATATATTTTTGAATGTTATATTCACAATGTTTTCTAATTGAAGGAAGAACTTCAAAAGTTACCCATTTTTCAAATTGTTTTGCCTCTTCTTTGTTAGAAGAAAAAACAAGTGAATATAAGCCAGATTCATTAATAAATGTGGTATGCGGTTGCATATTTGAAGAGAGCCCTGTTTTAGGGCCCCCTTTAATATCTTCAAAATGTAGCTTATCCCCATCATTGTAACAGCACACAATACTGCTACACTATTTTTTTAAGAGTTGTATGCAAATATTTTCAAATATGTGTGTAATAGATAGATGAGAGTTTAAATTTAAGACAAATTAAAAATAGTACCAAGATTAGTTTTAGTTATAGGAAGTGTATTAATGAAATCTCAGATATTTAGATAGCATACCAGTCAAAGTTGAGAAATAAATTACCAACTAACATACCACAAGAAAAATAAACATATGATCATTAGAACCTCAAAATTACACTATCATTAATTATTTAAATTCAAGCCACATCAAAGCAACGATACAACAGCCAGAGAACAATCACTATACATCTGCCAAACTACCAATATGATTAGTGTTTTTCTTACAGTGATAAGCACTCAGTAGCTGATTTTGTGGGCAAAAACTTAGCTGTTGTTGAAAACAGTAGTGCAGCACCACGTTTCCTCTGCATCTAGTCCTGCGGATGATCAATTTCCTTACACCACTCCGTGAAACCAGGAACCCTGGCATCGAATCCAACTCAACTTGCAGCAGGCATCCCAGTATCATTCTGCTCAGCTGAACTCATGGCATCGAACTCCAGGCTGGTCCTCCAGATGTCTGTGATGAAGGCAGTCAATCCTCCAAACTCAGAAATGGTGTAGACTTCCTTGGTGTTGGCTGGAAACATCCTCTGATATTTAAATGTGTCATCTCTAGAATCTGCAGGTTATCTTCCGTTTGCCCTATCCTCAAACTTGAGTGGACTTTGTAGACAGTATCGTACTCTTCAGGATCATTAGTTGACTTGAAATATATCTTTGTAGCTTTAATTATTTAGATATTTTTATTCGTACACTCTTCTAGTATTTGACTGTATTAAATTATTAGCATACAACGAACTTGCAATAAGAATATTATATTTGTTTTGGAGCCCTTCTTTCCTTTCTTCCTTCCATCAAATCAGTTACATTTAGAATGTTTTAGGAATGTTCAATTTTACTGCAATATTCCTAACAGAAACAAAAGGTTGTTTTCTGGCTGGTGTATCATGTTTAACAGAATATATATATAATAAACTATTTGACTGACAAAATACTTCTAATTGCATATACAAAGTTTACATTAGAGCTAACAATTTCTCACACTATAAAGTAATATAAAGATCAGAATAAAACATCTTACATAGTAAATCTATGTAAAACAACTCATGCATTTAACACTTACAAAAAATACATAAAATTATAGATATTCGGATTATTTCCATGATAAATGGAAAATTGAGCTGTTACATCATATATGTGTTTTGAAAAGCATTTCTAGGTTTCTCATAGTCCAAAATTTCTGCAATATCTTTGGCTTTAAACTGAGGATTATCATCATCATCAACAATCATAAAATTTTGTTTACCATAGTAAGTAAGCTTGTAATTTATGTCTAAAGATGACCCTTTTTTTATGTGTGGAATTACTCACAAGTGAAATTTGTAAGTTGTAATAACTATTTTTACTAGTATTCTTTTTTAGTGAGAGAATGCAAATTTTAATTCAATTTAAAATATAGACTAGATTTATTGTTAAAAATATTGTGTGTGGTTGTATATTTAAAGGGGTGAGTGATTCGCTCACCCTTATATCTTGAACAGATTGATTGATTAAAATGGTATGTGGTTGCATACTTGAAGGGGTAGCGAATCCCTCTGCCCTATATTTTCATAAATTTTCTGTATTTTTCTCCAAAGGTTGGGATGCTATTTAGGGTCAACACAAAAATTCAACTTTACAATTAGAGTGTCTAAATTTTTAGACCCTGGATTTTCTACAGCTGTCACAACTCTTGGATTAATAAAAACAGATGTTTTGTAATTTTTCCTTAAATAAACATTCTAAAAATTGTAAAAGGTTTACAAGCAACTTAATGCTGTGCCAGTGACCTTTTTATTTTTTGGTTTTACAGGTAAGTTAACACATCGCCAGTGACCAAATCTTTTCAGCCTTAATTAGCACCATAAAAACTCCATTTAGAGAAACCCCTCACTTCACCACTGACCAGCAATTTTTTTAGTGTAGAAGAGAGGGGTGTTTTATTATTTTTTAAATTTTTTAATTTCTTATGGTACTCCCTCTCAAATAGTGAGTTGCATTCTCTATATGAGAACACTCCAGCTTATACATATGTTATACTACAAGTGTAGTATGGAAATCATTTTTTTTTGCTGAAGCTTGAGGGTACCACTTAATTTCCATCAATACTTATACATTGCTGTATTAGAAAGAGAATGGTTTTTTTACTCAAATTTTGAATGATTTTTGATAATCTTATAATGCAAATATGGGTGCCTCGTATTCATATTATTAAATTATCTGCTCAGCCTGGGGATCAAACCCACGACCTTCACATTTGAAATCAAATGCCTTTTCACTGAACCATGGCAACAAGATGAGCAAGGCAACAATTAAAAGTCCTCATGTGGTGAGTTATCCTCACCACAAATAATTAGCTTCATATCGCGAATTGCACTGCGACTGTCCACTACACCACAATTAGATAATAGCACTGTTGTGATAAACTTCTTCCTGTGGTGGCAAGAGTGCGTTGAAGTACCTCTTCAGGAAGTAGATAAAGAATTCTCGTATACAAGAGAAACTAGACAGAGTTATATTATAAAATGTTGAATCTGATTTCTATACTTTCCACTGTTCATTTTTGTACTCAAATCTATTGTAATAAAACCATAATCTTCAGCTCAACATTTTGCACAAATTTATTCAAATTTCTCATAAGACATATCACCACCAACAAAATCACTATAGATGCATCTCAGGTTTGTGTTATCCTGATTAAATATACATAGAAACTTTGTAATGTCTCTTACAAGTTGTTTGGGTACTCTGGAATATGTTTGTGCAAGATAAAATACATCGATATTTTATGCCTTCGCGTAGTAAAATATTCGCTGAAAACAATTTTATTTTCTAAGATGACCACTTCAATTATAACTAGAGACTTGTTTTCACATTCATCTAAGGGAATCATTTCATTATTGTTATTTTTAAAATATGCCATTTTTTATTAAACTTGTTGGGTGTGACATCAGAATCATTTTGTAACTGAATATATTTTGGTTTATTTAACATTTTGAACAAACATACCATTTATTAAAATTTAGCCAGTCAGTCTTATAAATAAAATTAATCATCAAATTGGTTTCCACACATTAACTGGGCCTGGCGATAATTGCTCTTATGTTATCAGAAGAAAGTTCGCCATTCTTTTTATTTTAGAATTTTCTTCAGAAATTAAAACACCAAAATCCCAATCGACTTTAAATTCAATCTGGTATATTTTTTGTAATAAGTGGATAATGAAATGTTTAAGTTAACAAACAACAGTTCTATACTAAAGAGTAAACTTCACTACAACATAGTTCATAAAAATAAAAATTATTGTATTGATTAGTTTTCACACAGAATTTTTAACACCAAATATAGACAATAATATTATAACAATTGACGAATTGAGTGTAGTCATTGATAAGAATGAAGTTATCACTATTCCTAGAGGCCAATACAATGTTGAATCTTTAAAAGAAGCTATAAATTCAATAGATCCATTTTCAACAAATAACTTTGAATTGACAGCAGACAATGTGAAAAACAGAACATTGATTAAATCCTAGTTTTATATTAAATTTGATGATCGAGTGTCCGATATTCTTGATTTCGAGAAAAATATGAATATTGAAAAATACAAAATTGAGGTAGGCACTATGTTCATTTAAAACAATGATTATTCATTGCAATTTGGCATATTGAAAATTAATTAAGTATGAAAAATCTAATCATTTAGAAACTGATATAATTGCTAGTTTTCCACCAGAAAGTATGTTTGGCTTCAGAGATTATGTTATTTATGAGCCTACATATCCAATTTTGTATAGAATCAATCATGAATGGTTTAATCACACTGTTTTAGGAATTAGGGATGGAAATTGTTAAACTAATTGATTTTGATGGTGCTAATATCGATATTGTTTTGGAAATTAAAGATGTTTAAAATATAATTGTATAAAAATTATACATTTAAATACCCATGTGGTAATGTATCTATTTTATTTTCTAGTATAATCCATTTGTCATCGTAAGGACTTAATGCAATATATTAACTTCTACTGTTTATATGTCATGCTTTTCGCTCCTTATTAAATTAATTGTTCTATATTGTATTTTTTCACTAAACAAATAATTCTTATAATAATCAAATGTTATTCTGTAAAAGAAAGTACACACTTCTTTACAACTTTCGATTTTTTTCTTTATCAACTTATATGCATAAATATTTGCTCTTACACTAACAAATTCTTTCATTATTTACCTATTAAATTTGCCTTTCATCTTACCTATAACATTCTTATTTATTTCTGGTTTGTTATAGATATTGTAATTTGAATAATCGCTTGTATCAAATTTTTCTATCATCGACAGATATCTCGTAAAAAAGAATATGGTTTTATGTTATACATGTACGAATCTGTGTCTTGATAGCATAATTCAATATCATCTCGATATTTTGGTTTCATCACTTTAAAATGAAAATCATGCATATACTCTTTCCATATGTCCAAAAATGACATACCTGCATAAATAGGCTTATTAAATTTTACACTTGTTTTATTCATATGTATGGCCGCAATATTCTCTTTAAAAATAGTGTTTCTGTTGAAATTTGCCTTTGCTACTAATTTTTCCCATTTTTCTGCAACTGATATTAATCTTATATCTACTCTGTTTCTTATATTTTCCATTGTTTTACCAAAAAAAGAATTATTCATCATTTGATAAAAATCCTTGTCAAAGTCATTTTTGGCATTAGTTCTCATAATTGTATTTAAATCTATATACTTCTTCAACCAATCAGACTGATTAAACTTTAATATTCTATGTATTTTAGTAAGATTTAACCCAATATTTAGACACTGTTTTAAATTATAATAGTGAATTACATTATTTTGTTTATTATCTAAAGTTGTTAATAATTTATACTGGTTTGTTCCTGGAACTACCTTATTTTCTGGATTATGAAGTTGTTGTGGATACTCTAAATCTACTTCTAAAAAATAACCGTGATAAGAATCTTCCTTAAGATTTAATACATAATTTTGGCAAAAATATAATTTAAATTCTGGATAAGCAACACATTCGAAACCACCATATGGTAAATATTGAGACATTGCCCAATTATATAAATTATTAGCATCGAGATATGTTAAATAGTTGAACTCTTGATTTGGATTTAAATCTTCCAAATATTTGTTATTGGCTTTAACATATCACTTACAACATTGTGATATTCCACCTCTCATTCCTTTTTCAATCATTAAAATTATATCAGTGTAATGTAATAAATCTAATGGCTGTTTAGTCATTTTTATCACTGCATCCCAATATAATCCTGGTGCTGAAAAATACCATGCAGGATCTAAATCATATGCATTTATCAACGTATTTCTAAAATTTTCGAATATATCTGCTAACAATATTTCACTGCTTTTAAGAATAAATCATGATATTCGCCAAGATTTTTAATGTTAGATTTGTTCCATACAAGTTTTGCATGCTCGAAATCAGCATCATTTATATCGGATTCATTTCATTTATTGTAAAATTCGTTATTTGATGGAAGTTCAGTTTGTCCGAATTTCTTCCAACTATTCATATCATCATGTTGATAAACACTCTTTCTTATAACTAAATCAACTTGATCTTTTGGCAAATGCTTTTTGGGTGTTTTTCATTTCTTCTTTAGTTAAATTAGATGATAATTTATGTAAACTACTGGCCATAAATTTAAATGTGTCTATAAATCTCATCTTCAAATTTTCTCTTGCTTTCCCAAAAGTGATAAACTTTTCTTCATTATTTGCAATTAAATCTATATTTTTTTCGTCATATCCTAACTCTTTAATAAATAAATGAGCATCATACCCGGCTAAATTATGAAAATAAATTGGAACACAATTGGGTTAATTTAGTTGTAGATTACAATTATTGCATACTGGATTAATGAATTTTCCACTTATATGATCCTGATGACGTACTTTTTTCCTCTCCTCCGTATATTCGCATTCACATTCAGAGTTTTTTTTTATTTACTACATAATATTTTTCTTCTTTTGTTAGCGAATGCATTGGTTCAATTTGCGTATATATTTCCCCAATCTCGTCTAATTCCCTTTTTATTGATTTTTTAAACATCTTGTGTGCATTTGGACATTGATATACTACTGGAGACTTATAATCACGATAACTAGGTACAATATAATAGCAAAAACCAGATGCTTTGTGTAATTGATATTTTATTGTATATGATTCATCATTTAACTTTAAATTTATATCTTTAGAATTTATTCAAAATCTGCATGTATTGCAAAAGGAAACTTCATTGTCTATTTAATATTTTAAAATTTTATTTGTTGGCCTTTAAAGTGTAAAGTGATTCTTACTCATTCATTTTTAGAGCAGTCTTATGTAGGTCAATTTAGTTTCTCTTTAGAGTAAAAAAATTTGAGACATATAGCATATTCAAGTTCCGCCATGCTTATTATTTTTCTACATTGAAACTAACCTCGATAAATCTTTTATTCGACAATAATGCAAGTTTTTATTATCTTTAAAATAAAGTAAATTTATATGATTATCCTTTTTATTTTTTGTAAGTTTTAATGGACCCGGTGATCTAACAGATGTGTCAAATTGATTTTCTATTTTTGGTATATCATCCATTTTCATATGATATTCATATTTATCCATTACTTCATCAATATTAAGCCCCATATTTTTATATTTGGTTACTATATCTGATTTTTTGTCTGCTGGAAACAGTGGAGGTTTTATTGCCCAAAGAAAACATTTTTTATCATCAATATTTACAGTTATGCATGCCTTTTATTCTTAATCACTTCTGGTAGTTCAATATATGATTATCCATTTAATGGATTATACTAATTAATGATAATAGTATACCAATTACTCTATCTAAAGTCCACCTGGGCCCTTTCTTTGAAATGCAGATAATTGTGTAATTATTTCTTGTTTTATGAATTTATAAATTCTTTTAATATCTCCTTCATTCAGTATTGTATAGTTGGGTGATTGACATGTAAATAATTATACTTGATTGTTCTATTGTTTGCGACAATTGGTATTTAATTTTATGCTAGTTTTCTGCCCTCTAAATCTTCTAATATGATCATGGATTATATCAGAAACCATAGTTTTTATAGAAGTCAAATATTGATTAGGCTGTACTACATTAAGGGAATTCTCAATGTTATAATTTGATATGCTACCTATAAAAGCTTTATTAACTCTGTAATTTTTATTGCTTCTTCTATTTCTTTTGCTTGTGAATACATTAGTAGAGAAAGGAAATATTTCTTTTAAATTCTTTTTATCTTGCTTATATAATTAATTGTTATTGACATCTGATAAAGGTAAATTCGTAAAACTGTTCTTTGTTATCCATTATGTTACCTGCTTACTTTTATTTGTAGGTTGTACAAGTAGATTATTGGGGAATGTAAATATTGTTCAAGTGTTTTTTATATTTTCTATATTTTATATTGGTCTCCAAAAAAGGTAAATTTTCAAAGTTTATTTTTTTTTGTTCATTTATAATAGCTCTAATCAATTTGTCTTTCTTTAGATTATAGCAACATCTAATTAAATCATCTTTCCTTAGATTATACTAATATTCATTTTTTAAATCTCTACCTATAATTCTTAATTCCCTCACTGTCTTCTCACTCAACTCATCTGTTAGATAGTTCGTAGCCACTATTATTACTTCTATTTAGTAAGAAAAATTGATAGACAATAAAAAATAAAGAAATGAATAAATGTAAAAAAATAATGAAAATACTAGAATGAAGTTGGAAAAGTGCTTAAATTATTGATAATAATTTTAAAAACATTTGACTTCTTCTGTGATAATATTTCTCATTACAACATTTTTTGCATATTGTTGTATCTTTGTCCTTAGAATTTTTATGGAGAAAGTAATTTTATAGTTTTATTCTCTTTACATACTGTACGTGTTTTTGTTGGGTATTCATCATGTTGAATTTCATTTAGAATATCTGCTATTGTATTGTGTGATTTAGTTTTTTATGCTCTTTGAGATATATAATACAAACATATTTTCCACATTCACATAATATTTTCTCATTAAAACATTTTTTTATTTTGTTATATATTTATCTATAGTTGCTTTATGATGATAAAATGAATCGATAGATTTATTCTCATTACATGCTACACATCTTAGTTGGATCATCATCATGTTGAATTTTTTTCTGTTGTGTAATTTACTATCTTTATACTATTTGAGATATAATATAGAAACATATTTTCTGCATTCGCATAATATTTCCTCTTTATTTAAATCATAAATATTTCTGACATAATCGGTGGGACAATTTTTACATGTGTTAATATGCTTATCTTTTGTGTGTTTGTGTGATGCAAAACAATCAATGTTTAATACATCAGCACAATTTTTACATTTCTTAAATATGGTATAATTTTACATTTCGAGCATATTTTCCATTTTATTTATTAAGAAAATTTATTAAGAGATTGAAAATGTATTTTTCGTTAATAATTTGTTTTTTTATATATAACACAAAAATGGAGGCTCTACTCAAAAATTGAATATTTCGTTTAAAATCACCAAAATACAAGATCTAGAAAAAATAAATTGTTTACTGCAACAGATTTTGAAATTTATGAATCCAATTTGGCAAAAAAATTTATTGTATTATAGATAGTAAGTATAAATTTTTATTGCCAGAGCGCTATGTGAAAATATTAGATAAAAGTGCCTTGACACTATTATATGAGAAGGGAGTTTTAAAGCATATAGAGGATTTAAAAGAAATGAAAAATGGAACATTTATACACGAATTTTGATAAAGTTTTGTGATATTTTAAATAAATTTATTCCTTTATAAATAAACATGACGTCGCCTGTCTTCCCTTGCAGCCTGACTGGCATTCTAAAAGTTGGTAGTGGTTCAAGACCACCTTCCTATAGATTAGATAATGTGTCTGATGATCTTAAAAATATTGTTCGCAAATTTCATTCAAATTTACAAAGTTACAATTATCACTCTTAAAAATCATTGACAATAAATATGAACTTCGAGATATTGGTGAAAATCTAGAGCAAATAGAAGAAGTTTTTAAAAAAATTAGTAGAGCTTCGAATATAAACTGTAAAAAATAATAAGATAATATCTCATTTGGTTTTTAGCTTAAATTTGCTTGTTTTAGATTACTCGCTTGCAAAAATTGGCATTTCTATAAAATGCAAAACTGTGCTTGATTTTGGGGTAAAATTTCTTGATTTTCGATGAAAATTGCTGGTTTTTATAGTATGAAAAGTTCTGCATGTCATTTTTGTGAAATATTGGACAGTCTGCTTGATTTTGCTGTTAAATTGCTTGGTTTTTGGAATAAAAATCTTAGTTTTGAGATATACGATTTTTTAATTTTTAGAGCTTAAATTTAGTTTCAAAAACCTTGATTTTGGAGTAAAAACCGTCATTTTGGAGTAAAAACATTGATTTTGGAGCAAAAATCTTGATTCTTCTTCATTTTTAAGACATTTAGAGTTTAAATTTATTCTCAAAAACCTTAATTTTGGAGTAAAAACATCGATTTTGGAGCAAAAAACCTTAATTTTGGATGAAAAATTGGAGTGAGATAGAACTTCCCTTTTACATCTATTGACCCCGTTTTAGGGGTTTTCGGCGGTTTCGAGCCCAACGGAGGGCCGGAGCCCATTCTAGCCCATACAGTATTTTAAGATGGATACTGAAGTACTTCCGTGCCAAATTTGGTATAGGCATGTCAAAAGGTGTATAATTGTATAGAGTGTATATATACATATATATACATATATACACATATATATACATATATGTATACACACATAAATTCAAACTTGACACATATATGTACACGTATATATAACCTGTCATACAACTGCTTGCATGTCACACACATTTCATTTGATTTCACTTCTGCAACTGTGGTTCCAGGACGGCCTTCGCTCGCAGTCTCTGTAGCAGTTGTTCATACACTGAGCCTAAATTTACTTTGTAATAATTTGAATTTTTTGTGTAAAGTAAACAGAAATTTTCACTTAGCTATGTTATATCATTAGTAAACCACATTTTCGCTGGTTTTGGAATACTGTATACTATTTATTTTACTCTTGTTTAACGGCCATATCACTGTTTCTCAAAACAAGATACACTTAAATGGCAACTGTCACTAAGAACGCCTTGCCTCATCACCTTGTGGGAAACCTTCCACTGAGAATCGCACACGAACAAATACCTAAACGTCCATAAAAAAAAAAGGTCAGTAGTCAGTCAAATTTTCCACTGAACAATCCATAGCGGCAAGTTTGCATGGGAACGTACATCTTGGGATTCGGGTTTCAGTGGGAAGTCAATAATAAATACTCTTGACTCGCTTGCTCATTTTTTCTGGATTTCTTTCACTACAACTTTACCGTTAGCTCCACAGGAAGGATGTTGTGAGCCCCCTTTAGCCAGTAAGCCCCTTCAAACTCTCAGATTTTTGCCTTCGAATGCTTATATTTGACAATTAAATCAGTAAAAGAAATATCACGTTCAAATTTTTCGATTGAACAAATTCGTCGAAATAAGCTTCAAAGTATTTGAAAATGTGCCACACTGTCAATTTTTTTTTTCTGGGAGGATCTAGTTTAAATTTATATCCAAAAATTATTTTCACAATGAGATACTGATGTGTTTCCATGCACAGTCCACAACAGAAAGAAATGCAATGTTGTAACTTCTTTGTCAGATATATTTCCTGCATAGCCTTAATTCGTTTACAGCAAATGTTCGCCATTTTAAAGTTTCGTGGCATAGGAAACGGTCCTTTTCTTCATGCGCGATTCTGATTGGCTGAGCCCGTCATACAAAAAATAAATAATAGAACACTTGCAATTTTTAAAATGTTCTATGGAAACGGGAGCTTGCCAACTTTCCGAGATAAACATAGCGGAGGTAATGACGTTTCGGTTACGTCAGAACTGTCCATATTTATTTCACCAACTTTATTTTAAACAGTCTAACGGGAAAACTTTACTGTGTGACAGAACCTTGAGGTTATATTCAATTAGTATGGAAGTTATTAATAAAATTCCGACAGTGACAAATCAACACGCGTGTTGGCACCGCTAATGTTAGTGTGAATCCCTCCCCTCTCCCTTCAGGTAGGGTAATCCCTTTCTTTGAGAAATTTCTGGCTGCGCCATTGCTTGGCCCCAGATTTATTCACGGGGCGAGAGTGGTGGTTTAAGTAACGAAAGAAGAGGATATGTGCTATCTTAAGAGTGATTGCAGATTAGCAGTCATCGAAATAAGGCCGCGGTTACACTTGTTGAATTAACTTAAGTTTAAGGTTGAATGTACTAATGCCCACACATTGTGCCATTACAGTAAAAGTGTAGATTTCATAACAATTAAAAAGATCAATTAAATATCATACATTTTAAGTTCCATGTTTGTTGAGGTTAGAATTTCCATAGATTTCATTCTGCATTGGGCGTCTAACCACGGAAATGCGTTCTGGTTTTAAACTTTTTCAGACATGGCTACTGAATGTATTTAGTTGAATGTGTTTAACAGCACTCGTATAACCATGGCCTAAGTCGCGAAATTTCCGATTTCTAAAGACGACACAATTACTCTTACTTTAGCTCGCTCGCGGTCGGCGCTAGAAGAGTGAATTCCACGCGAATAGAAAGTGCGAGTCGTCGCCCGGGACCAAGCGCGTGTCAAGCGCGCAGCCACACGGGATATCCCTGACAGCCGGGTGAATGTGCGTCCCTCTAGAGCTAGCGTCACATGTCGTGATCGTCCCATTGTCGGCCGCCACGCAGCTCTGCGCCTCGCTGAGCCGAGCCTTGTGTTGTCGCGCTGCTATAGGCTGTTCACTGAGTAGCCTACAATCAAACTGCACTTTCTCCTAACATCTGAATTTTCTGGAGGGACAAAAAACTAATATCAAGTTATCGAAAAAAACATTGGATGAAACTTGTAAATGTATATTACAATATAAGATATAATAGTCATTTTAAACCACCAAAAGCATATTTTATGGATATTTGTAAGAACTATAAGCAAATAATATCTAGAGAAAGTTCAGTGTATCTCATTTTTTCATAATGTTGGAGAAAGTGCAGCTTGATTATTGAGCCTTTTTTAAGGCCCTTCCTACAGGGATTAACCACTAATCAATATGTTTTATTGCAGTCTCTGGTATTAACTTTTGAGTGTGGTGAAAGTATATACCATATTTATTAGTCACGTGACAATGCTGATGGTAAAAAGATGGCTTAAATATAAAAACTGGCTTAAAAGAAAAATTTGGAAGTGTCTCAAAAAGTGCTCACATTACCGTGAACGGCCTATACGCGCGGGAACCTGCCTCCTCGTTACGGCGGCCTGCGAATAGAACCGCACGATACAAGACAGGCTTGAGTTAATTCTACTCATGTAAGAAACACGAGACTTCTAACGGGAGAGTTTGGCATAGGGGAAATTTCAGCCGCTACGTGCGCACTGTTCCAAAACGTAACTTTCAACTAAAATGTTTAGCCACGTAAGTAGTAGGGTCTGGATGGTTACATTTCACTTTTGATTAATCGGATTAACCCTTTGATATCAAAAGCGTCACTCCTTAATCCGGTTTTATCCGATAAAAAATTGCTTAATCCTTAATCCTAATCCGATTAAATCGGGTATGTTTGATAAAAGAAATTTGATCAACTTTGTTTTATAAAAACGTTTGCACAAATTTCTTTGATGATTTTTTTTCTGTACGCTTTATTTTCTGTCTTTTTTTTGTGTGAGGGAGGGGGTAGCAGGTGCTCTGTACGATGTTGATGGTGTGGTGTCCTGGAGGCGATGACCAGAGTGTTGGGTTATAATATCTTATATAGGCGTAGAGTTTAGTGCAAGAGTGGGCTGAGTAAATTTCCTTATTTTTTTCTAATTTTGATGTGTTTGTGGTGATATTGGTGTTAGATAGGCGATTTTTCCGAATGCAATTAAACGTTAGAGAAATTCAGAGTGAGATATGTATGAAAAAATTACACACATTTAATCGCAAATTTCAAACAACTATGTGAATAATAAGTGCAATTACGTGAGTCTTAAACTTAACGTGAGTCTGGAACTTATAAATATAATTTACATGAGAGAGAATTTTAACTACATGTATAACATCTGATGTTGACAAGTGCAAACTCACTAAACGAAATGCAGCTAGTCAGTATGAATAAATAACAAGTTTACACATACAAACTACATGATTCAGCCTGGTGAATGATATCTTATGGCAAAAAAAACTCTGAATATGATTTAAACCAGACACAATAGTGTACGTCTATTCTGATAAGTAAAATATATAATGATCTACAAGAAAGTAATTAAAAATAGAAAATCTTACCCCCAAATGATTTGTTTTAAAATAACTAACTTGTGTAGAGCTTAATCCCACATCACTTTATATATATATATATATATATATATATATAAGGAAAATGCACAAACATCGTCGTCATGTACTACAAATTTTTTAAATAACAGACGTACTATGAATTTCCGTAAATAAAGCACACTTGATAACACAAACAGTATTTTACGAATTTTTGTCTAGCAAACACAGAAATTGGAATTCTTATCGCAATATTGACTTAACACACGAAAATTTATATATCCCAGATAAAATACTTTTATATTAAAATGTAAATCGTGGCTATCACTAGATATGAAGGTAGGTGCGGTGGTCTGTATTTGTGGTAACCCCCGATTGTAAGCTCTTTGGCTGCCAAGTTCTAGAGGTATGGTGAAGATGAAAGAGAGAGCTGTACACATCTGTTTCCTCCAAGTATCCATGAGCAACTGAAGATGGCAGCGAGTAGGTAACTGAGTTCACTTTGCTCCAGAGCTCCCTACACCCTCTCCTGTCCCTCGCCGGAGTGCGACCCCAGGCTACCTGTGTTGTCAATTTTTCGGCACTAAGGCAAGATGGCATCAACTGCCTAGTTGAGTTCCGATCGGGAGAACCCTACCTACCAACCACTCCCACCCCTACCCTGTACCCCTCACCAGAGCGATATGTCCTGGGGTCATTCACCCACCTGCCCTCGATTGTCAATTTTTCAGCAATAAGGCAAGATGGCAACAACTGCATACTTACGCTCAGATTGGGGGAGCAGCCACCCCTCACACCCCTACCCACAACCCACAGAACTGGCCCGAGTCCAGGATGCCAACAACCCTCTACATCTCCCTCTCTGCCAAGCCATGTCTACGAGGTCCTGAGGGTCATTCACCCATCTGTCTGCGATTGTCATTTTTCGCAACTGAGTCAAGATGGCGATAACTGTCTACTTGTGCTCAGATCAGGTCCTGCTGAGCTATAGACATCCCCTACCCTCCACCCCTAGTCCAGAGAGATGTGACCATGTCCACGCACCCCTCCCCCGCCCCTTCTAAAGAAGCTGTCTGTGCGAAAAGTGAGTTCTTCTCCAAGACCACTACAGTATTTAGGATGCATTTTTCTAGTGTTGGTTTCCTTGCTTCATCTCGCCAGCTCTTCACCTCCAAAGTGCTCCCTCATCTATGAGTGAAGCTTGCTTCAAGTTCAAAGTGGCAGTTTCCCTAGGGAGACAGCAGCAGATTTTGAACTGACCTGGACTATCTCCCCTCTCCCCTACCAAATGTTATTTTCGCTCAGACACTTAAGCTTCCTCCTATATTTCAGAAGGCAAGAGCCTAGTGCATTCTCAGCAAATTAAAAAATTTCACAACTCCCCAGATAAAACTTTATTTTTCCTCATCACTAAGAATTGCGTTCCAAAAGTTTTTAACACGCGATAAATTCAATTTAAAATATAAACTATTTTCCACCAAACTTTTTTCCCTCATTTTTCAGCAATTTTTATTCCGATTTCCAACAATCTTACATGGCATTTTAAAGTTTATTCCTATTTCCAACAATCTTACATGGCATTTTAAAGTTTATTCCTGTTTTCCAGCAACTTTTAACTAATCACTGATTAATTTTTGTACCAACACCGCTATAAGATATCATTTTAAGTAGCTAAGATTTTAAACATTGAAAGAACACAGTTTTTCAACCACATATTTTTAATTAAGTTTTAACTATTATGATGTAAGCAGATACTCAAGTTAAACTTTATTTTCAACCACTGACGACATGCGTTAAACAAACATGTTGGAAAAGTTGTTTTAGTTTCTATCTGACATATATTTATTCACCTAGCAGACAAAAATATGTATTTCACGTGTAGACTTCTCTTTAACAATAAAATTCTGACTATACTATCGTATAAGAAAATATAATCTCGCTAGAGTTTATTTGGGAAAGGTAGTTGACTGCAGTAATGTGTTTTTACAAAATATACGGGGACGAGTCATTCTAAAACCTCGTGTAAAAAGCCAGGTAGCGTATAGCCAAAAATTGAGTGTGTTTGGGGAGCCGGCGAAATTTAAGTCTCGAGAGCTGATGAAGGAGAAACGAGGTGAGTATGGAGCAGCGTTGGGTCAGGCCGCATGCGTAGTTGGATAAGTGTACGATGTGGGCAGTTAGGACCGGGTCGTGCGCGGGTGGGAGATATGCATAGCGTGAAGCAGGCAGGATAATGAGAGAATATTTCAATAAGTTGACACTGCATGTGCCATGCACCACTATCGATACCCGCCTGCTTCCATCCACCCGACAACCTTCCCTTCACGCACATAGCCTGATGCTCGCCGCTGGTGCCCTTACAATAGGACTAGGAGGGAGAACTTCCCCCATCCCTACGCCACAAGCTCAAAATTCATTCCACGATGCTCGTTGCGCTGTCTCCAACTCACATCCACTTTACACAACAACTTTCCTTGACCAGGGTCATCTAATCTTTCTTTCCCAGCTACACGTTTGGAGCGCACGGACTGTGACTAGCAAAAACGACTTGTTATACATAGACAATATTGCTTTTAAATTTTAAGTCTAGTATTAAAAAATTTTAATTCTAAATTTGCATTTTAATAATGCAGTGAGTTACCAACACCATCAAAAACATGTTCAACATTACACCATCAAAAATTGCATCCTAGGGCACACAGCAAAAAAGTTTTTAGTGTGGGGAATAGTATTTTACTTACTTAAAACTTGCCAACTTCCAAGAAATGTATCGCAAAGAAATATAACCTACCACAAAAAATTATGAAAGCCAGAAAAGTATTCCGATATACTAATGATGAACTATATCGCAATTATATTTTTAAAAAAACATGAAGTACCATAGAAATCTAATTCGAGAAAAGAATTCTGGGAAACACTATCCAAATTCGAAGAAATATATCACAGTACAAATTCCTTCTAAATAACTTTAAAATGGAATTGCATACCAAATGCATTTAAGTTAAAACTTCCATAAAAAATATTTCAATTCCAGGAAATTAGAACAACGAATAAACAAATCATGTCTTACATGCATTTAAACTGCAAAATTCCACGAAATTTTATTCCGATTCCAAGAAATGTAACATCTAAAACAATCAAATATGTCGCATTTAAAAGGAATCTAATGCAATGGATTACTACCCAAACATAATGAATTACAATATATACCAAATACACTCAATAAATACCTAAATGCGAATTCCCAATCTATCGCAGTTACCAATTGAATTACATATCAAATGTAACGGATTTTAACCTAAATGTGAATGATGTCAGAATTAAGAAGATTTAATCACAATGGATTGTCGCTCCAATGTTAATCCAATGAAACGATAATCCAATCAAAAAGGGATTGATTACACAATAAATTGTACATCCAATCCCAATCCAGAGGTTTATTAAGTCAATTAACACATAAAAATAAATTTAAAATCTTTTATTTAGTATAAAAGCAATTTACAAAAATTGTATTATAGTCCTTTAAGGTCTTGATTCTTAATCCAGGAGTCATGTGCTTTTGTTTGAGAATCTTCTCCATCGAACCAAGGACATATCTTTCTTCCTTTTAATAATTTTACCAACCAAACACTCGTTTGGAGAACTGATTTTTTGGAGTTCATGTTCGTAAAAATCCTCCTTTTATTGGTTCTCCATCGTATGTTTCTATGTAATACATTCTGGGATGTGATTCTCTAATTGAAATAATTTTTAATATTTCAAAAGACCAATTCACCATACATTTTTTTCTTAAAAAATCCCTAAAGATCCCTTTCAGCTTCAAGATACATACAAATTCCCCACCTTTGAACTGTGGTTTTCTTTCATAGATGACTTAAATTTATTATAGATAGTTTTCATCAAACTATTATCTGTAACTTCTTTGGGAGCCATATTAATAGTTCTATAATATCTGGAATTATAAAATTTAACTATTTCAGGCAAAACATCAACCCATTTGTAAGTCCCCTCGATGGGAAATGTTAATATATTAATTGCTTAATCGATTTGTTGTAATGTTCCACAACACTGGCTTTAAACTCCGAGTATGTTGCGTAGTGATTGATACTATATTCAGCATTAGTTTCCAGAACGGTGCAGAAAAAAATTCGTTTCCTCTGTCAGTTTGGAGCAAATTGGGCTTTCTGTTTTTCTAAATTATCTTCTTTGCATTGGTGACCTGTTTCCCAGTTTTGTTTTTCAAAGGTACACCCCAACCATATATCGAATATACGTATATTATGGTTAAAATATACTTGTATCCCTTATTGTATTTTGAAAGCAATGTCATTTCACACAAATTGGCTTGAAAAAGATCATTTAAAAAATAATTTATAACTCTTCTTCTAGGATATCTTAACCTTGCAGGAGCATGAAGTTCTTGAGCAATCTTAATAAACTTCATTTGTAATATAATGGGCATCTGTTAACTCTTCAATAATAGAAACAATTTCGTTTGTATGTGAATTTTTCCCAGACTCTCTCGAAGCGATGAGAAATTTTAGTCTGTCAACCAATTCATTAGGATTGTTCCAATATACAGGTAAAAGCAGTTGTCAATTTCATCTTTATATATTCCACTTCCTACTATATCTCCTATTAAATGTATTTTCTGGTGGTTTTCATCTCCTGAACGAATATTAGAATTCATTCGACGAATAAGTTCTTTATATTTCTGCAAATCTGTGTCTGAATATCCATTTGGAAAGTTTTTAAACAAGAATTCAAATATCATTCAATAACATCATTTACATAATCACTTATTTTAATTTTATTCTCAGGCAAAAATTTAATTAACAAACCAGTTGTTTTCATGTCGATAAACACCAAATCTCGTGTCGCACTTATAGGTAGATAGTTTTTAAGCTAAATAATGCCGTGTTAGTTGAGAAAGTGTTTGCTTTTTCTTTGTTACAGGTTCTTCTTCCAATTTAATTTTCAAAGCTGTTTCTTTAGGTTTATTCAACACAGAATGCAATGTACCCATTCTACTTGTAACAGGTTTTAATATTTCTTTGTTTAAAACATCCTGTTCCATACTTGTAAATATTTCTCTTTCACAGAAGATATAATGTTATATAATACCGAATCAGAGGCAGACATGTTTTGATTATATTACATTAAATTCAATCTACTTATATATGCTTTTCTAACTGATGTATGTCGATTACTTTTGGACTTTTCAATCTTATCGACTTACTTAAAACATCTAATTTTGCTACAGTTTTAAATTTCAAATCATTGATAAAATAGTTCATATGTGTTTCCAAAACATTATTTTTGTTTCTCAAATCTGTTTGCATAACTAAACCAAATCTTTTATTAATCAATTCATTTCTTATATATGGCATTATTTTTTCCATTCGTATTTCAAGTTGTTTTGTAATAGTAGCGTTTGCCATTTTATGAATTACAACTATTAAATTTTCTTGCATTTCTCTAAGTTGTGTTGTAAAAACTATGTTTGCCATATAGTTAAAATAATTACTAAATCCATTTAAACATTCTTCTATTCTAAATTCATTACTCTGTAAATCAGTTCTAATATTGCTTAAAATATTTGCTATTACAGTTGTGTTTCTATAAACATTATAATTCAAATCCAATAACTTTATTAATTTCTCTTGAGTATTGTTTGATTGTGATTTAAACACATTTAGCATAATAGTGTTTAAGTCTTCCACATAACATTTATTTACTGCATCGGTATCATTCACAGCCATACCCATATTACATAATATATGTCCGTTCAAATCACAATTCCCATCGCCATTATTCGTTAAACAGCTATTGTAATGATTGCATTTTATACTGCTATGTCCAAACTTTGAAATACTCATTGTCATTCGCCTGGAAGTAAAAAACTGTCAAAACCAGGCCTTTATACAGGAGAAGTGTTGATATAATCTACAAAAAAAACATATTTTTCTTTCCAACAGTAAAGACACATATCTTTAAACTTTGTAAATGTCATATCGCCTAAAATATGATCATTGTAAATATGTTGAGGATTCATATTATCCATTTTAAACACAATTATCATATTTGTAATTTAGCACACATTATGTTTCGGTATATGTGCATAACTTTACAATAGATAAAAACAATCAACATTTGTCGACCAAAATTTAATTATTGCTGTATTTCACCCTGAGGTTAATACAAAACATCATCTAAAATACACACGGAATTGGGCAATGCTTCAGTCGGAGACACTACATCTTCTTTATTTGTAAAAGGGAGATATCGCAGTCCTTCAATTAACGACAAAATATTGCTAAACATTGATATTTCTCTTGTATTGTTTTAGAAAACACATATGTCAAATTTAAGTCCATTCGGATGATCCAATAATGATGTAATAACACAAGTATTATTATTTTGAATACCTGGTACATTATTATCCCTCTCCCTACCTACAACCCCTCCACTCATTATTCTCCTCTCCTCAGATACAGTTATCAACCTCCCCACATCTCTCTCATGCACTCCTTCCAAGTTAGGTAAACTGTGTTCAGTTCCAAACTTGCTTGTTAGCCAGCACTGCTGTCGTCATCATAGGCCATCAGACTAGTTGTAGAGTTAACCGAAATGATGATTGATAATGTGTGTGCTCAACTCTTCCAGCCTAAGATTAACCTACCATGAACAATACAATTTTTGAAAGTTTATCAAAATTTTAAGCTGTATAGATAACAATTAAACATGGTGTTCTTCGGAAGTTTGCGAGAATTTGTCAGTTTTTCAGAAACACTCTTTCTAGAATAATTAAAAATATTAAAGTGTTTTTGGTTACGAAAGTATATGTTAGGTAATGCATTGACTTGCATTATGTAAGGTTGTTGTTTGTCATGTAATGAGTACTTAACATGTGTGTTATTACAATATATTAAATCAGTATGTCTTTAACTTAATGATAGATGAATAGAACGTTAACTTTAAAGAATTATTCAATATTTATTGTTTAAGATGAGTGCGTTTAAAGTCATATCGCACATAGTAATTCATATACGTGTATTTAACTCATTGGGATTTGAAACAAAGATTGTGTTAGTATAACTATATGTGCCTGCATTTAAGTTGAAGTATTGACTAAATCAGTATGTATGCTTGAATTTTATGCTTTTTGCATTGGATAAATATAGTTACATGTAAACAAAACTTAAGCTTCTTGTGAAATGAAAGAAGGTTTAATTGTGTAAATACTTGCTATGTAGATAAGATCAAAGTATTCCAGAAGGATCGAATCAACTGTAAAAGGAGAAGATCTTAACAAACATTCTTTGATTATGAAGTTTATATGTAATAAACATGTTTTGACTGCTATATATAGTATGGATAGATCCATTTGAGCGCAATGAGTGTTTTATTTGGATCTTAATTAGGCTTTAATCTATGTTATATAAGTAAAATAGATAAATGGAATCTTGGTAAGTCTTTTCTTTTTGTATATCAGTATACTTTAGAATAAATATGTGTGATTATGTGTATTGGAAGACAGATGATGGATATTTGTTCATTTGTGTTGTATGATATTTTTTTTGGCTTTAAATATTTAGTTTTGCTTGTGATGATTGATGATAGGGGTTTTGCAAGTTGGGTGTTATGTTGATAGTAATGTAGTTTGAAGTGATTTCATAATATGATCGTGACAGTTTTTGTATGTTTTGTTCGTTTGAGTTGCATGTAATGTTGATATAGTTGTCAAGTATTTAGTTTTGATTCTAAAGTTTGATGGTATGGGATTTTGTGGTTGCCTGGTATATGTGCATATTAGTTGTGTTTGTGTGTGTTTTGGAGTAGAATTTGTTCATTTAGGGTGAATTTTGAGTAAATCTGGGTTAATTTGGTTTATTAGGAGCAATTCTTGGCTGGAGCGGGTATGCCAATTGGAATATTTTAGATTTTTGTGTGTATGTGTTATGAATTGGTGCCTGTTGCTTTGGTATATAGAAAATTATGTGTTAGTATGCTTATAAAATGGTTTAAGGTGTTTTTAACCTTGTAGTCTTGTTTGTTTATTGGCTTGACGTGTGTGTTATGAATTTGATGACTGTAGCTTTGGTAAATGGGAAATTATGAGTTGGTATGCTTATAAAAGGGATTAAGGCATATTTGACCTTGTTAGAAAGGGGTTAAGATTTAAATGACTTGGCCATTGTTGGATAATGGATACCAATCCTAAGTTATGAATTAGATGATAGTAGATTTGATATATGGGACATTATGAGTTAGTATGCTTATAAAAGGGCTTTATATGTGTTTGGCTTTGAAGTCTTTTTTGTTGGGTTTGATGAATGTGTGTGTTTTGCTATTACATGATGAAATGGCTTATCAGAGCAATTCATTGAAATATTCTGTCTGTGTTTGTTGGTTGATGTTAAAATCGCATACATAATTGTTTTATTTCCTGTTAGAGTACGTTGAGCTAATGTGAATAAAGCAGGAACTGTTTTTGCTTGAAAATTTCCTGTGGACAATATGTTTATGGTAAGGTTTTAGTTTTGAGCTGTCATTCCACATATAATGTGCACACTTGATAAGTATTTATAGTAAATGCTAGCATAGTGTAAGTGTAATATTTTCCATGCCTAATAATAATAATAATAATTGCAATTTGTGAAACAAATTAAAAGTTATATGACACTTGAAATTTGGCTGTTTTGCTGAGACGATATATTACTTTGTGAATGTTTAGTTATTAATTATTCATGAGCATATGTGCATACCTAGTAAATATTCATTGCATGTTTATACAATTATTGGTTTTCACGACTATGTTAATTACACAATTAATTCATATAACTGCATTCCCCTCACCATTCTCGACCTTTGACAGTTTACATCGAACATATAACACATTAGTTGAGCAGTAGACATAGATCAATATGATATACACCGATCGTAAGTGAATGCTTAAGATTGCATTTCCAAGAATTTTTTAAAATCTATTAATCTACTCATTTGGGAATCGATCTCGGTAATCCAAAACATTACATTAATTACTATAAGCAGGAATATAAATCAACAATAAATGTATGTTAAATTTGGATATAAAATAGTTTTAAGTGTTCTGACCGAGACTCGAACTCGATAATCCGAAATTACCATTTCATCAAGTAAGTCTAGCACCTATCCAAATCCCAAACAAAATATGGTTAACATTGGAAATGAAATAATATTACATGCCCTGACCAAGGATTGAACTCCAAAATTCGAAATTAACATTACATTAAGTAACCCTAGCACCTAGCCAGGTCACAAATATAATTTGGTTAAAATCTAAAAGGAAATAATAATACATAGGTAAATATGTCCTTGATTACTTTGTACTTGGTGAATTTATGACTAAATATGTATATACGAGGCAGTAGATGCATAATTGGCCTTGCTAGAAAGGGTTTAGGTCCTAGATAGCCTTGCCGTTATGCTGTATATTGGGTGTGATGTCTGTGTTATGAATTTGACGATCATGTCTTCAATGGTTCGGAAATTATGAGTATGTCTATAAAAGGGCTTAACTCAAATTAAATTTTTTCAGAAAGGGTTTATGGCCTAAATGTCCTTAGAATTATGTTTTATGTCGGGTATGGTGTCTATGTTATGAATTTGATCCCTATAGCTCCAACGATTCGTAAATTATGAGTACATAAAAAAAGGCTTAACTCAAAAATGACTTTTTCAGAAAAGGCATAAGTCAAAAAATGTCTTGTTGTAATGTAGGTGATGCGTTGTATTTAATTTAAACCCATTACTTTTCTTTCAAATTATGATAACCCCAACACCTAAATTTACGGAACCTAGCCTCACTTTTTAGACGATTGTCGATAAGGGCGATGCAGCCAAATTCCTAGCAAAATTCCCTATTCCAAGCTAGCCTCCGCCATTCTCTTCCCAGGTTAATCCTTATAACTCTACGCATGCCGATGTCGATAAGGGCGAAGTTGAAGTGAAACCAGCCTGCCCCTACTACTGACTTAATCTCAAAGATGTTATATACTAGTTTGGCTTCTGCCAATAGCCGACAGTTTGTGCGGCACTTCTTGCGGACACTTGTAACCAATAGCGACAGCTCAGTGGTTGAGCCACTAATATCCAATGCAGCCACCCAGGTAAACGATCCCTTACAGTTGTCAGAAACCTATAAAACACGAAATATGCCTATGTAGGTAAAGGGAAGTGAAGTCTGCACTATTGCCAAAAAATTGCGCGAATTCTGAACGTCTTTAACGATAGCATAACAACGAAAAGCCTGCAACATCATAGTGATCTACAGTGGTGTATACAATTCCATTTTTCGTGGGAAAAAAAGGGGGGTTGAGGTTTAATGGCGACCAACATTACAAAATTGGTAATGGACATCTGCAAGTGTAGGTCCGGTTAAGGGGTGGGGGAGGTTATTTCTCCCACATGATATTTTTGAATCCCAAGTTTAAAGTTGAGCAGGAATTAAGCAGCGTATTTCATGACAAAATCGTTTGCGTTCCTCTGGCAAGAATTTGTTTATAAACCAAAATTTGTAAGTAGGTAATGTTATTCAACTAGCACATTTAAACCACTATTACAAATTTTACTGATTTTCCTCATGGAAGGACAAGGAACCGAATTTACTTTTATGTCTGACAGTATCATCCTGCGATAACTAGCCAATCCTTCGGATTATCGGGGGAAATGATCGGCCCGATCACCTCCCCTTGCATATGCCCATGGACCTCCTGGTAATCTATTGCGTGGTAGAACTGTTCATTGTTTTGTACAATTGAGTCCTCCCCCACCCTTATTCTACTCCCCCACAACTGTTTACAGTGTAGAGAGGCCGGCGGGTGACTCGCGTGGTAACCGCACGCACGGCATCGATTGCATCTCTCCAGCAGAATGTGTGGGCTTGGGCCGCGGCACATGTTAGAGCCCCCTTGCTGCGCCGACGTCTCTGGGGCTGCTGCCTGCTCCCAGACAACACACATACACACACACACACACACACATACAGCAGCTGTCGCGGCGACGAACTGCCGTTGCCACGCCGGGGCAGATGTGGCGCTGCAGTCGTCGCCAGTCGACTGCGCTACCGCCGCTATACTGCCGCACAGGAGGTCGCATTCTCGTGTCAGGGGGGGTAGGAGGAGGGGGTGAGGCTTTGTCCCAAGCCGACAATTACTTACTGCCAGCCCGCAACACTCCACACTCCATCCTTTATTTTTATTTTCACAACGCTGCGTCGTCGCTATGTGCAATTAGCCGCTCTCGCTACTCGCCTTTCCCCGCGCTACTCATAAACGTTTTAATCCAGCACTACGACTGAGAGTAACGTCAGCTCACAATTACCGCCTACAAGGACAGTACAGTGCAGTAAAGGGCTTTTTAACGTCCTCCGGTTTTATGCTTGAAAGCCTAGCAGGGAACGACTTACAGACTAAAATATAACCTAACTTAAATTGACAACCATGCCTTACCTGGGATTCGAACCCAGAGCCTTCCGCACTCCAGATTGGTGGCGCACCAATCGACTGCACCACGAGAAGTCAGCGCCTACAAGGAAATGCATGAGACGAGAGAAGATTGACACTTAGCGGGGACACAGAGTGCATAAGTACACAGAAGCGAAATGTCATGCAATTTCCTTTGACGTTGGCGTACCAATTCCTGATTGGCTGTGCGAGGCTCTGGCAACGGGCTTACGCCTGATTGGCTGTTGGATGCTGGAAAATATTCCTTTATTGGTTGGACTGCCGTCCGGCGATTACGGTAGGTGAGTGAAGAGATTTGGGCGGCTCTTAACAGCGAGGTCTTGAGAGCCAATGAGGGTGATTGATGCGAGTATGGAGCAGCGCCGGATTGCCAGGGCGGGGGAAATGGGAGATCCCCGAGAAAACTCGCCGACCAGCGGCATAGTCCGGAACGATTCCAACATGCGAAAATCCGGGAGTGACCCGGCTGGGGAATGAACCCGGTTCGCCTTGGTGGGAGGCGAGCATGCTAACCGCTCAGCCACCGCGGCCCCGCGCGCCGGCGAGTAGGATAACAAGCGCTAACTGGAGTGCGTGTGCCGACATTTTTTGGCCAATAACGCCATTTTGCTAGGGCGTGTGGCTGAAGTTCACTTACTAAGCGGTTATTTCACCTCTGTACATTTAAGGGGAATGGTGCACACAAACCATATATTTATATAATTTTTGTCATAACGCGTTTTACAGCGGATTTTATAAGAATTTTGGCTCGACAATACGTGAATAACGATTTTGAGCAACTTCTTACATTGTTACACATTCACTATGTTCGTTATTCTCGGAGCACTGATTGAAGATAAGAAAACAAAAACTATTTATTTCCCCCTTCCATCAGTGCTCTATGGATTATTAATGACGGCAGGGAATATCTAACAACGTAAAAAGGCGTTGAAAGATGTCACCTGCGTGTTTTCGAGCAAAAAATGGCGACGTACTCTTTGGTAAATGACATATCGAAAATCGGGTAAGTGTACTGCTTTCATACACCACCCCCCGTAAGTGCTCTGTGGTGTAGATCACACCAAATAGACAGAGCAAAGAGCAAGCACAAACAGGCAGCCAGGCAGATTCTCGCCGCTATTACGTTATCAGCGTCGCAGGCGCACATCGCAACTTTCCCCACTCATGCAACACCGGTATTATCCTCAATTCAGTGCGTGGTGTTCAAGGCGACCAAAATGGCTCCTGATTTTCTCATGCAGGTGACGTGCCGGAAATTGAAATTAGCCGGCGGGTTTTTCGAGGCTGCTCCCACTATCTCCGCTCTTCATTCCATCACCGCGCCATCTCCATCTCATTTCATCTCCGTAACTTCGTTGTATAGCGCCCTCCAGATCTCGTTTACTAATGTAGAGTATGGTATTTACGTCAAGCATTAAGCCAAGGTAATAGCTCCCAGTAGAGGTTTCAGCCAATAAAACCTGACTGCCACTTAAGGGTATGTATACTTGATTGTGTAAACTAGTCTGTTATCAAATATCTCCAATTTTGCTTTCTATGCTTAATACAAAGCACATCCTATTTTAGTCTTGAGGAGGTAGTATATCGTTGATTTTTTTTTTTTTTTTACAAAATCTTTGGAATCAAACATAATGTTCGGCCATTAAAAAATCCTACCTAATATAACTTTTCTTTTTAAGTTTGTACGATTTAATATATATCAATATTTCCCCACGTGAAACAAAAATTATTAAATAATGGGAAGACCTCCTACTGCGGTTATAGATGTGAAACAAACTCCGTGAGGAAAATAAATTAAACTTCGGAATAACTACACTGAGAAAACATTTTGTTGAATCAAATATTTTTTTCCGCGCCCAGATTAATTGTTTGTATACAGGTCATGAAATATTTTCTTTTTTATAACCAATTATTTTGTTGTTTCTATTTTGTTGCCCCAAAATAAGATTTGGTTGGTGCAAACTATATATATATATATTATATATATATATATATATATATATATATTATATATATATATATATATATATATATATATATATATATATATATATATATATATATATATATATATATATATATATATATATATATATATATATATATTACGTACATTAGCCAGTCTCCATTAATATTTTAAAAAGTTGGCCGAGATCCGAATAAACATCTTTTGAGCCCGAGCACTATGTTTTAGTGGAGTGAAGAGATTTAGGAGACTCTGAACATCGAGGTCTTGAGAGCCGGTGAGGGTGAAGCGAGGTGAGGATGAAGCAATGCCGGAATGAAAGGACGGGGGAAACGGAAGATCCCCGAGAAAACCAGCCGATCAGTGGCATCGTCCGGAACGATTCCCACATACAAAAATCCAGGAGCGACTCAGCCGGGAATCGAACCCGGTTCGCCTAAGTGGGAGGCGGGTAATCTAGCCACTTCACCACCGCAGTTCCTCACTTTGTTTTAAAAATTTCAGCTAAAGTGACTAGATACTGGTGAAATTGAAAATTTTTTAAGCACGTACATTTCGAATACTAGACAACGTACGCAAATAACTATTTCAAGTTTGACAACTTTTCCTTTTCGTTTCTTGTTGAACTTGTTTTGTTAGGATGATTATACCCTCATGAAGCATCAATAAATTCACTAACATAAACTGTTACTATCCTCATTGTCACAAAAAAAATGCCAAAAAAACACTTCGAGCTGTATTTTCGAACGAAGGCCATCAAATGAGTGGCCAAACAAATATATGCAGTTGATTGAACATAATATTTTGTTGGCAGTCTAATTTCTTTTGGCCCAACACAAAGGTTTGGATTATTCAAGCGTATATTTTGTTAGCTGAATGTAATTAATTTTATTGCTTATCAAGTTTTGTTTACTCAGCAAAATATTTTGTTGGGGGAAATAAATATAGTTTGGCCCTATATGACCTAGTCTTTCGTTAGCTGGAACAAACCTTTCTCTCAGGGTGTCAAGATGTTCCCCGTGTCTTGAAAAGCTTGGTATTTAAATAGTGAGTAGAAAAATTAAATTAAGTTATGGTTAACTGCAAGTTGCCGGGGGGGGGGGGAGGGGATACCTCCTACCTTCCCTTCAACCCTTGTGAAGTACAAGCAATACTAATGTTAAGGCTACCGGCTACCTTTCGCTTTTTTCCGCGTTTGAGGCCGAGAAATGCGGAGGCGATAAGGGCGACACTATCATGTCCATCAAGTAGCGCCATCGCCGCTAAGCGCGAGGCTTTCGACTGGCGCGCAGTGTTCTCAATGCACTTGATGTACCTATGGCACTTTCAATTTTTTATTTTACTAATGTAAAATCTGTTGGAAGGGACAATGGAGGGCCCTTGAGTAGTTTTGTATGTAAATGATGCGTATATTTTGAGATACGGCACTTTGAAAAGGCCGTTTTTAGCCATTTTGGAGTATTCTGAAATGGTGTATCTAATGTGAGTGGCGTCTTGAAAGCACTTTCAACAGCCCTCGTTCGATGTTTGTGTGTGTGTTTGTGTGTTGTACATCAGCACCTTGGACGGACTTTCCATAGTTTCGTATAGAAGCGAGTATTCCAAACACTCTGCGACTTCTCAAGCGCCCGGTATTTGGGAGACTTGAGGTTAAAGTAAAGCAACTGCCTATGGAGCACTACAAATATGAAGAACTCATTTTAAAAAAATTGTACAGCCACCATAAAAATTGTCAGAAAAGTGCGATTTATGCTGTGTATGAAAGAAAAAGTATATATTTTGCAACATTATAAAATATGTTACTAAATTTTATATTTTTATATGTAAGAAAATAATCAATTAAAATAGTCTATATTTTTAATAAGATTTCAGCGCATTTCCATTCTGGATGCTTCGGAAAGCAGAATATTCAAGAAAGTCTTCAAGAAATATCTTCATAATATTTACTGTGATTATATGTATTAAAATCACAGCATTAATAATACATCATTTCTGTTATATAATTAACTTTATTACGTCAGTTTCAGCTAAAAATGCTTGAGACAAATGGACACACATAAAAATAACTAAAAATTATTTCCTACATTATTATTACAATTTTCTTACACATAATCATAGTAAACAATATGACGACATTCCTTTTAATAAAATATTTTACAATGTTGCAAAATATATACATTCTTCTTTCATGTATGGCATAAATCGCACTTTCTGGCTATTTTTATGGAGACTGTATTATTTTTTTATGAGTTCTTGACATTGTATAGTCGGGCGTAGTGCTCCATACGCAATTTCTTTACTTTAGCCTTAATATTAGTTGGTAACTGGGCTTAACCGCTTACGCGAGCCCTTCTCACTTGGGGGCGAGCAGAAGAAATTAGTAACGTCGTAAGCGACGGTACGACCTTGAATGAAAGTAATGACACTGACCAACCTCAATGTGTTCTACGTAAACCATCAACAAACGGCATGAAAGTAAACACTGTCTGCTTTACGGGCCAACACGACAATGTCTAACTCGTGCAATTTAGTATAAATTCTTGTATAGTCAATGTGGCGTGAGACACTATAAAATATTGATTAAACATTACCGAAATATACTTAACGTCACGTTATTATAAACATTGAGAATGAGGTAGAATTTGTTTAGTACGTCATTACATTTCCAGAAAGCAGTGTTTACTACCCTGCAGAAGACAAATGTAAAATAAAAAAATTGTAAGCTAGATAATAAGTACAGGGCAATATATATATATATATATATATATATATATATATATATATATATATATATATATACACACACACGCACACACACATACACACACACGTGTGTGTGTGTGTGTGTGTGTGTGTGTGTGTGTGTGTGTGTGTGTGTGTGTGTGTGTGTGTGTGTGTGAAATATCAATAAAAGGAGATTTATGTTATTCCGAACTTACCGCATGAACTTCTTCAAATATGTTATGTAATTCTGGAGTGATGTAACTATTTTAAAAAGTAAGGAATACTATTTGTGAACATTTTTCACACTAAATTTACGCTCAGTGACAAAAAAAAAAACTTTCTTTCTTCTTGGCAAGTCTGCTAAATTATTGTTACTGATTTAAAAACTCTAATATTATGATGACTCCCGTAGTGAAATTGAAATATGGAGACACCAAGAATAAAACTTCATCAAAATAATGCGCTGGAGACTACTAATGTATGACTGTTTCAATGCAGAACTCTTTATCTGTAGTTAAGGACACACGATTTTTGGGAAACGATTTGATGAAAAATTGTATTTCATAACAATTTAAGCTGAGAACCACTTTCATGATTAGATTATATACATGTCACGCGTCTGACATTTATATTTTTATAATGCTGCAAGCGAAATTCGATATCGCAATTTTTGAATCTCGTTGTTTGTGAATTACAGCATGTGTTACTATTGTGGTAATGCAAAACGTATTATATGATAAAATCTCACAAATCCAGTTATTTAGATCAGCTGTCCATACGACGATAATACTATTATATCAGACATCAACTAATCCTTTTCTATGTTGCCGACCTGTAAACTATCAGCGAGCTATGATGACAAGAGTGTCAATTATAAAAACTAATAGATGTCATAGCCGTATGTAACGAGCGGGATGACGCAGTGGTAAGTAACTCACTGAACACGCATTCGGGATGATCCGGGTTCGATTCCCGGTCCGGCCATCCTGATTTCGGTTTTTCAATGGTTTCCCGAAATCACTCCAGGCGAATGCTGGGATGTGTCCTTAACAAAGGTTATGGCCAATTTCTTCCATAATCCCTTTTCCCTGTGCAACGTGCTCCGTCTGTAATGACCTCGCTGTCGACGAGACGTTAAGCCCAACTACCTACCTGCCTACCTACTAGAGCTATATAACGTTTTGTGGGGGGTCCAAGGTTGACAATCGAACGAGCGCCAAAACACGGGCAAGTGACAGGGAATTTGAAATGATATCACACATGGGCTGATTTAACACAAAACCATAATGTAAACATGTCTTGCAGTACGACCAATAAGGAAAACAAACAAAACAGAAGTCCGCATACTCCAAGTGGGTCGTTGATAAAAACCAGACTTGGTACTTCGTGATTTTTTTAAATAAACTAATTCTTTGCAGTAATGAGCCAAAACCACTCATGGCATTCTGAGCTGTAAAGTGTGCCGTTGCCTAAATATGTCAGTCTGTAAAACAGTAGAGACGAGCTAAACAAAAAAAAATAAAAATTAATGAAGGCCTGTGGTGGGTTTGTGTAGACAGACTTTTTTAACGCCATGTGCTCCCTTTGAAAGTTATCCCAGACCATTTAAGTGTCAAGGACTCCGTCATCTTCAACTTCTTCAGAGCAGACGCGTGGTCGCTTGATGCAGAGTTTCGGTGTTGGAATATCGTGTAAGATAGCAGCAGAGTCAACGGCTTCTGACAAAGCTGCTGACAATTAAAGAAAATTACACTCTCAAACACATTATTTAGGCATAATTTTGAAATTAAGTGTATTACTTGAATACAGTACTTAAGTGCATTGCGTACGCCATAACATTCCTTAAAAGCAAGTTTGTAAAATAGTAATAGACCGAGAAAACCTCGCGTGGACAATTTGTTTTGTAGATAGGAGAATTTTTGTTTCATGCCTATACTAATAATTAAATAGTTTTAGCACTATTTTCAGAGAGTGATATAATGCGACTATTCAAAAAAATGCAGGTGTGATAACCTCTAATGTCATAATATTTCAAGAAATGACGTATGCTTATAGGAAATTTGGACTTTCAAAAATAAAGCCTTAACTTATACATTAGTTACTATATTTTTCTTAATATAATTAAAACGGGCTATATCGTTTGGTAGCTAGGTCGTACAACGTCTCTAGTTCCAAATTTTCGCGTTATATTTTTGAAATATTTGCATTTATGTGTCTTCATGGTTGTGGCCAAAAGTGCCTGGAATTTTACACGGCTATAATAAAAGGCTGCAGTTGTTATTCAAAGATTGGGCATATAGGAAAATACAACAAAACTAAGGTTATTCCTCGAAATGCCAATGAAGTATAGTTTTTGCTGTTTAATACACATTCCAGTATTAATAAACGTAAGAAAATTTTCAAATCTTCATTGACTTGAGTCACAGAATCGGGTATTTTATGTGTGCTGAGTTTGAATCTTCCAAATTCTCCAGTAGGTTAGAGAATACTTAATATTCTACTATTCATTAGTATCCTATACATCGAAATATTTACAATTTACTGTTAAGCAAAGCTTTTTGAACCGATGTATATTTTTCTAATGATTGATATGTTATTTATGGACTAAGTAAAACTCTAGGGTTTTTGAAAGTAACTACATCAAGAAAAATCATCTAAATGAGATTTTTCAGGACTTTTAAGTATGAAAATTGATCGAAAAGGGTTCAGTGAGAGGGCAGTTTCGATAGGGAAAAAACATATACACGCTTACGCAGATCAAAAGATATAAATATGTCATCATAACCCTTTCTTTCCAAAGTAAGGAATACTACATTTAAAGAGAGGGAGAAAGAGAGGCGGCCGCGTAGGAAGTCTTTAGGTAATTTTTTTAGTAAATGGTGAACTTTTGTATTCCTGTAAATAAATAAAGAAAGAAAAATATGCTGACTGTTTCCTTGTAGATGATGGCCATAGCACATGGAGGGAGAGAAAGAGAGATTTGGGCAGCTCTTAGCATCGAAGTCTTGAGAGCCGACAAGGGTGAGGAGAGATAAATGTGGAGCAACGCCGGAATGCAAAGGTGGGAGAATCGGGAGACCCCCTAGAAAACCTGCCGACCAGCGGCATCGTCCGGCACAATTCTCACTTGCGGAAATCCGGGAACGAGCCCGCCGGGAATCGAACCCTGTTCGTCTAAGTGGGAGGCCAGCAGTCTAACCACTAGACCATCGTGGCCCCACCCCACAACACGTGTAGGTATAATCCACGTCGAATACTCAATTGTCACGATAAATAGACACTTCAAAGCACTTTACTGGTGCTTTGATTGCAGACTAAACTTTAAACAATTGTACTTTGTGTGTTTTTATAGTGGTTGGTCCACATACTAGAGGACTCTGTGACAAAAACAAACGTATGCAAGAGCGTAAGAGGTGGTCGATAAACACACAGGCAGCGGCATGAGTATACAAAACACGGTGAAGTGTGACTTAATCGTTACTGATACGAAAGTGAACCGTGTGCGCTTTATCTCTGTAACGAGTTAAGCAGTAATCACAATACAGCGACGCGACGGGCATTAGCCAATCATAGCGTTGCCTCCGGCGACGAGCGACACGAACCTTGGAGCCAACGCAGACGTGTGATTTGTCTGCGACAGACGGCGACGAGCAGAAGAAGAAGGCACTTTTTGTAAATATTGAGTCTAATATATTTTCATGGTGCGTTTGATTTAATATGTGAGATTGATTATAAATGTGTTATGATTACTAATACTGGTTACCTACAGAAACCAATGTCCTTATGTTACTTTTCGCACAATGAGTTATTAATATCTTTTTCATTTTTGTTTATAGTTTTTTACGTTTGTTGGTGAGATTAATTCATAGTAGTATCCGTGTTTATTGTATTCATTTTGATTATATTTTATTTGAGGTTTATGGGGAAGGCTTAAAGTATTTTTAAAATAAACAAACCCATGTGTGTTTTACGTCCGTCATTTGTTTGCGAAAAAACGAACTTGTACACCAGATAGCAGCACAGCAAGCATCAGCGATGGCCCCCGACACTCTGTTGCTTAGTTGTGAACACCTTTATTAAACCACCGTCGGCCTTATCGCGTATCTGTATTGTGAATACTGCTTTAGATGTAATTAAACAGCGTGTTTCTTTCTCTGTGTAAGTATTCATCTATACGACAAGTCGTTCTTGACTCTGACCCAACGACGAATATATAGCAATGGAAGTAATTGAATTCAGCTTCGCTAAGACGACCAGAAGATGAGTTGGAAAGAAAGCAACAGACAGTGGAGGTAATCAATGGTGGGATATGTGCGGGACTTTACTTATTGACAGATTCAAACACGAAGCGATGAACTCACAATCTCTCCCATGTGGTTAAGGCGTGCCAACTCCCGGAGGGCGTGCAACGATCCAGTAAAAGGTTTCAAAATTTTCCTATATTTTTTTAGTTTTGTTCTCTTAATAACAGTATTTTAGAAACTTGTCACATCCGTGGGACCATGCATTATTTTTCTTCTGCAATGAAAATTTATCGAGCTCATCAATGGCTTAAAAGGGTGTTTTGCGATCATTATTAAACGGTATGGTCGCACGCGCCAATTAGTTATAGGCTCAAGTTTTTATCACCCAGTGCTCCCTCTCTTTTAAACGTCAGAATAACACAAACCTTGCGTTATGTTAGAGATAGCATTTCTGTACTTAAAAGGCTGTTCACGATAAAGTGAGCACTTTTGAAATCAACATTAGAAACATGTCACGGTTCCTGAACGCATATATTTTAACGGGCGCCTTGAGTGACATGCGCCTAGCAAAGTTGGTAACGATGGATGGAAAATAGTTCCATATCTCAACGCCGAATAAAAAGTGTTAGGTAACCATTTGTGATAACTTAAATTATTTCTTTCGCTTTGTTTTTTTATGCATCGAAATGTGAAAAATAAGCAGATTTATATAGTATTTACTTTTCTAATATTTCCAGTTTCACTTGACCGATGCATGAATAAAGAGATTATACTCACGGCAATGTTAATTTTACAAGGCGGAGGAATACACGACGTGCGTACAAGCATATCTTAAGCAAGGCTTTCAAAAGTGCCCATTTTACCGTGAACAGCCTATAATAAATAGTCCATATGTTACGTCTGTACTGCAAGTTAAGTAAATAATCTAAAATACTACAGCTGTTTTTGGAAAATTACCTTCTTAAATATTTAGTCGTCAAGAACTGATGGAATGAAGTGAGTGAAACCGGAACTTAATACGGCCGTCTACCTGAAATAATTATTCCTAGTTTGAGACACAGAAGCAGGTGAATGATATTAAATACCTACACTAGCTAAGCGCAGAGCACTTGGAGTGCACGCACCGAGTGAGTCGGTGTACGCGGAGAGAAAACGGGGTAGAAAGATCTCGCTGGCTGCGCAAAACCAGTCTCTGTGTTCCAACACTGCACTGCTCCCCTGCCAACACGACCGTCACAAATGACGTGAATAAGATTTGACGTCAGAACACAGTTCATGTAAACAAATGCTTTGACATATTTTTGTACTTCCTCTGGATAGTTTTTAATACAATTAGATTAAATTCAAAGTTGGTAAAAGTATTTTATTTATATAAAAGTGATTGTCATTTTAAAATTAAGATGTAAACAAACACGTTCATCATGGCGGACACGTTAAGAGTCCTATGTACTGAAACGTTTACTGTGGAATCGTTGTTTGCGCGTAAATGCGTATCTCGGTAAATAAAAGTTCTGGAAATATGACTTTCTGTCAGAAAATATTTTTCAAAAAAATATCTATTGCCCCTTTTTCTTGGAGAAAAAAAATCGTGAAAATAGTCAAATAGAGCATTCTTTTAAAAATACATATGCAGTTTCCTTAAGCGGCAAGAGACAAGAACAAAGATACGGTCGTAGTTTAATCTGTGGGCTTTCATCGCGTGTAATAAAACCCCTATATAACAGAACTAATGTGCACAGTACAGCGTTACGAAAGAAACACTGCATGCCTTGCGCGTAGGAGCGATGAGGCGCTAGGCTTGCGTGTAACTGTCGCCCGTATCGCTTCCTCGTTTCTTGACCTTGGACGCGCAGCTACATAGTCCCCTTAATCACTGCAGACCATGCGATTCTGATAGTTTTCTTGGTGTCAGGGAAGTAAATGTTGGGTACATGCGCAGAAGACGAAAAATCTGTTTACCTCATATTTAGTCTGTTTTGACGCATTGGTAAACAACGGCGCACAAACAAAGTATCATGTTGTTGTAACAAAAAATTACTGTTGAGCCATTTCTTAAAACATTTATGCTGTAGTAAAATCAATAGTATTGCGACCAAGTTCATTATGTTAACCATTTACATAATCTTATAATGCATATATATTATTGAAGTACTAATGTTATCAAAGCCTCTAAGTGATGCCGTAACAAGTTTTATTACGCTAAAAAAAATTATAAGAAAAACAGCACATTTATGCTACTGCGATATTAAAATAATGTCCAGTAAACACACCTGTTTACAGACTTGACATTGAAAATGTCGTATTCTAGTGAGTAGCGATAACCTCGTAATCTTAAACCACTTAGAAATTTTAAAGCATAGAATGAGAACTAACTGTAACTTACATAAGCTTTCAAACCCTGTAAAGCAGTGTACGTGTGCCAAATGCATAAATTTCTATAACATAAAGTATTTCAACATTACGAAATAGTACTGCAGTTTTCCGTTGTAGAATATCCTCGATATGAAAAAGCTGTTGGATATATTAAGATAGAGCAATTGTTAAAACGTTGGATTTATTTTCGAGATCGTTATATACACAAGGCGAGAGTTAAATTTCTCCCTTCTTCCTTGGTATTTTTCTTCACAGGTAATATTTCCTTTTGTGACAAAATAATTTTACTTCAATTATTTTGCATCAGAATATTTTTTTAAAGCAAAGGAAATGCAAATAAGGTTTTTAACACAAATGTTAACATCAATTAAAGACAAAACTTGTTTTGCCTCAACATAAACACCACCTTAATGTTGACAGTGCAGTAAAGAGGTAGCATTGTTACAAAAGTACGTATTTCACATTACATTTATATTAACAGCACGGCAGTATATAATATTAAGAGCAAGATTTCTCTCGATACCTCGATGTTAATATCCGCCCTAATCTGTCCAACAGCAACATTAGTTAGTGACGAGTCACAAAGAACAAAATAGTACTGTGATTGTAACATTAGCACTGTTGGCACTTCATTAGACTGTGTGGACTCGCAGTCGGGGAGGGTGTGGGTTCGATTCCTTGTCCGTCCATCCTGATTTCGATGTATCCTGGTTTCTCTAAATCAATCTGTAGGCGAATGCAAGGATGGGTCCTTCTCCGTTCCTGCTGCTCTAATACTATAATGATATCGGTGTTGACGAGACACTTAGGCTGCTCAAGACCCAAAGACTTTTTCTGGATTTTGAGTACAATATTTTGTGGTTTTTTGAAGCGTTTTCAAAAATATTTTCATTAAAATACCGAATCATTTCAAAAATAATAATTTTTTTAAGCATAAATATCAGAGTTTTAACTTAAAATCTTGATTTGTACAAATTTCAAAAAGTCGCTGTATTTTAACACAAGTTATGTTTTAGCTGGTGTTTGAAGTCACGCGAGTGGCATTTTGCTATTTATTTGAACTCCGACACTTAGCTCTCCTGCTGTAAAGGTTTAACATCTAGCTATGTTGACTTAAAATTGTATCTCCAAAGTTAAAATTGAAACAAGGGCGAACCGCGTAACAAATTTGCAAGAAACGTATTTCTTGATATTCTAATAAAATTAACAATGGAGTTGAGCTGTACCCTAATCTATTAATTTGGTTCAATTTTGAAAACATTACGAAAGGAAGATATAAATTTAAAATTCCTATTGCTCGTTTTATTTACAAAAAAAAAAAAAAACATTTTCCTCCGTATTCATAATTTTTTCAGACTATTATTTAATATCACAATAAAAAATATTTTATATCCTTTAAATGTAAAAGAATAGAATGCCCTTAAAAGCCCAATTTACTTATAGCTACATTCAATTGGCATTCAGTCTTCGATGTGCTGCGTGTATATTTGGGTTTTTTCGACGGTGGTCTAGAGATTTACTGGTAGATATTTTGTAGCGTAGTTCAGTGCAGGGCCCTATTATAGTTTCGCAAATATCCGCGCAAAATATTTTAACGTATAGCGGTCTGAATATGCAATTTTTGGCCATGGCGGAGGGCTTCAAAACTTATTGTTTGTAATTCGCCGAGATTTGGATTCTAGAATAGTGAGAAGTGCTAATAATTTCTTCAAGAAATCAGACTACTAACGTGTTAAGGCTGTTCTATAATTGAAATAACCACTCACATTACCATATCCATACATATAACCTCTGCGATAATAATTTTGTGCTAAAACTGACATAAAAAATTAATGATTTCGTTTATTGGCCAATATGATTAAAATTAGAAAAGGAGTTTTTTTTCTTTCAAATAACCTAGTTATTTGGATTTTTGCTCTTGTATATTGGCTGACTTGATGCATATATGATTTTCTCCTCTATTTTTGTACGTAAATATCTCGTTAGTAAACAGTTGTGGTAGAGGTAACAGATTACTGTTGCCGGCAGGTATCTGGGCGCGTGAACTCGCTAGTCTTGAGGAGTGCCCCCTTTCCCCTTTACCGCCCTTTGTTGCCACTTCTGTGGCAACCCCGCTTCCCAGCGCTGAGACGCGCCCAGATAACTGGCGGGCACAGTATTGGAGGTGTTGCAGTTGTCGTTTTCACGAATCACATGCTGAAGTAACAAATGAACACGCTAAGTAATAAACTATTATTGGAGCCGAATGTTTATTTTTAACTTCGTGAAATGAAGTGTGCGGTCGTGAAAGTGAAATTGACGTTTGTAGTAATAGGAGTGCATTCTGATTGCCTACGCATAGGTTGTTGCACAAGAAAGTTGAATATCCACCAGCTTGCTACGCTGCTGAGTGGCTTGTACAGAATGTAATCACATCTTACTGTTATCGATATGGTAATGGTTATTTCCCCTCCAGCACAGTCTTTCAGTAGTTCTGTTTACAAACACATCTCTCAAACACACTACATAGTATCTTCCCGTGAAGTGTTCGTGTACTGTGGGTTCTCTCCTGATAACAGAGTGTAAAGGGGAAATTTGCACCATAATTTGATAGAAAATTTAAACTCCAAGACTTGAAATAAAAATTAAAATTATTTTTGTTTGGCTTCCATGCAGGTAATTCGGTGATAGGTGAAGAAAATCTTACACTGGCGGACAAAAAAAAAAAAAACAGCGCACACAGAAGAGTACTGAATTGTTACAGCGGTAATAATACAGGTGAGTATTACACGTGATCACATAACCATAGCAGTAGGACAATAATTTCATATGGATCTGTGGTACACCGTCCAGCCACCTCCAATAGTGTGTGCCACCCCCTCGCACTGCGATACACGCTGCGACATGGTCTGCATGGAGTCCAGCAGACGCCGGATGTTGGCCTGGGGCAGACAGTCCCACAGTTGTTGGATGATATGATCCAAATCCCGGATACTGTGGCACGGTGGCAGCTGGCGTTTCAACTGGTCCCACACATGGTCGATTAGAGACATGTCAGGGGAGCGGGCAGGCAATGGTGGTGTTTGGGCATGACGGAGATATGTAGTTCAAGTGTCGACAAGGTACTAAATTGTCTCTACTTTCTACGTTAAACAACAGGATAATTGTAATAATTATAAATCAAATATAAAATATCTCTTTTATTTTTCACTAGCTGCACCTTCGCCCGCTTCGTTAGGCATTGATTTATTTTGAAAATTGGAATCGCTATAGCCGCTCACTTGGGATCGCTCTAGCAACTGGGTCACTGCGGCCCCACTTGATATATTCCTATCTACTGAGCCACTGCGGCCGCACTTGGAATCGCTCTAGCAACTGGGCCTCTGTTGCCCCACTTAATATAAGCCTATAGCTATATGGAAGAATGTAGGTTGCTAACAATGAAAGAATTATAATAATCGGCCCTGCAGTTTTGGTAGAGTATGCTTAGAAAGCAGCAAAATAGCTCATTTTTCCCGACTTGATTCACTAACACCGGTAATGCTCAGCTCCTATAAGTGCTACAGCAATTTTCTATACACACAAATCTTCCTCGATAGATGCAAATCATAGCAGTAAAAATCGTATCCAAATCTGTTCAGTGGTTCTCGAGATTAGCTCAGTCATACAGGCAGACAGATGCGCGCCAGAGACTTCCTTTCATACTATGTAAAACGCAGAAGGATCTGCTGTTTATTTTCTCAATCACCATGGCGAATCCAAATATTACTCATTATAAGGCACGTAATATTTGCCAAGTGAGTAAACAAGAAAGGCGGCTTCACTGTACCGCATATAACAAATTAATAAATACGCTATCATAAATGCATTATAGATTTGAAATACTTCCAAAATTAGCATAAATACTAAAAAATACATTACTTTTCAATGTTTTTAGTAGGTTGTCTTGATAGCGTAGTAAGTAAACTCATAGAGCTTAAATTACATGATTTGGAGTTTAGTTTTTTTCGTATTAAAATCGGGATATTTGCAAGAGTTTTTTTGTATAATATCGTAAGATGTAATACAACATGCAACGTATAAAAATATTATTATTTTTAATTCTTAAATATGTATTAAAATAATGTATTAATAATTTACGGCACAAAATGACAGATCTCGTTAAACAATAGGGATTTTTCTTGGCAAAGATTACAGTCGTCCTTGAAATGCGTGTTTAGCAAAACCAAGTTGAATTGAGGAACGCACTCGGGCCGGGCTGCAGGACGTCCGTCATCGCAGTGCGGTCACGAGTGAGTGAAAGGTTTGGCCTGCTTTTAACATCGTGGTCTTGAGAGCTGATGACGGTGAAGTGAGGTGAGTATGGAAGGGCATGGGAAGGGGGAAATCCCCGAGAAAACCCGCCGACCAGTGGCATCGTCCGGTACGGTTCCCATATGCGAGGATCCGGTGGCTACCCCACCGGGAATCGCGACTGGTTCGCCTTGGTGGGAGGCGAGTAGTCTAACCACTACACCATAGCGGAGTGCTGTAATGTTCGCGGACTGGTGCTGAGGTCACGCCTCGCTCCGAAGCAGCTGACGACACAAAGAAGCTCTTTGATTGGTGCGCGGTCTCTGCCCCGCTGCTTTTTGCGCCGACTCGTGGCTAGGTACGCTCCACACATCTCGCCCTGCGACAAATAAAAAAAAATCTGCGTGACGAATCATGTGTTTGGATCAGAAGAAAAAAAAGGGGGGGAGGAATTCTGCAGCTGATGGGGCACGATGAGCCTGTAGAGTCGGTCAAGGCCAGGAGGAACTGGTACAACGTCCTCTCACCCGCTCCTCCCCCGTTGCAAGGATGTGCGAAGGGGGTAGGAGACTCAAGTACGCGGTATTACACATCTCTATTACTGGCAATGACGACATCCACTTGTGGCTATGAACATACGCATCTCTTCCGTCTGCGGCTTCCTTTATCCTCATCGACACTTTAAAAGGACTTGGCCCCAACCCCGACTATCACTTGGTCACAACTTGCAGTAAATTGTATCTACAATGCAGAGGTCATTTCAAAGCCTGTTCACTATACTTAGTCTACTCGCGGTTTTTTCGCCCTTTTTTTAATCAAAACATTTGAAAAAGCATTCCATATATGACGTGTTTGTTCGTTACCTTATACGCCATGTATCATAAGCGTTATTCTTGTGATAACATAATATACCTTATTTTATTAAATTGTACTTTTAATTATATTTTATCTAGAAATTATGGTGTGCAATTTATAATGAATATGAATAAAATAGGGAGAAAGTAGGTGCGTTGGCAATACCTAGTAAGAAATAGTTATTTTGCAAAATATTATTATAATCTATTCGTGGTGAAAACCTTCTCATTTGGGATAATAGTCAATACATACATTTTATTTTAGCTTTAGATGTTAACTTCTGAGTGCTGTGGAATATACACACTGTGTTTATTACTTGCATGCCAATATCTATTTTCAAAGGTGGTTAAAGTATTAAATATGGCTGAAAGGGAAAAGTAGCTGGTTTCAAAAGTGCTGACTTTACCGTGAACAGCCTATACACTAAGTGCATACGAAAGCGGTGCACTGTCCCTTCGGTGTGATTTTGTAGACTAAATGAAGTTTTATTTATGTCAGGCGGAAGAATATCCTGGCATTAGAACTTTATAAGGGCTTCAGTAAAGTTAGGGAGTAACGATGAATGAATTACAACACATTACGATTCGTACGGGAATAATTTTTGAAAACATTTGCTGTCCAAGGCATTTTCTGGTATTCATCAGTATCTTTGCAAGTTACAATGTGCTGAGCTTGATAAGCAGGGTAAGTAGATATGGCTGAACGTCTCGTCAACGGCGAGGTTTCGGGGCATGTTACTCAGAGATGCAGGAATGGCGACGGGATATGCAGCAACAAATCTTCCCAACATTCGCCTGGATTGACTGCAGGGAAATATGGAAAGCCGAAACCAGGAATCCCGGACCGGATTCCGAACTCAGGTCCTCTCGAATTCGAGTCCAATTGTATACCACTTAGCCACCTAGGTTTAGCAGGGTGTTCCCTGAAATGTTTTTTTACGACAGTTCTTAAAATACCGACGAAAGATATCCAACTGTAAAGTGTCCGCAAGCCATGAATCTGCCGGTTGTCGTTTTGACGTTCGCCAGTGGTCTCTCCTTTCTCGATAAACTCCAACTGACCGTGGATATACGTATAATGAAATGTACACTGCAAACAAATATGTCCAAAGCTTTCTTACAGCAAAGAAAAGCATTTATTTGAGGCTGTTTTGTTTACACTAACAAAATCTTGCTTTAAATAAAAATAGAAGGTTAAATAAATTTATATTTGCTGTTATTTAATCTTTGCTTTATAATAATTTTCGTTTTATATCCATATTAGTTAACTTTATAGCAAAGAAAATATTTCCTTGCACTTGTTTTGTTTACGGTGAATAAATGTTGCTGTACACCAAAGAAAATGGATAAATGAAATTAAAACTTTTTTTAGTTCATTATAGCTTTTAGTACTTAATGAATCTTTCTAAACGTTACGTTACCAAAACAAATTTCCTAGATCATCTACATAATTGTTTAACCTTCTAAATACAGTAACTGGTTTTTGCACGAAGGATTCTGCTGAACTACTATAACCACAATACAGGGCTATTATTGCCAATGGTATACAGATAAAATAAAATTTTTGTCTATGGTAAACCTACTTTGCAGTGGTTCATATTTAACGATACGTTTTTTTATATTGCAACAAAGTATGTATTGCACTTAAGTGTTTTTAGAATGTAACGCCTCCTACGATATCATACGTATGCTCCTAGGATTTTTTCTATGCCGTTTTTATTCCCACGTACGTTACTTGGGACTTGTATTCTCCCTAAAGTCATTGACATATTGGCCACGTTTTTTTTTGTCTACTGAAAAGGTGAACAAACTCCCAAAACAGTGGTTGGCATGTTTGAATTGTTTCGAGCAGGAAAACATCAGACTATAGAATAAGGTTGACATACGGTAAATTTTATTTGTTTTCTAAGTAGCGTGTCGTGCAACATGTTTTGATTTCTCTGGAGCATAGTAATTTATTTATTTTCTATCAAATATACAGGATGTATATGCAAGTATGTTACAAACTTTGGGGTTGACTCCTTGTCGAAAATGAGGTACATAATGCGATTTATAGCCTAGCGCAAATCGTAATGGAAAAATTCGCCCTTGAAAATATAAATTAAATATCGTATTTTGGCAACATATCGTAAACTATTAAGAAATAAAATACAACTCTCTGGATACTATTTTATGCTAGTAAGATCTGCAATCTGTGAAAAAATCGTTTCGAATGCCTACCACCTTTATTATAGTAATGGGGGCGGCCACCCATTATGGGCTTAATTTATTCTTCCGTAAGATTATTTAGAGATTTTATATCCCTATTTGTATTAAGAAGGCCCAGTGAACAGAAAATGTCGTCTTGTCGCAACACCCTCAGGCGAACAGTTTTCGAGTAAAATAGGATAGAAACTGTGTTGCCTGACGGGTAGGCACCCACCTACTGAACGATACGCTAGTTACCAACAAACGAATAGTGCACACTGTAATGTAAACTTACAAAGCGCCATGTGATACGTGTGAATCTGTGTGAGATATGAACAGGTAATGAGCGATTCCTGGTGTATTCGAACTTTTGTTGTTTAATCGCACGTAAATTTAAATACGCTTTTCATGAGGGCTTGGTATTTCTCACGTTGTTTGGTGTGGTTCATTTTCTTGGCAGAAAGTGAAGTGCAACCTCGTGGTAGTACCCTCGAGCATTGCCTCACCAGGGTCAAGATCAATGGCCAAGGTCACCTGGGTCCAACATGGCGGTTGGGTGATGTCGTAACATTGCGGTTGGTATCAGTCGATTATCAGTCGATTATGGTTGCTTGGGTAGACGCGATGTTGCCTGACTTTCTACTTGCCTATATTATATTTTTAATATAATTCTTCTTGATCCGACTGTTCATATCTAAGTGTAGGGCAAATGTTACTCGAAGTTTTGATTGGCTGCAGTCTTTTTGGAGTGCATTTATGATGTCTTGACATGTCAAATTTTCTTAAGTGGCTGAAAATAATGCTAGACATATAGGAAATATGTGTGCTTAGGAAATGTATAATTTTAATCTGGACTGTGGTAGGTTAGATTATGTTAAGTTATATCTAATTTTTTTCTGACCTTTGGTAGGTTAAAGTAGGTTACGATTTTTTGGGCTTCAGTAGTTTAAGTTATGTTAGTTTGACAGATGGTAAGAATATATGTGTTGCGGGTTGGTCTGTACTATAAATTTTCTTGGTACACATGTGTTAACATGGTTGGTATGTGATCTTTGAATGAATAGTGCAATGGGGGTGAATGACTAGATGGAGATTTTTGGAGATTCGCCGTATAGTCATTGATGGTATGTTTGGTAAGGTGGGTGATATATTTCCCAGTGTATTCGTCTTGCGATTGTTGGTGTATGTCGAATGGTGTGGACAGTATGCATGTGTTTGTGAGTCCTGTAATAATAAGGCATTCTTGAGTTATAGTAAGAGGTATGGGTAGTCTGTGTAATTTGACTGGTGTCTGTCGGCATGGTGGATGGTATGAGAATAAGTTGATTATGTCATTGGTATGGGCTGTATGTTTGCTTTGTATGGTCTGTTTGACGAGTGGTTTAGGTATGCTATAGTTATAGTGGATGGTATGGTTGGTAGGTATAAGTGGTGTTGGTTGATATAACAAGTAGAATGGATGTTAGGTTATGGGCTGGCCTCAGCTGTATAGTTGCTCAAGTTATGATGGATATTGTGCTTGGTATATTGGGTGGGGCAGTTGAATTTAATTTTTCTTTGGTTTTAGGAGTCGGGGTGTTCGGTGGTCTGGTATGAATTGGGTTATAGTAGATGGTTGGTGTGGTAGTGTAGTGACTAGTATATATTTGGCTGGTGTCGACCAATAGAATCAAAAGTATGAGCAGTAAGTAAATTTTTGGTAAGGTCAGTGTGGACTGAATGGTTGAGGTATACTTGAGTTATAGTAAGAGTGGTGACATCGTAATTTTTCACAGATTTTTATTGAAGTGCTTAATAAATGATATTTTGTCACGCTTGTCACATAATTTTAACACCTGTCATGGTTAGTTTCCGCAGCTAGCCCAGATTGTTTAAGTTCTTCCAAGTAGAACTCGGTGATGGTAAGCCTCTCCATGTTTTTTTCAGCTGTTAAGAGATTAGTTAGTTAGACGACGTTACATCCGTGTGCTGTGAGCCACGTGTTTAAGAACCCTTATACTACATAAGTTTCGAAGCCTGGGCTAACTGAAGACCTCTCCTATGCTGATTTCCCTATAAAATAAATGTTATTTTCACCTGAGAGCAGCATCACGTCACCTGAGAAGTTGGTATATTATATTTCTACCTCTAGTAGGATAGCGGTTATGGATTAAGCTCTAGAACATTTATACTGACGCCATGTTGTCGGGGCGCCCAAATTATAAGCTTCGGCAAACTTTGATTACAAGAGGTCCTGTAAGAAACTAGCACTTTAACACGACAAAAGAAAGCCAGGAATATAATTATTTTTAAATTTTGAACTAAAACTGAGTATTTTGATAGCAGTCTACCTTTTAATTTGTGATGCCTCACCCAAAAATTTTGACGTCTTTTTGAGCATGGAGTTTGCTTAAAAGAATAATTATTCATCATGACAACATTGAACACTTTTCTACATGCCCGAGTTTGTGAAGAAGACGTGGGTTTCCTACACTACAGCTTTTTGTACCTTGTGTCGATGCAGCCTGGGGTGGGCTGCGCCTATTCGACTCCTTCACCATCGGCATCGATCCTTGCAGCAATCTGGCATAGTGACTTTTCACCTGCACGTCCCCATCGTGTATGGCGGGCGCTCGTCTTTGCTTGTCGCTCGCGCGACAGTCATGCGGCGCCCCGAGGAACTAGTAGCTGTCGTCACGTTCAACTGGCCAATAAACAGGCGCGTGAAGTTTCCCCCGCCTGTGACCTCACTTCCTACAGCCTGGTGGCACTCCAGGAGATGTGTGACGCGTGAGCACGTGTGCAGTCCATTTATGGCGATGTTGGTACTCAAACGAACACTATTGGACTACATTGATTAAACCCCTATAGGGAGCAATGCTCTTTTAACGGACTTTTCCCATATTTGGCCATGTTTGACGCAATCAGTTGTTTAATTTGTAAATCCTTATATGGGGATATTGTCCTGGGTTTTGTATATATGACTGGTGCACCTCTGACTTGGGGTTGGATTCTGCCACTGCCTCAGAAGGAGTCACCATGGCGCCAGTTAATTAATGCATTATTAAAAACTTTCCAGCACAGCCATTATGATATTTGTAACAGGCACACTGGGTGTCCTGGATAGGAGATAGGCGCCAAGATGGCGAAAGGACTTTTGATCATATACAATTGGGAGAATATTGGCACTCTTAAGAATTTTATTTGGCAGTAGATTTTCTATCTTGCTTAAAATGGTGTAGGTTTTAGAAAAAATAATGGGAACTCGTGAGTTTTCCCATGATTTTCAAGTTTTATGAATTTTGAACTCAGCTCAAGGTCAAACCAAGGAAAATGGTAATTAACGCTGGAATTTTTGTACAGCTGCCGTTTTGGGAAGCATCATGTTTGTTGGACTCATAATAATTGTAAAAGCCATGAAATTATTCATTATTCAATGTTGAAAATACTTCAATTTACAATTAGATCACCTAAATTTTTGTTGCTTTAAATCAAACAAAAATTAATCTTGTCGGTATTCTGATATACGTATGAGAATTTTTCACTTTATAAATTTTGGCCAATCATAATAATGGTGACCTGTAAGTATAAAATATATTAGGTATTCTCTTATCCTTGGTGATAGAGAACATTTTATCCATAATATATATTGTAAATGGATAGTAAAGAATTGGATTGGCACCTTTAAATTTTGGAGGGACTTAGTTTAGGACAGCAGTATAATTAAATTTTATTCATAAATATAAATTGTTTGCAATATTTTTGTGAACTGCTGGAGGAATTGAGAATCGTCCGCGGGGGGGGGGGGGGGGTTACTTATATTTACTTGAAATTTCTTACTCCAATTTATTTACTTGGAGGCTTATAGGCCCATATGATATTGTGGTTGTAATCCTAAATTCTAGAACAAACATTTGAAATCCGTATACATTTTTATGCCTTGTGGCTATATAAAGGTAATATTTTATTGTATTATTACATATTCTCTCTTGGATGCCAATGAAAAGTGTATAAAAATGAAAAAAAATTGTCCATACCTGTTGATTGAAAACTCTAATGAAAACAAAGAATTACAAAGAACAAAATAAAAGAATTTTTTGAAAACACGCCATTTAATTAAGTATAAGTTTGTCTTCAAAGAGAATTTTACAAGTTTTGCTCTGCTTTACGAATGTGTTGTTTCTCCTTAGGGAGTTTGAATGTTTTGTTTTGACCTACTGTCCGCCTTGCCATGTCCTTGTGGGCAAGGGTGTTGCAAATTATTTTCAAGAGAGAAACACTTCTCAGTTATTTTTAACTTAACACACAAGGGTACTTACTTTCAGTAGAACGACCACTACCTAATGGCAGATAGATGTTCATTAATTCATTTTATTTCCTATTACCATCTAGGGTCTTCTGCTTATCTTTAGTTTCCTCTAATAACAGGGTAATGACGGTTTAAATTGAACTAAAAATAAATGGGCTAAATCTAAAACTTAATTACCCTACGTTACATTCCTGTGTATGAGTAGACACACGGCCTCTCCCTTCTTTTGCATATGAATACGTATTTTCAGTTGTAACATAAGTGTTCATGAAAAAAAAAATTTCAGCTTTAAGACCAATAAGGGTTTGTCTTCTACAAGAAGTATCAACCAGGTGAGTGCTCTACTCCTGCAGTAGCTGCCCTTAAGCCTGATGAGAGTATTCAGGCAAACTTGTCCCTCGGGTGGAACATACGACTGTTTATTATACTAACAATCCTTTCCTAATTTATAACACCTCAAACCCTGACATGATAATGGTGTATGATGAAGTATCTATTTCACATTTTATTAGGTTCTGCAGTGGGATGCATGTAATTAAATAAGTATTTGTTTGGTGTGGTGAATCACCAGTTACACTGTTCCTTAAATGTTGTATGATTAGTATGCATACATGTTGTGGGGCACTAAAGGGGAACGCGGTACGTTCGCACAACATAGCATACGCACCTATGAACCTACACTCTTACATCATACATTGGACTGCTCATGATTTATGTAAGTATATTTGGTATTGCAATGCATTACATAATTGGCACGTGGTGGCATTTTACGTATGTGTACACGTGTAAAACATATTCCACATAGTTACATACTGGCGCCTAAACATGTAGGCTTGCATCGTTCTATGTACACGCTTTCGTCTGCCGCATATAAAATTTGCATATTTACAGAGGCATAAACGATGAGTATATTTCGTCTGGTGTTGGTTGATAGAGCAGATGGCATGCACAAGTTAAAGTGTTTGGTATGGTACCTGTGTCCGGGTATATATAAGCAGCTGGGGATCCAGTTAGGAAACTTAGTTTAACAGTGGCACTCATGAAACTTTGTCGTGAAGAAAAATAATATATGGCCAAGGGTTCTGGTTTGACGCTTGCTAGCATAGATTGTTTTTAGCTACTTACAAGTCGATTATATTTGTTATGTGAAAAGTGAGCAAGCTGTTGTAAAGTCTCTATGTAAATGGTGTGAAAAACTTAAGAATTCTATTATTGTGTTTGTAATTTGAAGTGTGTGTATGTATATATGTATATATGTATATATACACACACGTATATTCAATTTCAATAAAAATGTATTTAATTTCTCGCTGGTGTTGTACCCTGCCTACTCTACCTGATGTATAGAGAATATGATGGTGCTTGATTTAGTCGCATATACATACATTTAATAAAATCCGAGTACGATAGTTATACCTAAAAAACCTTCGAGATAGTGAATAATTAACAGATGCCGACATCGTATAGTTATTAGACTTCAAGAGAGGAGACCAGAAATGAAATTGAGAAAACTTTTTGCTATAACCTATGTACAATTTTAGTACAACTTAAAATTAATTTAAATTAAATTAATTTAGAATCGAATAATAAATAGAGACTGTTTTATTTTTTATTTTAATTCTGTACAAAACATATACACCTAGAGCTAGAAATGATTCTTGCAAACTGAATTTCACGATCCTAGTTTTAATATTTCGCAAATTATATTCACTTGCTTATAAATATGCTTACAGCCCGATTTGTGAGAGTAAGGTTTGTCAAATAATTACTTAAAATTAATATATGGAAACAATAAATGCGAACGTAGGCGTAATATGATCCAGAAAGTAATTAAAGGCATGTTAATGAACATTTAAGCATTTGCTGTTAATGTGAGCTTTTGGTGGTCCAGTGGTTCGCATACTGAACTCTACCCGATGGGTCGTGCGTTCAAATGCCATCACTACCTAATAATTTATTCTTTTTTTTTTTTAATGTTAGCAGCTGTCATGGCAAAGTGTGAAATTTAAATAATTGAAATTCTTTAAACCGATTTTACATTCAAAAATTTTACATTCAGCGCGTGTGATCGCGGTCATTGGCCCTCTCCTTTCCTCCCAGTTGGGTTATTGTCGCCTGCCGCAGGTGCCTGCCATAACAGGAGCATCTGTCTCGTGAGCCTGTCGATGTATCCGTACGTTATTACAAGGCTAGTTGGCTTAGCTTCAAATTAAATTTTTTTTTTCGTACAACAGTAAAAAAACGAATTCCATATGGTAAATATTTTTTTAAAAATTGGATTGAATTGATTTCCAATAAATAAAATATTAAAATTCGAATATTTTTACAATGTTCTACCTGGAATGCATTTACAATAACTTTTTATATATCTTCTAATGTTTGAAAAATTACATATTTAAATTCGTAAATAAATGTATACACTGGCGATTCGCGCACTCTCGCAGGCGATGAAGGAACTAGTAGGCGGCGGGCAAAGAAGGCGACAAGATAGAAAGAAATGTTATGGAATGAGAGAGACAAGAGAGAAATAGATGGAATGAAAGAGAGTGAAATGAGAGAAAAGGGATCGTGAGCACTCGGGGAAAACCACCGCACCCAAAATGATGGTGTATGAAAATGCAAGATGGACTGATAGAGCATGAAGTACAAAATGACTTACTGGCTACAAAGGTGGCGGCCAGGGGACCATAATTTCTTAATAATTTTTAAATTTTTTTTATAAAAATTTTTAGGGAAAAATAATAATTTTAGAGAAAATTATCGATTTTTTGGGTAAAAGTAATTTATTTATAATGTTATTTTTGGGTAAAAAGGCGATTTTTTGGATAAAAAGAAAAACAATTTTTTAAAATAATAATTCCATGATGACAGCCGTTGGCTCTCCCCCCCCCCCCCCCCCCCCCAATCATCCGGTATCCTGCATCAGAACAAACTATGCCCTACTACTTATAAAATAAGCAAAAATGTTTTAAGAACTCTACCAAAAGGCGTGACCCTTCTAAGTAGAAGTCATTGATTCGCCGCTTGTCAGTTGTAGATTATCGGGTTAGTTAAACAAAGGATACACTGCTGATCACTACATATGACAGTGGTTAAAGTGTGCATCATCCCAGACTACCTCCATAACTGAAGTTGCTTAAGCACCTTTGAAAAAAAGCGTTCAGGGTTCGAGTCCCGGATAAGTCATGGACACGTGCGTGATTTTTTTAGATTGATTGATAATGTGTTGTATATACATGAAAAGTACGGACAATGGCAGCAAAGCAACACAATACGAAAGTTACAGTGACCCAACACACCAGCCAATTTACAAGCTTTTCTGCTGTACATGGTGTGAATAAACCAATGACAGGAAAACGCTGCAACAAAAAATAAACATTTTAAGAATATAAGGAAAGTATCCACAGCCACAAAAGTGGTGAGAAAAAATACAACAAAAGCACTCTTAATCTAAGGAAAAACAACACTGATAGAATATCATTCAAAAGGGTGTAATGTAATTTGTAAAAGGAATAATTAAAAGGGACATCTATGTACAGGAAATCACTATCATGAATAGTTAAGAAATAAAAGACAATTGCAACACACAGTCATGTGGCAACGAGTGACAAATTCTAAGTTAAGAGCAGTATCGAAGAAAGTAAACGATAGTATGAACAGGAAAGTAAATAAGAAAAAAGCGCAGGAATAAAATTATAAATGAAATAGGAAAACACTTAGCCAAGAGAAGAAGAGTGTAATTGTAAAGTATGGTTCTGCCACGCCATAAAACCATAAGTGTAAACTGTTATAAAATACATTGTGAAAAGAGAAAAAAAACCACATGAAAATTAATTACAAGAAAGGAAAATAAAAGGAAAACGATGCAAATTGAAAAATACCAGTTAGTGTATGTGTATTGTAAGATATTTTGGCATCTTATTGCCTCAGGTATAATATGTTGCGAGTACCGCTGAATGATATGAAAGACAGGGAAAATTTGGACTACTATGAAATGGAACGACAGGAGGGAAATACTTCCAAACAAGCGAAAAATAAAGTAATAGTGTACATGTATCATAACGTTCTTCGGCACTTCAAAACCATAAGTATTGTGTATTGTGATAATGAACTGAAAAATGAACTAAATGACAGGGAAAGAAAGGAAAGAAAAAGTACGAAAGTAAAGGGGAATCAAGAAATAACGTAAAAAGGGGAAGGGGGAATAAGCTACAAATAGAATGATAGGAAAATAAATGAAATAAGAAAGAGAATATAGGTCACCGTGAAAAAGTAACAGTGAACAGGCACAGCACAAATTCAATTTAATCCGTAAAACTAATAGAAAAGGAGATTGTAGTGAATTATGGACATAAATATAGTAATCAGAAACCAGGAGAAAAGTTAGCGTACCCCAAGGTCGGAATTAAACAAGAAACTGTTAAAATAAATAGTGAAAACACGGAATCGGTAGGAAAGTTTTCTAATCAAGTTCGCGGTCCAGAACGAGGGCGAGCCAGGATTGGTTGACCTTGACACCCGACAAGGCCGGAGAAAGGAGTGCGGAGGAACACCGGGGCCCTCGTCGTCACCGCACATGCAGAAAAATTACAGATTTAACTAACGCAATATCAAGGATACAAATAACTAGAAACATGATACACAAAATAACATTTAACTATGCCATTTCCATAGTCGTGCTAAGCAGTGTGGCCGTACCACCAGACCAAGAAAATCACACCAACAGGACACTACATCATTTAACAATGCGAATGAAAGAAAAAACAATTGAAAGAAAAACAATTATCCAGAAAACAAATCAATTACCATGCTCCAGGATTTTACTGGACTAAAGTAAGACTACTAGAAGGCGTAATGATTATCAAGTACACGGAACTTACAACTAACTCGGAGAAGGAACCAATAAATAACGTATTGCTATAAAGAGTAACAGTTTTTTAATAGGCTTAATAGTTTTTAGAACAAGTTAATAATACATCTGTTAGCCTCTCGGCATAAAACTGGGACATTAAAATCACATAATTAAAACACCCATTTAATTATTAAATTGTCGTGGAAACGTGAAGTTATGCAGTTTGTGTGACGTTATACTTTTGTGTTTCGTATCCGCACTCGAGATTGAAGCTTGCTTTTAAGGACCTTCACGTTTCAAAGACTCATACACGAAATGTTTGATAAGTGGCAGTAGCAATCGTGCTATCATTTTATTAACTGTTGCATTACTAACAGCATTTACTGTATTCGAAGTGCAAATAGGCTTAAGCTTACACTCTGTGTTACAACGACCATGGCTATTTCAGATTTTAAATTGTAATATTTATCCTAAACACACTACCAAGAATTTCTTTATCTTATATGAAAATTATCTGGAAAATTTCCCCTATCTCAAGAAAAAGTTTACCTTCCTAGTTCGCTCGTGGCGAAACAGCGAATAATATTTCGCAAACTTAATTTGCTGTTGTATGCATTAACTGTGTTGAAATATATTAATATTCGAGTATTAATGCATTGCAAGGAAACACGATTAGACATTGTTCTTTTCGCACAATTCTAAAATATTTCTTCCTGGTGGAATGAAACAACCAAAAATTGGTGAAGGCACGTAAGAGACTTAGTGAATGTAGTCTCGTGTTCTTCATGGTTCAGTTTATATTTCAAGCCCTGGCCAAGAATAATTCATGGTTTTTCTTAAGGAAGCTGGAAGATGACGTTTGTTTGTGTAAAGTGGCCATGAGCTTCCGCAGTTCTTGAACTCACGTTACTCTCCTTTAGCTTTACTGACTACTTAGCCATTTCTAATGCGTTTCGAGGACCTACGGTGGTGTAGTGGTTAGACTAATCGCCTCCCATCTCGGGGAACTGGGTTCGATTCCCGGCGAGGTCACTCCCGGTTTTTTTTGCATGTGGCAATCATACCGGACGATACACGCTGGTCGGCGGGTTTTCTCGGGGCTCTCCCTTGCATTCCGGCACTTCTCCATACTCACCTCACTTCACCCTCATCGGCTCTCAAGCGCTCGGTGTTAAGAGTCGCCAAACCCTCGCCACTCCATTCTAACGCGTATTGTACTCTGACCTTAACTAAAAGTAAACTAAACATTAATTATTTGCAGTTCTCTGCTTCAACTCTTAACTTTCTACTTTTATAAGTAATGGAGGCCACCTCAAAACCACTGACAACTATAAAATAACTGGCTCTCAGCTGAAATACTTATTAATCTGCACACCTTCACTCTAGGGTGAGCGTATATTCCTCGATTTTTATTTCACTGTCACCGGCGAGTAATAACTTAGCAGGTTCGCTATCTGAGGACTCCTTGACTGGTCTTATAGCGTTATCTCCGATTACTTCATCCGTACAGGAATAAACGAAACTGCTACGAAGCTGGGGCCGCGGTCATGTAGTGGTCAGACTACTGCGCGATTTGGGTTCGATTCCCGGCGAGGGCATTCCCGGATTTTCGCATGTGGGAATCAGTTTCCATACTCCAAATGTTAGTCGGTTTTGTAACAAACTTTCATCATAAAGTTAATAAATACATTATACAGGTATGGGAATGTCATTTATGTATTGTGTTAAAATGATGCATTGAAGTGTACGACCCTTTTGTTAGGGTTCAAGTTTCGTGAGGTCACTTCTATGAAATGCGGAAAGGAGATGAACTCAGGAACAGAGGGCTAAAACTACTAAACAAATTAGAACAACTGATATTACAGTAAACCAAAAGTGACAATAATTTGTACTGAAATTATTTTAATTTATATACTTGGGCAAGGATCTTTTATATTATAAAATTTATTACTTGCACAACATGAATTCAATCCTCTGACTTTTAATCTCAGAAAGTGAGTTTCCTTCGTATAGTCTATTCGCGGTTGCTTCACACTTTTGTTAAGCAAAGCTTTGGAAAATCACCCCATGCGTGATGTGTTTGTTTGTTTCCTAAGTATGTCTGCGCGTATCACAAGCGTTTTATACGTTTGTTAAAATTAAAAATACCTTATTTTTTATTAAGTTGAATTTTCTCTCAACTTTCATTTATAAATAATAACATTTGACACTTCTAGTAAGTAGAAATAAAAACAGGGAGATAAAATATGTGTTTGTAATACCTAGTAAGGAATAATTCTAACGCCAGATATGATTACACTGAGTGCGCACAAATGCGGTACGGTACGTCTGGTGTCATTTTGTAGAGTCGGATAAGCTTTGTTTGTACGAGGCGTAGGAGCGGTTTGAAAGTAGAACTTCAACAGAGCTTCAGAAAAGTCAATGGACTGTATACTCAAATACCTCGCCCTGAGAAGGGTTGATACAATAAGCTTGCAACTCTGCTCCATTTTGTACGTTTAAAGTAGCATTTCAATCCGAATTGAATCTGGAGCGAACTGAAGATTCCCGATTTAAACGTTACCGTAAACACGCTCGGAATGGGTCGAAGCAAGGTACACTGGAGTTTAGAATCTGGTTTGAATATTTGCTCTAAACACTGCAAACAGGAGTGAACTAGGAGTGAGCGCAAACCAAATGCTGCCATTTTAGAAGTGTATTGTTTACAAGTTTACACGCACAGAGTTTCAGAATCAGTAATAAGCAAATTCTAAGTTACATGGGTAATATTGTCCAAAAAAAAAAAGTCAATGCAAAATGTTTGGACCGAAACTGACATACAATTATTTTTAACGTAATGTTGGAGAAACGAATATTAAAATTATATTATGTTAAAAGGTATAGGAAGGGAAAATTTTTTGATTTTGTAAGAGTAGAAAAAAATGCTTGCTTCAAAAGAACTCGGGAGCAAAAACAAACACGTAAACTATTGAGAATTTATTTTTTAAGTATCCTTTGTTTTCTAGTTTACGGAGCAGCAGGAGAATGTTGCTATTCAGCTTTCAGACCACGTTCACTTCATCTTCGCTATTGTTTACACGGCGATACGGATTTAAAACTTTACTTTACATGCGAATGTCGGTCCATGTTCGCTCCGTGTACGCTACATTTTGAATCCAGTCCGAGTTCAGTCCAGTCCGAAGTTTTACTCTAAACGTAGTAATTGAGGGCCTGGGCGGCGTTCCAAAATGTTACTCCGAGAGTCGAGTAAAGTATAGGCCGTTCACGGTAAAATGAGCACTTTTGAAGCCCTAGTTACTTTTTTTCTTTCAACCAATTTATATCGTTCAACCACTTGTTAATGTAAACCCTGTCATGCGAGTAATAAAGAGAGTGTATGCATTCACCATGCCCAAAACCAAAAGTCCGAGGCCACAATGAAATGTATTTATTACTTATTATGTTTGATTAAACAGCTTCAAAATGTGCTCAATTTACTGTGAACGGCCTATAACAGAGAGTAACGGCTGAGTAAAGCAAAAATAAACGTGGTTTTGGAACGGGCATGATGGAAATATAGCATTCTGTGTTTACAAGTACAGATTAAACAACCAATTTAAATCACAAAAGATGTTTGTCCCTTTTCCCAAATTATTTCTTTCCCGAAATATTAGTTATATAGATGAACAGCTTCACTTGTCATAGATTAATCATTAAAAAATATTACGTCTAAAAATGGAACATTAGAAAAAGTTAACTTTTAAATAAAAATGCAAAGTTTATCACTCGTCATTTGCAATTTTCCCGTTTATTCCGTAAAATGAATTTCAACATTTCCTTTCAATTGGTTCTAGTTTACAAACTCTCCGCCAATTTTAGTTTTATTCTTCGTTATTAGCTGAAATATTGCGTGACTGTAGAAGTTTTATTATGGCAGACTGCTGAGAGTAATTACACTTCAGTAATGTGAGGGTGCCAAGAGCCGGGTAAAGCAATTGTTCAAAGTGATTTGGGACAGCCAAAGAGAAAAATTTACTCGCAGAGTAATGTTGTGGAACTGTGCGGTGCGGTTGCCTGGAGAGTGGGAATTGATCGCGGGGCTAGAGGGGTCGGCACACCTGCCAGAAGAAAGTTCCCTAACAGTTTGGACTCTACGCCTTAGTAATCTCAGCTAATGTGACAGCTAATAATGCCGGAAAGCTTTAAATATATATATTACAAATATTGTGCAACGTTTGCAAACAAATATTTCAAGTTTTACAGCTTTACTTGTCAGTTTCTTGTTGCATTGTTTTATTAATGTGTTTACACGATCGTTAAGCATCAATAGATGCACTAACAAACACGGTTACTATCCTTATTGTCACAAAACCATGCAAACAAACTCTCGAGCTATATTTTCGAACGAAGGCAGTCAAAAGAGTGGCCAAACAAATATATACTGTCGATTAAACAAAATATTTAGTTGACAATCTAACTTTTTTTTTTTTTTGCCCAACACAGCGATTTTGTTTATTCAAACATATATTTTTTTACACGAACAAAAGTAATTTTGTTGCTTTTCAAATTTTGTTTCCTCAACAATATATTTTTTTAGGGCAACTAAATAAATATTTGGCCCTATAGAAACAAATATTTTGTTCGATTTTCTCTCAGTGTGTTTCTCGATCCACTTGCCATTGGGTGACAGTTCCCAAAGACCGACAGGCTGGTGCTTGGGTGACGTAAACCAAAATTATGTTATGTACACAAATAGCAACTCATAGCCAAATGTATTATCATGGAGAGCTAGCTTTTAGTTTTGTCGTGGAGGAGGAGAATTTGCGCTGTTCCTTGCGGTCGTATTACTGTGTTGCCACCCCGATAATAACGATACCGTCGATTTCACAGTACAATGAGCACTGCTTAAGATCTACTTTCATGTACATTGTGTATTCTTCCGCTATATATAAAATTAGCATTGCAATGGACCTGATCACTTTACTCATGTGTCGGTCAAGTGAAACTGTGAAATTACTCTAAAATTAAATATTTTATAAATTTTGTAGTGATTGCACTCATCTGAGTTTTATAATAATATAAAGCAAAATAAATAATTTCAGTATTTACTAACGTTTAGCTAGCACTTGTAATTCAACGTTGAAACACGGGGCTGCTTTCCCACCGTAGTTAGCAACTTTACAGAGCGAATGTCACTCGCTGCGCACGTTAAAGATATGTAGCTAGGCACATGTACATTTTTCAGAGTTTGACTTCAAAAGTGTTCAATTAACCATGAATAACCTTTAACGAATACAACGTCTATGGTATTGAATTATTATGCCTCGGCTAGCTCGTTACCCACTTGATATGTTGAGATTTTTCTGAGTGTGTAGACTGCCGGTTCTTTTATTGATTCCGCGCTATCCCTTATAACAGAACCCATTGAACGAGTTCGGGTGTGCCTGTTTGTCGATGAGGTATTTAAGAATGTTACGTGCCGCGGTCCGTGATAATCACTCGTTCCTTGGCGATGTGCGCTCCGCTGTCCACCGTACCCGTCGCTACGGAAGTAAATTGCCTTGACGCTAGGCAAAGGCCTTGATTACACGACCTTACGCCTCAGGAAGGCTTGACCTACCGTCCACAGTGCCTGTCACGCAAGTGCCATGTGTGCCGACAAACACCTCTCACCACTGCTAAGGAGCGAGAGAAAGTCGCCTCGCCCCTCCAGGGTGGCACGACCTTCCCCTCCCATCCACATGTCACTTGAATCCTCGAGATTCAAATTCCCCTACATCCACGTTCATAAATTGTTCAGGAAGTGACGTTTCCTTGTACAGCGTATTGTTTACTTACTGTTGTACAATTGTCATTATCACAACACGCGTGAGGGATCCAGAAGCAATTATAAGTTACATAATTCAATTAAATATATATTTATACACAGTAAAAACTGGTGTTAAATATGCATGTAGGGGGTTTTAAATATCAAATACTGGCATAAAGTATTTTGATACTCATAATTATTAACACCACTGGACATGGAGCACTTTGAAAATCATTCACATAAGTTTATTTGTTTATTTTTGTTTGCATGAGAATCGTTTTAAACAGTATATAGTCACTGAAACACATTTTTTAGTGTTTTAAATTGTTAGTCTTGTAATTATGAACACAAACATCCACATTATGTAATATAATTATGTGCACTTCTTTAACACAGTATATTGTGCAGTATATGTTATACTTTAGAAAGCAAGCACTATTTTACACATCATTATTGGAGCCTCATTCACATCGTCATAACGACAGTCTTCATCACATTATGAACTATCAGAATGTTTTCGACCATCACCTTCTACTGTACTATAGAATGTGAGGCTGACAATATCTCTCCAATATTGTCCACAGTATTTGCAAGTAGCTTACCTGCATCTGATACTTTCTTTGAGTTCAGTTGAATATTGCTAGGAAGAATCTGAGTTGTACTGATGACTGTAACAGTTTTCCTCTTTTTGATGATGTATTTTGTAACACCTATATCAGTTTTGTACGATTATTCTCCTCGAATTGTGATATTTTTCCTAGTTTTTGTAATGCAGAATATTTTACACTGATTGGATTCGATGTGCCAAGATCCCGTATTTTTGGAACATTTAGTTGCATCTGCCTTCTAATCGAACAGTTTCGCAAGATCACTTGCTAGTTTATGTAGAGTGCTATGCTCATTAATAATGTTCTCATAGATGGTGGGCTCAGCAACATCTTTCTTCTCCAGTACACTCTTATCTTTACAAAACCCCTATACGGTGGAATAAAAGAATATCCAACTACTGAAAAAAATATTTCCACACTGGCTGCAATAGTAAAAAAGAGGGGGGGGGGCATCTGAATAAAGCCATTTGCTAGCCATGGCAATAAGACTACTAGTGTTCTCATCTTGCCCTTCGCAGCCATATGCTACTAATCTTACTGTTTCTATTCTCGGCATCGCATGTCAGCATGTGTAAGGCTACGATAAACACAGCTAGTTATTATAATACTAGCTGACCCGTGCGACTTCGTACGCATGATATTTTTGTAAAGTTATTAAAATAAAGCCCACCATAGTTTCATTTAGGTTTTATGTTTAAGATATTATTATTATTTTTTAGTTTTAATGGAGTTATTAAAATACACCCTGCCATCGCTTCGCACATGTTTTATGTTAGCATGATATTTAGGACTTTGAATTGATCTAGCCACTTTTTTTATTGGATTCTCTAGCCACTAAGCTACTGCGGTCCCCTTTTTGGATGCTCTAGCCACTGGGATACTGCAGCCCCACTATTGGGTGCTCTAGCCCCTGACCAGCTGCGGCCCCACTATTGGGTTCTCTAGCCACTGACCGGCTGCGGCCCCACTATTGGGTTCTCTAGCCACTGAGCTACTGCGGCCTCACTATTGGGTGTTCTAGCCACTGACCAGCTGCAGCCGAACTATTAGGTGCTCTAGCCACTGGGCTTCTGCGACCCCACTATTGTGTTCTCTATCCAATGAGTTTCTGCTGCACCGTTATTGGGTTCTCTAGCCACTGAGCTACTGCGGTCCCACTTGATATATATATATATATATATATATATATATATATATATATATATATATATATATATATATATATATATAACTTCACATCCAAAAAGCCGTAGCGGCCCAGTGGCTACAGGTATTCCAAGTGGGGCCGCAGTGACCTAGTGGATATATATATATATATATATATAGATGTATATATATATAGCCGCTACGGCTTTTTGGAAGGGAAGTTTTACAGCCCATAGACAAAAAAGAAAGGAGAAATGACGACATCTTTTTTAACGATGCTTTTTTTATGCAGTAATCAATCCGAAGAAAAGATATATCCAGTACCTATTTACATCCCTGATCATCATTTTTTTTCCGGAACCGTTTAAGATATTTAGATGAAACAAATTCTAGGTTGGTCCTGGTGTTATTATCTATATACTGTGAAAATTTGATGTTAATGCGTTCTGTGGTTTTTGAGTTAAATCCGTTCGGACAGACAGGCAGACACGAAAAAAATTAACATTAGATATGCCTTGGTTATCAATTATACTATATGAAAAAATTATTAAAAGTGAAAAATTCGAAAATCACAGGCAGACACTTCTATTTTATTTAGTAGTATAGATTACATCGAAACCTTTCGGACGCTTACTTTCATTACACATGTAGCAATGTATATTCTGTTTAGACAAGAGAGCCTTAGAACTGCCACCTACAACAGTAAAATTGTCAAAGTTATACTGCCAACTAGAATAAGCAGCCCTATCAGGAAGTTTTGAGAATTGCATTTTCTTCTGACAGTCATAAGAAAAAATCAGAAACCCCTGTCTTTCCTCTCGTAACTTATCATAGAATGCATGCACTTGCTTACAATTTATGAATTTTCTTCTGTGTCATAAGTTTTTGTTTCTAAGTAGTATTTATTTCTACATTTAGTCTTCTTCCAATTCCAAGTAGGCAGAAAAAAATTTCTGTTCTGGAACTTTCTAAACCAACATTGTAGGTGAAATATTGCAGTGTTGAATAATAAAATTGCCCTGCTCTATTTTATTGTGTGATTTGTGAAACACACTGTTAAATTCGCTGATATCCTCCATCTGCAACATAGAACACTTCAATGACTTGCTATTGTGTTTGCATTTTGGATATTGAGGTAGAAAGCTAGTAGAACATCTGAAAGGAAGTATACATGATACTAAATTTTGTTATATCATAGAAATGCAGAACAACCAAATCTAATTATGTGATCAATTACAATATCTACAGCACATAACCTCTATAATCACTAAATATAACTCACGTTTCTCGTTTTACCCTAGCTTCTGGCTGCCGCATACTTTTCCGTCCTCTTCTTGGAGTTGCTTTAGCAACCAAAAAAGTTTCGTTATCCATTTTTTAATAAAGGATGCCAAATAAATGGACAACGAACAACACTATAACGCTACAGTAGCGACATGGCCAACCTTCTATTTGAAAGTTTCCTAGAAGCGATAATAGAAATGGAAAATTGCTTGTTTGCCCCGTGAATAAACCTTTAACTATAATCAAAAACCTTTCAAAAATGCTCACATTATCCTCTTAAATATTGTTTTCTCCTCATTTTGGCCCATTAGATCATGACAACGGACGATTAAGCACAGACTGCTAAAGCTGGTGAGACTGATACACAATAGACGTCATCTTCTTTCTCGATACATCTTGATTTTCTTTTTGCTTAATACATATAGAGGCTTTTGAGAGCAACTGGTGGTGGATTTAGAGGATTTTGAATGTAACCCTCATTTTCACGACGCCATTTGAATGTAATATAGTGTGTTATGAACCTCACAGCTTATGCAGGCAAATATACCTCATTCTTGGACATATATTGGTGCAAATGACTCCGTTTATAAAACGATGGTCTTCAGGGAGTTTTGAATCTAAAGTAAACTCTTATTTGTTTCAATATCCTGGGAATGTTGCGTGGGCAAATTATACTGAATACGCATTTATTGTAGAGAAGACTACATTTACAAATTTTATGATCTCATATTACCATACTGGATGTATACAATTATATGATTAACTGAAACCATACTATCTGGGATCCTCCTACTTTCAGTACTCAGATAATACCCGAGTATATTTGGAAGAATAGGATGAGTGAATACGAATACTAGGAAGGGCAGCGACTTATTATAAGCATAGATGTGAATTCAAAGTCCGGACAATGGTATGTAACAGAAAAGATGAGCGCAGCATGACGATTGATCTATGTCGCCTACAAACCTGGAAACCCCCCCCCCCCCCAATTAATGTATCTACAGTGCATGGCATATAATCACATATGGACATAACGATTACCTCAATAAAGGTAGACAGGCTGGTTACGGACTAGACAGTGACTGCAAATTCGACTAGTGATCACCGACTAATTGTGATTGATTTGAATTTGGTTCCAGCCCCAGAAGAATCTTAAGTTCTAATTACATGCTTCATCCATCGGGGTACAGACTGGAAGAGATTCAATGATGTACCATTGGAGAATATCAAAAGGTACTGAGATGAATACTCAGGATATCTGCACGCACGAGTTGTACAAGCCACAAAGTTTATTCCAGATGCTCGTAGAGTTATCTTAAGATCTTCCAAACATGGAAGCCTGCTAAACAAATGGTGGGCGAAGAGTTAGAAGAAATGAGGAACAGAGTCAGAAAACTCTAAGGCCTATGAAGAACAGTAAAATACTTACACTGAAACTTCAGGTGGTGAAAGAATACCGCCGACAAAGAAAGACTAGTCAAGACTTTTAAATGCGAAGAAGAAAGAGTCACAGAGGAACTTCATAACAAAAAAGGGAAATGAAAATCCTTGGTAGCTGGTATACAAAATTCTTGTAAAGAAGTTAAAACTTAACCAGTACGTGAAGAGTCTAACAAAGGAGAATAATATTTGGTGATCAAGATAATTCACAAGAGTTAGTTACATCTCTCCTGTCATATCATAGTCTGGATGTAGAAACACAGAATCATGAATATAAGAGACACTGTATGGATGAGTTGCCAGACACCCCACCAACAACTGAATACACGATGGAAGAGTTGAATAAAATTACGAAAGAAATGAAGAATAAGATGATACCAGGACATGATGCAATCACTCCAGAGATTTTGAAGATAATCTATCCACTTATGTCATAATTTTCTATAATTTATGAATAAATGCCTATCTCAAGGATGTTTTCCAAGGATATGGAAACATTGACATCTCAAGATTCCTTGTGAAGGTGGAAACAAAGACCCTGCGAAAGCAGAATCCAACATACTGCTAACACTTCCCCCAGTATTATGGAAAGTGTTGGAAAATATGATCAATATGAGCCTGCTATCATTCTTAGAGGCTACACAAGGATTACATAACAAACCATGTGACTTTTGGGAAGGAAGAGGGATTGAAAAAGCATTGCTGGACCTCAATAAAATCAAAATAACAAAGGAAACAAATGTACTGGGCATAATCTTGGATATTAGTAGAGACTTTGACCATACTTGGTAGCCTGAGGTGCTCTGGCAACTCAAGGAAAAGGAATGGCTCAGAAATTTCTACGGCACGATAAGATCTTTCTTCAAAGAGAAAGTAGGCATGTATGAGGAGTCTGCATTGAGAAACGAATGTCAAAGGAGTGTCCACATGGATCAGTCCTTGAACCACTCTTGTGAATACCCTTTTTGAAAAACTGCTTCGAGTAAATCTTCCAGAAGGATGTAAAATATTTGCATATGCAGATGACGGATTGACTGTAATCCCAACATGGAACAGAAGAGAACTTGAGGCAACAAAAAAAAAATCCTGGGGTAGGTAGAATAATGGAGATATATGGTAAAACTTGTGTTTACAGTATAGAAAACGAATCCAACAGTTATGAAAGGGAGTCTTCAGAGATCCCCAATCATAAGATTTATGGGAAATACCTGTTAAATTGAAAAAGAACGTCAGGTATATTGGTGTTATACCTGATAGTAAGCTTCTATTTCAAGACTACATTAAATACCTCGAGGATAACAAGGTAAGCATCTTCACCAAGATCAGAGCAGTGTCTACAGTATCTTGGGATTTTGGCTTCAAGACAATGGATACACTCTACAATGGTGTATTATTAGGAATTTCATTATATGGAGTATCTGTTTGGTATCCCAATGCAAGATTGGTACATACAAAGAGGCTTTTACTGAAATCCCAATAGCAAATGCGTATAGAACGACATCTATTGAGAGGAAATTGCAGGGGCAATTCCACTGGATATCTTAACAGAAGAAAGAGGCTCACTACTGAAAGAAGCTAACGGTAGGTCAGCATCTTTTTCAATAAAAAAAGGAGAAGAGAGAAGCATCCCTAGATATCTGGCAAGAGAGATGGAGTAAGGAGAAGGGGAGGGTCACTTACAGCAGATTTCTAGATATTAAGGAAAGATTTCGTCATCATTGGATTACAACTGATTTTCATCTTAGTCATCTAATAACAGGACACTGAAACTTTCAAACCTAGTTACATGGATTTAACATAGCGGAATATCCTCTTTGTACAATCCATAGAGCAGAAGATGCTATGGTAGCATGTGACTCTGGAATGTCCAAATATTGAAGGCACTACAATACAGTTATGTAGAAAACTGCAAATATAAGAAGAAGAGGTAAACCTAAGAAGCATTTTATCTCATAAAGAGACAGCGAGATATGTGAAGTCATCAATACATTAGAGGAATTTTAGTTATGGTTATTGATGAATCCAGAAAAGGAACAAAGAATTCAATAAACAATTTTACCTCTAGAATTAAAAGCACGAAACCGTCATTTAAAAAAAATGTGGGAGCTTACCCACTTCCTTGATTTGATATTGAGTAAAACCACTGTTTAAACGTTGTAGTGTAAGAGGACCCCCTACACAGCCTGGGGATAACCCCGAAGAAGACCATGGGAATTTTTTTAAGGATTTATCAGCAGGGTGCTGATGAATAGGGGACCTTGCTTCCCTCTCAGATGAATTAAATATAACATATATGACATTCCGGCAATGGACATGGAACTGACGGAATGGAGTAACAAAGACCAAGGCGAGATAACAGGGAACGAAACAGGTATCATGCAGACAAAAGCTATGGAAGCGGAACACGATCTAGACAAGATTTCTAACTAAAGGACTGACTACAGGGGGATGGGGATCGAAAAGATGTCCGGAGGCTCCCCTGTCCACTGGATGTCGATACAGAGAAATTGAAACGAAAGTATAATATCAGTTAATTAGTCAAGTAGTTAGAGCCGCTATATTCTAGCGTAGATATAAAGTAGAATATATTCCGGGAAGTGTTGGGAACTGGGTGGATGGCAGGTTAACTGCGCAACTCTACTACTCCAGACTACCTGGCTGTAGATGTAATATAATTAAATCATAGAGGTGGGAAAAAACCGTGTTCTCGATACTAAGCAAAAGGCTATAGTAAATAAAGGTAAAATGAACAGGAAAAGGAAAGGAGAACTCTTGTACTCTGCACTACTCAGAAAGTGCACAGGTGCGGGGGTGGCAAGAAAGAGTGTTCCACCTTTGGTAGACCACGTAAAAATATATAACTATAATTAATTACTACAGTCAATTGTTCTGAAGTGTAATTCCAAAATCTCCCCCTCCGCGGCAGATGACCAGGAGCATAAAGAGAAAGAGTGGAATGTTGAGGCCTCCATAGCTGCCTGGATCGTGTGTGCTTGGAGTGGCTGGCCGCTCGCTTCATAATACCAGCAGCTCGATACTTGGCAAACAAAAACTCCTATAATTTATAATTTTGATAATTATGTTGAAAATAAGGCATTTTTCTGAAAGCTAACGAGATGCTTGTAAAGTTTATACCAAAAAAGTACCATAAATTAACATTACCAAACACTATCAATTAAGTCAACTGCCATAAATTAAATATATCTAACAGAGCGCAGGCCCACCACAAATTTTTGAATAATAATTTTTTCATCTAGCATCGTGTTTCTTCAGCTCACAATTTTGCATAACGAGTAGCTGCCATGTGATCTACTTCGACCGTAAGACATAAAACCCAGCTGTTCTGAAGGAGGTAAACTTTAGGTCCGAAGTCCATTACATTTCTATTCGTAGCTAGCTTTCAGTTTCCCATAAGAGAATTATTCTGCAAAACAGCAGTTTGTTAAACATTAAGAACCATCTGCTATGCATAGTAATCAAAATTGTGTAAGGTATTTATTATTAATATATTTAAAATGCCAACAAATGTTTCTTCAATGGGTAAAGGAGCTCTTTAGAACAACAGGTCAGTGAAAATTGTTTTGTATTATGGGTAGACAGACGAAAAATGTACTGACACGTGCTGCAAATGAGTCCATATAAAACACATAATTTAAAAAAAAATCAAGGTTTTTTCCCTTCATTTTATTCGAAGGCTTGTGTTTATCTACATTTTGCATCGCAAATACTGTACATGAAAAATGCAGCACTTAATATAGTGAACTCAATTTTCTACAGTTTCACTTTATTATTTGCTGGAAGCAAGTTGTACTTCCGGGGCCTCTGCATTATCGAGTAGTAGACCTGATGATTTTTAATCGACTGCTCACTTCGTAAGTAATGATGTTCCCACCCCGCTTGGATACACGGAATTTTAGTCCACAACGAGTCCAGAAGTACTTGTTGGCCGTAATAACTAACAATATCGCACTCGTTTATCGTGGAGGGTGAACCGGTAAACTATTTATAAGATATCCACAGACTGACTGAATATAAACATCGAGTTCGTAACCAAGTAGCTATGGCCCTACTGCAATCAGGAGATATAATTTCCTTCAGTCTTTATCTCTTCAACCCTGAGACTTAAAACTCCGTTCACATTATCAAATTTTCTTCTTCGGATACATTTGACAGTAGAATTTGAAGACTTAATATGGCCATCAAACTGACCCATCAAACAGAGTTGGTGAATAATTGTGAATATGTTTACGAAATCTGACACACCCGCCACAGTTTCTTATTTGACGAACCTGCTTGATTTTTATTTAAACACGTGAGATACTGTTGTTGTTACCATTCAGTCCATGACAGGAAAGTATATAAACAATTTTCGCTTTATTTTCACTTCTTAACTAAAGTGTTTAATTCCATGTACAGTTGCTCTTTTCTGCGCGATGATGCCTGTTATTTTTTACTTTGTTTGTACAGTATGCACTTCAAACAGCAAGCCTGTCCTCGCCGGTGTTATATAAATTAACTATTGCACAACATTATTTCGTTTCTAGTTGCTGGTCGCCATTTTAAAATTTTGTGGGGTAGGAAATGACCATTTCCGATGTGCTCTATTCTGATCGGCCGAACTTGTCAAACATCAAATAAATTTCAGAACTTGTCCAACATGCACAATGTCTGTTGGAAATTGTAGCCATCCTTGTTTTTTGAGACAAACATGGCCGCGGGAACGGCGTTTCGGTGAGGTCACAACCTACCTAATTTGTCAGATCAACTTTGTTTGGTCAAGTTTAATGGAGAGTTGAGGGGTTCGGGTGGTCTTGAGAGCTGAGTAGGGTGAGGCGAGGTGTATATAGAGCAGCTCCGGAATGTAAAAGGGGGGGGGGGGGAACGGGGAGATCCTCGAGAAGACACACTGATCAGCAGTATCGTGCATCACTATCCCCAAGTGCAATCCAGAAGTGACCCCACCGGGAATCAACCCCAGTTCACCATGGTGGGAGGCGAGCACTGTACCCGCTACGCTTAACGAGGCCGCTGGTGACAGCGTGACAAGTGATTAACACAAAATCTTTGACGATATAGTTATTCCAGTCTTGTCGATCAGGGAAGATATAAAAGCACGCGTTGCCTTGGCTCTACTGGTTTAACAATCGTAGTTGAAGTTGGTCGATGGGGGCTGCTTGCGATGGACAGGATGAATATATTACTATGGGATAACAAAATATGCGTTAAAACACAAACATCGATGTTTTGAAATGATTGACAATTTAACACGCCTTAAACCAGAACAAAGTTACGCGGTGTTGTAGTGGTCAGACAACTTGCTTCACAGCACAGCGAGTGTGTTTCGAATCTCAGCGGCGACAAAACAGAATTTTCTTCGCATGGGAACGTGAAGGATTTTATCGTGGTGCTCCGTCTTTGTTCCAAAACTCATTCTCACTTCGCCCCCATCAGCGTAAGTCGCCCAGTTTTTCTCTCTCCCTCTCTCTTATGCGCACTTATTCACTCCCCTTCCCCTCTCTGCAACCCCGCTTCGTAAAAAAAACCCGATAACATGATAAAAAATTTCTTATACCTATATACAAAACGAATTCTGTGTAATAGTTGTGATTCACTTAGGCGTTATCGCAGAATCCAGTTTGTGAAGCCATACTACTTATTGTATTGTTTCATACTCCCTGGTGTCAAAGATAGAGGTTGAATTACACGGTTGGAAAAAAATGTCCAACCGTTCGAAGTCGATCTAGCTATACAGCTGGTTTCCCGTTGACAAAGCGTTCTGGTAAGCAACTTGAGAACGATCCTTCCTCTTGTATGCTGCCCACAGTTGATGAAGTACTTTCGTAATAAACGTTTAAAAAAAGTTACTGCCCCTGTCTGCATGTATATTCATGGCTGGCATGCGCCCAGTCAAGTTGGTAACGATGGAGGGAAAGTAAGTCCACGTCTTAACGTTGAATTAAACGTACTAGGTAAATATTCGTTCATAGTGAAATTATTTATTTTCCTTTTTGGTTTTTTTTAATTCAGATATGTGTAAAAATTAGCATATATATGACATTTTATCTTTCTAATAATTCCGCGGTTTTACTTGAACGACTCATGAATAAAGTGATCAGGTCCCTGGCAATGTTAATTGTACGTATGGCAGAAGAATACATAATGTGTAAACGAGCAGCCCTTAAGCAGGGCTTTCAGGATTGTTCAACTTATCGCGAACACCCAATAATACGTTACGGTATAACGTAAACGCTGACTGTATAATTAGCAATAATATCAGCAGTAAATTAAGAAAAGTAGTATCATTATGTTGTGTCTCATTGAAAGTGTAGTTTTAAACTGGACTGAAATTATTTTCTAAGAACCTGTATTACCACTCCGAATAAAACTGGTGGATTACTTATCATATTAATACGCTGTCTACGGTATATAGCCAGTGTGTATTAATTACGACCTCTGGATTGCATTCAAATAACTTTGGCAGGTATTCGATATCGCCGACGATATTTTGTTGGTATTCTCATACACCGTAAATATAATTCTTGTTAAATTGTGCATTGATATTCTTGAGATTGGTGAAGTGAACTGTACTCTTGGTTAATAAAGGTGTACTGATTATTATTACGTTTCTGCTAGTACGCGCCTAACTGGCTTATTTTTATTAACTCTCGATATCTGCGATAAAACGTACCCATATATATTCCTTCGAAACAGCATGATTAAAAGTAACCAAGGGAGTGCATTCTGTAAATTATTATTTAAAGGAAGGCTCTAATTTTTATCTTTCTTACTCTGTGAAGAAAGGACTCAAACAGTGTATTTGAATCTACTTACCATCGTTTCTATTTCCATTTATCAATTTAATAGGAATAATTCTAAGACCAGAGCACCGAGCACCATATTCTACGGAAGAACTGCAGTACTACCACTTTGCACAAGATGAAATTGACATTTCGTATCTATTAAGAGAATTAATTTTATCCGCAACTTTTTTTTAGGTTGGTATTGCAGGCCAATAGATAAAAAGGTCACAATAGTTAGACATTTATGTTTCCAACGTTATCAGGGTTTCCCATTTAAACCGAATAATATCAGTTATTATGTTCTTCATTTCTGTAATTTTTACAGGACGCGGTATGAAACCAGATGTGTTAAAAAGCGAATCTAATGAAGGCTTTTAGCAGTTTTAGGTTTGACTGCAAATTGAGCACTTTTGAAAACTGTGCTTAAAATCTTCTTGCATGCTGTTACACTCGGTTCTTTTCGTTACGCAATCTTGTCCAACATGCAAGCCACGCACCGGCCCAAACAGTGGGCAGCACGCTGTTTTTGGCGTAGTTATGTGGCTTGTGTTCATATTCTTTTAAATGGCTGTATTGAATTAATTTTTTGTTGCCGTGCTTTATTTCTTGAGGCGAGGTTGTCGCTGTAGACCGCTGTTGTAGCGTGAGTCTACTAATTTCTTCTTTTAACTCTCTTGTCTACGACTGTAAGTAAGTGTTTGAATTCCCGTTGTGTTTTCAATGTTGTATTATATTTAAGTGAACCTGCCTCAATTTGTTTGGTATTTTTATGTCCTCCAGTGTGTCGTTTTTCATTACAATCAGTTTGTCAGCTACTGATGGTGATAAAGAGTTCCACAAAATACCTTTAATTTCATCTTCCGGGATATCCGGTTTCACCTTGTTAACCAAAAAGAGAATTTCTTGTACAAGTACAACAGGTGATTCTTTTGAGCCTTGTGGTTTGGCATAGGTACAACTGATGTTTATATTTTGTAGTGTTTTCGTCAATTGAAAAATGTTTGTTAGTTCCTGTTTAACACGTTGCCACGTAATACATTGTGGCTGTGTGGTCTTAATGAGGTTCTCGTAAACATGTTTTGCTAATCTCATAATTTTCGTGTTCTGTCCAATCGTTTATTTGAGCGCATGTGTTATAGTGTTGCAAAAATTTGAAAATTCCTTCGTCAGGGCTCCTATTGTATTTTTCTATTGGCACGGGATGTTGCACTGCTATGTTGGACTGCGGTGGTGGATCCATGGTTAAGTTTGTATGAGTGTGTGTTGTTTATATTGGTTCTATAGTTTGTGTTGTCTTTTCTGGGTTGGCTGCCTCTTCAACTGGTACACTAACGTTCTAATACAGAAGGCTAGGAAAGGCCTGTATTGGTATTTCGTAATCCATATTTTCCTTTTACTCGACCTGTGTATTGGATTAGTTCTAAACTGTAATGTTTGCCGATATTATCTGGTGAGAAGCCTCTGTATCTGTTCGACACTACTACTCCCAGGTTCCATGACCGTAATATTTTCTAGGCTATGTTACCTATTTGATGGTAAAGGGTTTAATGATACGTGGTCAAATAATCGCCTTAGGACTCTGTGTTTTATAGGCATGTTGTCCATTTATCTGGTGCATAATGGGCTGTATGTGAAGGTTAATCACTTTGTTATGAAATATAGCTGCGATCCCCTCCTAACCAAAACTATTCAAGCAGTCTTAAACACTGCATAATCATCGGTAACATGCATATCACACAGAATAAAAGTAGTAAAAATATTATGCAACTAAAGGATTATAGATACATGGCACACGGAATTAAAATCAGTAATGTAATTCAAAGGTGACAGGGGCTTAAATGATACATAAAATCATTTGTTAAGTAAGTAAATAGTAAGGTTATGAATTTATACTGAGTTGGGTTGGTTACATATTTCTAAGTCAGACTGAAAGTAAATATATCCTTTATGCTAAGTGTGTGTAGGTGGGGTATAAAATGCGGGGTGTTTGGTAGAAGAACTCGCTCAGTAGCGAGAGGTGGTGAGCGTTAGGCGCCTCCACCAAATGTTATGTTTCCCATTTTTAAGGTCGGTAGGCTAAGTAAGAGGGCATTGATATATGAACATTAGAAAATATTAAAAGATACTAGTTAAATATAATTAGAAGTTAATGAGGTTTTAAAATAAATATCTAATTTTATTTTAACATTAGTGGCCTCGATCTACAGAGAGTAAGGCTAGGGGAAAGTCCTAGAGAGGATGATAATGAGAAGGGACTTACCTAAACTCGAACACACGTCCGCCTGGCTCGCTGCCCAGGAAAGGAGGAAGACGTCCCAGTCCGCTGGTCTTCCGCCGACTGCGACTTCTCGTAGTTCGGAGCCCTGTCCACTCTTCACGCCCCACTCCTTCTTGTGCTTCACCACTTAGTTCCGATTGGTTGTGGCATGGTATATGGGTGGTGTTTCATTTAGGATTGATCATACTCTTTCGTCACCATGACTAGTCAGCAGGGCCCACATTTTAGTTCTACCTCGGCGGATTGTCCAGCGTGTTTAGGCATTCGCCATTACGACTCTTGTTTTGGAATATGGTTTATAAAAGCCAACGTACCGCTCTTTTTCCGGACGGGTGCGTGGCTTTCATGTTGGGCAAGATTGCATAACGAAGAGAGCCGAGTGTAAAAATGCTCATTGTGTATTCTTCCATTATATGTAAAATTAACATTACCACGGGCCTGATCACTTTATTTATACGTTAGTCAAGTCAAACTCTGAAATTGTTAGTAAAGTGAATATTTTACATATTTACTAGTCCTTACACTTAAATACATTACAAATAACAAAAAGGAAAATAAATATTTTAATTATTTACAAAGGTTTAGCTTAAACTTATAATTCCACGTGAAAACATGGAACTACATTCCGTCCGTCGTTACCAACTTAACTGGGCGCAGCGGTCGCCAATGAGCTTCCACGTCCAACATACCACCAAGACATTACACAAGGGAGAGATACTGGCTGAGCAAGGTATTCCTTAATATTGGCCATGCACCAGTATATTATTCTATGTTGCGATCCTAGACCAAAAGTTACGAGGCAGCAAGAGTTTAAATATTTCCATGTTAAACGATCCTTCCTAATGTTAGAAAAAAATGGGGTCCCGTGAGTGATAAAATGCTTTCATCAGTGCAAAAGTGATCAAAGTCCAAATTATCAATACATAGTATAAAAGGAAGTCCCTGGCGCACGTCTGTCTGTATGTCTGCGCTAATCTCGAGAACCACTGAACGGATTTGGATGCGGTTTTTACTGTTATGATCTGCATTTATCGAGAAAGGTATATGTATGTTAATAATTGCCGTAGCACTTAAAGGAGCTGAGCATTAACGGGTTGGTAAATCATGTCGGGAAAAATCAGTTAGTTTGCTGCAGAGCAGATTGTTATAATTCTTTCATTGTTAGCAAGCTACATTATTCCATATAGGTAAGACATGTATCAAGTGGGGCCACAGAGGTCCAGTGGGCAGAGTAATCTTAAGTGGGGCCGCAGTGGACCAGTGGGTAAGCGATCTCAAATGGGGACGCAGTGGCTCAGTGACTAGAGCACTCTCAAGTGGGGCCGCAGTGGCTCATTGAATTGAAATTTATCAAGTGGGGCAACAGAGGCCCAATGGCTAGAGCGATCCCAAGTGGAGCCGTAGTGGCTCAGTAGGTATAAATATATAAAGTGCGGCCACAGTGACCCAGTGGCTAGATCGATCCCAAGTGAGGGGCTAGAGCGATTCCAGTTTTCAAAATAATACAATGCTCAACGAAGTGGGCGAGGGTATAACTAGTTTTTCTAATAAGAAAACTATTGCCATGCATCAAAATATTTTTCTATGTTGCGCGCCTGGCAGGTAGGGGCAGTGAAATTTTTCAAATGTTGATTTGAAAAGTGCTGAAATAAACGTGAACAGCCCACATCTGATGAGATACGCAGTGAAAGCGAGTTGTGTTGCAATGCAGGCCAGAGCAGGGAGGACCGGGCTGTCCCGCGGCTATGGCCGTCCAACTCTTACTCCCATAGATCAGGTGGTTTTTTTTTTCGGGGCCAGACGAGAGCACGCCCGCGGACATCGTGTCGCTATCACGGCCCACATCCGTCCGTCCTACAAGAGCTCGAGGACGTGACCGGAGCGGCAAGTATACAAGACGCCGCCCAGCGGACAACTTCTTGGGATTCCAGCAACGCGCGGTGCGGCTGTCGCCAAACTCTGTAAAGGCTGTCCACGGTAAAATGAGCACTTCTGAAAGACCTGCTAAAGATCTACTTGGATGCACGTTGTGTATTTTTCTGCCTTATGTATAATTAACATTGCTATGGGCTCATAACTTTATTCGTGCGTCGGTCACGTGAAACCAGGAAATTATTAGGAAAGTAAATATTATACAAATCTGCTCATTTTTACACTTCAATGCACTAAAAAAACAGAAAGCGAAAGAAATAATTTAAGTTATTAGTAATGGTTATCTAGCACGTTTTATTCAACGTGAAGACATGGAAATATTTTCCATCTATTATTACCAACTTTATTGGGCAAATGTCACTCAGCGTGCCCAGTAAAGTATATGCATTCAGGAGCAGTGACTTTTTTCTGAGGTACATTTCAAAAGTGCTCACTTTATCGTGAACAGCCTTTACCACGCGTGCCCTCGTTCACTTCTCCACCGGCCCGCGTGTTCTTGGCTCCTGGGCTGTAGCCGCGTGCGTCGCTGTCGTGTGTCGTCCCGATGTTTCGGAAGACATTGCAGCCTCCATCTTCAGGCTGCAGTCCACTCGCGGTTACTTCAAACTTTCCTGAAGCTCCTGATAATGCTCTACTTTCAAATTATTCCTCCGCCTCATGTAAACAAAGATTGACCAAGTCTAGTAAATTAGGCCAAAGGGATAACGCGAGGCGTTCGTGCGAACTCACTTTCATTATATCCTGCATGAGAACCATTTCTCTCTATTTTACACATATTAATTACTAAGTATATCATATAATTTACAAATAAAATACAAGTAAAAATTTAATAAAATCGAAAAGAAGATACTTTCGTGTTAACAGAAGAATGAAACGATTGTGATACACTATACATTTAGGAAACAACCAAATGCGTCATAATTTGGGGTGATTTTTCAAAGGTTAGATTCAAAAAGTGAGAAGAAGCCGTGAATAAACTAAGCAAAGGAGCAGTAGGACCTGTTACCTGCTACTGTTACCTGCTACTTTACCCTGAACATGGAGGTTCGAAACGCAGGGCCGTGCCACGACTGTTACACATGCGATTACATCCATGATGCAGAAAATGACCGCGAGAGCCTGTGAGATGTATTGTCCTTGATCTCTTCGAGAGCGATGGCCCCTTACTTGCTCCCTTCCGGACAAAGTACTCATTTGTTAATTCGGACGATCTTGTTCGTTTCCGCCTCGGTTCACATTCTGTCGAGTTTTACTATATGCTAGAGTTTCATTTGTTTTTGTAACAGTCGCGAGGGTTTCCATGGCCGTGAAAAGCTGTGGACACCAACAGATGAAATGTTTTGGACAATACAGCATCTAAAACCAACAAACTGTTCAGAGAAGGGTATGTGTCGTATCTCTTTGGCTCAAGTAGGCATTCAAGGGTGCATTCGTGCCCTTACTGTGACTGTGGACAGCGGAGAAGAGGCGGCTTGAACTTGATACACTTCTCTAGGGCACGAAGCCATGTGAAGGATCTGAGCTGTTGAATTTTGACACAGCCATCGTCTTTATCAAGTGTATGGGTGTTCGAGCTAAAGACAGGAACACGTCGTGAGTTGGCGGCTCGCCTCATAGCTAATTTCATAGAAGTTATGGAATGGAGCGGAAATTTCTGCAGAGAGCCGATGAGGGTGAAGCGAGATGAGTATGGAGCAGTGCCGGAATACAAGGGTTGGGGAAACGGCAGATCCCCGATAAAACCCGCAGGCCAGCGGCATCGTCCGGCATAATTCCCACGAGCGAAAATTTGGGAGCGACCCCGCCGGGAATTGAACACGGTTCGTCTAGAATGGAGCTCAAGTATACCATGGCAGGGTAGATGTCACGTGCCATCAGGTGATCGTCTGACGTAATGTACTGCCAACACAGGAAAACCCGCGACATTGCTCTCTCCCTCAGTGGAAGTGGACGAGTGATACACCTGATTAGAAACGATTGTAGCAAGGTAACGGTACGTTTACGGACATGGGTTCCTATTCAAAACATCGTCTATTCAGTCCCCTCTACAAGTTCTAGAAGTTTGTAACGGGAATTTCCGAACAACCTGTATACATACTACTTAAGTTCTAACGTTGGCAGTTGACGATCACATCGCCACACAAAAATTACCTCCGGCTGTTGTTCAGTCATACTCATTCAGATAATATGCAATAGTGGCTCAGCCGACCTTATAAAAAGGTCACTACCCCTAACTGCATATATTTTAACGGGCGCAATGAGTGACATGTGCTCAGTAAAGTTGGTAACGATAGAGGGGAAATTAGTTCCATATATCAACGTCGAATAAAAAGTGTTAGGTAACTATTTGTAATATCTTAGATTATTCTTCTCGCTTTCTGTTTTTTTTTAATGCATTGAAGTGTAAAAATGAGCAAATTTTACCATATTTGCTTTTATATTAATTTCACAGTTGCACTTGACCGACGGATGAATAAAGCGACGAGGCCCATGGCAATGTTAATTTTACATAAGGCGGAAGAACACACGTGTATACAAGTAGATCTTAAGGGAGGCTTTCAAAAGTGCTCATTTTACCGTGAAAAACCTATACCTAGATTCTAGCCCTGGTGCCGGCGAGAGCAAAATAAAGAGTTCCTTTTCCGGTCCAAAAATCTGTGCCCAATCACATCCTCTAAGATGAATGTTGTTGTCTCTCCGGAAGCAAAGTAGGAAGAAAGAAAGTAATGACTGCTGAATGCAGCCTGAACTTAATGGTCGTGCCTGGCTGCGGCTTGAAATGCCTTGCAGAGGATTTAGAAATGCACGTTTTTCTCGAAACTATTAAACGTGCGTCCAATAAACTGACGTGCGAAAAGAACACACATTTGAGTTGAGGTCTGTTGAGTACTTCCAAGACATTACGCACATTAGGAACACAATTTTAGAGTTCTCCAAAATGTATCAAAAAATACTTTTTTAAAGCGTTGTACCTCAAAATACTCTCATAAAATGTGGTGTGGCTGTGTTGGGGACACGGCCGTTTGTTTTGCGTGAATACGTCTACGTTGACGCGCTCGAACGCCCTTATGTTTATTTTACGTTCCCGGCACCGCTTCACTCGATCATATGGGGTTTTATGGGTAACATTGGATTGTTCCGAGATGATCTTTCCAACTGTATCAGATTTACGTATTTCGACTTGATTTTTTGACGAATATTGGCGGACATTGTGTTAAGGTTTCTTAACTTTTTTCAATACACTCATACAATTTCATCATAATCACGCCACACAAATGTTTTTATACGCGCAATCGATTCATCTTGACGAGAGCTGTCGATTGAAACATAAATGAACATCGCAGCTTCCCCGAGTTAAAATTTATACTGAGCGGAAGTTATGAGACGCAGCGAAACGAACTCAAAATTGTGGCTTCCACCCCCTCCCCCTTCCCCTGCTTGAGATTCTTCGCAGTCCTCACTCAACGTAACATATTCTTTGATACTTTGGCAATCGAGTGGTGTAATCGAATATTGAGTATGGACTATAGATTCGGAGCTGCAATGCCAAACTGTATCTCCCGATTTTGCTATCATCGGATTTTCTGTATTGCCTCCCACTATGGTTGCAAATTTAACGACGTATTCACTTCAAAATACTTCCAGAACTGCTCAAGGGCCTTACACTGAATCTTCCTACAGACTTCCCACCCATACAATAGCCGGCTCCCCGTTGAAAGTCCCATAGGTACACGCAGCACGACGAGAGCCCTGCACGCCAGTTCAGGGCCTTGCTCTTAGCGACGATGCCGTACTATATGCGCGGTGTAGTATCACCCTTATCTCTCCCGTGCGTTTCCAGATAGATGGGAACCTGAAGTGTGATCCTCGTTACTTTACCGCGTGCCGGAGGTTAGAGAAAGTGGACACTGATAAATTGTAATTACTTTTATTTTCACTGTTTATTCAGATCTGATTATGAAAGTGTAAATAAACCACACAACTGCAGAAAAATGCAAAAAAAAAATGTTTGTGTGAAGCTCTTCCTCTAAGAGATACCCATGCTTCGTGCAGAAACAGCACCGCTGTACAACAAGAGTCCCGAATTATTCCGAGCACATCCGATGTGTTAACAACAACTGCGGAATGCTGGTAAATGTATATCATAATATCAACATTGGGAAAATGTTTTCTCGTGTGAATTTAACACGAAATTTCAATCCATTTAATAAAGAGGAAGAAATAATATTTAATTGTCATTAAAGGTGGAAATTGTGTGTTTGAATTGTGCTGATTTCTTCAAAGCTTTTTGTTTTCCCTGTTCGGGTATTTTTTTATAATTCAATACACATTTTTAACTATCATCATTCAGAATATATATATATATATATATATATATATATATATAAATGATTAAAAACAATAAAGGTTTGTACTGAAAGTGATTCACCTGAAATCCTATGTTAGCTTATGATGGTGGTTAGATAAGGTTTAATTATTCCATTCGTTATGTATGCTATTTTGTGCATAATAACTGTGATTCATCCAAAAATAGTAGATTAGTAGTAAAACCTCTGATATACATCACTATTAATAATGAATTCTAAAACTCTCTTCTAAGTCCCGATAACATTATCATTTCCGGTCATGAGAGGAAAAAATAGAACTAAACGTAATGAGCCGTAAATGACAATTATGTGCGAAAATGGTGTAGAGCTTGGCACAGGTGTCAGACTAGTTACTTCTATGTGAATTGTTATTTCCTTCTCTGAGCGACACCACTGCATTAAATGCATCGACTGGCAAAACAATCTCCCTCACCTTTGTAAGTATAACTTAAACTAATTTTTTTAACGATATTATTTATTTATGTCAAATTTTCATAACCAAACAATTTGTACATTTCGTTGGCTCTTAAAAACTCAGTTTTGTTGTTCATTTTTGTTAATTAATATATTAATACCAGCAGCATTATTTTAGTTTGCAAATATTGAAACCTATGTTTTGTCTGTTCAGAGCAATCTTCTCAGTGTTTGTATATTAACCAGCACACACAGGTACTGTCTATGTTAAGTAGTTACATTTTCTCTTCCAATAATGTCATGTAGGGGTGCTTGAAGGTTAAATAGACTAGGTTTAATTTTCTGGGTAAATGATTTTTCAATGAAGACGTTGCCTATTAATTTTCTTATGCCAGATGAGTAAAACAACTTAAATGATACATACGTATTTTATTACTTATCGTGTCAAGACAGATCATATAAATTTATTCAGGTCTATTGACTGTAGTAAAAGGCATATATGTTGCTACAGGTTTTATGTTGTTTTTATAATTTCCGTCAGACTGTGAAGCAATTGGACTACGTCTGCCAGGGGTGTCGGAAATTGGTGTAATTTCGGTGGAGGGGAGAAGGGTCGGGGGGTATTATCCCCCTCCCCCAGTCACACTAGGGAGCACCAAAGACTTCACATGAGAATGCCATAAGGAACTCACGTATATTAAGATTCATACTATGATAGTAACGTTCACACTGGTATGAGATAAGTATTTTGTCTCAAAACGTACGAGTAGGAAGTGATGCTTGGGTGTGTATGTAAATACAGCCATAACTGATATCAAAACAAACTTTGGTGAAGGGTTCAGTCTGCAGCATCAGGGTAGCCAAATTATTTACAGGGCCTCGTCCGCCTCCCCCCTCCCCTTCACTTAACTGGAAATGGTTTGGACTCTCGTAATGTCTGCTGTCTGCACTACAGTTAGTTATTTAGAGCTTCGCCTGCTGTGGCTGCACTCTCTCAGCTGGCACACTTCTAGTCCTGCTAATTAGTGGCTGTCGCTTAAACTCTTCAGAAAGGGCTTTCTCCCGGTCCTGTGGCAGGAGCGAATTTTATAGAAAGTCTCCGTGTGCCGCGCCAGGTGCTGAAGTCACTGAAACTGCTGGCGTGAGGAGATGAACCGAAACATCTCTGTATAGTTTCATTTGAAAACTTTTGAAGACGCCAAAAGGGGCCGCGATGGCACAGCGGTCGGAGAGCCTACCTCCCGCGAAGGGGAACCGGGCTCGATTCCCAGTGCGGTCGCTCCCGGATTTTCACAAGCTTGACTCGAGCCGGACGATGCCGCTGGTCTACGGGTTTTCTCGGGAATATCCCGCTTCCCACGCCCTTGCATTCCGGTGTTGCTCCATACTTACCTCGCTTCATCCTCATCGACTATCAAGACCTCGCTGTTAAGAATCGCCCTAAATGTTCAACTATAATCAAGCAGCATACTGAACACAACATGCTGTGCAGCTTGTTACGCTAATACTTACTTGTTCATTTTCCCTTTGGTAGCCTTTTCCTCGACTGGATCATGTTTTTCCTGGAACAATAAATGTATATATATTTCATCTATTTTCACGCTCGCCGTTTGATAATACTGCTGCGCGTTTTTGTTGGCAAGTAGGATGCTTTGTGATCGAAACTCAAGTAGGAGGCATTTTTAGTGTATTGATTCAATGCATATTTTCAAAGTTTAGGGCATAAGTAAAAAGGAAGCTTATGCCACCAATTTGACTACAAGTTACAAACAATAAAATCGATTTTGTTACACTCGAGTACAAAATTTTATTTAAACTATGTGAACAAAGGGGTTGTGCACAAACACACTGATGTGGCCTATATTTCACAAATATATGTTCCCATATGACGGTATGCTGAAAATTCCATCAACTAATTAGGTAAAAGATTTTGTTGAAGTGGTGTGTGTTACGCACACAGCAATTGTTAAGTGGTCAGATACTGATTTCGAAATTAGGATCATTAAAACCTTCGTAGCCTAGTATGTTACACCTATGAAAACATGTAACATGTGTAAACAAAACTTTGTAGGCTATTACAACTATCAAATGCGTCTACACAAAATCTCTTCTGTGCGCCATTTTATAAAATAGTAAAATATGAAAAAATGAAGTATTTATGTCAAATCTTGAGGAAGAATTAGTGAATTTCCACCTCATTCATTCAACAAATTATACTTTTGTATTCCATCTAAATTTATATATCTTAAAGGGACTAGTCACATATTTCCAACATAACAGTCATGTTTTTTTTTATAAAAGAATAGTGTGCTATATGTTTCAAACCAACTTTATATATTGGCAATATCTGTGACAAAAATCAATATCAAAATGGGTTTTTGTCATATCTTCGGAAGCAATAAATTTATTCCCATATACTTTTTCACACAAGTAAAGCTAGAGTGAGCCATGAAACTTCATTATTCAAGTGACTCTAATATTAAAAAAAAAAAAAAAAAAAAAAAAAAAAGACTGCACTGTAAATGTTTCAAAATTCGGTCTACCAAAACATTAGACTTATGCCAACTTACGGTACGGTGAGTTCTGGGTTCGATCCGCGGGTAAGGAACGTCTCACTAGTATTGCACACGTTTCTGGTTCCATCTGTAATGATGTCTAATGTCAACAAGACGTCAATGACTACCTACCATTATAGCATTCAACAACTTCATCAAAATTATTTACATCCCCGTAAAGCAGAATAGGCATACTATTTATATGGGTAACTTCTTGTTATTCAATATATTTGGCGACATGAACTGGCATAATATACATATCTAAGTCTAATGTTGTGCCGACAGTATTAATGTTATTACTACAGTAATTTCTTTGTTACCTGTGAGCCGTCAGTAACTAATGTTGCTTTAAATGTAATAAACTGTTAAGCTATTAATACAAATTAGATTATAAGTACTTTTGGAACAACGTTAACTCCTTCGGCGAAATAAAATTTTTGTTGAATTCATGTTAATATCTGTGTTAATTTTTTTCGTGTTTTTTCTTTGCTTTGAAAAATTCCCATGTAAAATAAATTAAGTAATTTTGTCACAAAAAATATTACCAATTAAGAAAAGCAATGGCAGCGGGGTATAACATAGAATCCGCGCCTTGAGTATTTGACGTTCTCCACTTAATGAACCCTAACGTTCCACCAACCGCTTATATTTACACGTCTGAATGTGATTCATATTGCTATTCAGTACAACGTAACGATAAACTGCAATTTTCTTTCTTTATGTGTAAATACTTTATGCTTTAGCAATATATTTATTTGATACATGGAAACTGCTTTGCAAGGCTTGAAATCTTGTCTAAATTACATTTAGTTCTTATACTATGGTTTAAAATTTAAATAAAGTGCAAGTTTCCTTTTACAATGTTGTCACTGCCCAGTAGTATCCGCAATTTTACGTAGCCAAGTCAGTGTAAACTGGTGTTGGGTGGACAGTCCTTCAATGTCGCTATAACACTAAATATTTTGTTCTTCCTGTTATTTTTAGCGTAATACAATTTTTGGTTACGGCAACGTTCCTTGTAGCCTTTATTAACATTAATACTACAAGAGTATATTTGCAATATAGTAATATAAGACTTGGGTAACTTTAATAACGTTGCCACTGCATTATTAGTTTTACTACAGCATAAATGTTTAAAGAAATGCCTCAGTAAGAATTCTTTTGTTGTAAAAATATGAGACTTTTTTCTGTGTATGTTAAGTACGATTAATGCCATGTTATAGCTGTGGTCCTTTTATTTTATATTTTAACACTTGACTGAATAATTATTTTTCTGTAGGTGCACAAAAACTGGAAGTTCATATGGCTCCCTGGAAACACAAAAGATAGTGCGCAAAATTCTACCGTTAGGGCTGACATTAAGGGGTTTTTCATGCAGTTATTATTTCAGCATAGTGTATCTAATAAATTAATGTACTGCACACCTAAATTAATGTCAAAGCTTTACAGTGATTCAGATATTGTGAAGAAATAGTCGTGTGCAATAACAAAAACAAGCAATCTAAAACAAAGTCCTTGAACCACATGCTATTTATTGACATGACAGTAAAATGCCTGAAAGGCATTTCTTGTTTTGGTGTTCGTAATGACAGCAGCAAATAGATATGTCAGAAAATATTCCCCATTTTTAGTCAACATTTGCAATATAAAACTGGAGGTAATCAGACGTATGATGTTAAAACGACTCCATGTTAAAATGCTGGACCAACATCGCCATACACAAGGGATACACTGGCGAGTCTTGACACCATAAAAAATCGGTGACGTTTTCTGCTTGCAATACAAAACAATTATTATGGTGGTATCCAGTGAGCTGGGAGTGAATACGTTTTCAACAAATTGCAACGTGGTTAATGACAATGCACTTGTAGGTTGTCCGCCAACATTATATACAATACAGTTTAGCGTTGGTCAGACACTTTGAGTGTTGGTTTGGAATGTACTTTTCTCAAAAGTTGTATAATTACTTTTTTACATTAATAGTATTACCATAGATATTAAAAGAATATTTTGGTTGTGTAGACATAACCTTAATTTAACATTCTTAGACGTCTGTGAGTAAATTCTTCGTCACAGTCCATACGGTTGTTTCTGTTCTCTGCAACTAAAACAAAAAAAAAAAAAAAAAAAAAGTTGACGGCGTATTTATGCATGTCAAATCCTCCTACTATATACCGTGTGACTCGCCCGCGCCTGTTTTTCTGTATGTATGCAACCTGCACACAAAACAACCCGTCGAACAAAACATCAATCGTAGCAGAACACCACGTGTGCTTTGATTAGTTGTCGTCAGTACAGTACGCGGTGGACGGGTGGTGTTTTGTCAGTAATGCGTTGAGGAGTAGTCACTTTTCAAAGAATGCACATCCGTTTATTGTGTTGAAACAGATTATTCCAATGTTTACCAAATACGTTGGTACGTGACGATTGCGTCCTTAGTAACACACGTCTGCCTCGCTTCGATTCATTGTGTTTCTCGATGCGACATAAATATGCAGTCACCGCTTATTGTATTGATGAAACGAAATCAACGCGCACGTGCTGTTCTGTAGCGATTCCTATTTTCGGGCCGCTGATTGATGCAGGCTGACGACCACGTCGAATATTCAGCTAACAGACGAGGCTCCGTAACGAGTACGCACACGGCACGAGACTTGGCAATGTATTAATTAGAGAATTTTAAGCGATAAAGTGGGATTAACAAAGTTCAACGGTATTATTACATGTTGTGACCAAGTTTTTAATAGGATCTCACAAATGTTTCTGCCCTTGAAAATTTGTCTTGTACCGATGCACCACAGCACTAGCAAAGTTTTATAGAAGCCAGCTGTAGTGAAACTGCGATACAGGCGCAAAGTAAGGACTTAGCTGATATTCTCCTCCTCGACGGAACTGCGAAGAACTACACCTGCACTTTCCCTTAACCACTGGTGGATACAAGCTCCTTTGCTAGAGGCGGTGAAGGTGGGCGAGTAGAGGAGCTTGGCAGGAGATGCACGCTAGGAACCAACAGCCTTTCATTGTCCTGACCACGGGCAACGTTACCCGCAGTCACGACAGACAATCGTCACAACCTGGCGGCTGGCTGGAACTTTGGAGACTTTCATCATTGTCTCCTTGTCTTCCACGTGCTTCCCTGTACAACTCAACTACCCGAACGAAGCATGATACGTATCTTTTCATCTTAAAATTATTTTATATAAACGTAAGTGCCAGTGTGTGTGTGGGAGGGGGGAGGTGATTTTCCCTAATTTAATTTTCAGTATCATCTACCGTGGCGAGATTAGGTACTGATTACCGGAAATTAGTTAATTGTACTGATTCCTCACTACTGCCTGTAACTTGTTTTATGTATACTTTACAATATTTCAACCTTTACTATACTCACCTGTGAAAATTGTAAATAACGTTCTCGGTCTTTGTATGAAAACAACGAACGTTTATGAGAACTTTGGGCTTGTAAATTTTTCCTTATTTCCTTCAATATAAATAAAACTAGAACACGCTTAGTAGTATTCATTGTCAAGAACATAATAATCTAAACCGAAGGTAAATTTATGTCCATTATCGGTTTTCATAGAATTAAAGTAATCAACAATCATATTTAACGTAGTCCTTTGCTGTTCATACTCAGAAGATGTGGCAGAAATGTTTTATTATGCTGTAAGTAGCGCCGTAATTTCAGTTGAATGCCTGGCTCGCCTTTCCCAGTGTCCATTTCAGTTGAATGCCTGGCTCGCCTTTCCAGTGTCCATTTCAGTTGAATGCCTGGCTCGCCTTTCCCAGTGTCCATTTCAGTTGTCTTACTCACATGTCGTGTTTTCCACCAGCCTTAGCGTCTCCTAATCCTACACATTCACTTTTATTCTGTTCACGGAATTTTACAATAATTACTCTATTTCAATTTGAAAAATTTGTGGTGAGGCTGTGTCAGGGACATGGCCGCAAGTATTTCAAATTAATACGACAGCGTTTTCTGCACGTGTCGCGTTGACTTTCTTACATTCCCGAAGCCATCTCACTCGTTCCGTCGATGAGTATGAGCCAACATCAGAAATTTCAAATTAGCTTATTGCGTATTCTTGATTCGTCACCAACAAATATTTTACAAACTTCACCTTATATGGCTTAAGTCAACTTATAAAAACCAAAGATTTTGTTTGATACCAAAATCAAAGCACTATATCACATCGGAGTCGCGAGATGTAGATACTGCTCGGAAATGTTCGCCCGCGAACAAAATGGCCACCAGCCGCCCACGCTTACCACATGCACGGCGTCAACTGAAAGTCATGCTAGCATCGTAAAGGCTGTTCACGGTAAAGTGAGCACATTTGAAATTAACCTCTGAAAAAGTTTCCTGCCCTTACCTACGTATATTTAAAGGAGCAGACTGACTGGCGCTGGGCACTTGGTAAAGTTGGTAACGTCAGATGGGAGTTAGTTCCACGTCTTAGCGTTCAATTTAAAATATAAGGTAAACCTCTGTGGATACTGAAACTATTTCTTCCACTTTGTGTGTTTTTTAATGCATACAAGTGTAAGAATGAGCAAATTTGTAAAATATTAACTCTGCTCATTATTTCACAGTTTCATTTGACCGACGATATGCTGGGCTTTCAAAAGTGCTCATTTTACTCTGAACAGCCTAACCGAACGAGACCACGTTTATCACAGTCGTGTTATCGGTCACGATGTTATAGGTCCTGAATGGATTGCCTTCCAAACATTTCGTCACAATTTCCGTTCTGGTACGCCCCATGTGTCGGTCTGATTATGAATAAATATCTGCACCTAGTGAATGTGGCTGCCAAGTGATTCAGTTCTAATCCATGTGAAATATGATCTAGCTTTCCAGATTAACAACCATTCGCTTTGCGTCTGATTTACAAATACTATGAACTGTGATACAAACTATTTCAAATAATCTATTCTAATACCCCTTTATACGTGCCTGGTAGTTTTTCAGTAAAGCAAACCGTTTTAGAGAAAAACAGGATAGGTAATTTCAATCGTCTTTCGACTACCTTACTGACTGGTTTTGCGCCAACTAAGAGTATCCTTACGTGCAAACAGTTTCCTTACTAAACCGTTTTTTTTTTTCATGATTATGCAACGCTTCTGTAATACGCTCGCAGCTCTATTGCAATTTCTTGGTCTCCTTGCGCTAATGATAATGAAGTGTCCTTACTCAAAGTATATACGAATACGTTATACGTGAGTTACGGGTAGGTGTAACTGACGTTATAAGTGAGTTACGGGTAGGTGTAACTAGCGGGCAAGGTGGAGTTGATTGCCTTCAATTTCGGTAAACGTCAATCTCGCTCTAACAAGTCTTCATCGCGGTCCATGTTACAGTTGTTCCAAGAAACGCAAACAACGGCGAGATGCTAACATTTTCTCTCATTTATCGCACACAGAATCATAGACTAAAGATGAGTTTGACCGATTAGTCATCTTCTGCCCAACATTAACTTACATCCCCCCCCCCCCACCAACAAAACTGTCGACGTCCCACGTCAACAGTAGTAAATGTGTTGGTTTCTATCAACAGTGATAAATGTTTTCGTTTCTATCATAATTTATAAAAGACGCGTTCTTTTACTGTTTTGAATTTCATTTCATTAATTAAAAAGAAGTAAAGGAAAATATTTCAAATCACTTGTTATAATAAGCAGTGTTCTAACATCAAAAACTACACACGTCGTTAAGATGGTCGGGTTGGCAGAACTGCGAGCAGTCCACTGCTCGGGACACGGACACTGCTTGTGGGCATAGTGAGTTCGCTCGACTCTATATTCACTCTACGCACAGAACCACACAACATGTCACTATTTTAAAGCTATGGAGCTACGCATGTTCAGGAGCTGATAAGTAGAAGCTTAGTTAATTCTAACTGCTCTTGCCTACAAGTGCTTAGATAACTTAGATGTAAACCTACCTACAGCTATAAATGCGAGCAACTGGCATCCTTCATTTAAGTCATAAAAAGGAGGGTATATGGTTCCTGTACAATGTTCACAAAAGAAGCGTGATAATATTTGTGTGCGTGCAGTTTGCTTTAGCTGATATTCACAATGCAAGAAACTACAGCTGCCTAGAGGCGTAGTCAAGGCGGGAAAGGGGGGGGGGGGAGATCGGGGGTTGTTCACTACCCCTATTTTATACCTAAGATTGTCAACACTTAGTATTAAAATTATTAAAAAGTCTCTAATTGCGATACAAATACTAGATCGTTTTAAATATGATGCATGTTAATATCGTGAAGTAGTTTATCCTAGTATCCGCCCTAAGTGTCGTATTTAACACGTGTATAAGAACAGCTAATGACCGTGTAACCTTTCTCCTTTCACTTCAATCAGTGTATCTGCCCCCTCCCCCCACCATTCCTCCCATCATCCTTGACATATTTCTGGCCACGCCACTGAGCTGCCGAGTGAGGTTCAGTCTGGTTCCTTCCCTTGCAGAAGCTCAGTACGCCATAACAAATGGGAGTGAATCAAAAACTATCCTCACTATTGTCGTACAACTTATTTTATTCAACGTATAAAAAATACAAACCGTATTTTCCGACATAATCTGCTTGCTTTTCAACACTCCTTGTCCATCCGTCAACAAGCTTTCGTATTCCCTCATTATAAAATTATTTAGGATGAGATTCAAGCCTCAAACTCACCGCTATCTTCACGTCGTCATCAGAGGTGCATCTTCGTCCTCGTAGGGCTGCTTTCACGTGACCAAACACGTGAACGTCAGATGGAGCAAGATGAAGATTATAGGGAGGACGTTTAAACACAGTGAAACGATGTTTATGCAGAGTGTCGACAATGCAATGCAGAGAGATGTGTTCGGGCGTGCACGAAATGAACAAGAAGACAACATCATTGGATAAATACTTCGCTACATAACACTTTCTCCAAACTTTGCACACGCAGTACTTTTATACCGTCAGACGAAGCCTCAGTTTCGGAAACCCAATTTTTTTAACTAGGGTTTTAGTAAAGTGCTTATACCTTCACACGAAACTCGGTGTTGGAAAATTTTGTTCATTTGTTATTTTATTCCGGAAATCATTGGTACCAAAAGAATAATTTTAAAAAATAATTTCTTTCTGTTATGCTGATACGAAAAGCAAATTTATTTTACAGAATTGTAATAAATACGAGCAAGAAGTAATGCCAGCCACGTACGCAGTGTGTATTAGTTATTTTTGTACTTGCTCCATTATCATATAAACACTCTGAATTTAGGCAGATTATTTTTAATCAATTATAATATTGATTTCAATTAAACAGATCCAAGAAGTAGATACAATTCATACCATATTGACAAATGAAACCGAAGTTTCGTTGCGTATACCCTCACGAAACCTAACATTCGACGCGAAACTTGAATTACAAATCAAAGTTTTTAGGTACGGAGAAACCTCACTTTCGCACCGTTTATACCGCACACTAACTCTATTTTCTGAAAACCAGGTTTCCAAAACTCTGGTTCATTTGTAATTGCGGTGCGAGAGACAATAGCTGGCCAGCTTGTGATTAGTGCGATAGAGGATCAGCATACATAAATAAATTAATATATATACATTTTATATATATTAATTTAATTGTTTATTTATTTATTTGTTGTCGGTTGGTGTGCCCGATGCCGATTTTTATAGAAGACTGTTAGTGCCTTTATAGTACACGTATTTCAGGCTTAGTGATTCCAGGTTGAATAATTTTAGGCTGAATGAATTTCGTTTAGCACTAGTATATTTTCTGGGTCAGTCTTACTTTTAGGCTGAGATTTTAGGCTGGGTGTCGACCCAGCTTTACTTTTTTAAGAAGTGTAGAGGTGGACCTAGACCAACGTAGATAATGCTGTGGTAAAATTTAGCCTGCTAGAGGGAAGAACTCGTGTGATGTATCGATGTAGTAGTGGAATACAGAACCCAGTTGGTGCCACGAACGCTCTATTTTTTTCATCCAGTCAAGGAAAACAATGGTCAAAAAATTTTATGAATTCTTTCAATTTCTCTCTTTTGCTGTCAAATGAATAAAACGATATTCTTTGGCATAATTAAATACTTTGTAATTAGTTTTATATTAAACAACTGGGGTTAAATATATACATGATTATTAGCACAATTTAATTTGCATTTGAACATTTTTTACTATTAATATGAGAATTAGAATTATAAAAATAAACTTGTATTATAATTAAATAATCCATATTCGTAAATCAAATAGGATTTCAAATTTATTTTAATTTATTGATTTTTACAATTTATTTTTATGCAATTAATTTTTTCCTTTGAATAAAGTTATACTACGATTCGTCTTTCTTCCTCTGCTGTTACCTTACCTCTGATGTATCCCCACTTTGCCTAGTCTGTATATGCACTGGTTGGACTGCTAGATAGCCTATGGTATGCGTATCACTGCGCGCGGACGAATACATATTGGAGGTTACATTGACAACTGTAACAAATGAACTCACTGTAATGTGAATAGTTTTGTTGGCTTCATTGATATTATAATTTATATACACAATAAATTCGTACCTCCATATCTGTACCTAGATTTTATTTTTCATAAATACTTTTCAACTGTGTAATTACAGTGTTACGAATACTTATTAGAGTCGCCGTATTACAGGTTTGCGGATAATTTGTGACTCAACATCGTAACATTTATTACATTTTATATATGGAGGCTTCTTGTGTTCTTAATTTAATGGACGGAGCATTGCAATTTTTCAAATTAAGGATCTGCACCGGCATTCAGTTGGAATGGAGATGGCAAACCACTTGCGAAAGTCATCGTCAGCTCAGTCGGTAAAGGTGTGAACCTACAACTTCTCGCATGCGAGGTAGACTAGCTACTTCATGACCATACATGCTCGGCATTTACGTTACATTGTCGCAGACTACGAGAAATGACGTCATACGACCAGTTACCTAACGTGATTATCTAGTGAAAGACGCGCCCTTGACAACTGGGAGAAAATTGTACTGTAAAATGCTAAGTGAAATTAAACAACATATTCACGAGAAGTGTGAGCCATATTTGATATCTGTCATCTGTCAACATCTGCGCTATCGATTATCGATAAACACCTACGAGGGTGGGTTAAGAGATTTGGGTGACTCTTAATATTGAGGTCTAGAAAGCCGATGAGGATGAAGCGAGGTGAGTAATCTAAGAGCGCCCCATCGGCGGGGTTAACGGGAAATACCCGAGAAAACCCGCCGACCAGCGGCATCGTCCGGCATGATTTCGACATGCGAAAATCCGGGAGCGACCCCAATTCAACTAAAAATAAGATATTTTTACGGTAACAGAAGTATAAAACGCATGTGTTATATGACATATTTAGGAAACACCCATACACGTCTACCTGGGACGTTTTTTGAAAGGTATGATTTAAAAATGTGAAGAAACTGCGAATATACTACATGCATAAGTATGTACGTTTATGTTTGTGTTCGTGTGTTATTTGAGTTACTTGTGTCGGACCCCCAAAAATTAATTATTTTAATGATTATACCAAATATTGTTCAACTCGTACGCATTGTATGTGATGACGTTTTCCTCTAATAAAAAAATGTTGTGCTTGATCTTTTTCAATAATTTGATGTCAAATACAAAATTCTTCTTTTTTGTTGCAGTTGTAATGTCAAAAACAAAGTTAAACAAATGAAAAAAATATTTACCACATAAACGAATACCATGAGCTATTGCATAACATATTTGTAATCACCAAATCACAGTTCATACACTTTTTTTTTAATGCTAAAATTTTGCAATTTTTAAATTTAACTTTTTTTTCCATATATATGGTTTTATTTGGTACTAACACACGTGTGTCACGCGGTACTTCCAGAGATTTGTTTACTTCTTAGATTTATTCATATGAACTCCTATGTTAGTATTTGTTATTATGGCTGCAATAAGAAAAAGAATTTTGGGTTTAACATCAAATTATGTAGACATTATAAAGCGTAAAGTGTTTTTTTATTCGAGGAAAACGTCTTCACATACAACGCGTACGAGTTGAACAATGTTTGGTGTAGATAAAATAATTATAAATTTTTTGGGGTCCGACACATTTAAGAACCAAAAATTAATGTTTGCAAGTTATTTTGCCGAGCAAATTGTAATCAGCGGATAAGCAAGGGTAGGATGCTACCTGCCCGCACTCTAGCGACGTAAATGTCGCAACTCTCTCTTCCCTTCTCGGGCTAGAGAGAGGCGGATGCAGGGCACAAAGGAAGTTGCGGCCATTACCCGAAGCGAGTGAACTCCAGATTGCTGGTTTCCTTTTTATCTCAGTCTGTGACACTCTCGCGTAGTTCGCGGCCAATGCTGATGGCCGCCCGCCGATGTGGGCTGCCAAATTCAGATCTCGCGCAGTGTTGCCAGACGAGGAAAATTAAATTCTACTGCTGTGGGCCTTAAAATCCTGGTATCCTTCATAAAATTCTGGTACTATAATAAATTGTCTCTCCTTAGCTAATAAATTGTCTCTGCTCCCCCCCCCCCCTTTTCCCCCCAAATCTAATCTTGTAGTTACGTTACAGTAATTTTAAATCCCAAACAAAATGAGCGTAAATTTCAAACGACAGTTAAGAATTTTAATTGGAATTTTTTATTACTATCGTTTGGATTTCGTGTCTATATTTTTTTTTCAGGAAGAACAGAGATTTTTTACCGGCACTCGTTTTACAAAATTAAAAATTGAATCCACTTGAAACACATTAAGTAACAAACTAAAGAATACATAAATAATTCTTAAATGTATTTACGACAATATAGTCTGGTTTATCAAAATGTATGGCTACAAACAAGAAACAAAATATAACAAGAAATATGCTTAAGCAGTTATGACATACTATTGTTTTTATTTTAGCTTACAAAATAGTTTAAACTAAACGATTATTTCGCAATATCAATAAATTTAGATAATTTTTATAAGCAACAAAAATCTGGTATATATGTGTACCAGAATGAGAAGAAGCTGGTACGTGGTACCAAGAGAGAAAATCTGGTACAAATATCAGAATTCTGATACGTCGGGCAACACTGATCTCGCGGGCCATGTGACCGCGCAAAGTAGTTTGTGCTCCTCCTTCGTCCGCTCCACTCGTCCTCTCCACCACAAATTCTTCGTTTCGAGTCATAATTTCGGATCCACAGTAATTACTGACAATATACGATTACGGAAAGTTTACATTTTACGAGTTGTTGATACTATTGTGCTTAATTTCAATTGTGTGTCATCTGCTAGTTGTAAAATGTCAGGAACATATTTATATTTTATCATCAAGTCCCTGCCTTTCCGAAAGCAGGAAATAACACACAGTGGAAATTAGTTACAGACGTATTAAACAACTAATAAATTGTAAGTTTTCTGTTATGAAGCATTTCCAACTATACCTCTGAAACTGAAATTATGACATGAAAACGAACAATTTCTGCATGATAGCTGAATCCGAGCCTGAATTCTGTTGGAATTCCAAAAACGTTTTGTAAGTTTTTGAGTGAATTTTAAAGTTCCGTTAACCGATATCGATGAGCACAACATAAAAATACCGAATAAATTCAAAAATACCGTATTGGGGGTGACGTTAGCCTTTAGGGGTGGCCCAAATATTGGAAAGTGGTATTTACTTCTGTAGCTATTGAAAATGTACATTTCTGCTCTCTTGTTACTCTCTGATAATTTAACTACAAAACAAAACTCAACATATTTGTTTGAAACTGTTGAAACTACAACTAAGCTTAGAGACTTGGGCCAAATTCCTACGGTAAAATTAATGTCTTTTTATTTTTACTTAAGATATATAAAATATTCTGTATTGTTACAATGCATTCTTCGGAAACTAATTGCCAAAATTATTTTTTCAATAAGCTGCTACGAGTAAATTTTAGGAAACTTTAATGTGGACTGTGTAAAACAAATGTTGAAATCTAACAAACGAGACTTAAGTTTATTATAAACACGAACACAATTTCGTATGTTTATTGAAGTGAAGTACTGTACATATACAGTTCAGTTCTAGAGTGAGTGAGTGAAGAGATTTGGGCTGCTCTTAATATCGAGGTCTTGAGAGCCGATGAAGGTGAAGCGAGGTGAGTATAGAGCAGCACCGAAATGAAAGTGCGGGGGAAACGGGAGATCCCCGAGAAAACCCGCTGACCAGTGATATCGTACGGCACAATTTCCTCCGCCTTGGTGGGAGGCGAGTGGTTTAACCACTACAGCACTGCGGCCTCTTCAGTTTTAGACTTCCGTGACAACTGGTTTCCATAAAATTGTTTGTAAAGTGTACACATTTTTTCAGTGTGAAACTATAAGCATTTCAAATTAAAGTAATGATTCATAGAAACTTCAAAAAGTTATTTTATCAGTTGTTTATTGAGGTCACAGAAGTGTCATGATAAATTTATTTGAAATCTGACAGTTGGTTAACCTTCTGTAAAGTTCTGTTTACTTTAAATATTAGGCCTAACTCAAATAGTTTGAAATTGACATGTATGCGAACTAGACAACAAACTTCCAGGATATATACTTCTTGTCATTATATAAACATAAACAATTATTTAGAGCTGTAAAATAACACAATCAGTTGGTTCTATTTGGAGATTTCTATGGAAAAAATTAATTAGAAAATATTGTACTTTTATTTATTTATTTTTTAAATAATTTACCTCCAGTGTCATTTATTTACAGACTATTATCTCATTTCGCAACGTAAAACGAAGTAAAATCTTGAAAAATATAGAAAGTAAATTTGCCTCCAGAGTGGTTTTTTAAAGATTTGTTCGCCTCGTGGTTTTTAGAGCACTTTCCTATGGAATATGTACTTACGGAATCGTGCAAATATTTGTCTGAATGTATTTTCCCCACTAATAACTTTGCACCAACTAACAGATTGCAATAACATTTTGTTGGAATATGATGTTACTAACGACAATGTCAACAAAATTTTTTATGTACGCTAATATTTATTTATCACTCCGCGTAGTATCGATCCGTATGTATTACGTTATGTCAATATAACTTCCAGTAATTATCACCACCTGGTTGTAATCTTGTACCTCAATTACAACTATTTCATAATTATGCATTTGTACTGTACGAACTGTTTGTAGCAACATTTCAGGTATACAGGTTGGGTCTGAATTCGACCGACAAACTTCGTAAGGTGATTCATTGTGCAAAATGAATTGGCAAATATATACGACACGTTATACCTTTGCGAATTAAGAATAATAATGTTATCAGGATCTTCAACATAAGTGCAAACTTACATCAATAACACTCCCCGTTATGAAAATAACAGGGCTGGTCACCCTCCTATTGCCGGAAACTTCGTTACCGTCGGGAATTATAAACGTTTGGCGCTGGTTTATTGAACAGTATCACCATGAAACAAAAACGATCCCCTTGTTGCAACTGCGTACGACTCTCCGTTTGCGTTTAAAACGCACACAAAGATTCCGCTAGATTTCGCTGAAGCGATACAGCGCCTCGTGGATTGAAAATGTCATACATGGTTACGTGTATGCAGGAAGGCTGCTAGTCATACGCTATTTTTTTTATCGTTTCCATTACAAAAATTCTAAAACGTGAGAGTTTTTCGAGTTCGCACAAGGTTTCATGCCTTCTTACTTCAGGTACACATACCTTAGGTTGAGAGGCACCATGTCCATCTGGTTAATCAGCTGTGCATAGCATTCTGGTGAGTGAACTCTGAAATCACCATTTAAAAGTAGGCGTATTTTATTTTTTGAAAATCTGAAGCCTTGAATGTTATGGCTATTTCCAAATTTCCTAACCTTTTATACTGCACGCTGACACGATTCAACTATTCTAGAAGTCCATCCATGGTACTACTGTGTTCGTGCAGGGAGACCTCAAAATCCAAACTAAAAATGGTGACCTTGATTTTCAGCAGTTCTTATACTCTTGCCCCAGAACACGTGACTTTAAAAAAACTCGGCGAATGGTGTTTTAGTATTTTGTCAACCCCCCGTCCTTCAATCACCCCTAAACCTCATCACCCTACACAAAATCAATTGTCTCCACATTCCGTAGCAAAAGCATGTTCAGGGACGACCAGTGTTGTTCTCGTACACTACTAGTGTAATTAAGATACATGTAACATGGTTTTAATTTTCTAAGAGACAGACACTCTTACTTAGTTTGCAAAGGGCATATTTTTATGCTCTCATTACAATACTGTACATATCCAACCACCATTGTTGTTATGTTCCGGCAACAAACACACAGACATCTGTTTCGCCAATCAGCAATTCGGTGAGTACGAGTTGAGTTGAGAGATTTGGACGTCTCTTGACAACGAGGTCTCAAGAGCCGACGAGGGTGGAATGCGGTGAGAATGGAGCAGCGCCGGAAGGCAAGGGCGGGGGAAACGGAAGATCTCCGAGAAAACCAAACCACTAGCGGCATCGTCCGCCACGATTCCCACTTGCGAAAATCCAGGGCTACCCGGCCGGGGTTTGAACCCGGTTCGCATTCGTGAGAAACGAACAGTCTAACCGCTCAGCCTGGCGGACGTCGGAAGCCTAAGTATCAAATAGCGTAGTATTAAAATAATCTAAAATTAGTTTTGTCTAGGTTAAATAAAATTTACCTATCTGTTTTAGTTAGTTGCGAAAAGCTGGGATTCATTCATCCAGACACTCAGGCGGTATTTGAATTTAATTGGAAACCCGTTTTAAAAGTTGTGGGGTACAAAACAGTGTAATGTTTATTTAAACTGTATCTGGTTACCCTCTGACGAAAGTTTTTGTCAATCTTTATTAATCATCTTTGTTTAGTCCCTGTTCAGATAATAACAAATAATGAATTACGTTAGGGTAGACGTAGCGCTCGGGCGCACATAATTTATATTCGAATCTCGGTCGCGTTTCAAATATTTTATATACTGACCGAATCTCTTGAATGTTCGTAAAGCCAAACAAATATTTAGTTGCACAAAAATATGTTTGTTTGGGGTAACCAAATAAGAACAACAAAATAATTTGGTTTCAACAAAAATATATTTCATTGCTACTTTAGATGGTTGCGCCAAAGAAACTTTGATTCAACCAAACATTTTTCTCAGTGTACAAACCAGGTGACGCTGTAAAGTATGATACATTTTCTGTCCCAATGAATAGTTCAACAGGCCGTCCCAGTAGCGCAAAGGTGCATTAGTTTGTCACTAAGAGCTTCTGTAATGTCTAGGACATCCGATTTGCATGAACATATTTCTGCGAAGTTCAGATTTAATTAATCTACATGCATGCCTGGGCCTTTCTTTTAGTTACTGGCTGCAAGTACTTGCAATAAATTATTTTCTTGTTTGACTGGACCAGTGAAAAATAGTAGTTTACACCGATACTGAATGCCTTTATTCCTTGGCAGACACCCGAGATGCGTAACATTCAAGATTATCCGTTCACGAAACGGATTCTGAGTAAACTTTCTTGAAGTAGAATTAGAAATAAAATATTTTCACAAAAATCAGGTGTCCTTAACGTTAAAGTTGTGGTTTTATAAAGCACGGTATTGGACGGGCATGTTGAAAGTAACAGAGTAATCCTATTGTATTGGGGCTCAAACCATTTCGTGTCAGTCTCAGGGCTCCTAGCTTGCGAGTGTTGTTGGGCCGGTTACATACGTATATTTCCTTGATACATAAGATCGATGCCGTAGAAAATTCAAACCCTGAGAACCATCGTTTTCTTTAGCTTGAAAATGTAAAAGAAATTAATTTATATATTTAAAAATAGGGCAATGAGCGAATAAAAAAAAGTAATACAGGTTAAAAGAGACATAATTTTAGGAATACCTCCCCTTTCTCTTACTAATATGTAGTTGCATAAACTTGCATAAAGACACCCGCCTGTGTTGTAGCGCGTTTGGGAAACCCAAATTATTATTAAATTACTAAACATATTCCGAATATACTACTAAGGAATACTGGTCGTAATTTATAATGTGTATAGTAATCGCTATGTTAGGACCCGGAAACAAAGTTGCTCTATCTCAGAACAGTTTTACACGAGACATGCGAAGCGTAGTCTATAAACTAGATTTCCCGTGTGTAAAATGGTAGGGTCATAGCAAAAAGTACTGTAGTTATACGTTGCACAGCAAAAAACATACAAACCAGTTCAGTGTCTTACACTTAGAGACGATATGGCATTATATACTACGTGTGGTGTATGCCTTCATCACTGCATTGATGATGTGGCTCATTCAAACAAACCTCCTTCTAGGCGGAGTCCTTAAACACATATTATATACATTTCTGTGGGAGGCAAGTTAAGAGAAGAACGTACGTGTGTGTGAGAGAGACAGCTTATAGAGAGAAGATTTCCATGTTTATCACTCCCAGCATGAGCGTAACGTGTTTGTTAAATGCTAGTAAGTATGGCGGTGTCACGTCTGCTTTACGGCAGAGCTCGAACACGTGGGTCCATATTTCACACTCCACAAAAAAATAAGTCTTGTATTCTTGTACATAGCGAGGGCTTTTAAATAGAAAAAACAGATAGAAATAACACTGATAAAAAATGCGTACCACCTACTGCGAGCGCGTTGGTTAAGACAATTTTATCTTTGATAATGGCCAGTACTTTACATTTGAAGTTTTTGTATGTTGTAACGGTTCGAGTTTTTTATACCCAGAAACAAAAATGTTGCGACAAACTTGGTGTGCTTTAAGGCGTGTTTGTGATTAGTTAAACCAAGGAAAGAGGTTACATATAATTAGCTTGTTTGTTTTACCTTAGAGCCTATCTTACGTACAGTAATTTGCTAAACAAATTGCGATATTCGCTTGCTAGGCTTGTAATCTTGAGGTTGAAGTACAGGAACTGCGTATGGAGCACTGCACTATACTCTACAATGTGAAGAACTCATAAAAAAAGTAGTACAGAAACCACAAAAATTGTCAGAAAAGTGCAATTTATGTACTGAGAGAAAGACATGATTGAGCCAACCAAATATTTGTTTGTATATGTCCAAACAAATTTATACGGTTGATTCAACCAAATATTTCGTTGTCAGGCAGATTTTGTTGGCTCAAAAACATCCAGAATGGAGATGAGCTTAAATTTTGCCAAAAATACAGACTATTTTAACCGATAATGTTTTTACATTTTAAAAGTATATTTGAGTAAAATATTTTATAATGTTGCAAAATGTATACATTCTTCTTTCATGTACAGCATAAATCACACTTTCCTGACAATTTTTATGGTGTCTATACTACTTTTTTATGAGTTATTCACGTTGTATAGTCGGGTGCAGTGCTCCACAAGCAGTTGCGTTACTTCAAACTTAATCGCATGTTAAGCAATTATTACTACAGGACCATCATTAGAAAGTTATCTGATAACTAATTGAAAAGATTTTCACAAAATAGTAGACCGTATTCAAAAATCAGTAGATATGCTTTACTCGAAGGGACTGGCTGTCCACAATATTTTGGTATACGGCCTCAGTAATTCAGTACGGTCATTCAGTAATTCAGTCCGCATAATACTGATTACTAACAAATCAGCTGCGCAGCTGTTCTAAAAACCAATAGAATCCTCTGAGTATCGTATGCTGTAAAATAAATTATAGATTTCAGTTAAACAGTAACGTTCGGTCACTAAAGTGATCAGTAGGTTTACGGTAATTCATTGTTAGCAGCTGTGGCCGTTTCTCAGTAAAGTTTCGCTGTTATAAAGCAATTTTCGCCTTTTTATCGTACAACTGGCTGCGTGGTGTTTTAATAATGAGCCTTTTGTCTAATTGACTACGGAGTGCTGTTAGTATTTTCTCTCGATTCGACAAATATCTAGGGAGTTCATGTTTATACTTTCATCGGATAATTTATTTGTAGCGTACAGATTTAGTTTTGGGGAGTGGACTGAAGTTTTTGTTACATCCTAGATTCTCCCTCCCTCTGAGAGATGATATGTCGTGCTATTTCCACGGCATCGTGGGTACAAGTATTAATATCATTGAAGTCCATGCACGGTTACCTTCAAATTTTGTGAAACCCTTCTAAAATTCTAATTCCTGAATATTCATCCTCCTCATGCAAGCAAAGCCTAACTGAGTCTAGACCAATACGCCAAAGGGACAACGCACCGCATTCGTGCGCACTAAGTCTAATGATATTCTCCATAAGAACTATTTCATACTTGGCATCACCAATACACATATTTTCTCTCTGTATTTATTCATATTAAATATAAATTATAATTTATAAATGAAATATAAGTAAAGGTGTAATTTAACAAAAAAATTAAGTACTTTTATGTTAACATATGTATAAAACACTTGTGATATATGGCATATTTAGCGAGCAACCAAGCACGTCATACATGGGCTGAATTCTCAATGGTTTGATTCAAAAAGTGCGGAGAAACATGGAATATACTATAGCCGACATCGTTATGTCGTCTTACCGCACCTGAAGACGTCCCGGTTTGTTGTCGGCATGGTGTTACAATGTTTCTGGGAACTGCTGGTGAACTTTATTGAAGTCTCTGCATTTGGTAATAGCTACATAACGGCAATGCTTGGGTTGGTGTGGATGACAAATATTTCGTGACATTCTCAAAGCCTTCCTAGTGATAGGTATTCTTGGTTATCTGAAAACTCTCCAAAGTTGTTGAGAGCTATTTTTCTCAATGTTAATATAAATGGTTTGCAGTGCCCTTATAGTCGATGAAATTACTGGAACGATAATTTTCTCACGCTATGAATTCTTTCTCTAGAATACTATATATAGTAATCCGTTCTATACGAAAAGTTGGTAATAATAAATAGTACTTCAGAATTTTGTTTTCTTTAAATGTCTTTCACAAATACCGTTCTGGGTTTGCCGGCCAAGAACGAACGTAAAAGAGTAAATGTAACAACGCTGGCAGCCTTAGTCTCCTAAATTAGCGTTAAGAAATCCGGAAGCGCATATAGGTAGCTAGCCGCCAGACAAAATAAAACGCATGTATCGCGCACGCAGCTTTATGGACTTGGTTAACGCGATCGTAAAATTCGCTGAGCAAATAAAAATTTTGCGCGCACTGCACGTTGCCTTTTGGTTCCATTAGCGTGTTTACGGCCATTTTGTGCTTGGTAAGTGTGCACACTGCCATTCGTCGAGGGAAAGCAGTCCGTCCTCTTGTTGACCAATCATCTCACGTAGGCGTACAAGAGTTAACACTTTTTCGGGACATTTTATTGCAGTAATGTCTAGAAGTTTTATTTGGCCATCTGGATAACCGTAATTAAAGAAATTTGCAATAATATTAAAATAACTTTAACAGACTTTTATATTTAATAAGTATTAATTTAACGTATATATGTGACAAAAACAATTTAATATAGTATTAAATTAACGTTTATAGTGGTGGGAAGGCGACGTACCATAGGCTGTTTGATACCCGATAAAATTACGATAATAAAATTAAAACGATTACTCATGAAATGAAATAATTTTATTACTTGAGCAGCCGCGTAATCATTAAACAATTTTTAGTGGTTATTGAACTTGTAAACATTAACAAGCCATTAAATTTACCAGAGTTTAAAAGTGGTGGGATGATTTATTGATAACCTAAACAAGGATCATTGTATATAAACATATAGGCCTACATGCATATAAGTATAAACCTAGTACACGGATATTGTAAACGGCATATGAAAATATGCAACAAAGTAATTGTGTATCTATGTCAGGTTTGGCTCCAGGTGACATCACAATGGCTGTTTCTGAATTAGAAATTGTTTATTATAGCGCAGGAAAATATTACTATAAAGTTATAAGTGATATAAAACTTACATCAAAGGAATTGGCTAATCTGTATCGTAGCTCAAGTGGTCAAGGGACGAGATATAAAGTATGTAGTATCTAAGATTGATTTCAAACGAAATCGGTAAAATCCTTTTCACCCATACTTTGCTGTAATGAATAAAGCATATTCATAAACTTCTGAACCCTCCATTTGTGTTTCCTTTCCGACTCATCCACGAATCCTAGGCCCGCCGAGCTCAAGTTTAGTTGTTCGCAAAATCCCAGCTAATACACGCTCCTGTCATTTCACCTCGTCCTTTCAAATACAGGTTTTATTTCTTTACTGTGAAGTTCATTTCTGAGATCCAGCGGTATGACGGTGAAGGAGTCAGCCAGCCCGCTACCAGGCCGAAACCATCATGATTGCCCATATTTAAGACAAATTTTCTTAGGCTATTTTCACTGTGTCTGTGTGAGAATAAATTTTCTACTTGACTGAGCCAATCAGAACTAAGCTATCCCGACACTGAACGTCGGTGATTGGCTTTCAGACACCTTAGAAATAGGTTCTGAACTAGCATGTTTTGTAGTACAACTAGTCCCGAAGTCCTTTCGCGAAGAACAAGAGGTGGCCCTATCCATATTTCAAGCCTAGCCTGGGAGGCAGATACCCCTTCCGGTACACATAGATTGAGGAACACCCGCGGGTTTCTCAACTTTGTTAACCTCGTCTCCGGAGGTTGTTCAGCGCTGCCACAAGAAGGCAGTGGGTTCGTTTGGTCTAGTAAAGGCTATTTTCTTGCTCATGACTACCTTCCTGCAACTATGATTCCACTCGGTATGTGATACTAAGACTGCCAATTGCTGAGGCACATGCTTGACCAGCGGTTCTCCAAACTGGGTGAGCAACTGACATCCTGACATTCAGCATAAGCACCGCTGAAATGTCCCTCATACACAGCCGGAGGAGGAGGAGTATCTTTGTATCTTTCTTAAAGAACCAGAGTGTCAGGGACTCTCCCGCCATGTTTGGTGTCACACAAGAGATTCCCCAACCGCTAGAATGTCTTTATGGAACTCACCTTACAGATGTTACAATCTGGTTCCCCGACTTTCAGAGTCCCCACACAGAAATAAGTCTAATGTCGTCACAACAGTACTAACGTTACTACAACAGTAATTTTTTGTTTCCTGTTAACCGTCAGTAACTAACTTTGCTGTTAATGTAATATACTGCTCAACTTTTAATATTAATATAACACTAAGTATTTTTCTAACATCATTACTCCCTTACTGCTCTGTTAACATTATGTTGCAGCACAACAAATTTTGTATTGAATTAATAATTTTTGTTAAAATTTTCTTGTATTTTCTTTGCTTTAAAAAAACATTACTAAGTAAAACTAATCAAGTATAACTATTTTGTCACAAAAAGAAATGTCACCAAAGGGAAAAAAACCGCGTGGAGTGAAATCGAATCGGCACCTTGAGTGTCTGACGTCTTACCAACTTCTCCGTCTTGACATGTGTTACTGTGTCTCATATTGTGGGTATTCAGTACAACATACCGACAAACTGCCTGCAGTTCTCTGTCTTGACGTGTGTGACTGTGTCTCATATTGTGGGTATTCAGTACAACATACCGACAAACTGCCTGCAGTTCTCTGTCTTGACGTGTGTTACTGTGTCTCATATTGTGGGTATTCAGTACAACATACCGACAAACTGCCTGCAGTTCTCTGTCTTGACGTGTGTTACTGTGTCTCATATTGTGGGTATTCAGTACAACATACCGACAAACTGCCTGCAGTTCTCTGTCTTGACGTGTGTTACTGTGTCTCATATTGTGGGTATTCAGTACAACATACCGACAAACTGCCTGCAGTTCTCTGTCTTGGCATGTGTTACTGGGTCTCATATTGTGGGTATTCAGTACAACATACCGACAAACTGCCTGCAGTTCTCTGTCTTGGCATGTGTTACTGGGTCTCATATTGTGGGTATTCAGTACAACATACCGACAAACTGCCTGCAGTTCTCTGTCTTGACGTGTGTTACTGTGTCTCATATTGTGGGTATTCAGTACAACATACCGACAAACTGCCTGCAGTTCTTTTTCGTTACTTGGAAATACTTCACGCTCTATAAATATATGCATAATTGGCACACGTAAACTGTTTTGCAAAGCTAGAGAGAGAGAGAGAGAGAGAGAGAGAGAGAGAGAGAGAGAGAGAGAGAGAGAGAGAGTCCAAGTTTCACTTAGCTCCAATACTATGATTTAAAATTTAAATACAGTGGTTTCCTTTTACAAGGTTGTCGCTATTCACTACTTTCCTAAAATTTACAACTCTAAGCCAATGCAAACTTGTTTTGGTTAGACATTTCTTTATTGTCGCAATAAAACAAAATATTTTGTTCCTCCTGTTATTTTTAGCATAGTACAACTGTGGTTTTGGCAACATTACTTACGAGTCTTTATTCACAGTAAAACTTCAACAGTAGTTTTGCAATATAGTAACATAAGGCTTTGTAAATGATTAACATTAACATTATTGACTTTACTGCAGCAGAAATGTTTAAATAAATTCCACAATAGTATAATTTTTTTATGCAAGAACATTAGACATGATTTCTATGCACCGGTTATGCAACCATCAATCAGGCAAACTACTGGCAAATTCCAACTATAGGAAATATCCTATAGTTGTAAAGTGAGCACTTTTTGAAGCCCTCTCATTTGGAATAATAGTCAATAAATATTCTTTATTATAGCCTTGTAAGTTAACTTTCTTGCCTGGTGCAATATACACACTGTGTTTATTACGTACATGGCGAGATTTATTTTAAAAAGTGATTGAAGGGTAAAAAAATGGATGATAGTATAAAGTAACTAGGGCCTCAAAAGTGCTCACTTTACTGTGAACAGCCTGTACTGTAGTGGACTGCAATCAGTACGCACTGGCCGAGTGCCGCATCCTCCAGTCCGTCTACACTCGCACCAAGTGCGGTCATTCTCCATGCTACAGTTATCAATTGTACCGAGAAAAAAATTGCGCATTAAGTGCAATTTCTGCCGCACTGTCTGTCTCCAAAGCCGTTGCTGCAGTTTCAGTGCAAACATGGCCGAAAAACAAGCACTCGCTTCTAGTAATCACGTGATATATGCTTCTTTCTAGTTTCAGGGTTCACTGAGAGCGCATCCAGTGCAGTCAATGGGAATACGATGTACAGAATGTTTCAGTAAAAGCGTGCAAAGATCCAACTGGGAATAGGCACCCTACCAAAGAACGTTTTGAGATTGGGAGCGTGTAGTTCTGAGAAGCAAGCGAAAGGAGATAAGGGCGTAGACATGTCTAACGCAAATACACGTGTGCACTGTTGACAGATAGTACAGTGCACGAGCATTCCATTGACGAACCAGTGTTTAACGTATAAGTTTGTACCTCACGAGAAGGAACACCAGTCCATATGGCAAGAGCATTCATGGACACTCCCGCCAGCTGTATACGCCCCAACTTGCTGGTACGGACACACCTGCCTTACACCTGACGAGTAAGCGGAAATTATCTTCACGCCATTTTATATTGATGTGAATATTGTAATGTCATAAGAGATTGTATCATCGAGCCAACAAGTATCGCCCTTTTATAGATGCCACTCATTCTTCCAGTAAAACTGTGCATTTTGTACGTATTTGCGATTCTCGAGGTTTGATATAAAATTCGGAGTGTGTCAGCGTACACATGTGTAATTATGATAATAATTAATATCAGTGATCGTGTTAATTTCCTTGTGGTATACGGAAAATGTTTTGCTATAACCTTAGTTATAATATGGGGAGGCGGGGAAGGAATAATATATGAGTCTGCTCTGAACTCTGACTAAACCGAAAAGATCAAATCACTTGTGAAATACTGATCCTAGTGCAGATTTCCTGGGTCAGACCTGCAACATCAAACGTACTTGTTCGTATGATCAGTAACATATCTCACTCCCAATCCGGAAGTCATGCTGTCGATTCAAGCTAACTGCACTTGGGATGCTTTTCGCTCAGCGTTTTTCTGTCGCCAATCGGTGTACACCCTCGGTATGAACATCCTCAATTCGTCACACAATTCGGTATGGGCCCAATCAGCAGCAGTGAAGGAAAGCAAAACATAATACTTAGAATCCGCAACCTCTTATGTTGCGTTCACAAGTTTGTTGCTGTGATATGCGCTAAGCTGAGTTGTAACATTATAACTTGGCGCCTGCCACCATGAGAACCGAGCTGGCCGCCATAATGACTTCAAATGCCCTCTGTGAACAAATAGAATCTTAGTTAACGTTGCTACGTTTGCTTAAAGTTGCACAGCTCGAATATAGCTACTTTAAAATAAGTTTTGTAAACCTTTTTAGTTAGCCACACTAACCTCGCGGCCGAACACAAGAGCGGAAGAAGACACTTTACACACTTTTGTCTCATTTGATTCTTCTCTTCTTTCTTTCGATGCAGTGTAATGCTGACGTGTTCAAGACTACTGGTAGCTAATCGCAGGAAAATACGAAGAGGAAGAAGAACAATTTTGATTTTTATTATGAACACGTATTACGAGATATGTTCACTGTATGCGGATAACTTTATATAGTCCATTCATTGTTCTTCCTACTTTTCTGAAGACCCGAATTCATGCGCACTCTGTGCAATAATAATAAAATAATCGTATTTTATAGTAAAAGTAATCGTGTTGCGCATAACAACTATTTATTTCTAGGCATTACCAACACTCCTATTTTCTTACGGTTTTTATTGAAATTGGTGAAGATGTTTTATAATTTAAAGACAAAATATACTAAAAAAAATTCAATTTAACCAAAAATATGTAACACAAATATAAAACACTTGTGATAAATTACTTATTTAGATAATAATTAAACATACAATGTGTGGGTGATTTTTCAAAGGTTTAATTAGAAAAGTGTGAAGAAACTGGGAATAGGCTATATTATGTAATTTGTATGATTTAGCCAATATTTGTTCTATTACATATGAGAAAAAAGTTTATACGGTCGCAATAAAACAAAAACAAACGTGTGCGGGCTGAGTGTGGTGAGAGCAGGACGTTTCAAGGACGCTGCAAGATGTCGCATCGCAGGCGAGATCATCTCGCAGACTCTGCAAAGTCGCTTACGTCACTGGTGAGCGCACTAGCTCGTCCGTCATCGCGCGGGTGACTCGACGCTGAGCGGCGCATGAGAAAGTGACTGCAGGCGAAGGAGACGTCTGCATCTCCAGCCAACCTCCACACGCGTGAAGAGCATCTGCCCCTTCACATGCGGGCCGCGCGCTCGCAGAACAACCGCGTGCACAGAAGCGAAATTGCCGCCACGCACTAGGAAAGAGTACACATTTAACCGGACCAAAATACTCCGCTTTTATACAGCGGTTCCAACACATGTTATTTGATGTTCCACGCTGCTCCCATATATAATTACAAATTAAGATAGAGAATGTCCCAAATTAATGTTTACACTATTTGAACGGAAATAAGAAAGAAACTGTTGAAGACAGTCCCATGAGACTGTTTGTATTTGACGCTAAAAGGACAACTTTGGGTGTGTGCGATTGTTAAGAGATACACATGTCCAAAATGTTTACAATCAGCAGCAAGACATCGTCTGCAACACTGTAGAACAGAATGACAAACAATAGCAACGGTTCCCACAGCAGCGGATTCACAGCTGATCACAATCCCGTCTCTCATAGCATTTAGTGTATGTCGCTTTGTGGCGTGCATACAGTGTGTGTTCCTCAGAGTGCCCCACAGACGGAAAGCTTAACGACCTTTCCATCGAACAATAATAGTCCCACAAGTCTTTTGCTAGGCATACTACACCACTATGTTAACCTAAGGAAAATTAACTGCTTGCTGTACGACAATGTGAGGATTTTCATCGGCCCAGTACACACAGATGTTGAAGTTGATAGTTCAATTCAATTTAGAGGTTAACTCGTCAAACAAAACAATCACGTCAGTAAAACCAATGGACTGATAGAGAGACAAGAGAGAAAGAGATGGAATGAGAGAGTGAAAGAGTAACGAAAAAGAGAAAGAAAGAGAGACGAGAGAGAAGGGGAGAGAGAGTGACAGAAATGTAATGAGGGATAGAGAGAAAAAGCAAGACACTAGAGAAGGAGAGAAAGAGAGAGACAATAGAGAGAAACAGTATGGAATGGTAGAGCATGAAAAAAGAGACAGAGAGTTGTTATCACATCATGTTCGTACGCGTCTTGAAAAGACTAGTCATGTGATATATAACACTTAATATTTATGTCTATATTTTTAATTATAAAAATATATTTAAATTTAAAATTAAATTATTAAAATAATTTTATTATGGCTTCACGATCGCATGCCCCTTGAAAAGACGAGTCCGGTGATATATAACCCTTAATACTTACGTCTTTAAATTTCTTAATTATAAATATGTATTTAAATTTAGAAAATTTTTTATTAAAATAATTTAATTCTTCATTGTTTCGTCTAGAAGCATGAAGCGAGCCCCCCGAATCGCCTGAATTGGCTCGTTTTTGTATAAATGAGGCTCATTGGGGCTCTGTTTTTTTTTAAGGGAAATCAGGAAATTTTTAGGGAAAACGGGAAATTTTTGGGAAAAAAGGGAAATGTTGGGCTAAAACGTACAATTTTGGGTGAAAATGAGCGATTTTGGCCAAAAAAACGGGAAATCTCCAAGATGGTGGTGGCGCCTTGGTGCCTCGGCCCCTAGCCCATGTCCCCGAAGGAACATTTCCTTACTACTTTCCTCCATCCTACTTCCGACACCAGTGTCAGAGGGGCGTGTCTGAGCTAGTGAGGAATGGAGATCTTGATAAAAAAATAAAACAACTAAATTTGATTTCTAATTTATTCACACTGCTATTATTTGTAGCATTAGATTATCTATCTTCAATCCTAATGTTTTTATTTCTCAGTGAGCGCAACATTTAATGCCTATTTGAAATCTAATTAACATACTACTCAACAGCGCTGTTTGATTATAGTCAATTAACTAATGATCACCATTAGCACCTGTTCAGTCTGTATGTTGCCATCATTTGTAATGTCTTTCACTCACGCATCCAATCCAATGGTCCAGCCTGCCAATCGCACTATTCGCTACGCCGATGCTCGCAGTCACAGGCTTTCCTCCCACTGATCACTTATCTCGCAGCGCGCTTCTCTTCTCACTCGTTGTCTATCGCTGAAACTCATTCATTCAACAACTGCGGACTCGGAGGCCCGACAGGCTTTTTATAGCCGTTGGCCTTTACCTGGAAGGTTCGCCGCACCCCGAGTCGAGCTGAGAGACACGAGGTCAGTAATCCAGAGCATTCTTCAGATATCTCAAAGACACTCGATACCAACGTGGGAAGTGACACGCTCCCTAATAGACATAACAGGCAAGCTTGTAAACATTCCTTTGTCAAACGCAGTTGTGTCTCTGGTTGCAACTGATAGCGCACGCATACATAAATAATCTAACTACTCTGTCCTTCACTTACACCAGCTCGTGTGGAGCAAAACATCAAGCGCGTAACACTATGTACTCGTTTTTTAGTATGTCATTCAGAATAGAACCATAGTTTTCAACGGAAATCTTTACAAAACTACTCTAGCGCCCAGAGAATGTTGCCCTACTTTTGTATGCACTTTGCAAACAAATTATTGTTTCATTGCTTTATTTCATTTGTTATTATTTCTTATATTGTGATTTTGCGTTAGTCAAATTTTATTTATTATCTACATAACTGATTACTATAAAAATAGAAAACTAAACCCAAACTCTCAAAACCACGTTGTTCAGAGCTGCCCAAAACACTCCACTCTCTCCCTGAAAATCAAACTCGCCAGACACATGACATTGTTCAAATTATGATATCAAGCATACGCTTAAATGTAATCAGGGTAGGGAAACGCAAAAGAGAATAATTGCTTCGTACATACAATTAAGTTTATGTGGCTTTTGTGTACATATCAGAATAACTTTTTGTCGCACTTGAAATGTGTTTAGGGAGAGTCGGGTAATTATGCGCAAAAGGTAATTCCGCGCATCGTCATATCTCGAGACGCACGCGTTGTAGCTCGGCATGGTTACTGCTACCATCTAGCGATCGCTTCGGTGACGACAACCTGTATGTCCAGTTCGCCATTGTAAGCACCTTGGGACAGACAACGAGGGAAGACTGTTTATCGGTAAATTATTGTAATTGTATCATCGTGAATATTTGAGCGTAAAAAATGAATTTAGTTGTCATATGAAAGAAATATGTGTTAATAATAATGTGATTTACGCTCTTCAGTTGGATGTATGTACTGTTTTATGTACCAAAAGCATGTATTTGTATCAAAAGCATGGCCCCAAGAGACGAAACTTGTAGCATCTGGCAATACTGCGCACAGTTTGTTGTAATTGCGCAGAATTGCCGTACATGCGCAGAATTACCCGGTATGTACAGTGTTGTCTGAATTTCATTTTAAGACCCTAATGAATACCAGGTTCACAAATTTCATTAATATGTACATCTGCATAAGATACGATTTGACAAAAAATCTTGAATGAATGCCACCGACGATCTTTGTTAATTTTTTTAACTTAAATGGTACCTTTTTATTTGGTATGTATTTCTAGTAATTTCATCTAAATATATGTCTTAAGGCCTTGTCGCACTATTAACTTTTGGCTGTCAATAAAGTTTGACAAGAAAATTAGAAGATAATGTTGGACGAAAAATTGGTTTCAAATTTTTAGAACAAATAAATTTGGATGTACCTATAATAACAAGTTTATTTGAAGAGCTGTCATAGTATAAAAGTATTTCATTTCCTGTGAAAATTACAAGTTTCGAACTAAGTAATATGTTCACTTTGTATTCAATAATGTTGTGCCAACGCACGAAGCATTAATAAAGAAAATTCATTTTTGTATACAAGCAAAATGTTTACTGTAATGGATTTTATTTGTAAAATCTTTTAATTTCGTTGTTAAATGTCTTTGCAACATCATTTTGACGAAATAGCTTTAATATATGTGTGTGTGTGTTTCTGGTAGATAACAATATTTACTCGCATATGCTTGGTGCCATTTTTCGTTTACCACTAAGCCTAATTGGCTGACCCCATCGAACATCCAAGAAATTTTAGAACCGGTCCAATTTCGAAATATTGGATAGAAATAAAAGTCATTAAAACTACTCCAACAAACATGGTCACGGTAGTGAAATTTTTGTGACGTCACTATCGTCCAACTTCATTTGACGAACTTTATTTGGAACATTTAGATGGGAAAATTTGACAGTGTGACAGGGTCTTTAAGAAAATATTGGAGGGATGACCAAAGGTGTAGCCAGAGTTAAGGTAATGGGTGGTCTCAGACCCATGTGCACACCTTCGAATTTAACAAGTACCGTGGCCAAGGCCAAATATAGGCAGATGTGTTAGGTATTGTTTCTTCAAAAAACAGCGCAGCTTATCTTCCTCTAATAGAATGAAACAAACACATAAAACAAAGAATAGCAGTAAGATTTCAGCATTTTATAAGCCCTGTCAACGATAAGACTTCGATTATAAATAGGGATAACACAGTCATATCCTCTGTGCAGGAAACCTGTTTTCACAGAACAACAAGAACAAGAACTTGCGAAATATGTTTTGACGTTGGCGAAGATTTTTCACTGCATAGCACCTGTAGAATTGCGTCGGTTGGCTTTTGAATATGCAGAAGACAATTCCGTTAAACGCAATTTTGACGTGTCTTCGAAAATGGCTGGCAAAGACTGGCTGCCTTTTTCTAAAAAGAAATAAGGGAATCTCTTTACGAAAACCAGAAGGAACTAGCTATCAACGGGTATTTCAGAAAAAATGAAAATGTAACGGAAAAGTACCACTTTAGTAAAGGCGAGATATTCAACTGCGACGAGACCGGCACAAGACCAGTTCAGAAACTTTGAAAATTCTTAACCCAAAGGGAGAGAAACAGACTGGCGCAGCAACATCGTGTTAACGAGGGGAGACTCTCACAGTTCTCTGTGCATTTGGCGCAGCAGGTTGTTATGTTCCTCCTATGTTTATCTATCCCTGTGCTAGGATACCACCGTAGCTTTAAAAAAAATGGACCCATTGGAACAGTATATTCATGCCCGAAAAGTGGGTGGACTAAAAAATAATTATTTCTCCGATGGCTACATCATTTTCAAGGAATTGTAAAATGTACAGTACAAAATATGACCCAGTGCTGCTTATCTTGGACAATCATACGAGCCATATTTCACTTGACACATATACTGTAGAGACAATGGAATAGTATCGTGTCTCTTCCTCCACACTCATACAACCACTTACAGCCTCTTGATTTTACATTTTTCGCTCCATTGAAAATTCCATTCAACAGACATTGTGATCTTTATTTGAGAACCCATCATCACCAGAAGATAACTCATTACAAGCTTGCTGAATTGTTTAACAATGCCTGCTTAAAGACAGTGGGCATGGAGAAAGTTATTTCTGGATTCACGACCGCTGGTGTATGGCCATTATAACCTGGTAAATTCAACATTGCCGAGTAATTCGACAGAGGTCTCTTTCCATTAGGGGGAACCGGATCTGAACTGGGAGATGAAAGCGAAGTAGGGCTGTAAATTTCTGAAACGTCGACACACGCTGGGTGTGACAAATGTATGCCTACGCTTTTGAGCGGGTCATCGCAGGCTGAAGAAACTTTGGGTTCGCAAGGAAGATCTGATTCAGAGCCTGGAACTTCAAAGTATTCTGGCACGATTGTAGCTGCTCTTTCGCCTTTGCCAACCACCAAAGAAAAATATTGCTCGAATATAGCCCACTCATAAAAAAAAACCATCTAGGAAACTCAATTCAGAAGTATTGACCTCAACTCCAATGAAATTAAAGTTGTGGGAAGCTGAAAACAAGAAAGCCCTAAACGAAAGTCACAAAATAAGAAAGGAGTAAAACCTGAAAAGCCAAAAGGTAGGCGCAAAATGAAATCTAAAACCAAGAGTGTTTCAAAAACAAAAAGGGAAAAAACAGTTTTCAGAAATTAAAAAAGAACCAGAAGATATCAATGAGAAGGCAGTTTGCGATGACAGTGATAGTGATGATATTTGTGTTGGTAAATATAAGGAAGTGTGCTTCGTATGTGACGAATTTAAACGTGATGGTGATATTTCGTATAGGCTGTTCACGGTAAAATAAGCACTTTTGAAAGCCCTGCTTAAGTCCTGCTTGTATGCATGTTGTGTATTCTTCCGCCTTATGTAAAATTAACATTGCCATGGGCCTCATCACTTTATTCATGTGTCGGTCAAGTGAAACTTTAAAATTATTAGGAAAGTAAATATTTCACTAACCTTCTTATTTTCACACTTTGATGCATTAAATATAAACAGAAAGCAAAATAAATAATTTTAAGTTGTTGCACATTGTTACATAACACTTTTATTCAACGTTAAGATATGGAACTACTTCCCATCAATCGTAACCAACTTTGCTGATCTAATGTCACTCTGTGCACCCATTAAAATATGTGCAGGCAGGAGAAGTGACTTTTTTCCTAAGATTGATTTCAAAAGTGCTCACTTTATCGTGAACAGCCTTAATGTATGTGTCTATTGTGCTCCTTGGTTCATTCAGAATGCTCCTGATGGTATTCAGCAGAATATTATACTTGCGATTTGTGCATGCGTTAATTCAAGGAAACTAGCCTACAGAAATGTTATTGGTCTAATAAACTTGATGTTTTGTAAGACTTAAAATGTAAGTCTATGCAGGTTTTCTCTATTTTCTTTAGCTTAAAATTTATGTATTTATGTGGATCAGTATCATCCATGGATTAGGCCAAAAACGACATTTTTAACCTGAATAATTTTGATAAATAGCTTGCAAACTGGTAGGACTATGTGGATTTCCTTGGCAATAACACAATGAACATAGGCTATGTAGGGTTTAAATAATTATTTAATAACAATTATTATTATGTGTAAGTTAGAAAATGTATGCATAAACAGGTGTTCTGTGTTTTCTTTGGCTGTAAAGTTGAATTTTTTATGTGAATATGTATATATTTTAATTAATATTTTGCAAACTGGTATGTGAGTTTCTTTAGCAATCGCATCAGTATCACAGAAAACACTCAGAGCCGATTCTTCCAACAACTCACTCAAACTCAGTGAGGAATAAGAATTATCAGAAGAAATACTAAATTATTTCAGACTCGCCAAAGATCTCTCACTCTTTATATTCGGCCTCCTTTCTCACTCCCTAAATGTACGATTGGCTTCAGTAACTGCGACTCGGTTTAAAAACCAATCTTTATTAGGTGGAGGGTCGTTTTAAATGAACCAAAATGGTTTTTTCCAGGAAATGACACTGCCCAAGCCATTTTTCACTGGCAGTCTAACGGACATTCCTTCGCACAAGCGTTTTATAGAACTGCCACAGTGATATTCGTGGCTATTTTTCAAATACAGTGACATCGAAATACTTTTCGTCAAGATCCTGGAAAGCGAATTTCCCAACATCGGGATAAAAAATTCGTGCTTGGGTTATTATTAAATAATATTTATAGTGGTTTTTAACCAAAAAAAATAGTATTTTATTTACACTAATTTGCAGTGCGGGTAGTACTGCGCACAGTACACATTCTTGTTTTCATATGTTTATTACAAAAATTCAATGATGTTCCGCTTTCTGTGCGAGAGGCGGCAAAGCAAATCAATAAGATCTACGTCAGTCAGTGGTTTCACTCAACAAATACAATGAGAACTTTTCTCTCCGAGGCATTTTGAAGTTAAGTGCGAAGAATTTCGCCCACTTTCCCATACATTTAATAGGCCTACATTAGTATTTAGCACTACAGTACAATTAGTTTAAAGTTTTACGTTGCAATTTTTTTTTCTTTCAGATTCCTTAAGTCTTTAAATGGAATCTAAAAATACTTTTATTTCCAGGATGTAACAATGTGTCAATGCCATGGCGTAAAGAATTTAATTTTTATTACCTAAACTTAAAATTTAAGAGAGTTTGGAGATTAAAGTAGTTCTACAATTCCCGTTTCTATACCACTGCAAGCTAGAATGTAGGATAACAATTTGTATAAGGAAATATTTTTGTAAGCTCTCAGATTTCAAAAATTACAGTCACAACACTGAGGTATGAGAAAAAATTTAGGTGTAGAGTACATCTATTACACGTTCATAATAATTATAAAGAACCATTTCTTACCAGCCGAAATGAAAATGGATTTCATATAAAGACACTTCTGGGTTGTACGTACTTTAGCATGATCTGTAGTCCCATAGTGGCATAATAGTGTTCTGGTAATCCTCTGTTTGCAGAGCATGTATTTACGTCTAGCATTGCCCAGATACTACAGTAGCCAATTTAGAAATTATACATTCCTGAACTCTATGGAAAGAAACAACTGAAATGAAAACTAGTGGAGGACCACGACCACGTATACATCACCACTCCGTTATACTGCGGCCAATGCCTGAAAAGTAGTTTCAGGAATGTGTTATTACGCCTGGAGTTGAGTGTTTCTTCTGTTAAGCTGGGTCATATAATGCGTAACACAAATGTTTTATGCAGTCTTACACACTATGCAGTAAACATGAACAGTGTCACTGAAATATTCGTACATTTCTTCATTACAGGTACGTGACATTCTGTGTTGCTGTGTTAACAGCCCAGGTATTTTTGTGTGTGTTTTCGAGGAACCTAACGTTTCCCGCTACCCGAAGGAAACCCACGGCGTGTGTTCATGCGCAGGTTTTTAGAGTCCCGCTTCAGTTCCGCAGTGAATGGCCGACAACACGCCGCGCCGTACTGACGTGGCTGGAATGTTAATGCTGGTTGTATAGAGTGTCATGCTCACGAATGCATGGCGGCTGCGTGGGCACGCCCTTCAAAGCGCACGTCAACTCGTTACAGTTTCCCCGCACTTTCATTCCCTCTGAGCAGAGCTTCAACTACTATACGCGTTTCGCCTTCCATGCAAGCTGACCCGACATGTTAAGGTTCCCGCCTGTCTACATCGTTTTTATCCTTTATTGGCCGAGAAGCACGAGAACTACAAGAGTTACACTGGCACGCACTACAAGAACGACATCGCCTCTACGCGCAGACTCTGAACTGGCGTGCAGTGTTCTCGTAGTGATGCGTGTACCTATGGGACTTAGCGCTGACCCTATCATTTTATTGATGAAAAGCCTGTAGCAATGTCCAATACAGGCTCCTATCATACTTTGGCTCATATCCTGCTAGTATTTTTTGAGACGCAGCAGTGTTAAACAGTCGTTTATAACTATAGTCCATTCACCACTGGAACAGACTTATGAGAATCAACCTTTGAAAAAACATCCAATCCAATAATTGCATGCAAAGCTAGCAAAAAAAAAGTGACGTGTGCGGGTACAGTATCCGCACACGCCACTGTTTTTTCTAACGATGCGTGCAGCTAATGGCTAGGGTGTTTTTTCAAAGGTTGGTTTTCATAAGTCTGTTCCAGTCGTGAATGGAATATATATTGGAGGGCTCCAAAATATGTACTGCATGCGTGGTAACTTTGAAGTACTATTCCTTCCTCGTCCGAGGTTAGTGTATTATCATAGGTAAACCTACGGGAGGCACGTTTAATAGTTTCGTTAAACAATCAGTATTTCAAACACTCCGCATAGCAGTTAAAACGCCGGGCATGCGGAACCCTCAAACGCCTGGAGTGTATCTGACCGTGCAGTTCTTCAAGTATACAAGCCTCCAGCCTGTCAAGTTTCATAACAGAAATGATGTAATTCTTAATGTCGCCCATTATCAGAAAACTGCAAAGTATGTGTTATTTCTTGATGATAGACCAGGCTGCACTGACATGTGCACCAGTAATCACAGTTTGTGGGTTTATTGCCTACTTATTGTTTTAACTGAAGTCGCCTACCTGTTTGACTTCGTTAGAGGAGATTGGGCAATCCACCGCTGAATTGTACATCCGAAAATTAGCTTTACTGGTGGTACAGTTGTATTCGAAAGTTATTGAATCCAATTTCTGGTAAAATAATGTTTTCAACGTGACTGCATGTTACGTATATAACTCTGCAGACTTCCTTCATACAGAATAAATGTTTTATGACACCAAAGATTTAAAGTTCGGTATGTATGGGTGTTCACTTTTGATATTTCCTATGACAGCTATCACTATAGTGTTTCAGTGCAAGGAACTGGCTTTAAAAGGACAAAGTGAATAACATTGGCACTAACGCCTGATTGGAGTTTCTTGGCGCATTAATTTACGTTAATATTTTATTAACTTGCCCGACAAAATCTAAACTACGCCAAAAAAATGTGACGTCGGTTTAAGCCATGTTTATAAATATATAATGAACACCTGGTCGGGGCTCTTCCTCGAAAGAAAATGTAACCATTGTTGCAATGGCCATGACAGCTCGCAATAATCTTTAATAAACCCACATTTATAGTCACTTTGAATCTCAAAATGAAACTCGCGGTGGGTATTTTGAGGAACGGTGGGTGGTTTCTACACACAACAAGACTTCTTCAACACTGCAGACCCACAACCTTAAGTGTTACTCATTTAAAATATAGTGTTTTCAGTTGCTCCTTTTAAACGCCGCGGATAATCAACCTACGCCACTTGTTTGTTTGCATTCGTTGTTTTGTAAATATTTAGAGATGTGTATTTATTTTCCCTATATAATCATGAAATGAGTTGCTGTTGTAATCAAAAGCAATAATTGTCAAAAATAAATTCGAATCACAATAACGGTTTGCCGACGACGCATAGGGTAATGTTGGCCAAGAGCCGGCACTTAAGAAAACAGTAGTCGATTGTGTCTGTTGCAATGATTATTTCACATAAAACCACATGCTTATGCTACGACAATGCATTATGTATAATTACACACAACAACTGAAATTTTAATTCATTTGCGAAAATTTACAATACAAATAGAACACATGACTGCATATTAGGAAACCTGCCCTACATGTGTGGCAAGAATCCTATTGCAGAGGACTAAGAGTCCTATTTGCATATATAACATTTGCAAAAGCCGTTTCCCATATAATCAGTACAATATTCCTCCCACCATGATCTGCATTCGTTGCACATAATCCAGTCCTCAGATGGAGACTCTTCGTGCACTGCCCCACACCCAATACAGAAATAATCCACTTTACCAGAGCTTGCAATGCCTTTCTTGCCGCCTAAAGTCAATTTGCGTTTTGCTCCAACGCCCTTGGTCTTCAAGCTTACTGACTGTCGTTTTATTTAGGTTAGCTTATTTTATATTTCACTTTGTAATAGCAGCATTTTAGTATATGGCGACGATGTGAGTATTTGAGACCGTTTTTAATTTCTAAGCCTTTTTATTGGATAACTAGCTTTTGGGAAGGACCTGATTATTTCTTTCGAATCAGAATACTTCACAGGAGTGGACACGTTCCTAAGATAAGCGTTGGGGAAGACGTCTTTAGAGCTACCTGTAACTAATTCTTTACTAACATTTTCATTACCACTTTCAGTAAGCCTAACCGGGACGTTTGTGACAGTGGTGTCCTCAAGTTTTGAAATGTGCTGTGAAGTAGAAGCAAGCTGTACTTCTGCACTCATATTATTACTACTGTTACCAACAGGAGACGATTGATTGTCATTATCATTGTCATGGGAGATGCCTGCCAGTAATTTCAGATTGAAGAAAGTGAACTTCAGAAAAACTATCGGCATACATTGGCAGTGGGCCACATGTTTGAAAGATTTTGGCTGCGATTACAATAGTAGATGCCTTTGCATAAGTCAGTCGAAACAAACTAGTAATCTGAAATTGCTATTTGTATCTAGGCTCAATAGGATGTGCTGACATCCATTCCATTTATTACATTAATTTTCATAGTACGCTTTCAATGTGGTGAAATATTTTACTCAAATCTGTTAGTATTATATTACTGTTTCATTACGTTTGTCGTAGACAACTGTTGTCAACAAACTAATTCTATACTGATTTTTTTTATTTTACCAAAGTCTTTATTTCCTTTTGTAAACCAAGTGTTTCATTTTTTTTTTTTGTGGTATGATATGTATCTATCTTTTATTTCTGTCAAACAATCGAACTGTATATATAGTTCTGCTCATATTAAAAATAAGGTTTTAAATGTATTAATAATGTTTGGTGTTGAGGGGCAAGAGTCCACATAATCGTTTGTGCGGACTCTTGCCCCAGGAAACGTGCCCCAGCAAGGCGTAAATATGTAAATCGCCAACTACATTTCACAGTTGCAGGATTAAAATTACTTTCTCATACGAATGCAAGCAAAAAACAGACATGTCACGTAAATGTGCATTTTATTTGACGATATTAATTCGTTACAGTTGTGCAGGCACTTCTTTGACAAAGAAAACTACATCAAACGTCACTAGAAACAGATAGTTGAGACCACACCCTCATTGATGGCGGCGGCGGGCAACCAGCCACGTCCAATGCGTGGAAAGCATTTCCAAAGATCCTGACATGAACGTTGATGCTTTCCAACGACGACTGCGAAAACTACGACGTCGTAGGACTCTTGCCCCATGCGGACTCTTATTCTACATTACCCTACTCATTAATTGTGATATGGAGCTTTCATTACATGTGGATATGGTAGGAATATGTGCGTATGTTTGTGTAAGTCGTCGCCATGACAGTTCTGGAAATGTAAGTGGAAAACTGCAAAAAAAAAAAAAACACAGTTTTAGTTTTTTCTGGGGCTGTGAGAAGTTTTACTTCTAGTGTCACTCGTATGAAATGGCGGACACATTTGCCATTATATTACCAAATAACTACTGTCATACGTTGGCTGAAAAATCTAGAGCTATACAGAGAAATAATTCAGGTAACTGCCTACAGTTATCATAAATTTTTGAAGTTGGTAAAAAGTTAAGTAATATTTAATACCAAAACTGAAACTTCTGGTCATGACTCAACAGAAACCAATGTTTTGTTGGTTGGTATGCGTGTCACCTGTGTAATTTTTTTGTTGTATTCGGTTTGCTTAATAATATTCTGCGGCAAGATACACATGGTAGAAATGAAGCAATATAACTGTGGACGTCCAGAATCTAAGAAAATGGGATACTGGCTGGTGACCCAAACACATAGAGAAATAACTCGCCATGCAGACAACAGCAAATTACACGAGAACGAAATATTTGAACGTTTGCACGCAATGAATAAATGAAAAGCCACGTTGTAAAATATTTTTGAATAAAGACCCTTACTTCAAGAAGTGGTGTTAATTCTCATTAACCTGGCTTCTTAATCCAATCAATATTTGTTTTGTTAACCGAGCACTTTGGAAAGTCGCGCTTAGAAGCTTCGTCCCATTTCATTTCCCGCCATATGAAAAGTTAACACTGCCACCGACCCGAACACTTTGTTCTTGCGTCGGTGAAGTAAGCATAACTGAGAAATTTTAGAAACGTTTATATTTTCATCAGCACAATATAGCAGAAGCTGAATTAAATAAATTCAGCGTCCATAAGTTTAAAAATCACATTTTTCATGTGACGTTAAAACGTGGAAATATCCCTCCCCCTCCCCCCCCTCCCACATACATTGCTGACAACTTTACTGTAGCCTACCCGTTAAATATAAACGCAATTACTGGAAGAAAATACATTTTAACTTATATTTAAAACATGCATAGTAAATCGCGCAGTTATAATTTCCTTACGGTAGGTAACTAAATATCATATTATCACTCATGACTAATATAATAATGTAAAGTTGTTTTCAACAGAAACGTATATATTACTCTTTTTTTTAAATGAAAGTATTTTTCTTGTTGTCAGGATTATTTTTAATGCCTCTTGTTTTATTTTTGTTACAGAGCAAACTGTAACATTATTATGCAAATGGAAGCTTCATGATTAGGCAAGTTTCACGGTAAATTAGGCCAACGTTTTTAACCTAAACTCTTACTTGACATTAATGCCGAAAATCTTGTGTGAATAGTTTTCATCCGAACTATGTGTATGGCTGTTGTAACCCGTAGCGCGACGTCAGGACAACGACGCTGCATGGACCGGCCTCTGCAGTAACTGAAGTTATCGAATGCTGACTACTTCGTGTATTGTTTTTCTCTGGATGGCAGTGGCGGCAGGAATGCCACCACCTCGCCGTTCTCAGCCTTCGGCTGTGAGAAAGCCGGCCGTTTCAACAAACGTGTATCTGAGTGTATTGTTGTTCTGTTGTGCAACCGTAGGTGTCCGCCGTTAGCACGACTGTAAGTGTTTCCAGCTCTATTAGCAGAGATTTAAGGTACAGGGCACGCGACTAAACCTCGACACATATACCGCGTTATTGCAACACATAACAAAGACGCAGCTACGTTTAGCTGGACAAAGAAAACAATTGTTCAGTCAGACAACGTCTTGAAAGAATATAATTTAACAAACGGTACTACGCGATACGCTGTTTCATACAGCAATAAATCTAGTATGCCTCAATTTCCTAGACTTAACTTAAAAAAAAAAAATTTTTATTGATTTATATGGTTCACTAAGAGACACAAACTTTACTCTCAGTTTTTGTTACAAATTTTAAAAATGTGCAATGGTAGTTGACAGTACTTCGGAACTTCCTCGTCGTTCATCTCCTGGTATCTCAGATAGTATTTCAATCCTTACCGAAAAATCACGGATTTTATGTTTTCCCCCCAAATCTTCACAGTGATTGCAAATGTAAACCCAGTATTTCCGTTCGTTTTACATATTTTTATGCTAGTAATTATATTGCTGTTTATGATATAAATGTACGATAAATTCATACGGAATTGTAATTAGATAAATGTAACCAATTAGACGAGATATTTTCTCATTTCTTATCGCAAAGGCAAAATCAGTGCTCATCTGCATATTCTAAATGTCCTCCACATACCGAAAAATTTAAAATCTCGAAAAAGTGCAAGCTTTCCGGAAAGTAAAGAATAATTTCCCCACTTGCGGGCACTCCTATTTTAGTTAAACGATACATGTATACAGTATATTAAGTATGTAGGCCTATGTGTGTATGAATGATATTGTATGCGTAAATGTGTATATATGAATGTGTGTACATTTGGGTGTAAAAAATACACTATGAAAAGAATTTATCTTCAAACTTTTACTGCTTATCAGACAATTTAATATTCGACGAGGGAGCAATCTGGCTGTAGATTGTGTTGCAATTCTCAGCTGGACATGTTTGGTACGGAACAACGAAATAACAGAATCAATGCCTAATACCGACTATCCGTTGTCATTCTCAGGTAAACAGGGTTCGTCTTGAAGTAGCGAATGTAATTCATCGTAAGGTTAAAGAAGCAATAAGTTCAAATAAAAATAAAATTGGCTGCGCATTAAAGTGATGCTGTAGAAGTTCTAATCCAAATAAAATTATTTAAATCATGACTCAAATGTGCCGGATAATATGCTGGTATATAACAAATTAGAATTTATTCTTGGCCACCAGTTAGCTCTGCCGCAAAATGTTATTTAAATCGCATATCAAATGCAGCACAATCCCGAAGTGGATAAAAATTATGTTGGGTAAGAACAAGATGAATGTAAAATAGCATAGATCGCCTCCCGTGACTTGAGAATAGATAAAAAATAGATTTGACGGCTACCGCAAGCTACTTCAATACTTACTTGGCGAGTCGATACGATTGGCCGCTTTTATCACCTGTCCACCTTGTCACGTTGTCAAGCCATGAACAAGCTCATTGCTATCACTGACCCGGGTGACGTGAATTAGATTCGTCACGTCAGTGTCTACAACATTATCCGTCTTAATTACCGTCTTACAGTGACATCGGCAAAAATTCTAGCGCAAATGTTTTCGCTGAAGAGAAAGAGAAAGAGAGAGAGGAAGGATTTTTCTGTTCCCGGGACGAGCATCGTTAGCACTAATCACACTGGTTTATAATGACGTCTACCAGTCACTTCTGAAGTCATGAGTTATGCCAATCTAGTGTATCAATGCACGCATTGGGCAAGTATAAGTTTCTATCCCGACCAGATATATTTAAAAAAAATTTCCACGGAATATTTCATTCATATTCAACACGGATAATGATGAAGTTTGGTCGACTTATTGCTTCACAATCCTGCCTGCTCATTCGAAAGAAAAAAAAAAGTAGTTAAGGTACAATTAAGGTACGTATAAGTAACATTAGGCAAGGTAACTCAAAATAACATAAGCGTGCAGCAATGTGGGTACATTTCTTGAAACAGGGATATCAGGGATTTGAGAACTCCGGAGATGAGGTGATAACTTATTCAATGTTTGTCACTTTCCATTATGCTTAACATCGTAGGAGTTCTGTATAGCCTCGGGAGCTATTCTGAGAACAGCCTAACACAAGTTTTAAATACGACACCAAGTTTTAATAAGAACTTTTTGGGAAATTTCTCTAGATTACAGCAAAACTGCTATGGAGGGCAAATGTCTTCAAGTTCTCAGGTTCGCCACTTCCCTAAGGTAAATTCTTTTTTAAAAATTCATAGATAATGATAGGTAAGAAAATAATGTCTTTTAAGGCAGCGTATGAGCCTCGGGAGTGTTTGACGTGTAACTGTGACCCTGAGTTGACTTATGCTGTCTGCCATGTAACATAGCTATAGTCCATTCCCGTTTTATTAGGCCTTTTTGAATCAAACCTTTGAAAAATCTTCCAATGTATGATGTATTTGGTTGTTTCCTAAATATTTCATGTAACAAAAGTGTTTTATACTTGTGTTAATAAAAGTTACTTTTTTTCTGTTCAATTGAAATGTTATTCATATTTTATCTATAAATTGTAAAGCTTAATTTATAAATAATTCGAATAAAAACAGTGAGAAAAAATGTGTGTTGGTAGCGCCTAGTACGAAATAGTTCTTATACAAAATACTGTTACAAAAGAGTGCGCACGAATCCGGTGCGTTGTCCCTCTGGTGTAATCTACCAGACTTAGTTAAGCTTAGTTTGCCCGAGGCGGAGGAATATCCTTGAAGTAGAATTTTACTAGGGCTTCAGAAAAGGCCGAAATTTCCGTGAATCAACTATATACATGTGTATGTCTAGAAACTCCACTTGTTCTTTTATACTTTATTACGATAATTGTCTTTCATTTTGCAAATTTCAAAACATATTGGTCTGTAAGCAATCGAACCTTAAAATACTTCACATTCGTTTTGTCTCCATTTCATTACAATCTGTGTGTACCATATTTCTGCACTTGGGTAGAATTTCTCAGTGAGTCTTCTTCACTTCAATTTAGCCTGTAGATAGCTCTGGTTCCTACTTTATTTTCTGTTTAGTGACATGAATAATTTAGCGTTAAAAATAATCCCGGTATGTGTAAGCGAAGCGGCAAGAAGATAGCACACGGCAAAGGTGACTTTCTTTGCTACTTAGTATGACAGAAAATTGCTAACTTAAAACTCGAGGCATAATTTTACACCTGTCCGACTACAGTTCTAATATCGCCATTCATGGCATTCTAAGAAATTTTTCACCAAATGACCCCATCATTGTACACTCGTATTGAGAAATAAATAATATAAGTGTACAATTCACGGTTTCTTCCAACTTTTCTGACGTCCTACTAATGTCCAACTTTAGTATAATCCTCCTCCTCATACAAACAAATCTTAACTAAATCTAATTAATTTCACCAAAAGAACAAGGCGCCGTATTTGTGCACACACAATTTAATAATATTTTGTATGAGAACCATTTCTTATTAGGCGTTACCATCACCCCTATTTTCACCTTGCTTTTATTCATATAAGTTGTTAATGAAATATATCTAGAAGTTCAGTTTTACCAAAAATAAAATACTGTTATGTTAACAGATGTATGACACGCGTGTGATACGTTCAAAAAGTGTGAAGTTGCCGTGAATTGACGACAATATAGCTTTCATTCAATACGTCATTCGTAGTTTCTCTACATTTGTAAACAAAAGAAATAGCTATATATATATATATATATATATATATATATATATATATATATATATATATATATATATTGGGTGAGGCATTTAAAACAGGCCACCTTAATAAATAGCCCATTTGTAAAGATATAATAAATGGTTCAGTCAAACGTTGTTTGGGGTGAAAGAGGTCATAATGTGACGTTAAGAGTTTGGTGTTACGTAAAAGGGTGAAGGAGTTATGGGGGTCAACGTCGGTATTTTAAATGGGATGACATACATTATTACACACCTCTGAACAGCTCTTCGCAAGATCAATACAAACATGTGTCACGCGTACTATAAATGTGAACATTAAACAACATCGTCCGATTTAACATACCGAAGCTGACCCCCATATTTCCGCCACCCCTTGTTATGCAACACACCTATTTACTAAAGTAACATTATGGCCCCTTTCCCCCAAAGAACGTTTGTCTGAAACATTTTCTTCTGTCGTTACAAGAGGCCGATTTATTAAGGTGGGCTGTTCTAAATGCCTCATCCGGTATTTGCATACTGCGTGTTCGTTAAAACATTTAATTGCAGTTATTGATGATAATGTTTCTGGTGGAGAGTGGTGAGCAACTTGACTAATTTCTACAACGCAGATCAGCTTAGACCAAATCCCTCTAAGACACACGTGTGTGCTTTTCATCTGAAAAATAGGGTAGACCGTCGAAGGCTAAAGAGAGTGTGGTCAGGCTAGAACATCGTGCCACTCCAAAATACCTAGGAGAGACGCTTGACAGATCTCTCTCATTCAAAAAGCACTGCATGGACTGTAAGTTGGAAATTCCCAACAGAACAATATACTGCGAAAACAGGATGAATCACAGTGGGGTAGACAACCATATCCGAATTTCAGCAATAACACTGTGCTATTCTGTTGTAGAGTACACTCTAAGCCCGATTCAGTGATATCAATCAGTGAAATAACATTCACTGATTAGTCAGTTGATAAGCTACTGCCGGCTGGCGAAACAAGTAAATGTACTGTGAACAAGTTACTTGTGGCAGCGGAATTCTCGACACTCAGTGGGAATCACAAATAAATCAATGGAATTCAGCCATCATATTAATTAGTTATATGACACTGATTATCAGTCGTTCATTTCTCACTGGTTTCACTGATTTGGCTCAAATATCACTGTCTCATATTTAGAGTGTGTACGCTTGTCCTGTCTGGTACAATTCGTTTCATACCAAACAGGTGGGTGTAGCTCTCAACGATACTTGCAGGTTGATAACAGGCTGTTTGAAGTCCCTCCACTCCAGTCGAGTGGCTTAGTGCCCTTGCAGGAGTAGCACTACCCACTGTTCGAAGAGAAGTAGCAGCAAACAAGGAAAATCAGAATGTGGAACAGGAGCGTGCCCACCTTCTATATGGACATGAACTCCTTGTGCAAAGACTTAAGTCCAGGAAGAGTTTCTTAGGATTTTCAAAGGAACTCAAACTCCCAGCTGAAAAGGCAGTATTACAGCTTTATAATGCGAAGAATCTCCTCCCCTCTGGTTGTGAAAGAATAACTGAAAGTATAACACGGGGTCATAACGAGGGATAGTTTATATGGGAATCTTTGAAAGGCTGAGGTCAGGAGTGGGCAGATCCAAGGTGAACTTGGCGAGGTGGCGCTATATTAAAGATGACATCAAATGCAATTGCGGAGAAGACAAGACTGCCAGACACATGCGTCAAGGTCGACTACATCCAACTTCATGCGCAAAAGGCGACCTTCTTCGAGAATCGGAGAATGCACTGGATGTAGCCAAATTCTGGTCAAAAATAATTTAATTTTTTTTCAGAATTGTTGTAACTGTGTTTCTATCATGTTTCTCAAACGAGAATATTAATGAAACTGAAATATTCTTTACGTGTGAAGTATTGAACAGTGGTGTCCATCTGTGTGTGTGTGTGTGTGTGTTTGCAAAAGGCCGCAACTCTCACTGTGGACTTGTCTGCGGGCCACAAGCGTAAAAATCTAATTTCATCAATTAAATAGATTTAAATAATAATGTGTAAGTTCCAGTTTTTATTGCTAAAAAGTAATATTTCATCAAATTAACTATATTAATTATATAAAATTGGACATCATGTTTGACACAAATTTATACAGTTAATTAAAGAGCACCCCGATGTCTGGGACATGTCTTCAAAAAATTATATGAACCAGAACGTACGGGATAAAAGTTGGGAGGACTTCGGGAAAGGAATGTTCGCCACATGAAAATAAATGGAGCTGCAAGAAAGGCAACAAGTTCCTATGTCTGGTAATGTAAATTGAATACATCAATGATAGTATGTTACATAGAATCAACTGTAAACGTGAAATAAGAAGGCCATCCAGATATACGCACACTTGTAGCATATATGTATTTAAAATGTCCTGTTCATTTATTTATTCTCTTAGTGATGTATTTTACACTCTAGTACAATATCACCATAAGAACATTTTCAATTAATTTTAATTGATATATACATATATATAAAACTGCTGAAGATGATGTAGGTGCAGATTAATGCTTACAAACATTTATTTCTTACTTAAAAAAAATTTTCTTAAAAGGGGAAAATATTGCATAATATTTATAACATTATCTGGTTCCCACTTCAGTACAATGTAGACATTCACAGTATTCAATAAAAAAAACCAAGCGTAGTTACATAGAAATATTTTGTGAATATAAATGTGCATCGCTTTCATTTTTTTTATTGGAATTTAGTAACACACCAATACTGTGGAGAGATGCAAATATTATTCATGTGCGACGGACATATAATTTATCGTACGTTTTTTAAATAAATATTTGGCGTGGGTGTTCTTATTCACACATTTATTTTATCGATGTCGTGAATTTCCTTGGGAATAAAATATGTAGGCAACGAAAGTGCTCACTAAAGTGTTTCTGACTTAATTCAATTTTATTTCCTGGCAACATTTTTGTAGTTAATTTAAGGTAACAAAAAGAAAAATCATAATTATCAATTTTATTGAAAAAATAAATAAAAGTAATTGTTTTACTCGGTTGTCCTTGCAAGAAAAATTGAAATAATAAAAAAGTTCAAAATTACAAATAGTTTCAAAAAAATAAACTAGATTACTAATATGACATAACTTCTCGAACATTTATACCATCTAGGTTTCAGTCTCTAAATATAACGTCGTTGGAACTTAACTGCCCCATCGTCGACAGAATAATCGCCAAAAATGTCCTTGACCGTTCTTCCATTAAATAGTTACTCACCAGTCCCAGAAATATACACGTTCTCAAATGGATAAGTTTCTGAGTCATTGACATTAATACCGTCCCGTTTACGTACAAAGATACAATGTCATCAACAAAGTCAGGTTCCACAAGTATTGGAGTGTGAAACAATCCTCCATTTGTTAGCGAAAAGTGCAAAAGCGCACTCTACCTGTCCTGCCGAACAGGAAAGTGTGGGCGGGCGAAGGTCATTCAGCTAGAAAGGAAGGTGTGGTCGCAGTTTAAGTGTTTTGTAACTACAAATACTTAGTCGTCAGTAGTTCCTTACTGATAAGTAAGGTTTTCACAAAGAAGACTCCACGACTAATTGAGATCCGAAACCCCTTTAGCTCAGTTTCACTTCGTGAATAGACAGCTTTAACTGTTAACACTTCTTAGAAGCCTGCCCTTGAATAACGGACGTTCACTATCGGAGCAACTTATTCCTGATAGGTCAAGTGGTGAAAGAAAATGTCGTGTCACTAAATAACGTGACCAATATGTGAAGTAAATAAACAAGGCTAGGGTGAACGTGAGATATGTTAAATCCAGCGTGCATGCATACCTTTTCGCGGAAAATATATGACTGCTGAAACCACTAGATGCAGTATTATATAAACAGCTAGTGACAACTAAAATAAAACATTTATTTTAATTTATCCTGTTCACTTTTTAAGATGGAAAGAAGGTAGTGTAAAATACCTACCCACAAGGAATAAAAAGGCCCAAAATATGACACTTTCCTTAGTAAAACTTATATCAGTAAAGCTAGAAAAGATGTAACTGCGATTCCAATATTAATGAAATTGCTGTCGAAACCATTGCTAGACCAGAGAAATGATAACTATAATGAGAATTATTCAGTACTTTAGAATTACAATTGATTACGTGAGAGGCAATCGTGGACGATCATTACGTTTAGAATTGCACAGTGGCTACTTACAACTCAGTGGCAGGATTTTTACCTTACGGTCTATGTATTAACCCAGCCTTCGTTCGTTTAATGGAAGTGCTTTATCGCGGAATAATTTTTTTTTCTGATTTGGCCTCAACAGTTCTCATAAACTTGACCACTATGTGTTGACCGCTTTATTTTACGGGCCAATTATGCAATCGAAACGAACCTGCAACTATGTGAAGATTAGCGTGTTACTACATCAGAACCCAGGATTGTGCACTTTTAAAATTATCCGTATATTTACGGAAATTCTTACGAAAATGTAGAGTAAATATACGTAAACGCAATCCGTAATAACGAAAAACGGAGTAAAGTGTGTAAATACAAAATACGGAACTTCGGGTTTCGGGCACGAACAATGCTGAGTCTACACGAAACTTTCTTCGCCATAATAACCAGAAAATTATCGTTTCTGCGGTAGTTAAGGTTATCTGTGTCACTAACACCTGTTTTTTTTTTCAAACATTAAAAAGTAGTAACAGGCGTATGTAACACTTAGCAACACTGAAAATACACTAACTTTAACAGAAACTAAGAAAGTTGCTTATGTGAATAATATAGAAAATCGAATTTTATAGCAGATTTGTCATGTGAGCATTGTAGGTAAGTAGTTAGGGTCATGAACTGCCAACTTTTTGACTTGGATTCAAATCTTGCTTAAGTTTATACACAGTAGAACACCCACATAATAAAAAATAAAATAAAATAGATATTAATAATTATTTTAACTAGTAATACAGAAAACTAATTAGGGGATCAACAGAGGGGTTCCGTGAATTTTACGGTAAGTCCGTTTTTGAAAATCAATGTCCGTAATTTTACGGAGAGTTTACTGACACCTCTGTGTAAGTTTTTACCAGCGCCATTCAAAAACGCAAAACCGCCGTCCGGCACGATACCCACATACGAAAATCACGGGGTGACCCCGCCGGGAATCGAACCCTGTTCGCCTAGGTGAGAGATGAGTAGTCTAACCACTACATCACCGCGGCACCAGGGACCTCCTTTAGTATTCGAAGAGCATCATGGACATGTCTCCACCCCCCGGTCAATGAAACACTAATATGAGCTGTTTAAAATGTGCATGCAGTATTCATATAAATACCGTACAGTACGCGTCTTGAAATGTACGTATATCCTACTTTGTATAACTAGAAATACAGGTGCTTGGCAGATATTTGTGAGAAGTTTCTTGCGCGCATCCTGTGGGCAGTTGTGAAGTTCACAAGATACTGTACAAGAGTACTTGCAGAGGTGATACGACCGCTTATACAGCGAGAACTCCAGCCGCATACGCCATAAAGATGGCGTCACTAACAGCATAACGTCGCAACACCATTCGTCAATCAGCGCCTGGTAACGTACGCAATCTGGCAGCTCAGCCAGTAGGAAATATTCCTCATCCTCCAGTAGCCAATCAGGCGCAATGCCTTTTCCTGGATCTTGTAACGGCCAATAAGAGAATGGATACGCCCACATTAAAGGAACCGCCCTTACATTTCACCTCTGTGTAATGGCCTACTCTGTGACACTGTCTCCCCAATAAGCCCAGAGAAGTTAACGTAAAGTATCGTCGAGATGGGGCTATGTCCGTTCATGGCTTTCTCTACGAAGATAACTACTCAAAGGAGAAGCGCGTGTCTCGAGAGCGAACCATGCTGCGCCAACAGTTGGTCGTAGAGCCCCCTATTTCCCGCGAAAATATGTCACGACTAGTTGTACTGGAAAACACGTTATAGTTCAGAAACAATTTCGTAGTTGGATGGTCTGTACTCTCACGCGTCTGAGGTGTCTGCCAGCCAATCATGAAGTTCAGTGCCGGAGTAACTTAGCTCTGATAGGCCCAGTCAAATAGAGAATGTATACTCTCACAAACACTCGGCCAATAGCCAAAAAAAAAAAAAAAAAAAAACCTGCTTCTATGTGAGCGTAGAATGTTTATGTCGATCCAGTGCACAAATCTCTTCGCGATAAACAGGTGGCTGTAGTTGGTCACAAAAGCGCGCCACTGATAATGATACCAAAGAATGAGGTAAACATGCAGAAGTGAAATGTCGTCGGAGGTTCCGTCGATGTGGACGTACACATTCTATGATTGGCTCTGTGAGGTTCTGGAATAAGCCTTGTATCTCAGTGGCTACCTGGTGAAGAGGAAGATTTCTTATTGGAAATTACCAGGAGCTCATTGGCGAACGGTGCTACTCCTACACATCGCTGGCCATTGATGTCATTTTGCTGGCGTGTGCCGCTGCAGTTCACTGTTCCACTTATGTAGGCTTAAGTATTCTGTAGTGATAATTACTACTCTTAACATCAGGATTTGGTTTGAAATTAGGGTGGACCCTAGATACTGTATATGTATATCTACGAACTAGCCTTACATACTCGGAAAGTAAGTCTGATAGAGGTAGGCCTATGAACCGGGAAATATAACAATTAATAAACCCATAGACAAGGGGTAATGGTGGCAACCCGCATTCCGCTGTTTTTATTCCGTGTTTAGTCTTCTGATTGCTGTGTTAGCTGTCTGGCGCAACTGGCTTCATAGGTTTTCTGCTCGAATCTCACGCCGTTGATGTTCAACTGTTAAAACAAGCCGTCCTGGTCCGTACATCATCACAGCGTTTACAAGAGGCCGAGATATATCTGAACAGCTAAGCTACATTCTTGCAAGCGCTCATAGCCGTCACGGTCGAACCGCTGAAACCCGACTGAAACCCACTCAATCCACGTCGCTCATTCCTCGTGGTTCGGAATCAGTAACCAGATCGCAGCACTCGTGCTTTGCATTTCCACACGCCGAGCTTTCTTCCGAAATAAGTTCTTTGGCCTTGTGGACTCGGCCACACCTTTCCCCTACTACTGTGCGGCCCACGCCGAACAACCTGTCTCGTTCACCGCTTCTGTCAACTCGTTGCGTTATACGAACTGTGTCCCCACAAAATAATACATAATTCACGGGTTTACCATACTACTATTAAACTGTAACTGTAAGTTAATACACCACTACACCTGATTTAGCACAGAAAGTAACACACTCTCATACACAGAACACACGTACACCATAAATCTACAATTAAACAAGCACACGCACAAGAACAACGGAAATTGTCATTAAAATTAAAAAGCACACTCTATTGAACATTCGAAACTGCCATTAAAATTAAACGAATCGTTTTTCAGTAAGTAATACAATTTTTTATTATCTCTAGTATTGCAAGAAAAAAAAAGTACTGCCGATATTTGGATGTTAACCTCGTTTTACACCTAACTTAAGATTTGGTTTTCTGGAAACATGAACAAAACAGAAGTTCTCATATACACCTCCAGTAATATTACAAATTATTATTTTAAAAAGATTTTGTGGCAATTAATTTAATTAATAAATTTGGCATAATCTCAGAACTGAATTTCACTTTTTTGGCAGTACCAGTATGAGCCTAATTTAGAAATTTTTAATCGTGTTTTACAGAAAAAATTGTGTGCACGGTGATTTTAGTGATATGACACTAATGGTTTGTGTTTGAACTAATGGCCTTCAAATGTTTGTATTGAAAATTATGAGCTGTTGGAAATATTCTACTGTATCCACACGTCACAAGCTGACATTAACATTTAAAAAAAAAATAACATATTTAGAAAATATAGTATTACATCAACTTATGGATATCAATTTTTGGTAGCGCTCTAGCTGTTACAGACGTCAGACATGTATTGGTTGTATGTAAAAAAAATGAAATTCTTAAATACTTCATAGTTGGTTTATTACCACTGCGTAATTTGAAATGTGTTTAAAATTATTAGAAGTTATGGCCTTTTTTTTAAGCTAATAAATTATGTTCGTGCCCGTGCTCTTTAAATACGCTTCTTCAACGTTTTGATAATTGAGATGCATTGTCATTATGAAGATATTTCTTCATTCAGAAGTACCTGCTAAGAATACAAGAATCTCCATATCCCAAATGAAACAAAGGCCGTGTGTATTTTTCAAAGAGCATAAAATAAACTACACTTAGCGTTTCCAGTGCGTTGCCTCGACGCAGATGGCACAGAACGAGCTCGTGTTGGGATCGGAACAGGCGTTCAGTGGAAGTCATACCCAGTACTATGTTTCTACAAAATTTTATACATGTCTGAGTTGAGAAAGTGGCTTACGTGTTTTTTCTTAAAATAAAAATTGGGAAAAATAAATCGGATTAGAAACATACGCCGCGAAAAATCATTTTCGATTTCTAAAAACTTCAGGCAGCAAATTTATTCATGTTTTAGCAACTTTAAAAATGTTTATCTACATCCAGAGTTTTTGAGCACGTGCAGTTAACTACTGTGTTGTGAATATTTCAATTTGATTTGTCGCTTCAACTTCAGAATTTCTTTTGGACATTAATCTCGAAACATAACATTTTTTTAACGTACTGTTCCTTGAGTTCCTCGAGTTCTTGGACGGATCTTCTTATGATTTCACTATTAACCTTAGCAGACAAGACATTAGTATGTTTAATATCATTTTTTTTTCAATAGAAACTACGAATTACCATACATTAAAATAATATTTATTCCGAGGTGAAAGCAGTTTTTTTTTTTTTGTATTTTAAGCTTCATTTTAAGAAACCGCTTTTATTAGTCTATAATTTTGTTCACGTTAGGAACGAAAATAATCGAGTATCTATTTAATATTCAACTAGGTAGCTCAGGTTTAAAATTTAATCTGTACAGAGTGCGCTGGCACTGATTAAGTCAATTTTAATATAATGATTATTACAAACATGATTTCCTGCCCTTGAAGTCCACTAGATAATTCAGATAAGCAGTTGTTGGAAAATGATTGTCATAAAATGCTTATTATTACATGATACACAAGTAATTTTGTTGCAGGCCCATCACTGTACTAAACCATGCGACCATGCCTTGTAGTTTTCTTAACAGAAGAAGAAATGTTTATTTTAAGCATTTCTTGCTTAATGCATGTTAAACAGCATGGTTACTTACACACTTTTAGTCTTCAGTACAATTCAGGAAACAAATTTTGTAGTTACTTAGTTACAAGGTAATCACTATAACCACGGAATTTCCGGGACACTTATAGTACGTCATTCAGAGTTAAAGAGAGACCAGTAGTAGGTATACACTTCTCAAGGTTTCTTTTTTTCTGCGACCTACTCTGTCTCCTCCCCTGATGCGTAAATTACATGTATCGTGTTCAAAATGTGCATTCACAGGCTACGTCATCTGATCTATCCACAGCCCTTTCATTCAGGAAACTTCAGAAGTTTTTGAAATGTACCCTATGGAGTTGATTTTAACATAGCAGGCATTTTTACCTAATTCGGCATAGGAATTCTGTGCAGGCTGGCGTAGCGGGAAATATATAGGTACTCGAGATGTGCTAAATTTGTTACACGTCAACGCAATGAACTGTGGTATATATTATTTCTCAACAAAACGATATGGTCACCAATTTAAGTCTTGTGGTCACATGATGCATCAACGACAGATTCCATGCCAGTTCACTTGCCTTGCGCACTGAGCAGGAATTTTGATGAAACGTCAGTGTCGTATTTGACTCTCAACTGAACGTACGTAGAGTATCTTTTGTAGGCCATTTTGTAAGATAGCGACATGCAAATAAACAAAGTTTAATGTCATATCTTGGGAAACAATTGACAGATGCCTTCCAAATTTGCAAACAAATCTTACTGCAGCAGGTGGTGTAGTAAATTGGAATGTTTCATATAGGTCATGCACTTATTTTCATAATGTCGACTACAAAATAATTTTAGTTTTGTTGGTGATATCTTCGAAACTACGTAAACTATTTTAACTTAACTTTGTACACTGGCAATATACACTCATAGAAATTGCTATTACATAACGTTTTGTCCTCCATATATGAAGATAACAACATGGAGGTTTTATGCCACGTCTCGAGGACCAATTAACCGATTCCACCAAATGATACAGTTAAACACTTCAAATAAAATTTTTACCAAATTGTGCGCACTATAAATGCTACAGAAGGCCATATGCACTTTCATGATTTAAATAGGTCAGATAACGATATTCAAATGGCAGCTTCATAAATCATTAGGGTAATTCGGATTATATATATATATATGTATATATAAACTTAACCGAACTCAACCACAAAAATTTTTATGTAGACAATATAGATTAGAAGCATGGTATGTATAGCATTTTTACAGGGAATTTTGTTTGATAGCATCAAAAAAGTAAACAAAGTTTTCATGTCATATCTCAGGGACCAAACAACCGATTTCCATCCAATTCTTCATACAAGAGCACTACGGTGGGCCATGTAAACTTATATGTTTTATGTGGCTCAGTCACATATTTATTAAATAAAGGATGTGTAAATATTTTATATTAGTAAACCCTATCATTCTTGGGGGCCGCGGAGGCTGAGCGATTAGCACTCTCGCCTCCCAACAAGGCGAACCGGGCTCAATCCCCGGCCGGGCCACTGGATTTTCGTAAGTGGGAATCGTGCCAGACGATGCCTATGCCGTTAGTAGCGGGTTTTCTCGGGGATATCCCTTTTCCCCCGCCCCTTCATTCTGGTGCATCTCCGTATTCATTTCAATCAATTTCATCGACTCCCAATATCTCGCTGTTAAGAGCCGCCCAAGTCTCTTCACTCACTCCCCCTATCATTCGCAACATCAGACTGGTTAAATCAGACGTTGATGCTCTGAATCCGACGTCCGTAATGCAGGGGATTACACGCTAAATTATAGTACGATGTTTTCTGGGTTCAAGTCCCGGTTAAGGCACGTGTGTATTTGTAATTGTCTCACTACTGTTGCATGCGTTTCCAGTATCATTTTTAAAGATATTACTTTCATGGAGAAGTCAAGTCCTTCAAACCAACTCAGCTTTTAAGAAATTATTTAAAAATGTATGGAAACCATATTGAGATATGTAGGCTCATTAGTTATATCTGCAACTTCTTGTTTTAATTCATTAGCTTATAAATTTAACAGAAAAAAAAAGTCGTAGGTATAATTTAATGTTATAACTCTATCACAGCTGCTTTCTCGTAGCTAGATATTGCTTTTTAATATTTATTTAAACTCAGTAGAGATGCTTGACTTGAAGATCAGTCAAAGAGGTACATAACCTTGCATGAATTTTAAAAAAATTCTCCATAACAACAATATAATACGGACTGTCACCCCGAGCGAACTGTAGATATGCCTGTGTTATCTACTGCAGGTGTGCTGTTGCCTCCCTTTTTGAGGTACGTGGTGAGTTCTGCAGCAAACTGGGAACTTTGAATATTCAACACGAGAAAAATTATTTCGATATCTTACGTCAGTGCCTGGTGTAGTTGTGCCCGCGACTTCGTTCGCGTGGACTTTACGATTTGTTTACATATGCGTAAAAGTGAAATAGAAAATTAAAATTACGCGTGAATAGTTTCAACTGATATTTATAGATAATTTCTATAATCCAAATAGAAGTTAGACTCCAGTGCCACCTATCGGTACCTAACCTACCAAATTCAAAGCACAATAAAACAATTTCTTTTAGATCAATAACCATTTCCTGCAAGTACGATCAAAATCGGCCCATTAATATAAAAGTTAGACTCCAGCGCCACCTATCGGAATGAAACATAACTGAAAACCTTATTCGCCACTTCAATAACATATGGTGTGAATATGGTCGCAATTGGTCCAGTGGTTTGTCAGTTATGGTGAGGTTTAATAACGGATAATGGATCTTATATATAAAGAAGTAGAAATCTATGTTATTAAATTGTAAGACATAAAGTTGACGAGCAATGCGACAGGCAAACATAGTATTAGAATGAACTGCGCTATTGATAAGGAGAGGAACATTTCGCGAGTTCATTTCAGGACAAGCTAGACGTCAAACTATGCACGCTGCAGTTGACTTTACAATTAGTTCCCAGTTTATTAGACACGCCCTGGACGACTCTAACCCAATAGCAGACTTACCAGGAAAAAAGTAGCTAATCCCATACTGCCAAGTGCGGAGTAACACAAGCCAGTCTCTGGGATTGCAACTAATAGACAAACGATTGAGGCTCGAGTATACACAGTAATGTGGAGTCTAGCCTACAGGTCATTGAACTCGCAAAATTTTCCTATCCCTAGCTATTGATTATCAACTATAACTGGTTCTTTGATGATCATCCAGGAGACAGAATACTCTCTCACCACAAGATTCCAAATTTCTCTAAGTCGACTCTGTGACGAGCGCAATAAGAAGCAGCGGGGATGCAGTGGTCAGACTACTTGTCTCTCATCAAGGAGAACAAAGTTCGATTCCCAGCGGGGTTACCCGGATCGCCATATGGGAAACATAGTGAATGTTTCATTCCTTTGCTGCTCTACCATAGTCTCACTTCACCGTTTACCAGATCTCAAGAGCTCGATGTTCGCCGCTGACCAAAACTCTTCAACCATCGCCACTAAGTACTTATCCCTTCCCAGACCGACGATGCCATATGAAGACAATAGTTCACTACTGTGCATCTTATTGAAATATGCAGACAGTAGTCGTGTGGAATCACAAATATATTTTATAGAATGTTCACTGGTGTAGTTGGTTGGCGATTTCCCTAGCAGCATTTGTTCTTCACTATTCTTAGAGGCTCCTTCACTCGTATGTCTGCAGAATGATGGCATGGGAAACCCTCTGCTATACGGCGCGGCAACAATTTTGCAGTGAAGGATTAGAAATATTTTCTAGTAAATTTATTATAGTTGGAATATATAAAATAAGAATTTGTCTCTTTCGCATTTGAGCGTATTTTCTTTAACGGCGGCGTGGTCTAGAGAGGAGTAACAACCACGTATACAGCAAATTCCAAGCGCACCGCACACGCCAGGAGAATGTTGCAACTCCGTTCGCCAATCAACGCGGGGTAATCTACTCGGCAGCGGGCACCTCAGTTAATAGGAAACCTTTTGCAGCAAGTGGTAGCAGACACAAGACCCGTCCCCAGAGCCTCGGGCAGCCAATCAGAGTACGAGTACGCCGACATCAAAGGAACCGCCACACGCCATATTCTCGTCTCTGTGTACTTAATAGTCCACTCACGATCACTTCCGACTTCTCTGATGCTGCCTAGCTTAACGTTGAAGTAAAGCAACTGACTATGGAGCACTGCACCCGAATATGCAACGTGAAGAACTCATAAAAATGTAGTACAGACACCATAAAAATGGTCAGGAAAGTGCGATTTACGCAGTATATGAAAGAAGAATGTATATATTTTGCAACATTGTAAAATATTTTACTAAAATATACTTTTGAAATGTAAAAATTAATCGATTAAAATAGTCTACATTTTTAACCAAATGTAATAATATTTCCATTCTGGGTGCTTCAGAAAGCAGAATTTGCAAGAGAATCTTCGTCATTGAATGTCGTCATAGTGTTTACTATGATTGTGTGTAAGAAAATAGTAATAAGAATGTAGGAAATAATTTTCACAATTGATTTAATGTACGTCTATTTGTCACAAGCATTTATGGCTGAAACTGACGTAAATAAAGTTAATTATAAAATTGATATGATACGTTAGCGCTCTGATTTTATTACGCATGATCATAGTAAATATTATGACGATCTTTCTTGAAGAAGATTTTCTTATAAATTCTTCTTTCTGAAGCATTCAAAACGGAAATGAGCTTGAATTTTTTTTTTTAATGCGAACTCTTTCGATCGATTAATTTTTTACATTTAAAAAGTATTTTTAAGTAAAGTATTTTCTAATGTAGCAAAATGTATACATTCTTCTTTCATATACAGCATAAATCACACTATTATGACAATTTTAATTGTGTCTGTAGTGATTTTCTATGAGTTATTCACATTGTTCACCAGGTGCAGTGCTCTATAGGCAGTTACTTTACTTCTACCATAAATTCCACTTCTCGGGTATTCCTCCGTCTCATGCGAACTAAGCTTAACTAAGTATAGAAAATTACACCAAAGAGACAACCTACCGCATCCATGCACACTCAGTTTAATAATATTTCGCATTGGAACTATTTCTTACTGATCATTACTTTTTTTTTTTTTTAATACACACCACGTGTTTCTAAAACATGGGGGGAAACTTCGGCGGACAATTCCTTGCGAAAATATACGTAGGCTACAACTTACCATCGCGCCCCCAAAATTTGAGTTTTAAAAAACGTTTAGTTGAAAATATCAGAAACCTCTTGTGATTAAGCGACAAATCTATTAATGGTGTTTTGTCTTAAGGAGACCATACACCTCTAAAAATACGGTTGGCAATATAATCCCCTTTCCTTTTGTAAATGGCTGTGTTGGAACCCTATGTTTTTATGAAACTTTATAACACTATTGTCTAAGCAATTTTTAAAAACTTGTGAATCAGCAATTCTAAATTTAAAAAAAAATATGTCTCGTTGGAACATTCTCAGCTACACCGTTTGAGAGATAGTCTTGTTGAACATTGAAAACAGTTTGTGTGTTGCATACCAGGTAGGCAAACCACACAATAGAGTTAAGTAATTTAAATGAGGATTTTTTAGGGGCGCACAGTCACTGAACAAGAAAAGTGGTAAAGGTTGTTCACGATAACGTGAGAACTTTTGAAATCAACCTTAGAAAAAATCACTGCTCCTACCTACATATACTTTAACGGGCGCACTGAGTAACATGCACCCAATAAAGTTGGCAATGATGGATGGAAAATAGTTCCATATTTTAACGTCATATTAACAGTGTTAGGTAATCATTGTGATAAGTTAAATTATTTCCTTCTCTTTGTGTTTTTTGTAATTTATCGAAGTGTATAAAATGACCAGATTTGTAACATATTTACTTCTCTGATGATTCCACAGTTTCACCTGACCGAAGCATGAATAAAGTGATGAGGTCAACGGCAATGTTAATTTTGCATAAGGTGGAGGAATGCACAACGTGCATACAAATAGATCTGAAGCAAAGCTTTCAGAAGTGCTGATTTTGCTGTGAACAGCCTTTAAAAGACAATATATAAGTAAAAGTTCAATTTAACCAAAGATAATGTAGTTTCAAGTTAACACAAGTAGGGTATAAAACGCTTGCAATACGTGACTAATATAGAAAGTAACAACGTACGTAATACGTGGGATGTTTTTATAAAGGTTTAATTAAGAAAGTGCGAAGAAACCTGTGAATAGGAAAATTTCGCGAGTTCAATGACCTGTAGGATAGACTCTACATTACTGTGTATACTCGAGCCTCAATCGTTTGCCCATTAGTTGCAATCCCAGAGACTGGCCTGTGTTACTCCCCACCTCGTAGTATGGGATTCGTTACTTGTTTCCTTGCAAGTCTGCTATTGGCTCAGAGTCGTCCAGGGCGTCTCTCATAAACTGCGAACCAATTGTAAAGTCAACTCCAGTGTGCACAGTTTGACGTCTAGCTTGTCCTGAAATGAACTCGCAAAATGTTCCTATCCCTAACTATAAGTGGTGTGTGGCAGCGCGATGGCGCGCACTTGTTGCGGGCCGTGTACGGCCGCGCGATGAAAACTTGACAGTGGCGGGCGGCGTGGGGCGAGGTGAAGGCGGGTTGCCGTCCAAAGGCTCTCGCCGGAGCTAGCTCAGTTCTTCAGAGGACGCTGTGTGGTGAAGGTCGCGTTGCTATCCCGTGCCAGTGAGCCGACGTCATCGATGGCTCACGCGTCACGCGAGGTGCAGTGCTAGTCGGCGTTCGAGCGCAGCGTGTTGTTAAGTGAGTGCGGACGTACCCCGGTGGACATGTTGCAGGGGTGGTGTGAACTCGTGGTGCTCCTGGTGTTGGGACTGAGCCCCAGGAGGATCGTCTCGCTAGGTAAGCCACGCAGCTGGAATGTATACTCTCCTATTGTCCTGCCAAAAAAAAAAGTGCAATGTTCAACACTCGGCAACAACTCGCGTCTCAGCGAGCACGAAGTTGTGCGAGATAGATCGATCGAGTTACCCTGGATACAGTTTTAAATAAGTAATATGAAAACATCTGGCCTCGTCCCTCTTCGAGAAGAAAAATACTTCCATGTTTCAGAAACATGTTGTATCAAATATAAGCAAAAAAAAAAAAGTGCTTTTCGACTTTCGTGCAACAATAATTCGTTTTACAGAGAAAAAAATACGAGTGATTTAAATTATTTCTTTGTAAAATTGTACATCGCGCAACACACAGAATAATGAGCAGAACTGTCAGGAAATCTAAGAATTAATTTTGTTAATTAAAGAAGTTGCACATGTATTTGTTATGTAACGTGCATAAATGTACTATTTTTAAATCAACAATTATTTATAGTTAAAAAAGTTAACGTGATTGTTAAAAAATTGTACATATTTTGTTGAATGTACAAATTGTATTAAGGGCAGTGGGAAACTGAGATTGATCACGTGTCAAGTGTGTAGCATCACTCTATTGTGTTGATTCCACAGTGTTGTAAGGAATCAACTAAATAATTTTAGTTACCAGTAGGTTATTTTCCGCCAAAATAACTGGTAGCTACCTAATGTTTTGTGAACGAAAATGTAAGGGAAAAATCAATATGGCCTCTAATAACACGGCAATTATTATAATGAAGTCAAAGCTAAACTGAATGAACCAGAACAAACTATTTGCTTACAAGAAATTGTAACACCAAAGTATTTCTCACCCAAACGCTGCTAGCTCTGCCAAATGTTTGCCAAGGAGAAACGACTGAAAGTCAAATTTTTATAAAGATGTAAAAGGAAGACGTCTCAAGAGTAATATCCAGCATATAAGACTATATATACAAAATATTCCAGACTTTACAATAAAAAAAATATTGATACCAAGTTTCAAAATCAATGTTTTTGCAGTGTAAAAGTAAATCCTTTTCGAAGTGAGTGGCTCTGCAACCATAAATTTGTAATAAACTAAGCATTTATAGTTCTTCGCGAAGAGTTGATTTTTCTAATAAGCCTTTGAAGTAGAAGCCACCTAAACAGCATTTAGCTTACTTCTGTGCCATAAATAAAGTAAAGTATTAGCCAATCGTCCCAGCAATCAGCGGATGGCAGTGATCACGGATGGTCAAGTGTATGGTGGTGGTGGTAAGATAGAACGTAAAATATCGATCGTAAGCAGTCACCACTCATTCTCAGTAATTAGCTTCAGACTCGTGTATTGAGCTAAGCTGAGATTAAATCCAACTTTCTTTAATGCCCTGCTTTAACCCAGTAATTTCAATACTGTCAAGATATTCTCATTTTATGTAATCATTCTTACCAGTGTTGTGTAAAATCATTGCGTGTTTTGGAGAATCTTGGAACTCCGAGAAGAGGTGTTAAGGCCAATGGTGCACAAACGCAGTAAATTTACCCGATTTTCGTTATAACTTGTTTATCGAAATTTTTGACACGACAAGGCGTAAATATTAATTTTTGACTACTTCTTGCATTGTTCAATATTCACTACCTTCCTTATTCTGTGAGCACTAGTGGAAGATTAGAAATAAGATATTCTTCCTTATCTTCCATCAGTATTCATATAGTAGTAATAGTAGTGAATATCTATCAATGTAAGAAGGTGTTAGAAATTATTATTTATGCCGTGTCGTGCCAAAAATTTTGAAAAATTCTCTGAAAAACAACTTTTAACCAAAATTAAGGTAAATGCACTGCTTTATAGCACCATTCCCCTTAACTCCGGGGAACATTTATCATGCTCTGATTTGGGACTCTTGGGATGTAGCTGATTTGTGAGCCATTCTGAGTCCGTCATTTCGATCAGTACCGCATTCTTGTCATCTTAGGTTACATTTTATTATGTTTTATTGCATCCGTAAGATCTTTTTTTCAGTACAGAGCTGTACAAAGATATTTGACAAGTCAAATTACAGTATACAAAGTTTATACACTGGACATAGTAAACACATACATATATATGTCAGACTACACGTACACGCATCACATCTTTTCCTCATAATTTGACCAATCCTCCTCCAACATGCTGTGTGGGGCGTCGTCGTTTGACTGAAACAGAAGAAAAAGGAAACGAGAAAAACCAAAACAAGAAATGCGTACAAAAACATGCTATGCAATAATTTCTTAATTGTTGTAGTTTAGATATTCATCTACACTATAAAATGATAGTTTAGAAACAAATTCTTTCAGCTTTTTTTTTTCTTTTTTTTTTTTTTTTTTTTTAAAGCAAATTTCAGGACAAGTTTTAAGTTAACTGAAACCACGTGTAAGTGTTTTCTAAGAGTCGATTACAATTGCAAAATATGCATTTGGTAAACACGTTAAGAAAAAATACAGAAAAATTAATTGTGTTATTTTGACTAATTATTGGTCAAATTTACTGAAACATTTTTATAGAGACTACTAACGAACTATTTGGTTGAAACAACCTCATAGAAAGGTTTTCACAAGCCACATTCCAACAAATATTCCGTCGAGTCCACGCAGAAGAACGGAGATTTGAACGCTGGTCGCAGCGAAGACAACCAAGCGATCAACGCGCGACATTTTTTTTATTCCGTTGCAGCGCACACATGTTAGGCATTTGTCAACTTGAAGTCAGTCACTTGCTCGCGTATGACTTGAAGTCACGAGAGTCCTCGTTACTCTTTGTTTTGTCAGTCTGCCGACCAATATTCTAAAGTGAATCCTAAGTTGGACCTGAAGTACGCGATACTGGAGGCGGAGCACTGACCGTCTAGATAATGTGTAAAGTTGATTGTTACATGCGGGTTGATAATACATTTTTTTTAAATCCCAAGTATGCTACACCGTAATGGAGATTAAGTCTACATTAGGTTAGTTAGTAACCGTGATTATTTCCAGACGACATAATTGGATGACAGAGACATACTGCGGGAGTTGCGGTATTTTTACATCTCTGTTCCGTAGCACGTTATACACGCACTCAAAGTTCTATCTTAAAATATCTGTAATAAACTGGTATTTCACGTCCAACTTCTAGAATGTGGTGTACCGCACGCTCAGGATTCACTTTAGACCGTAAGTCGTGTAATATGTTTTAACCTTTTTTCGTGAATAGCGTAACTGATAGCGTATTCCAATAACTGCACTGGGATGCACTCAATGTGGATCGGCCGAGTGCTGCGTGTTCGAACTAATGGAAACCGCAGTGAGTGCAGTTGATTTTTCATGTTCCAATTGCGAGCTGCACCGAGCAACTGCGCAATGAGTGCAGTTTTCCCTGCACCTTCTCTGGAGTCGGTGTGGCACCTCAGTGCAATATGACGGCGACCTGTGATTATGTAAACAAAAGAAATTATTCCAATGTTGGAAATTATACAGTATCTAACAATTCGGCAGCTGAATAATACGTAATAGTTAATATAGAACAAATTAGCTGTTCGTATACCAACTCGTGGATGTATTTGCCGACAAGTTAAAAAAGAGAAATTGGAGAAAATTATCTGTACGGAATTTCGTAAATAAAAATTTAGGTCCTTTTATCAACGTCGTATATCAAGCATTTTCTCCAGAAAATGATGTTGCCGCAAATATTTTGCACTTTTGTCGCGGCGTGTTCCAGTTGTCGGTGCAGTAATATAATACACTCGTTTCTAGCAATCATGTGACACGCGCGCTTTTTCAATTTTCAGTGCGCACCCAGAGCTGTCAGTTGGAAAACGCCCTAAACGAACGCCTAAACCCTCGCTAGATTTGAACTCGTGACGAACTCCTTCGCTATGCCCGGCACTCTACTTTTACGCTACTGGAGTGCCAAATTTATTTCGGCTTTTCTCCAGGGGAAGAGAGAGGGTACTTCTGCAAAGTGATGAGAGAAGGGGACGAGCGAGAACTCAGATTCCTCCACATTGGGAGCGAGGAAAGCAACTCCAGCAGTCATCTACACGTAGAGTTAAACCAGGTCGCGCTAAGACAGAGCAGATAAGGCGACTTTCGCGTGTTCGTCAAACAATGATGTCTCTACGCACAGCGCTGCCACGTGCTGCAGCCTAGTGCGGGACAGGCCAAGTGAAATAATAGGGTTCGACATGTGAAATGGCTTTAGGCGCGTCTCAGTTACCAATCACAACACAGCTTTCAAACAGAAAATAGAAAAAGGTAATTTTGTGTCTTTCAAAAAGAAGGAAAATACTATAAGAGAGCATGCTGAAGTAAATTAATAATATTTCGTGTGTTTATGTTTTTGTTGAGTCATATAAATCTTCATTTACCCGCGGTTTTCAGGTTATTAAATATTTTACAAGGAGCTTTTTTTTTTTTTTGTAGAAATGTGATGGATAGATGTGCAAGATGTTTTTTGTTTGACAGAAACAGTGCAGTGTTCAATAATGGCACTACATGTCCAAGCCATGTAAGTTAATTTCATTTCAAGTTATTACGTTACCCGCAATTTGTCTTCTTTGGAAAACAATTCACACTATTCTTGATTACGATTATCGGGATATCTTGCATAACGCAAACATTTTCTTTTGATTAAAAAACAAAGTAGGTTTGGCAAAACGTACCTCGGTGTGTTTCCTTGAACGTACATACATACACTGATATACCGTTCATTTGAAACCCTTTTGGTGTTGATTTTTGGCAACGTGTGTTAAATGTTTCAGGAAGATAACGGAGAGTTTAAATGTAGATTGTGTCCCATATAGTCAGCAAATATTTTGTTATCTGAACTGCTATATGAAGCTAGACTCACAACATCACGTTTTTAAAACATGAAGTATTTGTTGACTTACAGGAAGAAGATGCTAGAATATTTATTTTATTAGCAGTGTAAACCTACTACTGACGCCATGTAAATCAGCGCTTCTGGGTATTCCGCTCACTCCGAAGGCCACTGGAGACTTTCATGACTACAACTGTTTTTCGTAATGCGTCGAAAGATTATATGCTGCTTGACGTTCTTGTCGTGCAGCCGAGAGAAACTGCTCTTTTCTGCTACTTCGCTGCTCGTGATGAAATATCACTTGCTCTCGGGTATAGGCTGTTCTCGGAAAATTTAGCACTTTTGAAAGCCCTGCTTAAGATCTACTAGTAAATCCGTTGTGTATTCCTCCGCCTTATGTGAAATTAACATTGCTATGGGGCGCATCACTTTACGGTCAAATGAAACTGGGAAATTATTAAGTAAGTAAATACTTTACAAATCAGCCCATTTTTACACTCCGATGTATTAAAAAAAAAAACAGAAAGTGAAATTAATAATTTAAAGTTATCACAAATGGTTACCAAACACTGTTTACTCAACGTTGAGACATGGAACTACTTTCTATTTGCCGGTACCAACTTTAGTGGTAAGCGAATATCACTCGCTCAGTGCGTCCGTTAAAATACATGGATGCAGGGTTATTAACTTTTTCTAAGGTTTTTCTAAAGTGCTTACTCTATCGTGAACAGCCTAACATAAATAGCGTAGCACGTGTACAAAGCTCCTGGCCTATGGCGGCAGCGTGCTGCAGTTGGCTGGCGCGACTCTGCGGTGGCGCGTGCGAGCGAAACCATCGTAATATCTGGCGAGTTTCTCTCTGAACCGCCGCCTCCGACATCGCCGCGGTGAAAACTAGCTGTCCTCGAGCCAGGCGAGGGGCCACGTTGGTTAAGCGGTTAGCCATTTTTTTCATTAACCCTACTTAGCAGTACAACCATCCAGGGTGTTCATGACTACTACAATTTAACAAACAGTACATTAGTTATATAGATTCACACTATTTATATTTTTTGTGGGAGGGCGGCTGTTCCTCTGGGCGCCCGTAACTTAAGCTACAATTGATATTTATATTCAAAAGCATCCTTCACACTTCCTAGGAAGGTTGTGAGCTATTCTACCCCGACCGAGACAGCTTCCCGACGGGTATCCTTTCGACCGCCCCCCGTTCCGCCGCCCCCGCCGGAACAGACCAGAGACCGGGATTCCCACGAATCCGCCCGCGCGACCAGACGCGGTTAGCCTGCTCGCCCCCCCCCCTCCAAGGCGATCCGTGTTCAAACCCCGGCCGGGTCACTCCAGATTTTAGCATGTGGGAATCATGCCGGGCGATGCCGTTGGTCATAGGGTTTTCTTGGGGATCTCCCGTTCCCCCACCCTTTCATTCCGGCACTCCTCCATACTCACCTCAATGACCCACATCAGCTCTCAAGACCTCGATGTTAAGAGCTGTCCAAATTTCTTCACTCACTCGAGCCACGCCCTGGGGCCCAGGAGCCCGCCAGCCATACACTAGAGATGAGGTAGGCCGACCTTGCTGGCTGCGCACAACCAATCTCCGGTTCCCAACATTGAACTGCTTCTCTGCTAATACCGCTTGAAAAATCGGCGTGGATTGGATTTGAGGATAGAATACTGTTTAGTAAACAAGTGCTTTGAGATGTTTTTATACTTAATCCAACCAATTTATAATGTAGTTTGATTAAATTCAAACTCGTAAAAATATTAAATTAATATAATATTGCTTGTCATTAAAAAATTAACATATATAAAAACTTTCTTCACTGTTGGATATGTGACTTCGACAGCAGTGTTACTTTGGGGTAGATCAATGGTGGGCACATGCGCAGGAGACGAACAAGCGGTCTACCTCATCTTCAGTCTACGTCGGTGACAGCCCTTGCTACCTGCACGGCTCGTCCGCACACAGCGCCACTGACGTTACTTCCAACTTATCTGAAGTTATACTTCCAGGAAATTCCTCCGACTCAACATAACAAAGCTTAACCAAGTCAAGGTCACTCTGCTACTACAACTTGGGGAGATCTATGTTAAAAGTTCGGCAACCAAAAATTTTCGTTGCTAGGTAAGCGCTAGTGTCGGCAATGTACTAGATTTTCTCTTTTATCTACGTTAATAACAGGATAATTGTAATAATCATAAATCAGATGTAAAATAGCTTCGTAACTAAGTAAATTTTTCCTATTTTATTATTCACGTAGCTTAAAATTTTGACTAAAAGTTACCTTTTGTAAGAGCAGCGCACCTAGCGACTGGAATTTTCCCTACGTCAAACTCCCCGTAAGAAATCACGTTGTGTTTCTAATCTGAGGAGAATTAACCTTAACATTGTTTAGACAATTACGCCAAAGGTACAACGCACCGCATTCGTGCGCACTTTGTTTATAGGCTGTTCACGTTAAAATGAGCACTTCTGAAAGCACTGCTTAAGATCTGCTTATATGCACGTTGTGTATTCTTCCGCTTTATTTAAGATTAACGTAGCCACGGGCCTCATCACTTTATTCATGCGTCGGTCAATTGAAACCGTGAAATTATTAGAAAAGTAAATATTATACAAATCTGCTCATTTTTACCCTTCGGTGCATTAAAAAAATAACAGAAAGCGAAAGAAATAACTTAAACTTTCAGAAATGGTTACATAACACTTTTTATTTGACGTTAAGATATGAACTACTTCCCATCCATCGCTACCAACTTTACTGGGTCCGTGTCACTCAAGGCGCCCGTTAAAACATAAGCAAGTAGGGGCAGTGACTTTTTCTATGGTTGATTTCAAAAGTGCTAATTTTTATCTTGAATAGCCTTTAGTAATATTTTTCATAATAACTATTTCTTTAAGACTGTTCACGGTAAACTGAGAACTTTTGAAAACCCTACTTAAACTCTTCCACCACGTGTAAATATCTATGTACAATTGACATTGCCATGAGCCTCATCACTTTATTAGTGCGTCGGTCAAGTGAAACCGTGAATAAATTACTATAACAACGTGCTAATTTTTATAAAGATGGAATTAATGTACTACATAATTTGTGTAAATAGTGTACTCAATGGCATGATAGTTCATCAACTGCAGTTATGGCTGAATTTCCAGGCGTATAGTCAGGACTCTTTACTTTATTAGTTTATTCAATACTTGCGTAGTTTATTGTAATCACAGCCAGGACACCTTAGTTGCAAGGCAAACCATCTTCCGTACTATTAACTATTACATCCACGACAATGCGAAATTTTACACGCTAGGCAAATAATCTAAAAAAAATAAGGCTTTTAAAATGATTAAAATAAACGTCAATCTACTATACAAAAGTTTTCAGCTTGTTTCCACGATACTAGTAAAACCGAAACGATTCTACAGTGCGCGTGTCCAGCCGAGGTCAGAGGGAAAACATGTCACAAATTGTTTTCGTCTACTCGGCAACGTCACCGCACGCGCACACGCCCGTAACGAGACCGAAACAGCTATTTTACAGTCGTATTTGGCTGCGTCCATCAAGAAGTCTGGTCGCGCAACCTTCATACGACGCGCGCTGCTTGAGAAGAACGGCAGGCGTCCGACGTGTGGCGTGGAGTGTTATCTCCCTCGCGCCAGATCACTGCCCTGACGTGTATATCATAATTAATGACGAATTTGCTGGTAGTGACGGCAGACTTCATTGTTCTGCGCTGCGATCCACACGAATAAAGAGAAGTGAACTCAGTCACGTGTAAACAACGAGAGAGCAATCGATGTATTGTTCTAGGATGACTGGACATTCTTCAATCAGTTCTGTAACGAGAGGTTCCAGTCGCAATGTCGGGTTTCTGGAATTCAAAAGGTATTTTATTTTTGCAAACTAAATATTTTGTTATTCGGCAAACACTCATTAGATATTTTACTACCTCAGTTTAGACTAACGAGAACATACATCTTTAGGTCAAATAAAACGACAGCCAACTCAACTACAGATAATGATATATGGCTTAACAACCTCGGCAACAGCGATGTCATTACAGATGAAGCAAGATGCGTGTATTAAGTGATCATCACAACACGCAACTGTAGCGGTTTAGGGAAATCATAGAAAACCGAAATCTGGATCACTTGACAGAGAATCGAACCCGGATCCTTCAGAATATGGCTCATGGGGTATACAACTGCACGCCGTCGCTAGATAAGGTTATAAGTAAAATTTTTGGTTAATGCGCTTCCACTATCATACGAAGTTTAAATAATTCGTCTAAACAAATTATTGTGGTACTTATACTGATATATTATTGGTGAGGCAAAAATTCTTCACACTTCCATACTTTAGAGGACGTAAACACAATTGCATGACAATTACAATTGGCATCAAGCCCGCATTAATGTTAGGAAAAGTTGACATCTATTACCAAGTTATCCCGAGTAGACCAAGGCCGATTCGATGGTTGAGCAAGTACTTTTAAAGTCGTTCACGGAATGTGAAAATTCAACTCAAATTCACATTGAGGAGCTAGTAGCTTGGTGGATGTCATGACGGGGTGGAGGTAGTAGCTTTAATTAAATAAGATATTTTATATAAAAGTGTTAATTTATCTACCTCATTATGTAACAGAACCTGATTTCAAGTTGTACGATAAGACGATAAGTTATGTATTATATAGCCTATACATTTATCAGTAAAACCAATACGTCGGTCTTCATCTCACAAATAATGGGTAATGTACCTACTACAGAGCTTCTCACTATTAGATTGCAGTGTGCGGTGTAATGGACATTCACTCTCTCTTTCCAATACATAGTTTCTGTCGTTAACTCTGTCCTTGTTCCTGCGTGCACTGTTGCCTGATGTGTTATCTTTATCCAGCCTAAAAAAAAAAAATCATTTTCGTTGCGTGCGCCCAATGCAATCACAATGCTAGGGTTTCTCACAGGCTTCAGTTTCAAAGGAGCCGCTTAGCTTTGCGTCGCAGGATTGGATTCCTTTAAGAGTTGGCAGGGAGGTAAACAGATAAAAATTCTCTTAATCAGGCCGTTACCTTTACCGCCCATTTTTTCTCAGCTTGCCAGTTACGTCACAAAGCTGAAGCAATCTGGCAACAGTGAGCGCCATAAGCCCTGTACTGCAGTCTAAGCGTGAGACGGGCTATACACGACGTCAAATAGTACTGAAATCGATAACCCTGTTCTATATATGGACGTCACACAAGAAATGGATTTAATTAAGTACACTGAACACAACAGAACGCGACATCCATTAACAGAAGCCTCACGTGTGACAGACATTATTCACGCTTCAGAGTATACATATTCCGCCCGTGGCATGAACAGCTGCTGCCAACTACATCAACCAAGATACATTTTACCACAGATTAATTAAGAATAAAAGCTGTTCACGGTAAAAAAAAAACACTTTTCAAATCAACCTTTGGGAAAAAAAACTATTACCTATATCTACATATAAAATGCTTATATACACACTGGAAAGCAGGCTTCCAGTTAAGTTAGTAGCGATTTGAGAAAATAGTTCTAGTGCTTGGCACTGTATTGCGAGTGTAATGTTACGGCTACCAAGGTCAGTGTATTTTGTTTTATACACATAATAACATAAGCGTGCATATTATCAACACATTAATTTTTCTAAAATTTCCACCATTTTCACTTGGATAACGCGTGAATAAAGTGATCAAGCCCCGTGGCGACGTCCGTTTTACATATGGCAGAAGGACACAACACGCAAAGAAAAATACTTCCTAAGCAAGACTTTCAGAAGTTCTGAGTTGACCGAGAACAGCCTATATACCTACGGTACCGGCCATTTTTTCTCGAAAACGGTGCATCCGAGCCTTTTCGGTAAAAATTCTTTGTAGACAAACCCTTTAAGGACAAATTGAATCGTGGACTTAAAAGTGTCTAGAATCTGCGCTAAACTAGAGGAAATGAATTTAACTTCTGAAATTCAAATTGGAAGATTGTACATAGTAAGTATCGTTGAATAGAGCTCCTGATACTGGAAATCTTTTATCTGGAAGGTTTTACGGTATGTTTCGCCGTTTTGAAAATATCAACATATTCTCTGTCTGGCACACGCTATATCGCATTGTGCCACGCCACGCCAGCCTAAACAAGGCGAGCGGGAACTGTTGACGCTAGATAGCAGTACTTGCATTTCCCTTCTGTCTGTGCCATTCGCCATGTCGAATAAGAGGCATTCGTGCGTGCACTGTGTAAGGTTTCTAGCGTGGTTTTTACTTAGTTTCTGTTATTCTTGCAGTAATATCGTATTCAAACGAAGAGGCATTTGACATGCTTATGGTGCTCGGTGAATGTCGCCAGAATTACCGACAAGCAGAGCATGTTTATGAGGGGAGGTATCAAGGTCGCCCACGCCGATCACGACATGTTTTTCAGAAATTGGAAGCACGGATTCGCAATAGTGACCAGGTGCAACCGACCTGAAATCTTAACAATCAAGTCAGAAGACGTGTTAGAGACGATAGAAGTGCAGATATTCTTGCCGCAATAAATCTAGACCCACATTTTTCTACTCGGAGAATAGCACGTTATTCTGGGGTGAGCAGAAGTACCATCTGGTGAATCCTGCACGACGATGGTTCACATCCCTACCACATGTATGTCCATCAGGCATTAAGCGAAGATGATTTACAGACAAGAATATCCTTCTGCAACTGGTTTTTAAATCAGTAACTATGGAATTACTGACTGTCGCACTGTGAACAGATGAGGCCACTATCAGATCTTATGGGAATGTAAATATCCACCATGCTCACTCTTGGTCAGCAGCTAACCCTCATTTGTTAATACAGCATGACAACCGGCACATTTGGGGCCTAATTACCTAGTGTGTACTCATCCCTGATCAAGTTATCGGACCTTATTTTTTTGATGAACTCTTAAATGGTGAGCAGTACTCTGAACTTCTGCAAGACACACTGCCTGAGATTCTAGAAGATGTTCCAATTGCAACACGGTTGTTAATGTGGCTGCAACAAGATGGTTCCCCAGCCCATTTTTCCTTGGTGGCCAGGCGTACTTTAAATCAGAGTTTCCCTGGTCGATTGATTGGGGGAGGTGAGCCAGTGGCTTGGCCACCACGGTCGCCAGAAAACCCTCCTTGGATATTTGGGGGAGGGGGAGGTACGCATTAAAGACACTGTGTGTCAACAGTGCCATTCAACGAGAGATGAAATGAAAGAGCGAATTAGAGTAGCATGCCGGTCGCTGCCAGCTGCAGAGATGCATCGGGGTAAACAAAGTGTACGATTACGGGCATTAATGTGCTTAGAACATGGCGCGAAACATTTCCAACACCTATCACAGTGAACAGGAAACAATAAAATGTGTTATTTTGTAAAAATTTCTGGAGAAAACATTATTTTTAATGAATTTTTGTACTGTCAAATTGCACACATTGAATTTATTTAAAACTGTAAGTGTAAGCAAAAGTTTGTTTACTTACTAGGCCCACAACATTACAATGGTATTGTTGCGTACATTGTCTCTTCAGCGCCAGGAAGAATTTTGATATCATCGAATCGGTGGCTCGTACCAAAAGACTTCTCAGACAACAAATGTTCAGTTTTTAGAGCCCAATTCAAAGATACTAATTTTGTACCATCTTCCCATTTGAAATTCTTGATGTACTTTCGTTTACTCGTGTTTACTGCAGATTCTAGACACTGTAGTGTTCACCATTAAATTCGTCATTAAGGACTTGCCTACAAGGCATTTTACCCGGAAAAGTTCGGATGCACTGTTTTCGAGAAAAATTACTGGTACGGTAGGTCTGGGACACCCGAGCACTTTTGTAAGCTCACTCATTTGGAATAGTAGTAAAAAAATATGTTTTATTTTAGCTTCAGACGTCAACTTCCGAGTGCGGTGGAATATAAACAATGTGTTTATTACTTACATTGCCATATTTATTTTTTTTAAACACATTTTTTAACATTCAGGAAAAAAAATTGGGTAAAATTAGATTACTCCTTTTCTGTTATTTCTATTCTCATAAAAGTATATGGCTTAGTAAAGGCTGTTCACGATAAAGTGAGCACTTTTGAATTCAACCCTAGAAAAAAGTCACTGCTCCTACCTCCATATCTTTTAATAGGCGCAATGAGTGACATGCGCCCAGTAATGTTGGTAACGATGGAGGGAAAGTAGTTCCATATCTGAACGTCGAATAAAACGTGTTAGGTGACCATTTGTGATAACTTAAGTTGATTCTTTTTGCTTGCTGTTTTTTTTTTCATTCGTCGATGTGTAAAAATGAGAATATTTGTAAATTATTTATTTTTATAATCATTTCACAGTTACACTTGACCGACGCATAAATAAAGTGATAAGGTCCGTGGCAATGTGAATTTTACATAGGGCGGAAGCAACGCAATGTGCATACAAGTAGATCTTAAGCAGAGATTTCAAAAGTGCTCATTTTACCGTGAACAGCATATACGTACATTTACAATTGACACTGACATTAAAGATGTTGCCATCCTACCTTATATAAGATGATAAGTGATATCCGTAGCTGAGAATCTTAAAAGTTGAGAGAGGGAGAAGACCGCCAACTTGTACTGCACTGCTCTTGATAAAACGTTCGACATTGCAAAGCGAGATGGCAGCGTTGGAGTTGGTCGGTTGTTGCACCCACTGCAGAACAGCTCCACCTGCCCCTTGAAGTGTCAGCTGGCGAGCCTAACCTTCTGTTGGGACACGCGTTATTGCGCTCTCACCCGCTACCGCCATTGCATCACGGCTGCCAGCAACAAGCCATAATACATACACTGTTCTCGACACCCGCTTTTTACCCACTATTTCCAGCATCGATTCAAAAACAAACAACCCTTTTATTTTTCACAGGCCAGCTGTGATTCACAAGGTCCATGTAAAAAAAAATCCAAAAATAAAATTCAAAATGATAATAACGCATTTTGAGTTTCACATTGGATGCCCTCTATTGTGGGCAATATGGGCACATCTGAAAACACTGCTTAAGATCTACTTGTATGCATCTTGTGTTTTCATTCGTCGTATGCAAAATTAACATTGAAATGGGCCTCAACATTTTATTCATGCGTCGATCAAATGAAATTGTGAAATTATTAGAAAAATTAATATCACCAGTGGTTACCTGACATTTTTTATTCGACGTTAAGACATGGAACTACTTTCCATCCCTCGTTACCAACTTTACTGGGCGCATGCCACTCAGTTCGCCCGTTAGAATATATGCAAGTAGGGATAGCGACTTTTTCTAAGGTTGGTTTTAAAATGCTCCCTTTATCGTGAACAGCCTTTACTAGGATTTATTGTTTATATCAGCCCATAGATGACGACGTGGTATGAATTTCGACACGTAGTTTAAAAACGCCTTGTGTATACAGGCCTACACACGCACATATAGAACGCGTGGTTTGAAGACGGTGAGACTTTCGTAATTCTAACGGGATTCTAACAATTTCGGTATCTGCTTGATGCTTGCAAGGGTGAATATCCTGGAACTGTAGCTGGAACCATCGCCCAATGCGTGCTCGTCGATGCGCGTGTCTTCACGGGGCGCGCGGTGCCAGACACCCGATGTGAATAAATGCAATCCACTGACAATTCTGCGAATGTTGTCAGCGGTGTCAATGTTTTCATCGACATTTTATAGTTTTACTGGCTTGTAAACGGCTTCGCTTCGTCTTTCTTTAGATAGTGTATGAATTTTTTTTTTTTTTTTTTTTTTTTAAGAGTCAGTAACGAGCTTTTAACTTTTAAAAAATTAATAAGTCACCATTCAGCCTACATTTGGGAGTGTAGTCTGTGAGTTTAACAGCGTAAGGAGTCGTGTACGGAATTTCCAACGTGAAAGACACTAAAAATTAAACACAAGAATGAACTTCTGTCATCGGTACATACTTTGGCAGTTCGCCGAGACGAGAGAAAGTCGTGATTTTTTTTTTTTTTTTTGAACGCTCCATCGAGTCACTCCTGTGGCTGTGTGGGTGTGTGTGCCCGCGCGCGTGCTGTCGCGTGCCTCTTTGCTTTTCGCTGCTGATGAGTGAATACACTTTCTTCGAGCTAACACACCAACCCAAACAAGCTGAGCTTGAAACAAGTCGAAAGCTTCCGCCCCGACCGGCATATTTTATTTACTTCCGGCTACATAACGTAATTTCCGGTAAACACTTAACTTGAATGCCTCATCAAATAAACAAGATTTAAAAAATCGCTAGGGAAGTTTTGCTTTGCGGAAATGTAACTTTTCGATTAACCAATTAAAATTATTTTTAATGGCCATAAAAATGTAAACAAATCAAAGACTATCAATATAAATATCGTTGATAGAGAATTCTTTTGCGCTTACAGTAGGCCTTTTATAGGCTATTCATGGTAAAGTGAGCACTTTTTAAGGCCCTCTCAACAAGCATTGACCACTAATGAATATACTTTATTGCAGCCTTAGGCCTTAACTTTTGAGAGTGGTGAAATATATACACTGTGTTTATTGGTCACATTGCATTGCTTATATTAAAAGGTAGCAGGAAGATAGAAATTGGGTGAAAGTAATAATTTATTAGGGCCTTAAAAAATGCTCACTTTACCGTGAACAGCCTATACATAGTATTTTAACGATTGGAACACTATTCTTGGGTGTAACTCGGGTTAAACTAAAGCAGAATGTTTCTCTGCCACTGAAAACAAAATTTAAATTGCTGTAGTTTCATTGATTCGTTAATCCTTGTCGGTATCTTAGAAGGAAATTTACAGCACGTCAATTTATGTTATCATGAATAAAAATAATGATAATTTCGTACAATCTGAAATTAACAATAGAGAGTGCATAACCTGTTACATATGGAGGAATGTGTGATTGGGAAACAATCAATTCTCCACTCATTTGGCTAACAGCCGGCTGGTAATAACCTTCGCTCACTGGAGTAAGTGTGTCGCATGTGGTGTGGGCCAACAGGACAAGGATCAGAGACGAAGCAGAATATAGCAGAAATATCTTTCCGTGGATATGTCTCTAATGTCAGGCCTAGTGTACAAAGTTGTGTGCATAACTCAGAAGATTAATACACCTGGCTAGTACTGTGCACTTCTAAACTCAACGGCCAAACATATTTCCTCTTATAACTGCGCTGAGAAAAATATTTGGTAAAATCTGATGGAATTTGTTTGAAACAACCAAGTGGTATATTTGCCTAGTAGCAATTAAGATCATTGCTTGGCGCAACAAAATTATTTGTTTGATATTATTTAGTTGTTTCGACAGTGCTATATTGCTGTAATAATAACCAATATACACTGTTGAATCAAGTCAGTTCACAGGTTTGGCAGAACCACAACAGTAGTTTCTTTTAACCAAACAATTATGTTGAACTTCAACATGTCTGTGTTAAAACAACCAAGCAGCTGTTTGGCTTGACTAATAAGACAATTACTTTTAACCAAATCATTTGGTCGAACCAAATATATGCCTGTGTTAAAACAAACGTGCATTTATTTGGCTTGGCTACTAAGAATTTTTTTTACCGAATCATTTAGCTAAACCAGACATGCTTTTATTCGACTTAATTATTAGTGCTATTTCTTTAGACCGCACTGTAAAGTATAAGATTAGCTATATTGTATAATATATATAAATACACGGGGTATTAGATTTAACTTTTTTTATTACCTATATCCTCTGACGAATAGTAACCGAAATATTAACTCTAAAATCCGCGATACTAGTCCGAGGGGGGGGGGGGGGCTAACCACGGACCTCTATCACGGTGCGCCGATGTTGTCGTAGTTGTAGTTGTTGAGCTCAGGTGAGACCGATTAGTTGACAAATTCCCAGTGCGACAAGCGAACTGAAGATCTGCCGCGTCGGGGGCACCGGGGCGCGAACCCGCGACCCTCCGACTACAAGTCGGCCACCCTACCCCTGAGCTATGAGGGCAGGCCGCCATTCACCTACAATTCTCACTTGAAAATTGTGGTATAAATATTTGTATTTTTATTCCAAAGAAAGAAAAAGAAATCCGTTTCTATTAAATTTAGTGTATTTTTAGTGTTGCCAAAATATTACAAACGCCTGATGCTATTTTTTTATGTTTGAAAGAATAGGTCATGGTCGCGTGGATAACTTTAACTGCCGCAGAAACGATAATTTTCTTGTTACAGTGGCGAAGAAAGCTTCGTATAGAATCGGCATTGTTCGTCCCCGTAACTCGAAGCCAAAGGGAATACGGAGACATTCCGTATTTTGTATAAACTCCGTTTTCCGTCATTACTGATTTGCCTTTCCGTATATACACTCTACATTTCCGTAAAATATTCCGTAAATATACGGAAATTTTTGCAATCATTCTTGATTCTTGGTCTGCCATCTTGCACTCGCTCACCAACCAAGTTCGTTGTTCAGACGGATGTATCCAAATGGTTAAATTTACCATGTCATAATAGTTTGGCAAATATATAGTTGATTTAAATAAATCGTTTTGTAAAAGCAAACATGTGTAGGCATTTTAAAAGCAAATATATATATATAGAGAGAGAGAGAGAGAGAGAGAGAGAGAGAGAGAGAGAGAGAGAGAGAGAGAGAGAGAGAGAGAGAGAGAGAGAGAGTTGAGTATACCATACATGGAAAATATGGTATAGTCAGCAAAACATTAGTTTGATTTGAAAAATACACCAAGAAAATGATTTGTTCAAAACAAAAAAAAAAGATCACTATATCTACTTCAACAACCCAAAGTTTGATTTAACAATAGTTGGTTTGAAACAGCAAAATAAATGCAAACATTTATTTGGCTTTTTCTCAGTGTACACCTCGTTGCGCGTCATAACGAAACAAAGTTCCGTGTCGGTTTATGTACAACACACAACAAACATTTCATTATTTGAAATATATAAAACCGTAAATTAATGCGAGTCTGAAAGTGTTAAAATACAAGTGGAGTGGAGAGATATGGGCGGCCCTTAATATCGAGGTTTTGATATCCTATGAGGGCTAAGTGAGGAGAATATGGAGTAGAGCCGGAATGCAAGGGCGGGGGAAATGGAAGATCCCCGAGAAAACCCGCCGACCAGCGGCATCGTCCGGCACGATTCCCACTTGCGAAAATCCGGGAGCGACCTTGTCGGGAATGGAACCCGGTTCACCAAGGTTAGTTAAAATAAGAGATCGAAAAGCTTTCTCTGAAAAATACATACGTACAGGAAAATGGTGTATTTATCAACGTCCTGTGGGACAGACCCAACGGTCTCACTTATTTTCGAGTCTCGGCTATTTGTTCATTGGCTGTTGTCCCAGTGGTACCAATTTTCACCTCAGATCAAGTAGCATGGTATTGGAGTCCAGCCTTGTTCCATTGTAAGTCTGTTAATCCTGGTTATAGAATAGATATCTACTGCGTATACAGAAACGGAATGGCGAGGTGGTTCCTTCGAGCTCGATCGCTCATTGGCCACACGGACCTATGGAAACGTGTCTTGAGAGTCCGATCGGCTATTTCACGTAATGGGATATTCCCTATTGTTTGGACTTCCGTCTGGTAATTTAAACTCGAGGAGGTGATTGGTGAACGACGTTCCGCCATCGTGCTAACGTGTGTGCGTGCCTGGAGTTCGCAATTCACGCCACCACTTCACCTCTGTGTTGTTGATGTCTCTGTGTCCTGATAGTGCATTATGAGCTATGGCCCAATTGCGAACACAGCAGAAAGAAGACCAACTTGTCAATTCTGAAATGAATTCGCGTGGTTAGACTTTTCGCCTCCCACCAAGGGGAACCGGGTTCAGTCCCCGGCCAGACCACTCCTGGATTTTCACATGTGAGAATCGTGCCGGACGATGCCGCAGGTTTCCTCTGGGATCTCCCATCCCCGCCCCCGCTCCTTGAATTCCAGCGCTGCTCCATACTCACTCCGCTTCACCCTCACCGACTCTCAAGACCTCGACGCTAAGAGCCGTCCAGATCTCTTCACCTTAGCAAGGCTAATGATCGCGTGGTAGTTCTCACGTCGTTGCGAATGCGAAAGCAGCAGCCTCGTTGTTGTAATTGCATGCGCGCTAAAAGGAGGCTGCGGTACCGTTCTGGAAGCTCGGACCCACCAGACTGCGAGCCAACTCGTCCACAGATCCCACACCAACTCGGCCTGCGTCCTCGTACACTCCGGCTCCGCTAGCGGCTTTTCTGAAGCCCTGCTCAAGTTCTACTAACAGGATATTCCTCCGCTTCTTGCAAACAAAGCTTAACTACGTATAGAGAATTACACCACGGGTACCACGCACCGCATTCGTGCACACTAAGTGTAATCATATTTTGCATATGAACTTTATCTTTCTAGGCATTGCCAACACACCCGTTTTCTCCCTGTTCATATTAATTATAAATGAAATATAATAATTTATATATAAAATGTAAGTTAAAGTTGATTAAATTTAACCAAAAATAATGTATTTTTTTATGTTAACTGGAGTATAAAACACTAGTGATACATGAAGGCATATCTGGGAAACAGCAAACACGTCGTGCATGGGGTGATTTTTCGAGAGTTTTATTCGAAAAGTGTAAAGAAGCCGCGATTAGACTATAGCGCGCGAGGAAGGCCAGTCTTCGCTGTACTTAGAGAGAGAGAGAGAGAGAGAGATCAGAATCTGTGCCGCGTGGTAACGCTCTGTCACATATCGGGAACGATAAAGATATATATGTGTGTGTACGGAATACATACAGCCTCGGCAATGCCCCCCCCCCTCCCCTTTTTAAGTGAGAGACGTCGCTTGTTGGCCACTGCGGCCGGCTGTGTATAATGAACATCAATAACCACAGTGTAAAGAAAAATTGGGGTAAAATTCCCTTACATACGACGGATACTAATTACCCCTACATGAAAGGTAAAATTACCTTTTAAATGAAGAGTAAATTTACATAACAAGTAAAACACTATTCTCTAATCGTACGGAAAATGTACCTTACAAAAGTTGGCGGAAAGTCCCGTACAAGGTGAAATTAGTTCTATTGTATAATAAAATACATTAAAATCTTTCCTGGAGTATTGCTACTGTTAATTTCTGTATTACACCTTACCCTCTGACGAATAGTAACCAAAATCTCAACACTAAAATCCTCGACACTTGCTGATGAGTGGGAGCGAACAATAATCCTCTATCACGATAGACCGATACGCTATCCATTACACCGCGAGGACAGCGTGACAGCAATATTGAATATTAGCGTGTTAAAAGATTGTTTCTTCTTCCCGTCCCACAATAGGCTGTTAAGACAATACTGAAGAGATGCACGCGTCATAAGGTAATTTTCCCGTCCATGTAAAGGATTTTCCACTACCAATACGTAAATTTTACTCCAGAGTGCGGTAATTTTACCTTACCTGTAAGGAAAACCATGTTTCCCCCACAAGTTTAGGAATATTTCCTTACACTTGTAAGGTAAATTTCGTTCTCTTAACCATTCCTTTAAAGTATTTAAAAATGAGACATTTTTGGCGTGAGAAGTACTCACAAACTCGTTACAATACCTGACATATTATGACATGGAAAGAGTTTCAATGGATTCATTCTACAAGAAACAAGGAATTATAATTCCCCAGAGGAAGGTAATGCCTGCACTGGTGTTACCTTCTGGACCCGTACAGCTCCGACCATAACTCAACTGTTCTGCAACGTGTCAAACGTGAACGGGTTGAGTTGAGTTGAGAGATTGGAACGGCTCTTAAGAACGAGGTCTTGAGAGCCTCTATGGGTGAAATGAGGCGAGAATGGAGCAGCACCGGAATGCAAACGGGAGATCCCTGAGAAAACCTGCCGACCAGTGGCGTCTTTAGGCGCGATTCCCACTTGCAAAAATCCGGGACTGGCCCCGGTTCGCCTTGATGAGAGACGAGCAGTCTAACCGCTCAGCCATCGCAGCCCCAAACGTTAACATGTATATTCGGGATAATATGTAAAGGGATAAAGATGAAGGCAGGTAGGCAAGTCATTTATAGAAACGACGAACAGCAAAGGTCCAACAGTTTAGTCCTGTCGAACACCATGATTTATTTTCCAGTTTTAGAATATGCAGGAATTGAGTTGTCTTTAATACAAACTTCTTGTTGTCTGTTAGATAGATACGAACATAACAGGATACCTATTCTATCCCTGATACCATAGAATTTTAGTTTATCTTAAGCACTTCATGATTAGATCACAAAAATCTCGATTGATGGTTTTTTTTGTCACTGTGAAACGCCGTGTGTTTTCGTTCCGCAGTTTCTTGATTTCGGGAGATCGGTGTAGTATCGTATTTACTAAATGATTCTGCAAATTTATATCAGTGGCAGACAAACGTATCAAAGAATTACCACAGAATGTGTTTTCAGGAATTCCAAATAGGAATTACGTCCCGTAAGTCGAAGTGTTTAGTATATAATGCATTTCAAAACGATTATTAGGATGTTTGAAATGTACGTGGTCTAGAAACCCACCATGCCAACGCTGTTTAGTGGTGTAAAAATAACACGTTTATTATGTAGAAGATCCAACAAGTGTAAAGTTAATTTCGCGAAAAATATTTCCGTGCATACGGAATGTGTTCTTTTTCCCCTCGTATCAGTAGAAGGTCATATTTAACGCGTTTTCGTCTTTCGGCGAGGTTAAAACTTTACATGTTATAATAATAACTCGAATGTTACTTCCACACGAACAAAATTTTCTGCTGGCCCATTATAACAATACACATGTAATTCAAAAGTATACCATCGCATAAGAAGTGCTGCTAAACAATGCTGTCTCGTGGAAGACGTTAAACTTAAGTCTCTACCAACCTCATCCATCCGAAATAAAATAAACAAAACCCCAGCAGTACAACTTGGCCGTAAATAAGTAAAGTAAGATGAAAATGGAATGGTAACCTACATCGAATATAGCGTTTGTTTACATACTTTGTTTTCTTCATAGATAGAACACCTGTGGCGGAAGGATACATAGTCATCGCGCTACATTTCTAGAACTGTCAAAATTTTATGAACTTATAAGTAGGGGCAGTGATATTTCGCGAAAAAATTACTAGACAAGATACATTTCAAAGCGCTACGAAGACGTCCGCCCTTTTTGATTAGCTGAAACATGGTATGGTTCGTGTCAACTGTTAACGCAAGAATAATGAAGGTCGGAGTTTCAGAATTCTGGGTGACTCGGTCAAATGCGAAAACTATACCAGCAGCCAACGGAGGTATGACAACAACCGAGGTGTATATATAGTGTTTAAGTCTAGTGTATGCTCCGAACTTTCCGCGAAAAAATCACGGGCGTTGCTTATATGAAATGGTTTATAGCAGTACATTTAGTTCACGTGAGTGTACAACCGCCACAAAACAAGACATAAAAAGGATTAAGAAAGAAGTTTGGAGAAGAAGTGGGGGACAGAAAGCGAACGCTGCCTCCAGGCCGCGGGTCTTGGCTAACCCTGTGGCACGCTTACAAGCTGTGGGAGGAACCGTTATATCAAGGTCCGCTTGCCTCAGGACGCGAGTGTACTGTGACGTCACGCTGCCTGCCTGGAGGCATACCTTGTGTCGCCCAACCCTTCTCCGTCTCCTTGGCCAATGGGCTGTCACCGGAGGCGGGCACAAGAAACAGCTTTGGCTATCTGAAATGTCTGCCGCAACTTTGACCTAGAACCCGACTTCGGGATATTCAATCTTGGAAAAGGGGGGGGGGGGATGTCTTTCACTGGCCTCCACGTTCTTTCGTAACATTGAGTCCATACTATGGTAGTCAGATCTTACGTTTTCCCGTAACATTTACGATTTCCCCCTTCCCCCTTTTTCCCCCAAACATTTTACGATTTATGTTTTCATCTTTTCCTTAAAACAATTTCTTACGCATTTCTACTATCTTCAAAATTATACGGCAGTATTTTAAAGTCCCTGGCAAATTATAATTACATTTGCCTCGCCTAGATGGCATTTAATTTTAACAGTGCTAATTAATTTTTATAATTTGAAATGATTCGTGGCTTAATGCGTTATGTCAACTTTGCTCGTAATTGTTTGAACTGTTAAAATGAAAATATGTTCGACTAGCTTTTGCCCGCGAACTTGTTAGCGTGGAATTCGTTTTTTTCGGTACAATATATATATATATTTTTAAATAGTAAGTATGTCTTTAAAATAGAATACATAATAGAAAACTAGCTACATACAAAAAGAAGAACTGACAGACTGACTGGCATATCAACGCCCAGCCTCATAAGCCCAACAACTCGTACAATCCGCCGTACGTTGAAGAATGAATTACATCGACATAGTAGGTACTCGTTTGGTGTGCTGTAAGTTAGTTTTCACTGCTACAATTGTGACATAACTGAAAATTCATTACATTTATCTACCACAAAATTGGCAATATGTTCACGCACGTCTATTGCAATTTCTTATGTACCGAATATCAAAAAAGAAAGGTATTGATATAGGCAAGCTCCGTCCTAAATAATTGTCACGACGATTTGTCGCACCATTTGTTCGTTAATATTTATCATTTCAACAACAACTTTTCTTTAATAAGAAAATATTTATAAGTAGTACAATCAAAAACGAATCGGATCTACAAAGAGCAAAATAAATCGAAACAATAATACGAATTCTAAAAAATATACGTAAACTTATATAAACTTTTAGTTACATCTATGTGAAGTAAACATACATTGAAGGATACCGCAATTTAAAATGTACAGTAGGCCTGCATAGCGCCACATATCGACAGTGTATTCAGTATTGGTAAATTCCGATATTACTATAATAATTTGGGGTTGTTACGTATGAGTAGGTTCTTAGATTATAGGCTATAACTTTCCAAACCTATTTTTTTTTCTAAGAATACTTACGAGGTTTCTAGTTAATATAATGGTTTAACTATGGATTTATTTCTAAGAAAGTATAAAATATGTGTTTAAGTCTTTATTTTCTACGGTATTTTCGTGAAGTTTCGTGTTAATAGGACCATCCAATATATATATATATATATATATATATATATATATATATATATATATATATATATATATATATATTGGATGGTCCTATTAACATGTATATATGTATGTGTGTATATATATATATATATATATATATATATATATATATATATATATATATATATATATATATATATATATATATATATATATACACACACACACACACACACATACATACATTCATACATTTCATACATTTCAAACACCTCTCATTTCACCCTTTTAGGAGTTGGATTTTTAAAAATCCCTTCTTGGCGGCCGCTTATATTATATAATGAATGTTTCGTTCAAATTTGACATTTCGAGGACCAATGGTTGGGTGATATGTCAATCAGTCAATTTTTCGTTATATGTAATATATATAAAAGAAAAATGTATCGACTGGCATATATATGAGAGTATATATACTGACATATGTATATATGACATATATATGCACATATATATGAATACAAACATATAAAATTTGTAAAGTAAGGTGCGTTTTTTGAAATAGGGAGGCATATTTAAGTAGCTGACTCATTTGCCTGCAAATATTCAAGTCTGCAGTAGTAAAGTTGTAACCACGATTTGGCCATCAGCCTTGGCGGGCAGTTTTCTGTGACTGATATAAGGTCCCATGGAAAGAAATGTACGTGTACAATGAGAACAAGAAAATTATGTAGTTATTTTGGCAATACATAAAAGAACCTAATTTTCCACGTTTGCAGCTTCTGAATTAGAACTACCTTTTCAATGTGTTAAAAATAACCGAAGTTACAACTTAGATTGCACAATTTATCATCGCCCTTTTTTCAGAAGTGCGAGATTTAAAATAAGTGCGGTAAAACCAAATCAGAGTTATTAGTAAAGAACATATTTGCAGCTCGAGCAGCTATTTTGCATTGTTCTCGAAATATCTCCAAATCTATTGTATTCTCTCTCGCCAGATAGCTGAATTGGCTTGATGGCATATTCTCTGAGCAGCTAGAGATTTAATGTTCTGGAGGATTCTGGTGAAAGTAGGAAGCACTTTGAACTCTACATCTTTTCATGAAGCTGAGTAGTTTTGATTTCTTCTGCCTTAGTTGTTCATATATTCTGGATAAGTTAGCAATACCCTGCCTACGGTGGTTCGTTAGTAAATTTCGCAGGCGCTCGCGGCCCTCGCCTTCAAATTCTTGGCTTCTGTGTTGTAGTCGCGTCACACACATTAGTTTCTTTACATATCCTTGGAGAAGAAAACCGCAAATGAGATATGGAAGCTCACCTAACATTGTGTATCTTCCAGTCTCTTCACATTAAGGGAAAAGACGTGTGTACCAAAAGGAAGGTGCAACAGTGGGGTCGCCCCTTTCTTCTCTTAGCCAACATTTTCATGGCAGACTTCAAGCAAAAAGTAATCAGTACTAGCCAGTACCAGCTGAAGTCCTGGTACAGATATCTCGATGACACCTTCTTCATATGTAACCATTGTAGATGCCATTCACGATAAGTGAGCATTTTTTTAATGAACGTTAGAAAAAAGTCACTGCCCCTGCCTGCATATATTTTAATGGGCGTACTGAGTGACATTCGCCCAGTAAAGTTAGTAACGACGGCTGGAAAGTAGTTTCATATCTTAATGTCAAGTAAAAAGTGTTAGGTAACAATTTGTGTTAAATAAAAATTATTTCTTTCGTTTTCTGATTTTTTTTATACGTAAAAATTTTAAAATGAGTAGATTTTCAAATCATTTACTTTCCTAATAATTTAAGTTTCACTTGACCTACGCATGAATAAAGTGATGAGGTCCATGGCAATGTTAGTTTTACATAAGGCGGAGTAATACACAACGTGCATACAAGTAGGTCTTAAGCAGGGCTATCAAAAGTGTTAATTTTACAGTAAACAGCCTATAGTTAAAATTGTTCCCAAAAAAAATAGACATATTTAATTTTAGTAATTTTTATAGTGGTTTAAATAGAAATACATAGCAACTATCTCTGTGGAAGTCCTAGTTCATGTTCCTCAGATGGTTTTCGCCGGCAACAATGTTCGAGCAAGTACAGTGGATGCAACAAGTGCTTGGAGCATTCCAAATTGCGAACGACATAAATTTTTCCGAGGCGGTGTGCAATTATTGCCGGCTTAGTTGTTTACCTTGGACTTCCCACAGGCCGTCAGGTTCGTGTCTCCAGTAACCAGACCTTCCAGCGTGCACCAGACCAGACAGCGTTACCCCCCTCCCCCTCTCTTTCTCTACTCCCTTCGCATATGGCACTGGCAGCTGGAGTCGCAGAGTTATGCAACGTGTTGTCATGGTGGCGAGAAGTTTCCCGTTTTTCAGAAAATTTATAATAACTGGCGGGAAAAAATGAAAGAAACGAGAAAAAAACGGGACATTTCTAACTTTAGAACATTTGTTTGAATTTACGCATATAGTTTTCATATTTCTTTTTTTAAAAAATCTGTAATCAATTCTCAGGGCATAACAGTATATCTATAATTTCAATAGGCCTACGTACTTTTATTATCTCGAATATACTCCGTTTTATTATCATTACTCGTCATATGTTTACTTACGTGTGCTTTGTATTGTGGTTTGAGAATAAAGTTTAGTAAATCAGTCCGGGAAAACTAAAAGTAAACTGCATGGGGCAAGCACGTTATTTTTACAATTGTGTGAGAGGGAGAATTTAGGGGATTTTTTTTTGCCAACCTTGCGGGAATTTTTACTCGAGTGTCGAGTGACCTGACAACACTGACATTGCGCGGGGCGTTCACGCACGCGGCGAACAGTCGTAAACCAGGATAGGAACATTATTCGGCGTCACTATCCTGTATGAGGATCACGAGCCTGTCACAAGATATGACGTGTTTGGTGGTTTCCTAGAACTTAATATGTCTTGTATAACACGTTTTATAAACATAAAAGTATCGTTATTTTTTGTTATATTTAACTTTCACTTATGTTTTATGTATAAATTGTAATATTTGTTTCATCATGAATATGAATATGAACAGTGAGCACGCAGTGGTATTTCGCGAAAAGATTTCGAGACAAGATACAGTTCAAATCACTGTGGGCTCGTACAGCTTTTTTGATAGGCTGAAGCGTGTTCTGTTCCGTGTTAGCTGTTTGCGCACGAATCACAAAGGTACAGTGTCGGGGTTAGGGAATCTTGAGTGGCTCGGTCAAATGTAGAAACGACACCAGCAGCCAAGAGAGTTATAACAACAGCGGAGTTGTATATATTGTATCGAAGTCTACCGTGTGCTCAGATTTATTCGCATAAAATGAGTGGCTATACCTATACGTGCAATTTTGTATATTTGTTTGCATGAGGAGGAGTAATACCGAGAAAGTAGAACTTTAGCAGGACTACAGAAAAGAAGGAAGTGTAGGCCACTTTAAGCATACATTGAGGGGTATAGCACGGGATGAGGGCGTTGTCAGTTAGAGCGCGTGTAATTGAGGCCGGATAACGTAAGAACACAGACGTGAACCTGCCGCCTGTTCCACGGAGCTGCAGCCCCAAACGCCAATGAAATGGGAGCTCATGTCAACCAATATGTCGGAACACGGTTCACCAATCAGCGCCTGGGAACCCAGTTGCCAGCTGCCACTCCAGCCAGCAGGGACTCATTCGTGACCCTCAGTAATCAATCAGGCAGCAGAGGAGTTCCGGAGGCTCGCGCAGCCAATCAGCGACGGGGTGTGCCGACATCAAAGGAAACGTGGCGCCGTTTTACTCCTGTGATCTGGCGTCTGGGACACATGCACACTAAACCAAATCTCCCCGGTTTCCCTGCACAGAAAAATTTTTCAGGTGTGTGAATTTCCTGCTCGGGTTAAGAGTGGGATTGACCCCTGTGGGAACCCCGCGTCCAAGGTCAAGAGGTGAAGGAGCGATACGGGTGACACTAACAGGCACGCCTAGTGTCTCATCGCTCCTACGTGCAAGGCGTGCAGTGTTTCCGTCTTAATGTTGTACTGTTCAAATTAGATCTGTAACAGTGAGGTTTTATTACACGCGATGGAAGACCACAGATTAAGCTACGCTTAAGGAAGCTGCACAGGAAAGCTTTAAAAATGCGATATTTTACCATTTTTACAATTTTTTTCTCCAAGAATATGACAAAAGTAAAAATTGAGGTATTGATAATTGTTTTATTTATTTTTTCTTTTCTGACAAAAAGTCGTATTTGCAGAACATTTATTTACAGAGATACGCGTATTCGCGCATACAACTACTTCACAAAAACCGCGCGATTCCATCCCACTCCTAAGGACTGGTTGCTTTGTTCTTCCCTTCGTGTTCATACTGAGATAGGCATCGGCAATATATTTCAGGATCTTGAAGACATGCATTCGAGCTGCACTCTATGGAATAAAATTTTTCGTGAGAACTATTTCTTGCTAGGCGTTACTAACACACATATTTCTCCCTGTTTTCATTCATATTAATTATAGATAAAATATTAAATTTATGGATAAAATTTAAGTTAAAGTTCAATTGAATATAAAATACGGTATTTAGAGATGGAGCAAGTATAAAACGCTTGTGACACGACATATTTAGGAAATTAGCAAGCACATCATACCTGTAATTTGTCAAAGGTTTGATTAATAAAGTGTGAGAAGGTGCTAATAGGCTATAGATAAGTACATCGAGAGGACGTTGCGCGGAAGTCCCTTTGGTTCGGGCGTGCCGCCACCCGCGCGAGGCTCCGGACTTTGCTACTGCGTTCTGTGATAGGCTGCCCGCTGGCGAGGACGTCGCTGATTGGCGGCAGGTGTTACAGCATGTTGACGGTGCCGTGTACGAGCGTGTATCCTCAAGTGCTCCGTGATGCAACTTGAATATATTCAAGTGGCTCAAAACATTCGATTCCTGTACAAGGGTGCGTCTTTCGAACATGCAGATGTAAACAACCACGTCGATCACTGCTGACCACGTGACTTCGACAAGCAGTTGTATCCCTGGCAGCGGGCGGGTCGCTGTCGGGTAGATGCACGCGAAGAGGACGAGAATATGTCTACTTCAATTCTAGTCTACGGTCTAAAATTAGTCTATGTTGAAAATTCATGGCCAGTAACTCCAGCGACCCTCAGAGTTCGCACCTTCCCTCTGTCACTATGTCGCGGAGGCTAACTACGCCGAAGGCCCTTCGCGGCCATGGGAGGACTTTTGAAATCAAACTTGGGAAAATATCACTGCCCCTGCCTGCGTATATTTTAACAAGCACGCTGAGTGTCACGTGCCCAGAAAAGCTGGCAAAGAGAGAAAGTAGTTCCATTTGTTAACCTTAAATTACAAGTGTTAAAAATAAACATTTGTGAGTACTGAAATATTTTATATTACTTTCTTTCTAACGCGTTTTTTTTCTTCTAATATTTACTTTTCTAAAAATTCTAAAGTTGCCTTTGACCGACGCACGAATAAAGTGACCAGGCCCATGGTGACGCTAATTGTACGTATGTTAGAAGAGTACACAATGAACATACAAGTATATATTAAGCAGAGCTTTCAAAAGTAGGGCTACTTATTTTAACGTGAACAGCCTATATTTGGAGGAATACCCAAAGCTGTTGATTCCCGCCTTTTGAGGGCAACTTGGTTGCAGGAAGTTGGTCACGCCGGAAATATCATACTTCCGACCCGTTATTTGCCACTATAGCGTTTTGTTACGAACTGTTACCGTTACGTGATTTAGGTGGGTACGGAAAAAAACCGCTTGGAGTGGTGACGAAGCACATCGTTGTAAAGGTCCATTGTTACAAGCTAAATATAATTTGCCGCCTTTCAGAAGCTGCGTTTTAATTTATAGCAGGAAGCGGTAACAGAAAGAAACGTTCAAGAAAAAAGTTGATGTGACAGGTAGTTTTTTGGGGAAGGAGAAGAGGACAAAGGGTAGAGGGTTGACGAACCGTGACCATTTCCCTTTCGTCCTTTCTCATTGATTTCTCATCCCCTTTCTTTCCTTATTTCGCTAGGGTTGCCCCTCCTACTGCCTTCAACTTATTCCTTTCTTTGAGTTTTCAGCAGAAATTTTAATGCATAATTTCCTTGTTATTTTCAATAATTTAAATCTTCAAATTATATATTAAATAGTAGTTTGAATTCAACATTGGATGTCTTCCATTTCTCTGTTATCTGCTGCATCTTTCGTTGCAATACCATTGTTTCAGCCTAACCACTGTTCACATATGTATTGAGTTTTGGAATTCTCGCTTATTAAGTACACTCTAAATTCGAATTAGTGGAAAACCACTGATTCGCAGTGAAAATGGCTCCACTCAGAATCAGTGAGATTTGTCACATCACTAGCTCAATCAGCGTAATTTTCCCACTGAAACAATCGATGTTTTTTTTTTTTTTTTTCACTGATTCTATGTGGAGCCATTTTCACTGCGAATCAGTGGTTTTCCACTGATTCGAATTTAGAGTGTACTAGCTCCACTGGCAGTTATGATTAGCCCTGCGATTACTTCTTTCTTAATTCCAGTCCTTAATTCTATAGCACATCATCTGCTTCATTTCATTATTCCTATTCTTCCTGACACTTTGTTTCTTTGATCGTTTCAGTCTCGCAGTATGATATAAATAACATGGCATGCATCAACAAATACTGTTGGTAGATAGGTTCGTTCACTTTGCAGGAACAATCACAAATTTGTCCTTCAGCGAATTATGCATATGCAGAAAATATTTATATTGGTTGATCGCAAACAACTTGGTTCTACTTTACGAGTGTGATATATTCCGCGACAGTAACAAATCCGTAGTCGCCAGTTTGTCTTTCTGCTTCTCAGCCTCGCGCCATGTTTCTCCCGCCTATGAAACTGTTACATAACTCGCCCACTAAGTCGTGTAGCACCTTCCTAACTATTTCTTATTTAAAGATTTTCAGCGACGTCAATGGGGGATGAAATTATTAATATTACATAAATGCTTCTACAGAAATAAACTTATACAGCCAGCTTGAGATTAGTTACTGCAGTCCACATACAATACCCGAAGAACGGTTATTTAGTCTACAAATAAAAATACGTAAACAGAAAAATTACATATTTATTCATCGTAAACGTTAAGGCATATATGACATATTGATTGGCTGTTACAAAAGTTTGAGAATGAAATATTACGGACGTGATTGGGAATATTTCCAGACACTACAATGCAGCGATCAATACTCTTCATTGTTCTGCAACCATTTAATATAAACTAACAGCCTTCAATGGCACTTTAACATCCTTCGATGTCTACTTGCCACTACACTCTAACTCTGAAACAGTGATAATTTAGTCAGATCAGTAAAAATAGTGAAAATTGAGCGACTGATAATAAGTGCTTGATATCTAATTAATATTATGGTTGAATATTACTGATTCATTTCTGATTCTCAGTGAATGTTGAGAATTCCACTGCCGTTAGCCATTTGTTTCCAATGCATGCCCTCCATTTGCCAGTCGGAAGTAACTTATCAACTAACTATCAGTGAATGTTATTTCACTAATTGATAGGCCTATCACTGACCGTCCGATGTCTAGTTGATATGATTATATTTCCATTTCCATTTTGCTTCTGTTTCTTTTGTGAATTGTTTAATAACCTTCTGTGATGCTATTTCCTGAAGCTGTACCTCCTTGCATATTATTCGTCATCACAGCTTTATTATTTATGAGGGAAGGATATGTTCTATTCTTCCTGCAAGTTACTCCTCTCTCCAGTGGGTTATAGTAATTCACAGATAATAAATACGATTTTACTTATTTAATTTTATCATAGAAACGATTCAATCTGGGTTATTCAGATGGACTATAAACGTTTTAGGTCACACACTCCTCATTTTACATCGCGTAACGAATAGCTCAAAATACTTCTATATAAAAATTTAAACTTACTTCCATATTATTCTGTACATATATTAATACTAAAGACGTAAACTACTGACTGTAGTTCACATTTCTCTCCTGTTTTCCACCTCAACAGTGAGTGCATAACAACTTTGATGATCAAACACTCTTCACCCGCAACACGTTAGCGATAAACCCAGTAACTGGTACATCACTTTCCAATTTCACAATTAAAATTACTGCTATGATGTTGAAGTGAAAGTTGAAATTAGTCATTCCCACTTCAATGGCAATATTAAGCTTCCAACACACATGGAACTAAGTGCATACAGTCTAGCTGCGTGAAGCAGTTTCAACAGAATGACATTTCACGAGAGGTGAAAGTTCAAACTTCTAATTTCCACTATAAAAAAACAGGTACCGCTATTCTCATTTATGTTATGAAATAATGTGACGTAAAACTTGTCATGCGTGTATGAAAGGTTTCTTGTACAAAAGAAAACACGAGAGAGTATGAATAAAGCCAAGAAAAGCTACCAGAGTAACTCCATCATAAATTGACTTTATTTTTACTGCAGCTGATGCTGAAGATGTATTTGCAGTGTCTGATCTTTCATGTCAGCTTATATTTTCGTCGAATTTCATCAACGATTCTCGAGGCACGTGTTAGTTTAGAGAGTAATCTTTTCACAACTTTTACAACTAGCAAACGATACCGTGTGTTATCGAACAACTCTACAGACGGGAGAATGAAATAAACTCAAGAAATACCTGTTACAAAACCGTAATGACTTTCAATTGCGGGGCACAGATGTTATACGAAACTAACTGCCGGCATTTCAAAATGTATACCGTAATAAATGTTAATATTTATTAGAAAAATACAATGATTCGAGAACTTCATCACGCATTAATTTTCACACACGTAAATTCATCGATTGAAAACTTTTTTTTATAATTCGAATGTTTTTATAATACGCAATAATTACGTTGCTGTGAGAATAAATAATTGTGAACGGATTAGATGAAATCTGCAGTTGTAACAATGGAAAAGTCTGCTCGCTGCCAAATCTTGTTTGCCAAAGTTTTTAATTGTCAGCAAGTGACAGATGTATTATCGACCAGACTTAAGCGAGGAACTCGAAATTTATGAGTTAAAAAAGTGGCAATCAGCACTTGTCGCTAGTGGTTTTCAACTGTAACCTGTTTACTTTTTTCTTTCAAAATTCTACGGTGTTCAGAACAGTTGAGCTTTAACACTTTGAGGACTATAACCGAGTGTAATTCGAGCAAAAATTGGTTGAATTTTTCATTCCACATAAAAAACCAAACTGGTCCGGCTATACTTACATCAATTCCCTATTTCATTAAGATTAGAAATAGTAACTAATACAACATCAACAACGAACTTCGTAAACGAACGACAAATTTTTCTATGGTTACGGAAATCAACAAGATGGAATGTACATCCTGTTACATAGAAAAGAACATTTCGTTGAAAAACGGTAAACTCGGCACTCCATTGGTTGGCAGCGGGCAATACGGAAAAACTGGTGTCGTTTTGACCAGTAGAATGACGTTAAGTGACATAGGGACCAATAGAACACGGTGTCCCTGCAGCTGTATGGATAGAGGTGACTAACGTCTAGCTTGACTTTAAAGCTGGTAAAAGTGTGTAGACCGCAAAGTGTTAATTGTCAGTTACTGCAACTAAATATATATTTGGTCTTATACAAACAAATATTTTGTTCGATTTTCTCTCAGTGCAGACGTTCTCGCAGTAGAAGTACGTATTAGCCATGGAACGTACCATAAAATTCTATGAGATGACCTCGCGTGTTACACGGTATGGTGTGCCACGCGTCCTGGCGCAAGACCAATATGACGATTGCATGGTCATTTGCTGTGACCTGATCAGTAGGGCTGATGACGATGAGGCGTTTCTCAATTAGATAGTAACAGTGAACGGGATATGGTGTTTCATGAAGGATCTGCAACTGAAGCAACAATCGGCCGCCTGTAAATCGCCACCATCACCCCGACGGGAAAACCCGCGATAAGGCAGGACAAAAGACAACATCATGCTTGAACTATTTTTGACCCATTTGGCATCGTTCACATGCAATTCATCACACAAGGTGCAACCGTAAACTACCCATGTAGCAAGCCACAGTCGGCCAACTGTGGTTTTGCTGCTGACACTACTGAATGACTGCTGGCAATGGATACTTATGGGTTTACACAAATTGCCCTGCTATGGCTGACTGCTGGCAACAGGACACTTGGCATGCTAATAATAGCACGTTAATGGAATGTTGATGAAAATGAAACTTATGGTTGAGAGTAGGTGACCTATTACGGACCCATACATGGTTTGGCAGCACTTAACTTATCAATTTTTAGCCATTGATGGCCCAGAAAACTTATGGGTCTTCACAACTGGCCCTGCTTGGTTAACTGCAGGCACCAGGACATTTGGCATGCCATTTATGTCACACTGATAGAATGTTAATGGCAATGAAACTGATGGTAGAGAGTAGGTGAACTACTAATGGTCCATAAATGGCTTATCGACTGTTTACTATCAATGGTCGCATGTAAGCTATACGCATTGCAGGTAGAACTACGGGTAACCATCTGTCGGCCATTTGATGGCTGTAAAGCGGTATATCGATGGACCATTGCTGATGCAATTCGGCTTGTTATGGGAATTTTTATGGCTCCCACTCTTCGCAGATAGTTTTTTCAAACTGCAAACACGTATATGTCTATTTGTGTGTGTGTGTGTGTGTCTAATATAATTATAGTTCGCATTATACAACGAGTAGATTATTTGTAAATATAATATTGCTGGAAATATCTATAGCAAAAAGCTGTAAATACGGTATTAGGTTTGACTCCGTGACTGGTATTGAATAATTTGACATATGTAATAATTTAAATGTACGACTGTGTGTAGTTAAAATGAGTATGTAAAATAAGACAATATCGAACCACCTTTAGACAGTTAATATTGAAGGGTTTGTATTGTTTCACTTCACTGAAATATTCATATGTGCCGACTGCATTTCAAAACAGGTGAATAAAATCCAGGTGACTTACGTACCGCGAAAAATTACATTAAAGGCAAGGTTTTGTTTTAACATCACGATTCAGGTAGGAAGTTTTCTTTTATCGCAGTATTTTTTTTTGTTTATATGCACCTTTTTTTAAAAACCTATTTGTTCGCATGGTAAATTTTAAGGCTATTAAATAAGTGGTGTAATTTATATTATATTAGTGACTGTTATTAATTCAAGTGCAAATATACTCTAAATTAGTTTATCTCAACATAAGAATTTAATGTCGTGTAATATGTTTATTAGTCACGTAAACAAAATAAAAACAATGAAAAATTGAGAATAATGAAAAAAATAATAATAATTTTTACGATAAAGTGTTTGGCATATGGTAGAAGCATGTCTATCAATCAGCAGGCCATTTGGTGGCTGTGAAGTGGTAGGCCTACATTGATGGGCCATTACTGTTGTGATCATATAGGCCATTCTTGGGCCATTTGTGTTCACCACACCTGGGCCAGATATGGGCAGAGTATGGCTAGTTAGTGGTGCCGCTTCAAGACCAGCAATGGTGCCGTGTGCATGCCCGCTGTTAGCCAACTTTTGGCCGGCTTGGCATCCGACTGTAAACCATAAATGGGCCATATGTGTTTTGCTATACGGGTAGGCCCGCTTCGTGGAGATACTTCGCCGTCTACGTGATGCAACTCGTCGTAAGCGTCCTGAGCTGTGACGTAGGAAGAACTGACGACAGCGCGCCCGCACATCGGTCTCTGCCAGTGGCGTGTAGCGAACTGTTGTAAGATGAGCTGATGCTTGCTTACTGCTTAAGGAAACTGAATGCGTTCCGACCACCTACAAGCGATCAGCAACGCACTCATTACGCTCGTCCTGTGGCGTCATAGCTGCCGAACTACGTTTTGGTGGTGGAAGTGTAAACTAACAAGCAACAAGATACATCTAAGCAGGAAAGAACATTCGGTTGGAACACTTACAACTCGGCAATATATTAGTAGAGAGCCGGCGAGTTATGAACGTTGTACAGGATTGTAAGCATGTCCGGTGTAGTGTGAAACAATAGGAGGCTAATAAATGGGGAAACAGAAATCAACATAACTGACTGTCATGTACTTGTGAACACAGGAGCCTCACTTCTAGTTTTAGTCTTAATTGGCAGCAAATCTGTACCACTCTCTCAGTGCTGAAAATACAGTTAACTTGGTAGAACAAATTCTTTGAATGGACGAAATGTCACTGCAGAGAATTGTACGGAGCGATTTTTATTACCGTGTCGCTACCGGGGCCGTTGTTCGCTCCGAGGTGTCCTGTCGCCTTTCTTCACTCTTTGTTAGAGTAGAGAGTTGCGCCGTAATGTTTGCTCACTTCCCTTGCCCACACTCGCACCTTCCCTTTCCGAGATCGGCCGCAGAGTTGCATACGTCACGCTTCCTCCTTTGCCCCCCCCCCTCACCACCACCTTCTCCACAACAACACACATCTACCACAGAATACTTGAGAATGCAGAAGTGAAGCGGCAGCGCTCGTACCGCCAACTGCAGCCTCGCACCCCAGCCAGCAATATGGCGCCACTGGACAAGCAACGTGCCAATCAGCTCCTGCCTGAGCAGTTTACTTGCCAGCCGGCATCGCAGCCAATCAGACAAAATACCCACCCACTTTCAGAGCCTCGTGCGACCAATGAGCGAATGGGCACGTCCAAATAAAAGGAATCGTCATGTTATTTCACTTCTGTTTACTTGCCTATTCTGTGCTACACTATTATTTTTTTATAAACGAGGGAAAACATTTATATACAATCCAACAGGTTCAAAAATTCTAAAGATGACAAACGATACAAACCGTAGAAGACAGCGGAAGGGCAGATCGGGAATAAAGAAACTATTAATCAGAGGCGGAATTTCGGGAACTGCGATTAGTTCCTGCACTCTGGTGAGAAAAGACTTCGTTCGTAAGTTTTTTTGTCATTGTCGTCGAATGCGGTGACAATCGCATACCTCACTCACAATCAATCTGTATTCCCTCATGTAATGCGTGGAACACATCGTTCGTTGTTTAGACTATATTATTTGTGGTATAAATATCTTCCAAAAACATAATAAAACACGTAACACATATTAATTGCTCCTTACATGCGAAAGAGCATGAGACAACTCCAGACAAAAAAAATTCTTCGTTGCAACACCTAGAATTATATTTTTATATGTCTTAAAGAGTTAAAGTTTTAAAAATTATTTTACATGTGAAGTGGAGAGGACTGTGGATATCCAGGCGCGATTATGTCTCTATGTATTTCTTAAATTGATTGTTTCCTATTTGTTGTTGTTACGCTAGAATACAGAGTTTCGGCATCACAATCGACAATAAATTGAGCGCGACTTTGCAAACACATCGTTAAAAATTGTCACCATTAATTTCAAATAATAAAAAATAATATTCCGTTTTCCATTTTTTCTATATCTCATTTTCAAGATTTTCTTGAAGTACCTTTTTCCCTCCTCCTTCACCACACACACTCTCTCTCTCTCTCTCTCTCACTCTCTCTCTCTCTCTCTCTCTCTCACTCTCTCTCTCTCTCTGTGTGTGTGTTCCTCTCTCTCTCTCTCTCTCTCTCTCTCTCTATGCTTCAGCGTACCTTCCAAGATTAGGCAAAGTTTTAATGTAATTTATGAAAACCCTGGAATGAAGTAGGTTAAATGAAATGTCTTGAGTGTAAAAAAAAACCAGATTGTCTTTCTTGATGTTTAAACTTTAAGAATCAACCGCAGCAAACTCCCCTTAGCAGCAGAAGGAAGTCTGCTTTCTGGCTTTTCCCTTACTATAAAAGTAGTCATATTGACCGTAAATCAACATTCTCGCACAAAATAACATGAAATGATTCGTGCGGTTCCACTAATAATCAGAACGTTCTAACAATTCAAGCTACTTGTGGATTAGCTGTTCCAAACTAACGACTTCATCCTTGCAGTATCTACACTTCTGGACATTGAACTGCAACACCAAAACGGACGTGAGCTATCGCTACCAGATTACCCATCACACACAGTTGACATGGTTACTCCTGCAGTTCGGTATGAGATACAGAATCTGGCGCCACCACGGGAGGCAATAACCGCTGCAGCACTACGCACCATTGACAGGAAGAAACCGTTGATGTCCGTGTGGAGTATCTCCGCACATGCTGCTCCCATGCTTGCCCAAGGTTCATTATTGTGGCCGCGGCTATCCTGCGGCAGGCCAATCGTCGTCGTCGTCGTCCGACTATAGACCATGCGAGAGATCCGGTCAACGCTCAGGCCAAAGAAACGGTGTGACGTAGTGATCATTCAGAAACCATCGGAAGATGTGTGCTGTAGTCCATTCACGGTTTCTTCGGCCTGTTTGAATCAAACCTTTGAAAGATTTCCCCATGTATAACGTGTTTAGTTATTTCAAACATATGCCATATATCACAAGCGTTTTATACATGTGTTCATAAAAGTTTTCATAGAAGTTACTTTTTTTTTTCTGTCAAATTAAAATGTTAATTCATATTTTATCTACAGATTATAATGCTTCGTTGGAAATAATTTGAATAAAAAACAGGTAGTAAACATGTGTGTTCGTAACGCCTAGTAAGAAATAGTTTTTATACAAAATGCCGTTATACTTAGTGCGCACGAATGCTGTGCGTTATCCTCTGGTGTAATTTTCCAGGATTAGTTAAGCTTAGTTTGTACGAGGCGAAGGAATGTCCTGTAAGTAGAACTTTAGCAGGGCTTCAGAAAAAGGTTGAAGTAATCGTGAATGGATTATACATGCGGTCGCGCATTGTCTTGTTGATACAGGACCACGGGCTGGTTCTGAAAGTAACAGAAAACAATCATTTCCAACGCCTACGCGATTTAGCGATTTCCTGTTAGCGTACTAGCAATCCAGACTAGGCGCTAAAGGGAATGGAATCCGATGTCAGGCCACAGCATAACTCCGGCTGCTGGACAGGTATGACGGAGCATGATGCAGGACTCGGCCAGACACGGGTGCGACCAACGAGGTGCTGCTAGCAGAAGTGTGATTGGTCGGAGAAGGCTATGGCACGCCTCCAAGTACGTCGTACCAGGTGCCTGTTGTGGGCAGTCAGTGTCAGCTGCAGTAATGGGCGCCTGGACATGGTACTGCAGACGGCGTGCGGGCACAGTTTGACGTGCCACACGCCTCAACTCTTGAGCGAGTGTGTTTGGTGTGGATGTACGGCCCGTCGTCGCCATGTGCACCAGATGTCTGCCCTCGCGCCTCGCTCAGCCTATCCCTCCTCGACCCATTCATCACACCTGCTTCGCCGTGGCTGCATTCTTCCCAACGCGAGAACCACTTTCATCGTAGGACAATCCATTATCCCGATATACGCCATGATTGTCCCGCGGTCAAAGGCGGAAACATGTCCGTCGTGTTCTTCGACGCTGCATGCTCACTCCGTCTGTGGACACGAACGGCGGGGAAACACAGTGCCTTTACTTCTGAGTGACTGCCCGACCTCCACTTATATACCGCTCAGCAATGTCGCTATTGGTGCAAGCGCTGGGTCCACACAACTGAACAAGTAATCACGTAATTTCCCTGCTCTACGCAGCTGAACTACACGTGTCATTGTCCTGTCCTGCTCCACGCGTTACTCCCAGACCCAGCAGTATATTTTGAAATGTAATCGAGAGAAATTCTCAATCAGGCAAAAATATTACGAGTTTTCATAACAGCCTAACCAAACCACTTAACAAAGCAATAACTTAAACTGTTTATCAGCAAGTAAAAGAAGCAATTTGTCGAAAAAGAAAGAGGCAAAATATGAGATGTAAAAAACAAACATTCTAATGAAGCACAACGAAATAAATGTTACAGTCCACAATAGCAACTAAAATTGAAGATAACATTACGTTTATGATTTTGCCTCTTTCTTCTTGGACGAATTGCTTCTTTTACTTGCTGATAAACAGTTTCTGCTATTGTTTTTTTATTAATTGGATTGGTTAGGCTGTTCTGAAAATTGGCAACTCGTAAGGTTTTTGCCTGGTTGAGAATTTTCTATTGGGAAATATGAAATTCGTTTATTAAGATTTTCTTTGACGGTCATGTTAATTTTCCGCCGATCGTTGGTGTGTCTGAAGAAATAGTATTACGAGTGGGAAGGGAGAGGGTAAGGATATATTGCAATGCAATTGTTTATCCTTTGGTGGTGGCAACACGAGCCCCAAGCCGGTTCGCCAAGTGGGGCGGCGTTAATTAGACCGCCTCGTTATGTTCACGTCTCAGTTGTTACGACACACTAGCGCCAAAGTCGCACTGCGCCGGACAAACGGAGGATGCGCGAGAATCTGACACGATGTCTTGCGCAACTCGAGAGTACTTGGCAATACAGAGGTTAAATAACCGCTCATACCGTGAGCTCCTCCGGCAGCACAGGGTCCGCTGTGGTGTAGCGGTTAGACTACTCGCCTCCCACCCAGGCTAACCGGGTTCAATTCCAGGCGGGTTCACTTCTGGATATTCACATGTGGAAGTCTTTCCGGATGATGCGGATGGTCGGCGGGTTTTTCTCGGGGATCTCCCGTTTCCCTCGTCCTTTCACGCCAGCGCTGTTCCATACCTCGCTTCACCCTCATTGGCTCTCAAGACCTCCATATTAAGAGCCACTCTAGTCATTCACTCACCAAAATGGCGACACTGGCTACCGACGTCGTTCGCTAATCAGCGCCTGGTAACCTACTTGCCAGCCGGTAGCTCAGCCAATAGGGAGCCTATCGCAGAACGCAGTAGAAAAATCAGACACAAGACCCTTTCCCAGGTCCTCGCACAAAGCCAATGAGATGAAAGTTACCGGCACGCCATACCATCTACAGTCGGCGAGGTGTTGAGCGTCGGTTAGGTTCAATGAGATGAAGATAGTGCAGCGGAGGAATGCAAAGGCTGTGGAGACGGGAGTGGCCCGTGAAAACCCGCTGGTCATACGGCAACGTCCGCCACATTTCCCACATGTGACAGTCCGGGTGACATCGCCGGGAATCGAGCCAGGTTTGCTATTCTACGAGGCGATTTGTCCGACGACTGCATGAAAGTTCTTTGTTCTTTACTTGTACTGTTTTCCGAAAATTTGAGACCGTGTCCCAATTGGCAGGTTTTGTTGACTAAATGATCACGCGACCCGATTTTGTAAACAAGAATGGCGATGTATTTGGTAATTTGGTATTTCCTATTTTGTATCTAGCGGATGTTAGCAAAAATACAAAATGACAAACTCACCACCATGTTTGTTTTTACTTTAAAATCACATGGGCATGTCATTACTTCCAGTAGAGCTAGTAGACGCAATAAGGGAAAACGTCGAAGCTGAAAACATACATATACTTTCGTACCTAATTGAAAGTATTTGCTCGTTTCATATATGTCATGCAGTAGCCCACGCCATTAGTTTAAGTTGTAATTTCTTTCATCTGTAAAGTCTAGTTAGTATTTGTTATTACGTCAGTAACAAAACAGAAGAGTTTTGTATTTAACATAAAAAAATATGAACAATGTTTGGTACAATTATAAAATAATGTCTTAAGGTGCGGCACCCTTAGCCGACGAAGCGAGACGAGTGTGCTAGAGGCGATAGTAGGGCACTGGGGTAAGGAGATCAGACGAGTGCCAAATACTTGTGCGTGAGCCGGATAACGGTGTGCGTGTTGGAAAACGGCGTGCCCTCTCCCTCCCAGGCGGCAGCACTGGTGGCCGCAGCGGCCGTCGTCTGGCGAGGCGAGGGTCGGCGACCTCTGCCGCCGCGGCTCACAGTTCACCAAGTCACGCGATCAAGGATCGCCTCCTCCCAGTGCCGCCTAGCCCGTCCTCTTGCTCCTCCCTGGTAGGCTACCTCAGCCGGCTCTTCAGCTGTCGTGTTCCAGTTCACACGCGTCCCCGCTCTGCGCAGCGCCCGGCGGCGCTGCCATCCTCGTGTCTTGTCAGCCCGTCCGTGTCTACATTCGGCCGTTCTTGTGTCCGCGGACGTGTCCGAACTCGGCGTCAAGTGACGCGGTCCGAATATGCTCCACAAATGCGTTGTCCGAAGTGAGCTTTCAGAATCTGACACTAGGTCGCTCTTAAATCGGCATATTATTTGTTGCAATTTAGTAGTGTTTAAATTTGCTGTATTAATGATTATTTAATGTTTACGAAATTATTAATTTGAGTATTTACTTATAATAAACGCAGTAACGGATTTATTTTAAATAAGTTCGCCGACTGACATACAAATTATAATTTTATAACATACGTTTTAAAAGTTTTAGCGTTCAAATAAAATTGTTCAGACCGAACGAAGACATCCCTAATTATTTATTACCATTTCATCATATTTGTTTAGAAAAAGCCCACCTTACAACTCCATTGTTTACATTAATAACGTAAACATTCCACGAATGCGCGCGAAAGTATTTGAAGTCTTCTTTTTCTATCAGCTTAGGACACAACGTCGGTCATAGGTTCAGTTTTCCGAATGCTTCAACTTGGGACACGGCAACTTGGGACAGCGACATGACGTCAGAGGGTCACTTGCACCAATCAGCACATCCTTGTCCTAAGACACAGGTTGGGATAGCCCATATATAGACATGCCCTTATAGGCTGTCCACGGTCAAGCGAGCACTTCTGAAGCCCTGCTCACTCTTTTCCTTGATATCTTTTTTTATCCTTTAAGCATCTTTTTAAATAAATATTGCATCTAAGTTTTTGAACGAAGTGTGTATATTCCACCGTACTCAGAAGTTAACGTCTAAGGATATAATAAAATATATCTATTGACTATTATTCCAAATGAAAGGACATTCAAAAGTGCTCACTTTACCCTAAATAGCCTATAAATATGAACACTCTTAAGCGGTATTCCCAATACAGCTACACGATGAGCATCAGCCAATTTTGTTTCGAGAAACAGAGATAATTGCTTTTTAAAAAAATTTACAGTGAATTAAAAAGTTGCTCGAATTTTTGCTGGTGCTATAACAGCACTGTGTGGAAAATACGGTATAGGCTGTTCATGGTTAACTGAGCACTTTGGAAAGCCCTGCTTAAGATCTACTTGTATGCAGGTTGTGTATGCTTCTGTCTTACGTAAAATTAACACTACAGTGGGCTCATCACTTTATTCGTGCGTCGGTGAAATGAAACTGTGAAATTATTAGCTAAGTAAATGTTTTACAAAATCTGATCTTTCCTACACTTAGATGCATTAAAAAAAACTGAGAGGTATAATTTAAGTCATCACATGTGGTTATCCTACACATTTAATTCAACATTAAGATACGGAACTACTTTCCCTCCATTGTTACAAACTTTACTGAGCGCATATCACTTAGTGTTCCCGTTAAGATATATAGTAGGAGCAGTGACTCTTTATAAGGTATGTTTCAAAAGTGCTCACTTTATCGCGTACAACCTTTAAACATTCGTGTTTAGTCAACACAGAAGTTCCAGTTATCGCAGCAAAATGTCTAGGCTCTGTGCATAAACGGATACTGCAGAGGTCTTGAGTGAAGTTCATCACTGAACCACAGTCGCAGAAGTTTACTTGTGCGGCGCCAGTATCGTGTGCCAAATTATTCCATAGAAACCTCCATACCTGCTTGCATGAAGGCTCGGGTAGTAGGTCTCGCGGAAGCTTCCACCTGAACTTGTACGTAGCACATGGTCATTTCATTTTTGTGAGAAGCGAAACACAACCACAAAGGTCTGCCAGACCTTTCATGGACAACCAGTATATACTACATGACCACCATGAAAATTGGAATTTTAATAGTCTGGATATGTCAAGCTTGTTGTTGAGATAAATGCCAGAAGACAAGAAAATATTATGTTACATGGGTGGATATTGGATGCATTATAGATCGGTTGGAGAATAGACGAATGGATTATGGATGCATGGATCGTAGATAGGGACCATGGATGTATCTATGAGTGTATTAATTGAAGGGTCAACGGGCGGATAGATAATCGCATAGATAGATAAATGTCATATTGTGTCAAACCACTTCCTTATTGCTGTTGCTAATAATATCCGGGATCTCCTGCACTTGAAATTCTCGAGGATTCGAATCATATTTGATCGCGAGGTAACTAGGCCATCTGCTTCTGTGATTCAAATATTATTCATAATCATTTCAAAAATATGCATCAGTTGTTGATGTTTTGAAAATACCAATAATTATACTTTCTCAACGTAAGGTGGTAAAGAAACTACAGGTTATTTCACAATTTAAAAAGCTAGAACCCAAGTTATAGGATATAGTAGTGAATTGAATATTTTCTCCTATTTTAAGCCAATATCTCGATGCAGTTCAAATCGCTAGCAACTGTGGACAGATATTTATGCAAGAAGATTTAGGAGCTACCATTGGCTCATTATTCTAAGCCGAGGCTACGTACCTATCTTCGTAACTGATTTCCAAGTCTTAAAATAAGAAAACTAAAGCTTTTAATTACATGCTAGACAACTTAGCGTAATTTCTGAAGACTGCACAGCTTTGCTTAGATCCATAGTTTCTGCAGTGAAACAGAAATCAACGAATAATGAGGGAACCTTATATTATGGTTACATATGTGGTGAGAGTATTTGGAGACATACAAAATTGTATTGTACGTTATTGGTACGATATTCTCTGTCCCTGAACAGACACGGCTTTGAAATACTGATTCCAGGTATTAAGTTCTGGAGAAATATAAGCAAATCCTATATGACGGGGACCTATCAGTTTAAGACCCCGTACCGACGTCACTAAAAAGTTTGGGCTCCGAGTCTCTGCAGCAAGCTGTTCGTAATTCGCCAGCAACTTGAAGATGACGTCGCCTCCAGCGATGTTTGTTGTAACCAATCGTACGGCGTGAAGTTCAGCGGAATGCAATGCGAAGTAACGCCTGAGTTACATTTACACCCACATCGCTCGCCAAACAGGTAGAGCAGAGACTACCCTCGGCTGTTCCACATGCAAGCAGATTTTCTTCGTTGCCGTTATGGAGTTTCTTTCGTAACTCATTTTACGACTACGCTGGTTCGTTCGTTATTTTGAGTACTAATTCTCTCAAGTGGTTCACAACAAACTAGAAGAGTCGATGTCTTTTCTCTACTTTAGTCATTTCAATTTCGTGCGAAATTTATTGAATAATGCTTTTAGTCTTCATGATTTTGGATTTGCACTTCCAAATAATGTTATAGTTTTTGAGCTGCATATCGGTTCTTTTTCGAACTGCATTTGTTTGATTATTTTTTATTACAATTAATATTGGATGTAAATATTTCAAATGTTTAAGCATTATCAACTTTCACACCAATATCCTTAATCAATGGCATTATTAATCTAAAACACGCTAAACAATGGCCGAAGTCTCCTCTTTCGAGAAGCAAAAATTTTGGAGTGAGTTTAACTTTTCGGGGTGGCTCATGTAAGATTGAAGACACTTTCTGAGTCGGGTCCACCTTTCCGCACCGTCTAAGTTTCTTGTGTTACAAAACTCATGCAATGTTATTCCGTAATGAAATCATTTCTTCTTAAGTGAAAGCTACGGAACAATTACCGTGCGCTTATTTTGCCATTGGTTGAAAATAAAGCTGGAAAATTAACCAACATGTAAACAAACTTTGAAAACCTTTAAGGTTAATGTTGCACAAACTTAAATGCACTAATTTGCTCAAAAAAAATTAACACTCTGCAGGTGCCATCGCAGAGGCACCTAAGTGGGTATACAGGCACAGGACATGGCAGTTTGTATACAGAAAACATAAAAATATTGTACCGCACCCCACTAAGAAAAAGGTTTTTTTTTTAAATCAAAAAAAGTTTGTTTGGCGCAACCATACTGTTACGTGCTGCATCTGGCGCCGACTCAATTGCCCAGCGCCGTAATCGGAGACCCACCTCGCCCTCTCCTCTGCCTGGAATGATGCGCTCGCGGCCTCCTGTTTCTCCCCTTCTGGGAATCCCGTGAATGCTGACAGTGGCGAGACTTGCTGGCGTCACAGACCTCCTCTCGCCTGATAGAGTTTCCGATACGTTTAGCGACGACGCAAGAATGTTCTGGTGAGACTGGCTGGCGCCTCAGCCCTCCGCGACGCATCACGCGAGTTGGGGAAGATTCTAGGTGGCGGCCTAAGACCTATATATACTGCCGCAACCCAGCGGATGGCAGTCTTTGGTGGAGGTCGCCTGGTTGAGTGTGCGCGAACAAAGAGAAGTGTGGACGACGACTGGAGATTGCGGGACGACGGCGAGCGAGGTGTTCGTGGCGTGAATGGACGAGAGGGTGTGAAACCGACGAGTGAGGCCTACTGTGCGTGAGGGCGCTTGGAGGACTCTCGAACATTGCGACTGGTGGGACATGGACTGAACTGAGATGGGACTGAATGGAAGTGTAGTACGGATTTTATTGTAAATATTCGAGCTGTCAAATATGGACGCATAAATTATAAAATTATTGAATGGGTTGATATACTGTATATTGGGACTGATCTTTAATTATTTCATTTCATTGATTTCTTTGTCGTAATTATAAATTTTATTAATTGGTGTCGATTGTGAACAGTGAGTGATTTCAATTTATTGTGAGAATTTGAGTTCAGAGAATTTTGCTGTGGTTATTGTAAATAAAATAAAGAAATTATAATTAATTATTTTATCTGATTAAGATCCCCATCCCTTAACGAATTTTTTAAAGCCCACTTAATTGCTAGAGAGAGAATTTGTAACACTGGTGTCAAAAGTGGGATAAAGGCATTTTAAAATATAAAATAATAAAATAATTGTAGTTAGTATTTGTAAATATCACAATAATTGAGCAATAAGCCAAGATAGTATTTAGAAATGTTTAAATGCTAACTAGGAAAATTTCGGCAGACATGGAAGCACTCCGCTCCTTGTAATGGATATGTCTCAGTGATATATGTATGGCTTGGTTGTCGCTCATGACCTTTGATGCAAGAGGAGTGTATTCCTCCAGGTAAGATTTATCCCAATTTGGTGTTCTGTAGGTGAGGAAATCCTTCATGTTGATAAATTCCAATTTCAAGAAGTTCAAAAAAACACTTCAGCTACAATATGTCAATCAATATCACCAGGAGAATGGAACTGGTCGTCTGCTAATTTCGCATCTGCAGGAAATTGCCACTTAGAGGTGTCGATTCGCACTGCAGGCATTTGGCTTGTAACCTGAGGGAGGACGAGACATGTCAATATTCGCTTGTAGGGGTTGTGCATATAAAGAAACTCAATGTTAATACTGTGAGTGGTAGTTGAAACTGCATTATTTATCCCCTCAATATGTACTTGATTTCTTGTTCGTTACAGTTGCAGGCGTTTCACCACATTTTCAGAAATGAAATTTGATTGAGAACAACTGTCAAGGAATGCACGACATACATGTAGCTTACCTAATTTATCCTTGACAGTGAGCTTGGAAGTTGCTAACAAAACATGTGGCATTCTTGTGTCCCTCAGAGTACAGTAGCTACCTTGTGGCGCACTGGGATTGTCAAGTGATTCTTGGTTCTTATTCAACAAAGTGTGATGCCAATTACCACACATCCTATATCCTCCTGATTTACACTGTTTGATCATGTGGGTTGGGCTTAAACAGTTAAACACAGTTTATTATCCTTAATTACCTTTAATCTTTCATCATTATTGAATTCTCCGAACCTTATGCAGTTTTGAACCATATGACTCTCATTGCATACTGCACGTTAGCATGTGTTGTGACAAAGGTGTCCGATTGACTTCGGCGTACACCTAGTGGATTTCCATCAGAAGCCTTACGTGGTTGTCTATTTTTCAATTGCAGTCCCTCCAAAGCACTGCACTTGTGACCTGAGAATTCAGACAATTTTTCTAAGGTTGGCAGAATCTTACTTGACGAGTGAAGCTCCCACTATCTAACCTATGAATAAGTACATAAATCATGAAAACATCCCATGTGTATGTTTGTTACCCCATACTGTGTAATGCCTTGATATTAGTTTTGGTTGTATCTAACATTTAACGCAGCTGAATAACATTTTCTGTCGCCATAACGGGTTGCTTCATTATGTTATCTATGTGAGCGTTGATAATGAGTTTCTCATTCTGGTATCTGTCTACAAGCAGCTCCCAAGCAATTGAATTGCCACCCTCACTTATTTGTATGTGCTGAATGACTCGTCTCGCATCACCATGTAGAACTGATAATAAATAGAGAAACTTTTCAATTGGAGGTTATGTCATATTTTCACCTACTAAAGAGAGAAATGTATCCTTGAATGTGACCTAATCGTGTATATTACCATTAAATTATGGATGTGATAGTTGCAGCATTTTTACCTGGACTGTAGTCTCTTGATGTTGTTTTGATTCGTTTGCAATGGTCTCCTTAATTTTATGTTGCTAATAACCTTGTAGCCTACAGTATCTCTCTTCCATGTCTGCGCGTTCAGTTTTGTTATCTACAGAATCCACTAAACTGTCTTAACTTGTCTTGAATGACATTAAACCGTGTCCATTTTTCTTGTAATAATTGTAATCTGACTTTTAACTCGTTAGGTTTAGGTCTTCGTTCGTATTCTTCAATAAATGTTTCTACTCTCGTAAATGCTGCCTTTATTGTCAAACGAAAACGACTTAGGTTTTTTACCTGAGTTTCCATGATGAAATTGAAGCTATATTCAAAACAGAAAGAGAAAAAGACAAGGAACTGGAATGGACATGAATGCTAACCGTTGTCTTACCTTTTAGCTTCTGATGCTTGTGTACTCTGTCGGCATCCCGAGTTGGTCGGCCACTGCACTCGCCCCATTTCCTTGAACAGTTGTGTGAATAGCAACTCTTAGACAGTTGACTGACAGTATGTAGCATAGAAAACATCTAGTTGCATTTACGCAACACATTGATATCGTGCACGTTAAGCATGTTTGATGAGACGTCAAAACATACCGTACACCATTCAGTGCTTACCGATATTACCAACGCGGCCAACATTTTCTGGCGCGGCCAACACTGCAGTGACGATATCGGTCAGTGAAACGATATGAACAGTAAATCCGGCCCGGAGGACCATGCTCACTATTAATAACTCTAATTAAAAACGAATATAAACTTCACTCACAGTGGACTGTAAATACTTCATTGCATCTCTTACAAACACGTCTCATCGGCAACTGATCTGTTTTACAATACAAAAAAAAAGTGTTGACCCAATACAGTATAACCTTACAGCTAACAGTCAACACGCGCATTCTAGCGGCAGACTGGCTAACCACTGCTCAAGAGCTCACAATAACGAGCACAAGGAGGCAATGTGCACGTACCTACCGGTAGCCGTGCGCACTATCTGAGAGAGAGAGAAGATTATGAGATGACTCTGCGGATAGTAACTAAATGTGCTGTTGCGCAGACACGTACAGTCATCAGATGTTCTCCTCAGGAAAGTCCTGCTACAACTGGCGCAACTGACCCTCCATATCCATCGTAGTTGCCGCTGGTCAAAGTTGCCGTCCAATCTGGTCCCTAAAGAACTCGATGGGCGAGAGGTCTGGGGACCTTGCTGGCCAAGCAAGCATCTTGACATCAAGAAGGCGGGTCAGATATATACCGGTGCTGTGTGAGTCCGGGCATTATCCTGCTGGAAAATAGGGCTGCCAAGCTGCACCAAGCAAGGGGAGCGTACATGGTCGCAGAACTTCCTCGACGTATCGCAGTGCAGTCAAGGTTCCTTCGGTCACCACCAGTGGGGTGCGGGAATCATAGGAAATGACCCCTCACATCATTGCACCTCTTGTTGGGGCGGTGTGCCGCTCTACGTTGAAGCGTGGATCAAGGCGCTGGGCAGGACTTCTGCAGACTCGAATTCAGCGGTCGTATGTATCCAGGTGGAAACAAGATTCGTCGCCGAACACTGCTCGTCGCCAGTCCACAAGCTGTCATGCTGCCCGTTCCCGGCAGAAGGGCACACGTTCTCGGCGATGCTCAGATCGTGATGGTAGACGTCATAAAGGACGCCGCGATGACATATCCCGCTCTGCTAGCCGCCTGTATATGTAACTGGTGGTGCCGTGACATGTCCCTGGATATGGTTAGCAGCGATGCATGTGAAGTGCCTACAGTCCGTCGCACGATGAAACGATCCTCCCTGCTGGTGGTCCGCCAGCGTCGACTCGAGCCTTATCGATGTGCGTGTGTACTCTCGTGTTCCCACTGCGTCCAACACTGACTCGCAGTGAAGGCAGAACAGTTCAAGTGGCGAGCAGTGCGCCGAAACGTCCAATCGACGTTGTGGTCTCTCTCAAACTCATCCAGCTGGGCAAAGGCTTGTCGAATGTGCTGTCGTGGCATGTTGCGAGTTCTCTTCACTAGGTTGTGTGACTCACACTTAACACTGCTCAGGAGGCCTTGTTAGGTGTCTTGCAGCTATGAATGAAGGAGGGACATGTATTCCTCCTGGTGGCAAATACGTGCAAGCAAACCGCATTAATCCCAATTGGGACACATGTCGGGCTATGGCGATACTGTGTGGCAAGCTTCGTTCTACTTGCGCGATTCGTTCATGGTGATTCATTCCTTTGCGAATGAGTGTATTTTAATGTACGTTGTAACGTAGCTTAACCTTACTGAAAACAACACAAATATGTATTCTAGACACACGCATTCACTAATTAATGATACCGTCGATGGTCTTTTAACTCTTGAGCATAATTTGCATCATGTTCCCATCAGTAATGCGCACAAATAAGATTTCAGCGCGCGAATCATTTGTGCTCCAGACCACAAGCAGTTAATAGACGAGATTGGCCGGAAGCAGAATACTGTGTGATGTACGTACACTGGTGCGCCTCTAAACAGGTAACGGAACAACTTGTCTGTGCATCGTAGAGGTAACGTTATACGACTCAGGCAATTGTGTCGGGCATAGACTAAAGTTGAGGTAGACCTTTTTTTCGTCATCTACGCATGTACCCCTCATTAACCTGACCTACCCCAATACAGCTGTCAAAGTCACGTGGTCAGCAGAGATGAGCGTGTTTTTTTTTGTGTCTAAATTTAAGAATTTCTATATGAGTAAAATACTTTTACCAATTTGAATTTAACCAAACCGCATTAAAATTGATTAGAGGGATTGTACGTACATACAGTATGTCTGAAAGCCCTTTGTTACTAAATAGTATTCTATTCTTAAATCCTATTCACGTCGTCTGTAATAGTCATATTGGCATAAAAGCAGTTCGATGGTAGTTCTGCGCAGCTAGGGTAATCACTCTACCCTATGTTCGCTCTTCCATATAGTATAGAGTATGCAGAGACGAAATTGCGTGGCGATTCCTTCGCTGTGAGCGTACTCGTTCTCAGATTGGCTGTGAGACGCTTTGGGAACGGGTCCTGTGTGTGATCGGCTGTTGTGTCCTGAGTCATGTTCCCATGGGCTGGCGAGTAGGGTAGTAGGCTCTGATTGGCGAACGGCGCTTGGACGACATGTTGCTGACGAGTGACGTGTGCGGCGAGAGTTCGCGGATTCTGCAGCTGTACTCTGCTCGCGGTTTCTTCACACGTGGTGAAACAAACCTTTGAAAAATCATCCATTTATAGGCCTATGTCGTGCTTCGTTGTTTCCTAACTATATCATGTATCACAAACGTTGTATACTTCTGCTAACATAAAAATGCCTTACGTTTGGTTAAATTGACATTTTCCATACAATTTAACTATAAATTATAAATTAATATGAATATAAACGGAGAGAAAATAAGTATGTTGGTAATGGCTAGAGACCCGAGAAATTCTCGAGTGCAGTGAACTGTAGGCTAGACTTCATAGTCTTGTATACTCTCATACAGATATCAACTGTTTATTGGTTGACTGTTCTGGTAGTAAAAGGCGGTGGTTGGGAGCACAATTTATTACATATTTGTTATTGGCTCATTTATGTACAGGGGGGTGTCAAACAACACGTCGACCAACTATAAAAGTAACATGAACGTACAAGTGTGTGAATTCCGACTTGTCTAGAAATGAACCCGCGAAATTCTCTGGTCTCTAGTAATGGCTAGTAATAAATAGTTCATAATGCTAATTATTGTTAAACTGAGTGCGCACGAATGCATTGCGTTGGCCCTTTGGTGTGATTTTCTACACTCGGTTAAGCTTTGTTTGCATGATGCGGAGGAAAATCCTGGAATTATAACTTTAGCAAGGCTTCAGGAAAGTTGTAAGTAACCATAAGAGGACTATTTTTCACCTCTGTATTATTGAATGCTCTGTGGCTGTACGGAAGAAGGAGTTCGGCAGAGGTGAAGTGACACTCGAGGTCGGCCGGCCGGCTGTCTGTTGGCAGCACTGCCTGTCAGCAGCGGTGTTACACTCCCGCGCTGTAACGGTCTGTGGCGCATGCGCGGGCGCTAAGCCGAGAACCATGGACACCGCCTCCCTCTGGCCCTCAAAGTGTGAGAGGGAGAGAGCGAGAGAGGGATAGTGGGCTGTGGCGCAATGTGTCATAAGGCTGGGAAATAGAAAGGTTACCTTATCCCGATCCGCGCTCGCGGTCACAAAACGGCTCTGAAGTAACTCTCCGCCAGGGCGTCTACTCGTTGTTCGATAGAAATGGAAAAGCTGACACGAGTATTCACTATTAAAGGCTGTTCGCGATCAAGTGAGCACTTTTGGAATCAACCTTAAAAAAAAGTCACTGCTCCTGCCTGCATACAATGTAACAGGCGCACCGAGTGACATGCACACAGCAAAGTTGGTAATGATGGATGGAAAGTAGTTCCATATATTAACGTCGAATAAAGAGTGTTAGATAACCATTGGTGCTAACTTAAATTATTTATTTCGCTTTCTGTTATTTTAATGTATCAAAGTGTAAAAATGAACATGTTTGTAAAATGTCTACTTTTCTTATAGTTTTACCGTTTCGCTGGACCGGCGACGCATGGATAAAGTGATGAGGCCCGTGGAAATGTTAATTTTACTCAGGGCGGGAGAACGCACAATGTGCGTACAAGTAGATCTTAAGCAGGAAAAGTTATAATTTTACCATGAACAGCCTATATAATGATTATTCCCGTTTATTCAACTAGACGACCAACCAGGAAACTAATCTAAGGAGCAAATCTTCGAAAATTTCACAATGAGGATTTCCATGGGCATTCGCTTGGAATTAGAATGAGCGTATCCGATATGTCTGCACAGAAAGACTACAAGTGACGGCCTTTCGTAACACTGTAAGTTCTGTCTGCACCCACGTCGGTACCATCCTAGTGGAGTGAGTGGGCTTTAAACCATCGCCTTTCCGAACCACACGAGCCTACGGCCCTGGGTAAGCCCATATCTGCGTGCCTCGGAGCTTAACAAGTTGATACGACGACTGTGTGTTAATGACAGTTACCAGTCTTCAAATATAAGAAGTATCGAGTAATTCTCATAACTTTTTTTATTTTAGTAGGTATGAAAGTTCTATATGAATGGCTACTTCTTTGGAAGAAATTCTTTTGTCTTTTTTGTTGCTCCAAGTGGTTCGTCTAAAGTAGGAAAAACTTGACGAAGGAAAAACTTTTACAGCAAATACATTATTGTACTACTTGTAATTGACTGTTGCTAAACATTTTCTAAGTGCCTTTCCAATGACAATAGTTAACTAAAGTTGTCTAGCTGCACTATCCATGATTTGAACTCTTGAAAATTAACATTGAATGATGCTGGGCTGTTTTTGATTTAGTCAATAACATCAGATCCATGCAATCTTAGTTTTACCTATTTTTATTGAAACTTGGAGATTTTTATGCATTAATTATAGCTAAATATAAATTTTAGAACTCGGAAATAATACCTACTGCCTGGGTTGTTACTATCATCAATCCTGTAAACATACTTAGAAAGCAATAATTTGTTACCCCTTCCCATTTATTGCATCGTTAACGTCAATTGCTGCAAATATATTATAAATAATAATTCAAGAAACATGTAGAACTATATTTCTCTTCCCTGAATTATTAAAAATTTTAATTTTTTGCGTACAGAACGATTGGTGAAGTGTGTTTCGAATTGTAGGTTGCGATGGCAGAGGATTTTATAAGAAAACAAATTGTTCATAGACATGGGTCCGGTTTGTAATGGTTACGGAGATACACTGTTGTAATGTTCGCAATAACTGGACCACCCAGACCGCCGGACCTCAGTCCTGTAGATCACTGCCTAATGTGTTTGGATGAGAGCTCTTGTGTTTAGAAAAGAAGGTCATTATCATGGGAAGTATCGTCGGAACGTATATGAGATGTTGCAGTGAGTATCAAGGCCAAACACCGCCAATTGCAGAGATACACACCCGTCATGCACAACGTATTGTAATCTTTGTTGCGCATCGCAGTACTCACTAGATACTCGCCCTAAGAAATTAATCGCTAAATTATCACATCAGTGTATTGCTATAGTGATAAAGTGCGAGTGAGTGAAGAGATTTCGGTGGCTATTAACATCGAGGTCTTGAGAGCCGACGCGGGTGAAGCGAGGTGAGTATGGAGCAGCGTCGGAATGAAGGGAAGGGATTAACGGGAGATCCCTGAAAAACTCTCCAACCAGCGGTATCGTCTGGCACGATTCCCACATGTGAAAATCCGGTAGCGACCCCACCGAGAATTGAAACCGGTTCACCCAGGTGGGAGGCGAATAGTCTAACCACTACATCACCGCGGCTCCTCACAAAAGAGTAAAATGCGTAGGGAAGTTACTAACTTTCAAAAGAAGCGACGCTGACTTCTGGTACTATTACCATGCTGTGTATGTAAGTTAAAAACTTCCATTCCAGTTTAAAGGAAGTTTAACAGAAATGTTTTTTACAGTGAGGCGTATTCTATACCACTAAATCTGCAGTCTTTTTTTGTATCCTTTCCTTTGTTGTTTCTTATAGCTACTGAAAGATTTAAAAAAAAAAAAAGTTTTTCCGGTGTCAGGCAAATAATAATTTACAGCATAATATGTAGGGCCAGCGGTTTATCGCGAAAAAATATGTGCGCAGGATAGACATCAACATTCTACATGCACACAAGCAGGTATCCTTTGGCTATTGGCCGGGTGTCTGAGTGAGGATACGTTCTGTATTTGTCTGAGCCTATCAGAATTAAGTTACGCCAACACTGGACTTCGTGATTCAATGGCAGAAATCTGAGACGCGTGAGAGTTCAAATCTTCCAACCACGAAATTGTTTCCGAACTAACGTGTTTTACAGTAAATCTAGTTGTGGAATCTTTTCTCGAAACACATTAATATTACTTGTGGTGTAGATTACTTCTGAGGCAATGCAAAATGTTTAAAATTGTGGGCGTTACTTTTCGCCTTGTGATATGACAAACAATGTACACAGTGATTCACGTACATTTCGTTTTCACTAAATACGCGGATATTTGTCACATCGTCTGCTCAGTATTTCGAATTGTATCATATTAGGTGTACGGCCCCCTTTGGATTTTGTTTGATAATGTTTTAAATTCGTACAAATCAAAAATGAATAAAAACGATTCATCCCGTCCCTTGTTTCCTTTATTTTAACTTAATGTTAAAAACAAAATGTGCACTTGAAGCGAATGCACTGTTGAGTGTTACGCCCAATAAATGAATAGTTTAAGTAATAGTTAAACTAATATTTTTAACGCATAATTTAGAATGTTTAGAGGCACGAACTACAGTATACATATGGAAAAGTTGGCCGAGTTATGTCTTATGAACACTTTACACGTGCTACAAAGACTCTCCAGACCTTATCTGCTAGCATTCAACAACTATTTGGCTGTGGGAATAGAGTTAATTTATAAGTCGAGAGTTGAAACCTATCATAACCACAAATAAAAATGTGTTTAGGTTAACTGATCTACTGACCACTTTCTTGGTGTATTCGAAAGTTGGTCGATTATCTTTAATTGCAAATGTGTTAATATAAATACTTAAAGCGTTTATGTAAATGTTTTGAAGTTAACTAGATATTGTGCAAGCTAAAACGAAGGAAAAAGGGAAGAAGAAATGTGAAAATTTTAACTGTGTTAAGGTGTCCGGCGCGTCTACTTGAAGTTATTCATCGTTTTCTAGAGCAGTCACCTTCGTAAATTTCGCATACATCGGACTGATACTGTCCTTAGATGAATCTGTTTGAAAATGTCGTTTATTGGTTGAAATACGACATATAATTTTCAAATATCATTCCACAAGCTCTTATAAATATTTATTCCAATCTGAGAAAATTAAACGATTCATGTATAAAACAGTTTCTGAGAACGTTAGTCTATACATCATATGTAGATACATGCAAAATTCGCTTTATTATTTGGAACCAGACTAACCTCCATAGTACTGTATATACTCGAACCGGCGTCGTTTCTCCGTTGGCTGCTGTATTGCTGCGAAGCCACGCCCTTTCTGACTGAACTTCGTGTGATAGGAGCACACAGTTACGAAGCGTTCATTTATAGGCGCAGAGTTACCCAGGGCGTGTCAAATAAAGTATGGCCCAATGACAAACATGTTACAAAGGTACACGTGTTTGAAGTTTAACTTATCCTCAAATAACAACGCGAATTTCGCAGATCTCTATTATATGAGCTGCTGCGTCATCCACACTTTAAGCTGATGGACGCCTTAATTTCCTGCATTTGATTGTATGAGTAACAAAGATATAAAAAACATCACACACAATGGAAAACAGCATGTGCAAAACTAGTTTAGCCCACACGGTAAATAAACCGGACAGTTACGTAAAATCCGGGACATTTGGCGTCAGTTCAAAACATGGTCGTTGATATAATAATTTCAACTTTCGCTTAGCCCTGGTGCTGTGTATAGTATGCAAGGAGGCGTGATAAATTTCTAATTTAGTAAAAGTCGTTCTTTTTGCCGACATATACTTAGCGTATTATTATTTCCCTTCATATACCTGGCTATTATGTTTTAAAAAATTCCGATATGCCAAAACACACAATTTATAGGACTTCGTGCCATGCCGCCGACGCTCTAGGAAATCGACCTGCTCCAAATGTAGTAAAACTAATTTCGATGGTGGTAGTGAAAAAATAACACATACAGCTCGCATTACAATGTCGACTGACTAGCTTGTAGTGTTCCAACCTATCGACTAAATTTTCATTTTTTTTGCGGCTACCGAGTGGCGAAAAAAAAAGTGATACATGCGCATTGTGAATAAGTGTATCGATGCAATGAAACTGGAATAAGTCAAGGAAACATCACTGATTATATAGTTTTAAAGTTGATTCTCCGAAGGCATGACTTTCGAAAACCCAGTCGATTTATCAATAGGCCTAGGCCTATTGTTTTTAACGTTGAAATAGAGTGGCATTCACCCAACTGTAAAATATGCAGAACTTATATACGTATATATAACACGTACAATCGAAACTGTTAGAGAAGTACACCGTTTCTTGCATATGAAAAATATTAATTCACAAATTATAATACTGTAAAATATTTGGGTTGAATTTACTTATTCACATGTTTTAAAAATATTTGTATAAGATAGTCTTTTTAATCCAAATTTAAGAGTATTGCCATTGTAAGTGCCTCAGGAATAATGCTTTGCAAGAAAACCATCAAACATTAACTTCATAATATTTATATCTTTGTATGTTATAAAAATTGGGTATACTATTTATAATTATTTGTAATAATTAATTTTACACACATCAGCTCTGAAAGCAAAATAAAATATGTTTTAAGATGTTTACATTAGTTACATAATTTTATTATATACAGCCATAGTTATTGTTATGACTGTCATACTTCACTAGGGGTTTCTTACAAAATGTGATTTCTAAAGCATCTAGATGGAAATACACAACTTTTTTTTTCAATAGATTAATAATTGATTTTTTTAAACATGTAAATAAGTAAATTGTAACCAAATATTTTGCAGTGTTACAAAATATCTGCATTCTTCTTTCATTTGCGACATAAATAGTACTTTCCTGACAATGTGGCAGGGCGAATTATAATTTGTACTAAGTTGTGTGTGTTATGCCGTGAGATGCATGCAGTGCTTCGTAACAAGCTACTCTATACTTCAGTCTCAAGGTCCCCTCCTGCATACTGGCACTTCAGCTGCGCTCCAAAGGTCTTGCAATTGTTCAATGAGCGTCCAATGTGCTGTTACATGAAAAGGACACACTTCCGACTAGGGCTCTTGACTACTTTCAAAATATCACGCACATTAGGAACTTCATTTCAGAATACTCCAAAACGGCTAAAAACTGCCTTTATATAACACCGTGTCTCAAAATATACGCAACAGAGACATACAGAACTACTCAAGGACCCTGCACTATATCTTCCTACAGACTTTCTACTGATAAAATAATTCGGTCGCCGCTGAAACTCCCATAGGTGCACGCAGTGCGACGAGAACACTGCACGCCAGTTGAGAGCCTTGCACTTATAGGCGATAGCGCACTTGATGCGCGTGCCAGCATAGTCTTTATCGCTCCCGCGCTTCTCGTCATCAAGCGTGGAAAACAGGTCCAGCTAGGCGGGGGCCTTAAGAGCCCACGTCACCCGCCATATTGAATTTTTAAATTATTTCTTCCTGATTCAAGTTTAGGATGATTTACTTAAAAATGTGACAATAGAAGCTTAGCTAAACGCCTTACCCAGTATTACAGACATAATATATTTACTAGTAATGCATATTTATCCAACTATTATCTTAATACAAAATTGCATATAATAATTCGTTCTCAACTTTTAATCGCAACCAGGGAACACCTATTAACAATCAGGTACAAAAATGTACACAGGACCATGAAATGTAATGCTTCTATAATGAAACTTTCTCAGTAATGGCTCCGACTCTTCTGTTATGACACTAAAACAAGCCATTTCTGTATAAGGGGTGATCCAACCTCTTCGTCCCCTCTTTATGGCGGGAGGTTAGACTGAGAAGGAGCCGCCTTGCTTACCGTAACTACACAAATTTAAAAACAAACCAAACGAACTACCACGACCATGGCCACTTAAATTGTTACTACAGTAGAAGTTTACTCCCATTTCCACAACGGCGCCGCTTGAAACTAGCGTGAAACATTCCCAAGCCTACTTTCACTTTGCCTCTTTGTGGCTACGCAAGTATGAGATTCACTCGCCTTCTTAGCTTCTCACATTTGGTTTTAATCTTTGGGCAACGGCCAGTATTTAACTTGTTTTGAGCCATTAGGCCGTTCCTATTCGTGTTGGTTGTTCTTTTAACCTGGAAATATAAGCCGAGATAAAAATTGATTTATATACGTAATAGAAAAATTCTTGCAAATTTCTGTAAATTAAAACAATTCTGATCATCCAGAATGGCTGAAATTGTGGATTTAGAAAAATAGTTTTTAGTCAAACATACCAAAATTAAACTGATTAACTTAATTTGAGAAACACCTGCCAGACAAGAAAATTGTGTATAGTTAGGTGTAACATGTGCTTGCAAAATGCTTTATAGCTGCAATGGCCAAATACATTTAATGGGGCAACAAAATATGATTGAAATAACGATAGACGAGTATTTGTTTCTTATGGCTTCAGAATGACAAAATGTAAAGTTTGTCCTGAGCGAAGAGAAACTTGAAAAGAAAAAAAAAAACTTTTATTAGCCAGATAGCACTGTATTGCAGGGCATATGCATATTATATACAGATTTCTTCTATCTTTGGTAATACAAAAATTTCACACGTCTTACGTTTTGTGACCTGACTTGCATTCAATGAGACCAGTTATAAATCCTGTGTTTTATATAAATGGTCATGAAATTTTCTCCGCCCAAAAAAAAATTAATTTTTATATTCCTTACATTGAAATTTAAGGAAAGCGACTTAAAAAATTTAAAGAATTAATTTTATTCTGAATACAGTATCCTTTATAATTTATTTTGTTTAAAACACCATACCTCGATAAAAAAAAATTCCCCTTCAAGTCCATGTATTTAAAACTTACCGACAAGCGTGCTATTAATAAATAATATTTTTTAACAGTACTTTATACTTTTAGCAGACCACCCGTGGTGCAGTCGGTTGGTGCGCCGACGGTTTGAGGTGCGGGAGGTTCTGGGTTCGAATCCCAGATAAGTTATGGATGTTAATTTAAGTTAGTTTATAATTTAATTTGTAAGCCTTCCCTGATAAGTCTTCAGTCATAACCCTAGGGGACGATACGATCCATTTTCTTTATTGTAAAATTATACGAGTTCATAAAAAATGTATGTCGCCGATCCTGTCAATAAGTTTTTTTTTCATGGGAGCATATGCGAGGTTTTAATAATTATAATTAACTATATGAAATTATAGTCTTTCTATAATTCACGGTTTCAGAATAAATTTGAAAAAACGTATTTCTCCTTTATTGTGTACATGATGGAAAAATTTGCTTCCGTGGTGAATGCGGATATTTAATTTTCTAGGACATTTTTTTTTCTTATTGAGACTTAGCTTGTGGCATATTCTGTAACCACTTGAACGGTTAATGTTTTAAGGAAAAATTCTGAGAGGTTAAAATATGGTTAATAGCTCAAAAAAATGAACCTTCCATATTTTGTACGTTGGAATGTACCTGAATACTAAATCATACATATATATATATATATATATATATATAGAGAGAGAGAGAGAGAGAGAGAGAGAGAGAGAGAGAGAGAGGTAGTGCTTGTAACTTTGTGTGTTTGTGTGTTTGGATGTAGGAGGTAATCTTCGAAACTACTCATCCGATTTTAAAAATTCTTTCACCAGTAGAATGCTACGTTATCACTGAGTGTCATAGGGTATATTTTATTTTAAAAATCAATAGGGATCCCTACTAAAACTCCAATAATGTAACCCAAAGTGTAAATAAATTACCTATTAAATTCCTTACATTGCGTGCGCTGCGAAAACTATTGATGATAGAACAAAATAATGTACTACGGCTTTGCAGGACGGACAGATTCGGAAAATAAAACGTGCTGTGTGCTGCGTACGGCGCCAACCTTAGAAGCTCTACTGCCATTATGGGGTGGAGTTACTTTTGTGTTTGCTGGGGATTTTCGGCAGACACTCCCTGTAGTTACAAAAGGGACGCGTGCAGATATCATCAAAGCATGTCTTAAATCATCTCCCTTATGGAGTTCTATTCAGCACCTAAATTTGCGAACGAATATGAGAGCCTATCTTGGTGGAGACACGCATAAAGATTTCCCACAACAATTGCTCAGACTTGGAGAAGGAGTTTTTCCTTCTCTATATTTGGACACTAATTCTGCTGAAATCATTTTTAATGAGACATTAGGTCAGATAGTTCACAGTCTGCAGTATCTTATAGAAGCAGTATATCCGGGCCTCAAAAATTTATTAGAAAGAGACTTTCACTGGTTGTGTTCCAGGGCAATAGTATCGCCTAGGAACGACACTGTCAATGAAATCAACAATCTCATTATACAAAGTGTTTCCGGCCAAGTCAAAACCTATAAGTCGATTGACACAGTCACCAATGTTGACGATGTCGTCCACTTTCCTCAAGATTTTCTAAATTCGCTTAATCCTTCTGGCTTGCCACCTCACGAACTATCATTAAAAGTCGGTACTCCTATCATGCTTTTAGGGAATATAAGCCCTCCTAACATGTGTAATGGCACAAGATTGCTCATTAAAGACTTGAAAGAAAATTTGATTGTCACGACCATCCTCACCGGTCCAGCAGCCGGCCAGCTGGCAAACATCCCGAGGATTCCCATGATTCCCACGGATTTGCCAATATCTTTCGAACGGTTGAGATTTCACGTAAAAACATCGTTCGCGAGTACTATTAATAAGTCCCAGGGTCAAACTTTCTCCTTGGTTGGAATCGACCTACGAAAAGAGTGTTTATCCCATGGCCAACTATATGTTGGTTTATCACGAGTTGGAAGTCCCGAGAAACAGTACATATTGCTACCAAACAATAACAGGACGTCAAACATTGTCTACAGAGAATGTCTTAGCCAATAACATATTAAATACTCCTATCTCAGATAAATTGCATTGTAATATAATGTATATTAATATGAAAAATTATAAAAAAGTAAAAAAATATCAAATAAAAATAGCAAAAAAACTTTAAATTATAAATTATTTAATTAATTATTAAATTATAATGTCCTTTTTTAATGCTTTAGGAGAGTTTACCCAACCTAATTAACGCCGGGTTAAGCAGTTTTTTTTATCTTAATTGCACCCGTGCGAAGCCGGGGCGGGTCGCTAGTGTGTGTGGCTCTATATATATATATATATATATATATATATATATACTGTTCAAAAAAAAATAGTCCCTCACTCTCTCTTTATATATATATATATATATATATATATATATATATATATATATATATATATATATATATAGAGCCACACACACTAGCGACCCGCCCCGGCTTCGCACGGGTGCAATTAAGATAAAAAAACTGCTTAACCCGGCGTTAATTAGGTTGGGTAAACTCTCCTAAAGCATTAAAAAAGGACATTATAATTTAATAATTAATTAAATAATTTATAATTTAAAGTTTTTTTGCTATTTTTATTTGATATTTTTTTACTTTTTTATAATTTTATATATATATAATTTATAATTATATATATATATATATATATATATATATATATATATAAAGAGAGAGTGAAGGACTATTTTTTTTTTGAACAGTTTTCACAAATCCAATTTGTAAACAACAAAAGAATAAAAACTATATCATAGAGTGTTTATAATTTATCCATTTTAATTAATAAAATGTGAATTTTATGGCTGTTTGACGAATGAACTTAAGCAGATAGTTGATACCGTGTGTTTCCATTGCGGGGAAGAGTTAAAAATTAATGCTATTAGATATTATTATCAACCATAAATGAGTGAGTGAAGAGATTTGGGCGGCTCTTAACATTGAGGTCTTGAGAGCCGATGAGGGTGAAGCGAGGTGAGAATGGAGCAGCGCTGAAACGAAAGGGATGGTGAAACGGGAGATCCCTGAGAAAACTCGCCGACCAGCGCAGCCGCACCGTCCGGCCGGGAGTTGCCCGGCTAGGGATTGAACCCGTCGCCCTGGTGGGAAACGAGCAGGCTAACCACTCTGCTACCGAGGCCCCACATGAAGATTGGAATTAATTTACAGGCATTGTTCCCTTCACCAACAGGAAAGCTGTGACGGAAAGATACATTTCACCCAAGCTGCCATTGGCACTACTTTAATATAGCTGTCAGAATTTACTACACATATGTGAGACGGAGACTATTAACGCACTCAGTCCCCATGCCCATGGTCAAAATACATATATCATATTAAGGATATTTATGGTCGACACTGTACGCAACAAGAAATCAATGGCCGGTGTCGCAGAGTATAGGCTGTTCACGGTAAACTGAACACTTTTGAGAGCCCTGCTGAAGATCTACTTGTTTGAGCATTGTGTATTGTTCCACCATGTGTATAATTAACACTATCATAGGCCGTATCACATTATTCAAGCGTCGGTCAAGTGAAACTGCGAAATTATTAGAAAAGCATTCGACGTTAAGACATGGAACTAGTGTTCCTCCATCGTTACCACCTTTACTGGGCGCATGTCACTCATCACGCCCGTTAAAATATGCAGGTAGAAGTAGTGAATTTTTTCTAAGGTTGATTTCAAAAGTGCTCGCTTTATCGCAAAAACTTTAACTAGGAATAGAGAGTCGATATAGGCTATTCACGGTAAAGTAAGCACTTTTGAAAGCCATCTTATTTGGAATAATGGTCAGTAAATATAATTTATTTTTGTTTTAGACATTACTTCCGAGTGCGGTGGAATCCACACACTGTGTTTATTACTCACATCGGAATATTTATTTAAAAAGGCAGTTAAATTATAAAAAGATTACTGAAATAAAAAAGTAACTAGGGCCTCAAAAGTGCTCACTTTACCGTGAACTGCCTATAGAGCCGTTTATTTCATGCACTCGAACCGCACGTTCAACCAAGATGGCGCCACTTGCCTGCAACATGTGTGGACGCCGTTCGCCAGTCGAAGACGGGTATCTTGCTCGCCTGTCAGTGGCCCAGCCAATAGACGCGGCACGTGGTAGACAATCAGACATAAGGCCCGCTCCCAGACCCTCGTACAACCAATCAGAGAATGAGTATGCCCACATGATAGGAGTGGCCAAGCCATTCCGTCCCTGTGTTTGTGTACTCTGTGGCGGTATTTCGAACGTCTTCCTGGTGAGAAAACTGCGGTTTGTTGGCATTTATGTCCCTCTCATTTCTACATGGTTAACGTTGACATCAACGAGCGCTTAGTATAGTCTATTCACAATTTCTTCACACTTTTTCAAAATTAAACCTTTGAAAAATCATCCCATGTAATATGTGTTTGGTAGAGCCCCGAATGTTTCGCAAATGTGCCGAGGTAGACTTCAAAGACCTGTTATTTACTCCTGCTGCTGTGATTGGACAGCAGTTGTTTTTACACGCCCCGTTTATCTGTGAGCCAGTAATAAGCAGGGAGGAGCAGTGTGAGTGAGCTGTGAACTGTCCTGTACGAAGGCCTCACTTGGTCGCAGCAACCAATATGCAGACGATAGAGTTTCGAGTTTACACAGGACTGTAAAGCCTAACCTGCTGCCACATCCATCCGCGAAATACTTGGAGCTCTAGTGTTTGGTTATTCGCAAAGAAATATCATGTATCATAAGAATTTTCTCTTTCTGTTAGCACAAAATATCTTATTTATTGTTAATTTGTACTTTAAATTATATATTATCTTTAAATTATAATATTTAATTTATAAATAGTATGAATACGCACAGGGATAAAATAGGTGTTTCGGCAATACCTAGTGAGATATAGTTCTTACGGAACGTAATTATGCGGTGCGCTGTCCCTTCGGTGTAGTTGCATGAGGCGGAGGAATATCCTGAAAGTAGAACTCAGCAGGGCTTCAGGGAAGTTGGAAACAACCGTGAGTGGACGATACCTACGTCGTTTACTGATTGTGAGAAGCGCTCTCGACACAAGAACACAGACACAATAAATAAAAACTAAACCATTGCGAAACTTGAGCTCGTAAATAAAATTTGAGACTGGATGGGTCAAAAAGCGACCAAAGTATTTAATAATAAAGCCTCGTATTAAGTTTACGACGGGAAAACCGGTGAAGCTAGAATGGCTTTCACTGCGTTCAGATGCGGCGGACACTGGCTCGAGTCACGAAAGTGGGCTCGGGCGATCCGGTGTGTTCGGTTCACCGCAGCAGGAGAGAGAACTGATGTTTCCGTTCTACAAGGAGCGTATGAGAGGATAGAGTTGCAACTCAACTGTCAGTGTGTTTATACCGTCTGACGAAACCTCAGTTTCGAAAACCAAACTTTCCAGACTAAGCTTTTAGTGATGTGTTTATACCTTCACACGAAACTCAGTTTCGGAAACTTGTGTTGTCGTGTGTCATTTAATGCCGGAAAATACAGGTACAAAAATAAATTAAAAATAATTATTTCTACCTGTTATGATGATACGAAAAGGAAACTAATCTTTAAGAAAAATCATAAATATGAACAAATTTTTTTAAGTTGCACACATTGCTCTATAAAACATAATAAAAATGTAATGTATTTCGTAACTTTTTTAATATGCAACATATTTATTGTGTATTAGTTATTTTCGTACTTACACGAAAATTATGTAATCACTCTGTATTTGTAAATTACGTTTAACCAGTTAAACGTCGCGTTTTACACTTCAGCAGATCCCAGTAGTGCATTTCATATCAAATTTGCAAACAAAACTGAAGTTTCGTTGTTTATACTGCACACACTTAACACGCAACACGAAACTCGAATTACTAATTACAAATTTCTGTTTCGAGATACTGGCGAAACTTCACTTTCGCGGCGTTTATACAGCACGCAACCTTTACTTTCCGAATCCCAGATCACAGGAACTTTGGTTTCAGCTGACTGTAACGTACTGTGTATTTACTCATCAGTTTACTGTAGTAGTTGTAAACTTTAGAACATAGTAAACTACAAATGTTCAGTATGTTATGTTGGTAGACAGTGTATGACATAGCAAACCTGTTTTATTTTATGACTGCTTAATGTTTTCTGAGAAAAATTATCAATGGCGTCATTTATCCACAGTTATTTCATCCACAAATGCATTTATGGGAATAAGCATTATAATCATGAAAATGAAACATTTCTTTGTAATATTTTGTAAACGGTTCCATGTAAGTTTCCACGGAAATGCACTTGGTACGAACTAACGGATGTTAAGAGAAACGTGGCCAAAGACGGCTGTGCAGCCCTCAAAAAAATAAAAATATGCTAGCAAGATGGTGTTTCTAGAGTAATGTAAAGAGACTAACTACCTGATATGTTTTGTGTAATTGCGCGATGCCCAAGTATTATGCTGTGTTTAAATTCGCAACAATATATTTTTTTAATGCAGAAGTTGTAAGACATAGAACTGCAGAGTAGTTGAGAATACAGAGGTGAAACGGCCGCTTGTTCCGCGAATCAGCGCCTCACGTCAGCCGGCAGCGAATCAACAAGGAACCTCACCGAGCATACAGCAGCCAGTCACACTCAAGGCTCGTTCCCAGAGCCTCGCGCAGCCAATCAGAGAATGGGCACGCCCACGTCGAAAGTACCGCCACGCCATTTGGTTTCTATGTTGCTATTTACTCTATGGTAGAAACGTCGACGTCGGATATCTTTGATAAGAATTCGCCCACCCGGCATGTCTATCGTCTTGAGTTACCTCTTCCGGCCTCGCGGGTTTCAGTATAGACTATAAGATGAGGTAGACGCTTATCCGTCTTCTACGCATGCACTCAACATTGACCTACCCCAATACTACACAACTGTCAAAGTCACATGTTCAACAGTGATCAACGTGTTTGTTTACACCTTGATTTTTAAATGACAAGCACTAGTATATTAATAATATACCTTTACCATTTTGAATTTAATCAAACTGCATTACAGATTGGTTACAGGAAGTATACGTACATCTCAAAGCACTTGTTTACAAATCAGTTTTCTAGCCTAAGATCCAAACCACGCCGTTTTCGCTGGACGTGTTAGCAGAAAATCAGTTCAGTGTTGGGACGCGGAGATTGATTGTGCGCAACCAGCGAGATCGGTCTACCTCATCTTTAGTCTCTATGGGTTTAAGGATCTGCCAAAATTGAGCAGACTCGTCTGATCTGTACGAGCTGGCGTGCTGTCATAGATACAATATTTGATTAGTTCACGTGACCTGTGAAGTCAGATGCTGATGGCGCAGACGCGAGGTGATGGTGCTGACCTACTGGAGATGGCCAAACTTTATCTTTGGAGGTCAGGCGAGACGGACTGCATCATCGACATCTGACGTCACCAGCGCCGAGACCAATGAAATGTTTTGTTTATACACAGAAAGAGAAAGCACGCGAAAAGATACTGTGCTTATATAACTTGTATATTAGCTCATATATTCGTTTGTTTATGTCTATATGAAAAACTGGACTGTTTGATAAGTGATGCAGTGCGGCTAAGGAAATTTTTATATAATATTAATGACAATCAGTATATTAAGCAGCCAAGGATTGTCAAAACTGATGGCACATGGTAACATAGAAATGTGAACAAAAACGACGATCATTTTTTCAACTGCATCCATCAGACGTCATTGTAGCACGCAAGGATCGTCGTGATCGGAAATCTGCGTCGACTGACAGCACGGTCGACCAGCTCGGAAAGACAAATCTGCACAATTGGGGCTGGGACTTTATAACGACTGTCAACGGGTTAAGCCCTAGTTTGTGCATGGGGGAAGGGGAAGGCCACAAACTGGTGGCTTACCACTTATTCAGCCCCAGCTCACGCCTCCACTGCACAGCAGTAATTGTTCCTACAGCGCAGGTCCTTGTGGTTTGGCACGCACCTCAATGACTCAGGACTTGCGTCCACCTCGTGCCTCAACTGCACTGCAGTGCGTTTCAAGTAAACGTTTTTCAACTAAACTATCAAGTGTGTGTCCAATTTGCTGATCTACGAAAGGAACACACACTTCAGACGAGGGCTGTTGAGTTATTTCAAAAATCACGCTAGCTGGAAACGCCATTTCAGAGTACTCCAAAAAGGCTTAAAACGGCTTTTTTCAAAGCCCAATATATCAAAACACACGCATAGGATACATACAAAACTACTCTAGGGCCCTGTATTGAAAATTCCTACAGACTTTCCACCCGTAAAACAATAGAGTCACAGCTGAAAGTCCAATAGGTACATGCAGTGCTACTAGAATACTGCGCGACAGTTGAGAGCCTTGTGCTTAGTGGAGATGGCGCACTTGATGCATATATCAGTGTCGTCCTTATTGCGTCCGCGCTTCTCGGCCTCGAACGCGGACAAAAGCTGCAGGTAAGCGGGGGCCTTAAGTACAATGTAGTTAGTCACTAACTTAGGGTTATATATGCAGGATGGGGCTCGCCGCTCGAACGTGTTTGAATCCACTGGGGATTCGGGGGGAAGAGGCCCAAAAGCTCTACTTCCCTCGCCAGAGTGATGCACTAGTATCACTCTGGTTAAGCCAGTGCAAATCAACAAGAGTTTCAAATACAGCACCCTCTCTCTACCAGTTTTTTATCTCTACTAATAAAACCAATCTCTATCTCCCGTAGCATTTCTATTTATGATTTTTAATTCTTTCTGTCGACTGGGTTTTTACGGTGTCTATGCCGGTTTTTCCCCAGTCTCTTCTTAGATATAGTTTCAGCTATAAGTACACTTAGGAAGGTAGTCATGGCCCCAATTGCTGGCCATGGCTGCCCAATCCCTCTGTGCCGCGATGCATGTCTCATTGCATGATTTCCTCCCCTTATAGGCTTCCACCTAACACTTCTATATAGGGTAGTTAGAAAAACGCTCGAACGTGCACTGCATAGGTAGGTTCCCGCACCGTGCCTGGTAGCGCCTCCCTCCGACGAACCAAGTGACGATCCGCGGCACACGTGACCCTGATACCACCGCCGCGCCAGCAGGCTGGTCACTGGTGCATCCCGAGCGCCTTCGAGCAGACATTGCAGTCTTTACTATCGCGCATGCCCCTGCCTCACAGGTGCGCAGTAGCCGCTCCTAACCGCAGAGTGGTAACGGAGTAGAGTAGAGCAATCTCGGTGGCAACGCATAGCCAGTCTCTGTGTCCCAACATAGAACTGCTTCGCTGCCAACACGTCTAGCATAAAACGACGTGGATTTAGCCATTTCGTAATACAGTTTAATTAAATTCAAATCAATAATAGTATTTTATTCACACAAAAGTGCTTATCTTTTGAAAATTAAAATATAAATATACACGTTCATCACTGTTGACTTTGACAGTTGTGTTTCTTTGGGGCAGGTAAGTGTTGGGTGGATGCTTAGAACAGGCTTTTAGCTTGGCTTTAATTTGGGAAATTATATTTATTTGTGTGTAATTTTTTTTGTGTGAAGCGTGTTAAATTCTTGCACGTGTCAAATCATTTAATATTAGATTTATTTTGTAAATGTTATGCGCGCCCCTAAATAGCGTTTACAAGTGTAGACGGTAAACATACTGATGTTTTAGCACTTAGCATTCATAAATATCCTTATTTCAATTTTTTTTAATGTTACGAATTTAAAGCGAAATAAAGTTAGCTATCATCCAAAGGAACTTTTCGATTATGCTATCATAATTAAATAAAGTAATTGCGTGGTACAATGTTTCGCAAAATCCAGTTTTATGACAGAATATTACACACCGTGTAGATGTATTTCAATATATTTTCAATTTTAGTGCGAAGAGCAAAGTTTACTGTGTAGTACAAATGGGAATATTTGAAACAATTATATTTATTTCATGAAAATGGCAAGTATCGCATTTGCTTACATTGAAAACTGAAAAACCCGGTCTACACACGACACCAGCGCTACCTGCCGGCGTAAACATCTACTAGCCATGCTGCGAGCATGCAGCTTCCCAACCTGAGTAGAATAAACCTTACCGTAGACTAAAGATGAGGTAGCCCGATTCTTCTTTTTCTTCTGTGTATGCACCAAACATTGACTCTCCCATCGCCAATACAACTGTCAAACTCACGTGTTCATCAGTGAAGAAAGTGTTTATTTACATTTTGATTTTTCAACAGGCCCATCTTTTAATATGAATAAAATATTTCATTATCTTGAACACATTCTAATTGTTTACATTAGTCCAGGAGAAGTAGGTATATAAGCGTTTCGAAGCACTTAATTTATGTTAATGATTTATTTAACCTTAAAATATACACATGTTTGGTTTGATAGAGCTTTTGGCAGGAATGCAATCCCATGTTGAAAAACGAATATAGTTTCCGCGCATCTCGCGTGTCACTCTACTTACTCTCTATACGCCTAGGACACTCTGTATGGTGCGAGATCATTCACAAGTTAGTGCTTTGAGACAAACGTGTCAGACGTCGGGGGAACTGCTTGGCGTAGCCATCTGGGCAAGCAACTCGTTTCCATATAGTCGCGCCATCTCGAAGCTCAAATTCTGAGTGATGACGTGAGTGGTCATGAGTAAAGCCTCGTCATATGAGTCTGAAATCTTGGAGACATGCTAATCGAGGGTTGCATTAATGTTGGAAAGCACTTTTATTATTAAGGGATGCTACTTCAGAGTGAAGTGAAGAGATCTGGGCGGCTCATTAACATCGAGGTCTTGAGAACAGATCGCTATGTCAGGGAACGCTGAACAATTTCGTCTTAAATAAAGGTGTTGTCAGGTATACTAAAGGTAAAATTTTAACAGGGAAAACACTAAAAGCAGTCAAATTAAAACAGGTCAAACACCAAAAAGTGTCATTTAGCACTTATTGCCTCAAAACTTCTCTCCAAAATTCATAAAAATAGTTATCCCACTGGAAAACAATATGGTCAATCGCATCTTCGAAGAAAGTTGTGAGCTCCTGGCCGTGACGTAGCCCCATCTTTACCCAATCACACAAGTCCTCATCCGATCCAAATCGATGTCCACGAATGTCTCTCTTCAGCTCTCAAAAAATGTGGAAATCGCATTGGAGGATGTTAAAGCAGTTTCCAACAACCAAATAGCTGAAGCGTATTCCTCGGCATGTTGGCAGTGTGTGAGCGGGCGTTTTCATGAAGAAGGACAATGCCGTTCTATAGCATTCAAGAGTGCTTTGACCTTATTGCGTTCCTCAGTTTCTGCAAAGTATCTTCATCGCGTTGTGCATCGATATTCGCCCCATGCCCGAGAACATTGACAAACAGAGGACCCTTGTAGTCGAATACGAAAGTCATCGTGACTTTCCCAGAACTAGTGTGTATGGCATTGGGTGTTTTTCGGAGAGACATAGTTTCCACAGTTAGCTCTGCCGTTTTCTCTCGGGTTCAAAATATCGGTATCACGTTTCGTCCCCCGTCATAATATGAGTCATAAAAGCATACTCTTCCTCGTGGTATCGTTGCAGGTGACCCAGAGATGCAGCTATTCTATGGATCTTTTGATCCTCCTTCAGGGGATATGGAACTTTGCACGCAAACTTTTCTGTACTACATGTGGTTTCTCATAATGGCGTGTACGGAAACATGGCTTAGCCCCACCAAAAAAACTAATTTCTTCCATAGTGACTCGTCGGTTTTCCCGGATAGGACCATCCACCCAAGCAGTAACATGAGGAGTAATGACACGATGGGCCTTTCTTGGGCGAGCGTCGTCTTGCAGTGATACACGTCCCTCTCGGAATCTCATATGCCACTGCAGTTCTTATAAGTGTGACATGCTGTGTTCACCATACGCAGTGGACATGCGACGATTAATTTTTTTTGTTCTCCAACTCCCACGACAGTTAAATAAAGAACCACCCCTCTCAATTATTTACTCACCTCCATTTCTGTTGGATGAACACATGTATCACTTACCTTACTTCAAGAAGCCGTGTAAACAAACGACTAGTTTGTCAGAGAAAGATGTGACTGCTTTCCCGGGTCCCGAACAAATGTTGGTACTATTATTACACATCCAAGTGTTAGGAACTTGCGCACCATTGTATTTTTGCCTTGTGGCCCGTTTTCATTTGACTGTCCTTCATAAACCAGAAGGCTCCTACTTCACTCAAACTGGGCTCATTGTTTCGCATATATTCTCTATCTACCTATATATATATATATATATATATATATATATATATATAGGTGTGTGTATATATATATATATAGGTGTGTGTATATATATATATATACACACACACACCTATATACTGTCAAGTACAGAACAAATATTCTGCTGAGGAGCCCAACCTTCTTGGCGCTTACGTGAACGCCCGTAGTTGTGTTAAATGTTTATGTATGTGATGTTATAGAAATATATAATTGAATATTTATAAAGTACTAGAAATAATTATATATATATTACAACGATCTACCATTGAGAAGATTGATGATCATACTCGACCTTGCGTAAAATATAACAGTCACAGACCCGCATTAATTAATTTTACTTACTGTTGCTAGTAGGAAAATCTTTGATGTGTTCTGTATATAAACTGACACGGAACTTGTTCTGGGATCAGAACCAATTACCTGTAGGCTTTGTGCTCGACGATAGCGATATAAACCCGTTGTATATTAGGGCGGTATCACTGTGTATGTATCAGCTACCCACAAAGAAAAGCATTGGATGTTAAGCCTCGCAATGTACATACTGACTAAATACATGCTTCCTCTGAGTAACGTGCATAGTTGTGTACACTGGGTCTGAAAAAGTAAATACCGCGCTAGAACTAACGTTCTAACTAACTGGATTACTGACCTCCATGCCAAGATGGGCACAATACACTTCACACTTTTAAAACGAGTTACACAATTATGTAGCCACGTAACTGTGAATGTATTCCCACTGGGGAAAGCTTATTATACTTTTAAGTTTGAATCCTATACTTAGTGTCTCTTTACACCAGTTACGCCCTGTTTACTCTACATAACTCCGCAGGAGTTTCAATCACTGAATTGTGTGACCAAACTACAATCACGCTTTCGCACAATCACTGCGGTATTAAAAAAAAAAGTATAAATTCAATAATTTGTATAACAAGTAATTTTGCGAAAGCGTGTTTATTTTGAACTTGGGTAAAAGTTGTCACACAGCTTACATTTGGACTACTGCTAATGCAAACATGATATCATTATATAATGAAATGTTCCTTCCTCCCATCTACACATTTGCAAATGGGAACAAAGCGAAAGGTTATTGATATATATATATATATATTATATATATATATAACTTATCGATGCTTAAGTAACTTCTTGGTTTTAAACTACTAATAGAACCGACTCCACTCTCTGTCCAATTTCATTTAGCATCAACTAATTTCTATTGGTTGTTCTTTTGCATTCTGTCTAGAGAGTTCTATACGGCACTCAATAAAAACCTTAAGGAATGCTAGTCATTATTTCTAGTACTTTATAAATATTCAATTATATATTTGTCATATGTGCTATCCTCTCTGTTTATCGCAACTATAGGCTGTTCACGGTAAATTGAGTACTTTTTAGAGGGCCTGACTAATATGTACTTGTATACACATCGTGTATTATTCCTCAAGATGTAAATTTAACATTGATGTGGGCCTAGTCACGTTATTCGTGCGGCGGTCAAGTGAAACTGTAACATTATTAGAAAAGTAAATATTGTACGAATGTGATCATTCCCACACTTATATACGTTTCACAAATAAAAAGCAAACTAAATAATTTCATTATTCACAAAGTTTTACCTAAAACTTTCAATTCAACTTCATGACATTGAACTGCTTTCTCTCCGCCATTGCTTACTCTACTGGGTACAAGCCAGACAGTTTGGCCTGTTGTAATACATACAAGTAGGGGTAGTGACATTTTTCAAAGGTTGATTTCAAAAGTGCTCCATTAATCGTGAACAACCTGTAAACTCACGCACTTCATTTTACATATTTACCGCAATTGCTTTACGTAAAGGCTGTTCACGATAAAGTGAGCACTTTTGAAATCAACCATTGAAAAACCTCACTGCCCCTACCTGCGTGCAACTTTAACGGGCACACGCAATGACATTCGCCCAGTAAAGTTGGTAACCACGGAGGGAAAATTGAACATGTCTCGACGTTGAATTAAAAGTGTTCGGCAACCGTTTGTCATTAACGCGATGATTTACGTTTATCCCTGATTTTTTATAGTTCATTAAATTTATGAATTATCAAATTTGTGAAAGCTTTTACGACGTTCTGTCGCACTCGCGCTCTTTAATCAGCTTGCTTTTCTCGTATGCTTGATTACAGTACAGCACAAACGTAACACGAGTCTTGGATTTAATTTCCCTTGGTTTTTTCTATAGTCTTGCTAATGCAATCCCCCCTATAGGCTGTTCACAGTAAAGTGAGCACGTTTGAGGCCCTAGTTACTTTTTCCATTCAGCCATTTCTTATATGTTAACAATCTTTTTAAATAAATATTGCCCTGTAAGTAATAAACACAGTGTATATATTCCACCACACTCGGAAGTTAACGTCTAAGGCTATAATAAAATATATTGATTGAATATTATTCCAAATTATAGAGCTTTTAAAACTGCTCACTTTACCGTTAATGGCCCGCATATGTATAAAAAAATTCTGTCATAATATATCTAAAACATTTTGTGCTTCCAAAGTATCTAGTAATTAATTACGAACTGTCAGACAGCTGCAAACGCTTCTTAAAGTAAAAAAGACCGAATATCATGTGGATTGTAAAGAAAAAATGAAAGAGGGATAAGGACAGAATGTGGCCATTAGAAGGATGATACAGATGGTCTCACGGAAATACGAGTACAAATTCAATGGTGAAAATACAATGAGAAGGCGAATTAAAAATGAACTATGGATACAGCTGAAAAAGAAGAAGAATGAGAGTGAGTCATCGTGTTCTGATCTAAGTGGGTTGAGGATAGGCGTGTATAACACAGCAAAATAAAGATGGCCGAGAGAAGAATACACAGAACAAGTTTTTTAGAACTCTTTGTGAGCTACAATGAAGTGGAGCGGAAGTTAAAATGACAGAGAAACATATACAGCCATTTATTGTAACCTTTCTCACGAAATAAATCTCGAGAAGTGGAATGTCAGGTAGTACGGTGAGTTGAGAATCACGGTGAGAGTGAAATTTGCGTCAGCACTGGAAAGTGACTAGAAGCAACGGGGTACAAACGAGGAATTACTGAAAATATTTAAGAGCAAACTTTCGTACGCGAGGAAAAATGATAAATAATTTAGATATTGTAAAAATACTAAAATTCACACAATGGAAAATGCTAATATTCGAGCACTGAATAAAGCTATAATTTATACACTTATGAAGCTAAGAATTGTACACTGAAAGGATTTAAAAGTTATACATCAAAACACTAAATTGTATACATTAAAATGACACAATTTATATATTATAAATGCTAAAATCAGGGTATCCTCCCACAAGGAAAACAGGGAAAAGTCAGGGATTTTTATGCGACAGGGAAAAATCAGGGAAATGTCAAGGAATTTTCACCTGGGTCAGGGAAAATTTAAATGACTGCTACTCTGCAATAATCTTTGGTTGTGTGAATACAACATAATGTAATTTTGAGCATATGTGTTTTAAGATTCCAATTTTCAAGTCTATGAACTTGCAATAATACATCTTTTCCAAGCGACATAGATCTTACACGTACAAAATAAAGTATTTGTTATGTGCACGCATGTGTAGTTAATAACGTGCATTGCGAGAAATCTTGATGGGCTTCATAAAATGTTGGTCCTGCTTACTTGGTCTGTTGCCGTTGCCACCCCACCCAGGCGGATGTACTGCTGAACATCCCAAGGCTATATATATATATATATATATATATATATATATATATATATATATATATATATATATATATATATATATATAATATGTACTTAAGACGTCCCGCACATCCCAACCACCACAGGCAGGGTGAGGACCTAGGCGTGACTCCGTGATTACCTAGATGTGCTAGTTAAAATTAAGAACATTGGACGAGCCACAAGATTCCTGGGTTCCTCACAGTAAGTAAAAGAAACAAAGATTACCAAAAGTTTATAAAGAGGGTGCAGTTAGAAAAAAAGAGACGTTTATCTTAGGTTGAGGTAATTTTATTCAAATTACCTACCTTAAAACGACAACAGCTAATGAAACACGTGGAATAAACTTCAGTACAGGTAATGTAAAAAATCTTAATAACAAAATAATAAATATAAATAACAATTAAAAATTAAATCTTTTCAATTCCATTTCCAATAAATTGTAACATTATAAATTTCTGTTAGATAACTTTCAACAATAATATTTATGTTAAGTAGTGAGGCCCCAGGATTTACTTGAATTAGAAGTTTTCTTCCCGTTTTAAAGCACAACACCCTAAAATTTTCAGAGGATTTGGTTAAATAAGTCCTAAGCATGGCATACACACGCATGATGTATAGTATTAATATCAGATGCTGAATCATATTTGTCAGGTTTGCTGGTCCACTGGTGGATCTGGAAGAATCCCCAAGCAGAAGGTACACTGGTGGAAAATGAAAAAAGAACACCACTAAAGAGGTTATGTAGAAACATCATATGCGCATGGGGCACTGATAGAGAGCAGTACATCCAATGATCAACAGCGCTGTGCTGTGGACAGAGTAGGAACTGCTTACTAGCCACAACACAGCTGGGTCCAATACAACTGTAGTTGACTCTGTGAAGGAGTGTTGTTTCAAGCATCGGCCTGTGTGTAGTAAGCATTGTAGACATGCCATGGTGGCACATACGACCACACTTCGTGCAATTAACGGACTTTGAACGAGATCGTATTGTGGGCCTGAGGGAAGCTGGATGGACCTTCCGACGAATTGCCCAACGTGTAGCAAGTGAAGTGTCTGCTGTGCATCATTGGTGGCGCCGGTGGTCCAACGATAATGCACATGCTCGTCAACCTGGTTCCAGACGGCAACGGCATACGGATTCCCGCCTGGACCGCCGCATAAGACGTGCAGCCATTCCTGATCGTACGGCGACCGCCGCACAGATTAGAGCCGCTGTTGCACCCAGGGTGTCAGCTAGGACCATCACCAACCGTTTACTAAACGCTGGGCTGCGATCGAGGGTGTCACTCACCAGGCTTCCTTTCACACCTCATCATCATCCAGCCCGCCTCGGTTGGAGATGCGAACGACGCAACTGGAGGGATGAATGGCGCGGAGTTGTTTAGTGATGAAAGCAGATTCTGTCTTGGCGCCAGTGACGAACGTTCGCGAGTGTGGCGTCAACCAGGAGAGCGGCAACAATCAAGAGTGTATACGGCAGCGACGTACAGGACCAACTCCTGGCATCATGGTCTGGGGGGCAATAGTTTACAATGACCGTACACATCTGGTGTTTGTTGAGAGAACACGGAACAGTGAACACTACATCCAGAACATCATCCAGCCCAATTTGTTGCCGTTCTTACACTGCCAATGAGATGTCCTCTCCCAGCAGGACAATGCCCGTTCACACACGTCTCGTGTTACCCAACGCGCTCTCGAAGGTGTTCGTCAACTCCCCTGGCCGGCATGATCACATGACCTTTCCCCCATTAAGTATGCATGGGACATGGTGGGACGGCGTTTGGTGCGGTATGCAATACCGGCGATCGCACCAATTGTAACAACTGGTAGAAGTAGCGTGGAACACTATTTCCCAAGATGACATACGACACCTTTATGGTCGTCTCTACTCAAGACTACAGGACTGTATCGTCTCTAAAGTAGACTACACAAGCTACTACCATTGTTATTCAAGACACTCTGTAGCCGCTGTCCATTGGTGTACGACCCTGTGATCATTATCATATACACAGTACAACCTTTATAAATTTTCAATAAATCCTTCATTCGTGTGGGATAATTTTGTCCGGGTGTTCATTTTCCATTTTCCTCCAGTATAGTTATGAAAGGAGCATGATCGGACTCCATTTCTTAATGCTTCCATTGTCAGAAGGCCCAAGGACAGCAACCTGAAATCCACAATCTTCTCGTGAACCGCTATTTGAGTAAACAATTTTACTTTTATATAACTTTGCGAAACAGAGAGCACACAAAATTATAAACAAACATTAAACGCACCTTTAATACTTACCAACGACGATATTCAGTATAAAAATCAAGACCTTAGATTGTAAAAATTTCGTAAGTTTGTAGAGGCCGAAGTTTTGTGTAGTCACATAGATAAAATATTGTTACCGAAACGGAAGCGCCCGAATCAGCACATTCCAATATCGGGTCAGCAATCTTCAAGATCTCAAAGATAAAGCTACTTCTGCATATGCTTGTCACTTATAGCTACATAGCGATCGCAAGAACGATCATTGTGCAGTGAAATAAACTTTTAAAATATAACAAAAATTAAATGAATACAATTTTCGTTTTTTTTAAAGTTAGACATAAATAATACTACCAAAAAACACAATTCTTACGATTAATTATATCAATGCAGCCTTTATTTTCAATATATAGAGCTGAAGTACCAACAAAAAGGTCATAATTTGTGTCTACCATGTTAAAACTGGCCTAGGACGAAGTTTTACAAATTAAATTACAGAATTTTTGTCACATATTTTTCTTGAAAGAAACAACTTGCCACTATAATATTTAGGTTTAAATTATTCATTAGTGACTGCCGTTATGGAATGACAAAATATTTTATAATAATTTTCCAACATTACACAACAGATGGCAGTGGAAACCAGGAACAAAAAAAAAATAATTAAAATTACCAAACATTAAGGAAACAACATAATTATTGCCAAACAAGGTGTGCCAAATAATAAAAACGATAACAACTTCACTGAAAGCATATTTGTTCTGACAGCGGTGGAAAAAAAAATCGCAATAGAAGGTTTCAGTATTTCTGAAATTAGGCCAAGGAAAATTACAAGATACTGCTTGGAAAGCAGGGACAAGTCAGAGAATTCCCAAATGGAATTTCGATGCACATTTTCTAAAAGCTAACATTTACATTTTGCCTCTCACAGATATGCGAAGGAAGGTTAGAGATGACAGTCAATCCAAAACTGTAGTGGACTGCGACTCACCTAGCTATGGGCTGTTGGCAGTAAATTGGGAACTTCCTGCTTAGAACCTACTTATCTTACCAGTTTGTAAACTTCTTCCACAACATGTACAAGCAACATCACCATGGGGTCACTTTATTCATGCGTCGATCAAGTGAGACTAGGAAATTATCAAGGACGTAAATACGTTACCAGTATGCCAATTATAACTCTTATGTGCGTAAAACAAACAGGTACTAAATTTTAGAATTTTCATTGCCCATTAATTTTAAACATTAAAGTTTAAATGCGGCATCAAAACATGTTGTTTGGCTGCCAACTTTAACACGAGTGTTTCAGTCATGTAAAATGCATGAAGTTATGGATAGCGGCATTTTTCAACGGCTGGTTCCAGGAAAGCTCAGTTAACAGTGAGGATGTTTATTCTATTCATGTGCACATACATTTGAAACTAAATTTCATGAAAACGTTTAAAAAATATATTTTAAATCTAAAATTTGTGCATATATTCTATTTAGTGTGTTGAACAACATACTGAAAGATTCAAGTCCCTCTGTGCCGGCTTATTTGATTTTTCAGATATTAAATTCCTAAGAAAGGTTTTATAGTACCAACTACTCTTGAGTGGTATGGTTGGCCTTGAAATGCTACATTATGCATATCTTACATCTTTATTTATATGGGGAATTGATATTTTGTTCCGTAAATAATTTCCTTAAATAGTTCGAAAATTTGGTGCGAGATTGGATGATACACTAACACTTTTTTAAGTTACTCACGAGTATTATTTGTTTTATTCTACTTGATATTTGCATACGTACGGTGAGTACACTCCTCCACTTGTGTTTAATTGTCTCTCAAACAAACGTCAAGATAATGTAAACATGTGAATTAAAACAGATGGATAGTTATTTCAGACCATAGATTTGTGCTGTGTGGTTCAGATAGCGAATTGGTTGCCTTATAATCGTGCAAACACATTTTACATTGCAAACACATAACTGCCAGTCGCAAGTAACGCTGACAATGATGAAAGTGAAGGGTTTATTATGATGTCTATTTCGTAGGAATGTCCCTACAGCAGTTATAGTCCTTCTGGATCGCCTGGAGTATCTTCATCAAGTTCAGGGTTTGAACCATTGTGACGATTTCTGCTCCTGCAATGGGCGCACATCGTGGTACAAACTCACGCCAGCAGTACGGCCAGAGCATCGTGCCGAAGAGTCTGCCTCACGAGCGCAGGGGATCAGTTGTAAGAGGTTGTCAGGTACAGGAGGCAGCTCAGTTGCCACTGGTATCAGAGATTGTCCTGACATCACCCATCCCCAGATGTTACAGAATGCCGCTCTAACTGCACCACAGCACACCTGTAGATATATCCTGAAGCTGTGCTGCTGGCTAGCTACACTATGGTAGGCGCAGTTACTTACTGCCTGCCTTGCAAAATAACGAGAATATATACGACCACGGAGTTCATCCAAGCTCGTGTAATTCTCATTGGTGTACAGATGGATAAGGAAGTGTTCAACAGCAGTTGTGATTTTGCCTTTGTCTGCTGAAGGGTTGTTGAAAAGTTCAGTAATGCTTTGAACACCGGGTTTGTCGATGCATGTTCCACTCTATGCTTCATGTTCAAGGATAACCCGCTTTGTCCAGCCGCCTGCCCGGCTGGCGCTTCACCTGCATTGCAAAGGGTTTGACATCCTGGTTTTTTGACGAAACTATTAAACGTACCCCCAGTTTGTTTACCTGCGAAATAACACTATACCGCAGACGAGGACGTAGTAGTACTTTTAAATTACGAAGCATGCTCTAAGTATTATTTTGGAGTCTTCCAATATAGTTAAAAACGGCTTCTTCGGACTACCGTATCTTAAAACATACTAGCTGGACACGAACCAAACTACGATAGGAGCCTGTATTGGACTTTGGTATCAGCTTTTCATCAATAAAATTATAGGGTCCCCTCTAAAAGTCCCATCGGTACATACAGCGCTACGGGAACACTTCACACCACTTCAGAACCCTGCGTGTAGTGGCGTTGGAGCTCTTATAGCACTTGCCAGTGTAACCCTTATAGCTCCCGCGCTTCTCGACCAAAAAGGAGAAAAACTATGGAGGACGCTGGAGCCTTAAGGGCGTTTAAGTACCAAAAAATTATTTTCTATATTTTTAGCATATTTTATAATTCTGTTTTATTGCACCGAATAGTACATTTATAAAACTATCAAAAGCCATTAAATATTAATTTACAAATATTCACTATGGAAAATACAGGAATTCCTAATGTATGTGTATTTTCATACAAAATTAAAACTCTGCATAATTTTCCCGTTTGCTTACAGTTCAAATTAATTGTTAGTATCTTTAGAATAAGATGAAGAAATTTAATGGAATTTATTCCAGTGTTTCGGCCATAATTTTATTTTAAGTTTTACAATAAAGTTGAAATCCAAAATAACTCTTAAGTTAAAGCCTAACCGCAGGCGAACAAAATGGCACACTTCAAAGAAATCCGTGGCATTCCAAAAGTTTCAGAAAACAACTTCAGCTGAAATCGAACATTGACCTCGTATAAATTTAAAAAAAATTGTTTGGCTAACCTTTAAAGGTTAAAATTATGATAACTGTACTTTTAAAAAAATGCGTGAGAGTTACTTTTAACTGATTTGGTAATTTGTTACGAAATTGTTATATATATTGTATCGCAAAACCGTAAATTTTCTTAAAAATGCGGAAAGAAATTTGAGGCACTTGAAGAGCCTTAAGAGCAGAGCGAGCCGGCACTTGCTGCACCGCAGTTCTGGAGCAAGAGGCGAACGGCCGGTGGCAGGATAGGGCCCGCTGACCTTGCTGGTGCCCTGGCGTGGTCGCGGTTCACCCCGCACATTCCTTGTGACCTTCCTCGCTCTTTCGCTGCTCTTTTGTTTGCCGGCCCTGCCCGAGAAATACGCGTGTGGGAGGGCAGGAGTAGCAGTCGACGGCTGTTTTGGCACGCACTCTTTCTGGAGACATCATCGCCGCTATTAGCACTGCCGCTAGTGCTGCTGCGTAGGGTGAGGTCAACAACCCTTGAACGGTCCATGCCTACCCGACCTCTCCATCCCTTCAAAACTTACTGATGAAAAAAAGTTTTTAATCCCAGAGTGCCGTGGTACTATGGCTCTATTCCTTTCGCTGTCCATTCACAGAGCTTCTTCAGGCATCCTCGCAATCTTGTGTTTCTTTAGCTCTCTTCAAAACTTACCACTAAGACTTAAAATTCTAATTCAAACTTTATCATTATATGCAGAACTACTTCATAGAATTTCTGAAACCAGATTGACTATTTTCAGTCTGTTTTTTTTTTTTCAGTTGAGACTTAAAAAAGTATAGCTAATGAGTTAATTTTAGTTACTGTTACAGGTTCAAAATAACATGAGCTAAATATTGCAATGTGTTTGGAATACACGTTTTTCCACAAAACTATTAAATGGGCGTCCGATGTGCTGTTCTATGAAAACAACACACACTTCATACATTAGACAAGGGCTCTCGAGTGCTTTCAAGACGCCTTTGCTCATTAGAAACACCATTCCAGAGTACTCCAAAATGGCTAAAAACTGCTTTGTAAAACTCTGTAGTTCGAAATAAACGAATCAGATTAACACACCAAACTTCCCAAGGGCCCTACACTAAAACTTCCAACAGACTTCCTACCAATAAAATAATGTCACCACTAGGACACTGCACGTCAGTTCAGAGTGCTGCTCTTAGAGGCGATGGCGCACTTTATAAGCGTGGCAATATCGTCCTTATAGCTCCCACGATTTTCGGCCTCAAATGCGTAGAAAAGTTCCAGGTAGGCGGGCGGGAACCTTGAAATATGCCCTGTGCACTAACAGCTCTTGTTTTCAAATGTTTTATCTGAAAAGCAATGTATGGTGAAACAAAAATAAAGCCAATTTGGAAGGGCCACAATTCATTAAGCAGACTTTGGATTCAGGGTGGAGGCAGATTTCCATTACAGCTTCCATTCAGGATATAAAATGTTTCATTCCGTGAGGGATATAAGCTACAAATTAAATTTAAATCAAAAATATAATTAATATAAGACAAAGATATATCAACTATTTAAATTTTAGAATCTAGGGAAACTGAATAGTGAATATATTTCAATACAAAGGGCGAAATAAAACGGACTGTTTTCATTTTGTAAGACTGAAAGAATGGTACTTTCTTCATCCTTTTCTACTTAGCGTTGAAAAAGGAAAATAATATTAATTAAGTTACAAGTATCAGTAGAATAAAAAGTCCTGATAAGTTTTTCAGCTACTACATTTTCTGACATTTCCCATTGCCAGCTGCCAATTACCTAATCACATTACCTTCGTTTCGATTCATGTGTAATCACTTCACAAAACACGAGGTTGTTATGGTCTTGAAAACACTAATTGTACTTAGGCACCCATTCATGAATGTTCATATTTTCGGTTTATAAGAACCAGTGTCTGCAAAACACTATTATGAACTGTTGTAATGGTTATTGGAATGCAGCGTATATAAGTGCACAATGTAATTTACTTAATTTTATAGTGTTCTGAGTGTTTGTGCTGACTTTTCATTGTAGGAATGGTAATTTCCTAACCTCGTGGTAGTCTATGTACATGTGGTTTAACACGGCGTCTTTATTCGCATGTTAAATTACTATGTAGGTATTCGATCCCCCAATATTCTTTCATTTATTGAGATGAAGATTTTAAAACTCCGTACTGCTCATAGTTATTGTATATTATCTGGGACACAATGCTAAGGAGCTGTGTGTACGTATTTCTTGCGTGCATAAACCTCGACAGCGACTTTATGCGCAACGCATATAGATGTCGCACAGCCTTGAAGTACACTGTCAACCTTACTGTCAGAATGACTCAGATTCAATAAAAGCCAATGAAAAGTGCTGCTTATTTCTTTGACTGAACTTCATTGATTCAATGGTAGTTCCACTTGATTCCATTGACTCACACTACCCCGAGACATTGGTTGCCAATTCCTTCGATTGATTCGCCCGTAGAGAAAACATGGTGTAAAGTTCGCAGTAACAACCTTTGCATAGCAAAACTGAACAGTTGTTTATCCTTCACAATTGTTAAAACCGCGTGGGTTTGACTTAAGTTAGCCAAGAGTTTATACAAATAAATGTTTGAAAATGTTAGTACACTTATACTTACCACGTTTTATTGCAATTTATGTATAATTAGGTATACGAAATGGTAATGTTTTTCCCACATATCCATGGTAACTTTCCTAAATTTGCTTGGGAAAGATTCAAATGCATATAATAGTTCCCAATTATGTATAGTAGAGACGCTCATAATTCCTGTATTTGCAGATTGTTATGTGGTTTTATGTCCATACAATGTATGGGTTAAAAATCTTCCGCTACAGTTTAAGAAGTTCACTAGAATTTTTACAACATATCGTATTGTTGTGCAAGATATTGCGCAAAATAATTGCATCAATCTGAAAATAATTGTTCAGGAGGTTGGCAAAAACAGTTATCTATTTTTGCGCTGTTTTGGTTTTTCAAGTTTTTGCTTCTAGAAATACGCGGATTTAGCTTTACATATGGCGACTTGAATGATCTCCCACGCCCTATTGATGCAATTAGCCACAATGAAACTACGGTGTCATCCCAGCTAGAGATCCTTGATTCCTCAAGTGTGACTCAAGAAACCCTCAACTCATTCTCTTCAAGGCGGCGGGTTATTGTCTCACTTGCGCGTTGAAATCTCTCTGTCCAATTACCGCGCTGCCAAGCCAGTGAGCACAGATAATCGTTCTTGTCGCCGGTATCTTCAACTCCGCGCAGCAAGCGTGAGCCATCAGGGGCGTACTGCGTGAAATGCTTGACGTTTTAATTGAATAAGTTAAATTTTAGCTATGCAGCTAGCCGCCGTCATCGAGATAAGTAAAGGAAATATCAGTGATATCAACGTTTCCTTGCTCTCTGCTGTAGAAAACGCTAACGAAAGAATGGCTCACTTAGTAACACATGCCACTTTTACACCATCGCTATTGTTTTATACAGGACTTAAAACAGCAATCAATACTGCTGTACCATGTAGGTTCGGCGAATCGCTAAGGCGCTGGACATCAAGACAAGGAGTTCACGGTTGAAGTATTGAGACAGACGTATTCTTATTGTAGGTTAAGTTTCTGCAAATAATAATCAGAATTTTGCTTTTAGTTGATTAAAGAAGGTTCTGTTTCCTACTATAAAATTGTTGGTTTGATCTTCACGGACAAATAGTTCATGTGCATTTTGATTCACTGAGAAAATGTTATAAAGTAGCAGTTATTCAATTTCACAAGGAAAGCATTTTGTTTACTCCTTAGAAATGGAAGTAGTATTTCTACGCATACCATAGGCAAACGGGGTTCTGTAAACAGAATTTCACAATGTTGTGAAGATACGCTTGGCATCTATGAAGAAAGTGGTGAATATAATTAACTTATTGAGTAGGTCTAATTAATAAAAACAGACATTTTTAATATTACACAAAGAAATACCATTCAGGGAATATTAAAGTAAAAATGATCGTGTTGTAAAAAATACACGCATATTTGCTAATGCAATAAATTTGACTGCAAATTTGTCGTCAGACTTGTGTTTGAAACAAACATTTTTTAATACTAAAGATTTAAGATTTTGTAATACTCTTAAAAATGTTTCACACTTTTGGCTATAATGGAAAAACTTTACCATGTTACTTGTAATTTTAAATAGGCTACTAGCGTTCAATTATATCAAAGAGTAGACCTAAACATACTTCCCTACCACTATAGCTGAAAGTTTCCCCACAATATATCCTATGTAATCCGTCCTTACCCAATGATTATGTGAGACATTTTTCGCCATTAAAGTATCCTTTCCCTATCGTAGCATTTTCCTAGCTTTTGCAATTCCTAGGTGATGGAAGAATGATTTTTTTTATTCAAATCACTTAAATTAATGATCCCTGAAGTAATTGATGCAATTTCTGATTAATTAACGTAGGTAAATCGCGCACTGATGTTTTAAGGCTCTGCTTCGCCCCTCCAGCAGAAAGTCTTCGTTTTCGTGTTCTAATTTCAGTTTCAGATATATTATTGAAAATGTTCAGCATGGCCTTTCAAAATTGCGCCTGGATCATAGGCAACAATCAGTGTAGCTCTGTTCTGCACGGTGTAGCCGTGGGCATTGTAACGTCCACCACGTTTCTCACATGAGAAAATCGCGCGTGATTTAGCTGAGAATCGAACCCGAGTTGCCGTGGTACACTAGCAACGCGAACAGTTTTAGGAAGATCTTCAACTCAAAATGGATATTTTGTACGCCCAAGTTCAATAACAATTGCCCTTACTTTAATTTGGAATGTATATGTACTTCTACAAGTAGTGTCCGTACAATATACATTTAATGTGAATTTAAAGTAAATGCTTGTGTTGAAAGGAAAAGATAAGTATAAAATTTTATTTGCGCTGTCATATTTTTAATGTCATACTAACATTGTGCTGAAGAGTTTGGCAAATTTCTGTTGGGATATATTACTATAATATCCTTAGAACTACTTCATCCATTGATATGAAAATAAAGCTTATTAGAACAACATAACTGTACGATAATATTTTATAGAAAGCATTTCTTCGCATTACGGGTTAGGGCATTGTTCATTACTCTGATGCAAATTTATTATGCTGAGCTAACACAATAATAAGTCATAAATTATATTTATACTGAATTATAGACGCGAGTGTCATGGACCACCTAAATATAGAGCGTGTGTTGGAATGGGTTAGCAATTTCTTTAAACATACTCTATGATATAACAATAAACATTACAATCAAGATGAAGCAAGAGAATTATCGAGTGAAGAGAGATTTGGACGGCTCTTAACATCCAGGTCTTAGAGCCGGAAGGGAATTATTGGTTTGGAAATGCTCGAGCTTATACCAAAGAAATATTACGCTAAGAATATAAAAAGTACTATTTTGTTCTGTTCCGTAGTTAAGTTTCGCGTATATTTAAGAGAAATGTTTCAAATTAAAACTGATTCATCAAGAGTAGAAGAAGCAGCAGACATATTCACCTGTAACTATAAGATTAACCTTTCCATAATGTGTTTACTTGAAATCAAGCTAAGAATCTTACATGTCTTCAATTTGTGGGCAAGAGTACTGTAATTTTATGGGTTTATTATTTATACCCCTTTTTACCTTTTAGTTGTTGTCCTTGGTGCCTGGAGTAGGGGGGTGGCGCTGTTAACATTCCAACCCCCTCCGTCCCCCACGCATCTAGCGGGATTATAATTATATGTATTATGCCTTCTATAGTGGCTCTAACTACTTTGTTTTTTGTTAGTGGCCTGTCAAAAGCCGTTCACGTAGTTTGTTATCACGCCGCACTTGTGACTTTTCTGAGTAATACGATTGTCAAAGGGCTTTTTTTTAAATTATTATTTAAGCTTTACTTCCCCATAAGTCATATTTGTATACTACATTCTACGATAATATTACATACTTACAACACCAAGTTTGCTCGAAAGGCGATAGTGGCGCGGAGATCTGGCATTCCGCTCTGACTACCCTAGCAGCTTGTGGGTCCATTTCTTAGCATTATATTTTACTGATTATATTATGACTATGAAGTGGCACAAGACTACTACTACTTGGATTATACACATTTCAACTCCATTCATTTATGTTGGAACTGCCAGCTGGGTAGGGAGGGGGCTGCTGACCCCCCTTCCTCTGTTGTCCGGTCTTTCAGTCTGGAACATTGCCATACCATTACCCTTTAACATTATGCATTGCTTCGGGCGGGTGACGCAGCTCTGTTCCCCACCTCCAGGGTCGTGCTACTGCGGTACGACCCTGGATACAATCCAGCAGCGGCTCGACACATTTCATATCACCACTCATTAACCTCACAAAGTTTATCTTCGCGAACTAACAAATGCCTTACATTCTCCAGCCCTAATACAATAGAAGGGATAACATTTATTCTCCGCGACTGTCGCATAGATTTCTCATGCCCCCTCCGCTTTGCTTAGTTTGCTATTCCCTACCATCTAGACCCTTCTTCTTTCGGGATGCGTCCATGGCTACAATTGCGACCATGGCGCCAAACAACCCTGCTCTGCTGCGATGCATGTGCCCATTTTATTAATTAAACCCGGCGTAAGGCGTATAGGGCTTGCCCTGAGACGCATCCCATTCTCCAACTGCCTTAGCTACTAACATGCATGCAGGCCGGAGGGCACACAGAACTGTGAAGGTGCTCGCGCTGACGTAGCGGGATTTGGGGGCTCGCCAATAATACATATGCATATATATTATATATATATATATGCATTGCTTGATTCTTCAACGCCCTGATTCGTTTCCGAGCTCACTTTCCTTGGTCATTGCTATTCCGATGTTTCATATTAGAGAAGTTTTCCATGAGGACACGCCGAGTGCGTTTCAAGTACGGTATCGGTATCCTGGTGCGGAAGTGAGAGGTCAGCTGACCTGCAGTCGAGTGCTGGAACGTCATTACAAGGAGTGGCGGGAATAAGAGGCCTATCTGTGAGCGCATTGTCCCAGAGGACACGCGATTTCCTCAAGTCCACGTTGTTCCCAAGCAACTGGCCAGCCACGACCGAGTGCCGCCATTAGCGTGACTGCGGGCAACTGCCTCGGCCTTGAACCTCGCTCCTCGCCCCACTCTATACCACGTCATCCGCCTCTGGGACGCGGAACCACCTTATTTCGAAACAGGAAAACACATTGTGTCTACAACGGTTATTGGGCCGCGGTCGCTGAGCGGTTAGACTGATCAACTCCCATCAAGGCGAACCGAGTTCGAACCCCGGCCGAGTCACTCCCGGATATTCGCAAGAGGGGATCATGCCGGACGATGCCTCTCGTCGTTGGGTTCTCTCGGGGATCTCCCGTTCCCCCCGCTCCTTCATTCTGGCGCTGATCCATTATCACCTCATTTCACCCTCATCGGGTCTCAAGACCTCGCTGTTAAGAACCGTCCAAATCTCTCAACTCAACTACAAAGGTTAATGAGGTCGGCCAAATGGCGCTTTATGTGCTTTGAAGCGTGTTCGGAATATAAATGAGTCTCCAATATTTTTACCAACGAAAATAAAACTTTCTCTAAACAAGGACTGAATGGTAGTATCACGACATTGCGCTTGCTATAAGTATCATTTTGGAGGTTTTTTTTCAGACAGCTGTGTTTTAAAACATTCTACCCGTACACAAGCGGGACTATGGCAGGAACATGTATATTTAACTTTGCTTTAACGTTCTATAGGTAACACGCATCACGACCAAAGCCCTGCGCGCCATTTCAGAGTATTGCGCATAGCGGCGATGGCGTACTTGATGCTCGTGCCAAAGTCACACTTATCGCTCACGCGCTTCTGCTCTCAAACACGAAGAAGCTCCGGGTAGGCGACTGCCGTAAGGCTGCTGCGCCGAAAAGGAAGGGATAAGCACTTACATGTTTAAAATGTACATTTAAAATTTCCGACCAATACTTACGTATCTTACGTATACATAATATCTTAAATCAAGGCGGAGCACGAGGGCACCGCACTAGTAAGTATCCCCCCCCCCCCCTTTTTTTTGTCACTTTTTCCTTCGCCACATGAGATGCTACGGACATTGGACACACGTTTGATATTTTCGCAGGAAAACATGTATTCCAAACACAACCCATCACTCATCAAGCACAGTTAAAAAAATTAGGACCTTTTTGCATATTTTTAATTTTTTAATGCATTAACTTATTTGGTGATTACATATATAAGTGGTAGCTCATGGCATTAGTTTGCATAGTAAAATTTTCATTTATACATCTTAGTATTGGTTATTATAGCAGTAGCAAAACAGAAGAATTTTGCATTTGACATCAAATTATTCAAACAATATAAAGTGTTAGAATTGTTTTATTCGAGGAAATTGTCGTCGAATACAATGCGTACAAGTTGAACAATGTTTGATACAGTAATAACATACTTAATTTTTCAGTATCCAACACTATTAATCCTTGTGATGGGCTATTAGAGGATGTTCACAATAAAATGAGCACTTTTGAAAGCCCTGCTTAAGATCTACTTGTATGCACTTTGTGTATTCTTACGCCTTATGTACAGTTAACATTGGCATGGACCTCATCACTTTTTTCGTGCGTCAGTCAAGAAACGGTGAAATTATTAGGTATGTGCATATTATACCAATCTGCTCATTTTTACGCTGAGTTGCCTTAAAACAAAAACAGAAAGCGAAAAAAATTATTTAAGTTATATAAATTGGTTACCTAACACTTTTATTCGACGTTAAAATATGGAACTATTTTCCATCCATCATTGCCAACTTTACTGGGCAAATATCACTCAGTGCGTTCATTAAATTATATGCATTCTGGGGCAGTGATTTTTTTCCTAAGGTTAATTTCAAAAGTGTTCACTTTATCGTGAACAGCCTTTACTAAAGACAGGGTCCAACCTCTGTTTCTTTCGGTCGTAGTTGAGTGTTCGGCGTGAGGGCAGCGTATCGCGTGCCCGGGCCAGGGCTTCACCGTTACCACCGTCGACGCGGCGCTCCCCAGTGACCCGCTTCGAGGCGGCGTCGAGTCCCCCACCGCGCCGTGCTGGCTGCCACTGACGAGAGCGATCGGCGCACATAACGGTCTCACTCCTCTTGTTCTTCTTATTCTCCTTCTTCTTCTTCTCCTTCATCGCAGCGGCGCGGCGCGATCGGATCGCGTATCGTATCGCGGTGAACGTGTCCCGCCTTCACGATGGAGGCAGATGTTCCGAGAACGACGGGTGAAATGCCGGCCTGCCAGGCATCCTCAGAGTCTAGCTGATAGTCTAAAGATGAGGTAGACCGATCTCGCTGGCTGCGCACAACCAATCTCCGTGTCTCAACATTGAACTGCTTTTCTGTCTACACGTCTAGCAAAAGTGGCGTGGTTTAGATTGTAGGTTAGAAAACTGATTTGTAAACAAATGATTTGGGATATATGTACATTTCCTCTAACCAATTTGTAATGCGGTTTGATTAAATTCATATGGTTAAACGTATTTCATTCATGAAATAGTGCATGCCATTTCAAAATTAAGATACGAACAAACACTTTCATCACTTTTGACCATGCGACTTTGACAGTTGTGTTCCTTTGGGGTAGGTCAATGTTGGGTACACGCGCAGAAGACTAATAAGCGGTCTACCTCATCTTAAGTCTATGGTCTAACTAAAGACCTGTCTACGATCGGCCATTCCTGTGGACGTGGACGTGTCCGAAACTCGGCGTCATGTGACGTCACATTGACGCGGTTCGAATATGGTCTTCAAATTCGTTGTTGTTACGTAGTGATATTAAAATTTGCTGAATTATAGATTATTTAATGTTTACGAAATTGGTGATTTGAATATTTATTTATGATAAACGCCTTAACGGTTTTATTTTAAACAAACTAAGTTTTCAAAAGTAAAGGTCGAGCTAAGCCCTATGCACTCAAAGGTTGGTAAGTGCATACACTAAGTTCAGACCCGAACACTAGAACATAAATCATTAAAATGTTTTATATTATTAAGGAATATGCGCAGGAAAGCTCTAAAAATGCGAGTTTTTAATCATCTACGCCATTTTTTTCTTTTTAAAAAGGAAATTGTACAGAACGGACTTAGAAGATAACTGGTTTTTGTCTTTACTGGCGAAAAGTCGAATTCGCAGGATATATATTAGCTAAGATAGACTAAACCTGCACACAACGAACGAACAGAAAATATGTTCGGACTAACTCTCAACCCTTTTAATGCACGGTTGTCTATACAGGATGTTTTGGAATAACGTGTCGAAATTAAAATCACATCATTTATGGATTAATATTTTTAAAAAAATTCCTAGTAAAGCCTGTTCACAATAAAGTGAGCACTTCAGAAATTAACCTTGCAAAAATGTCACTGCCCCTGTACGCATGTATTTTAATGGGCGCACTGAGTGACATGCACGCAGTAAAGTTGGTAACGATGGGTGGAAAGTAGTTCCATACCATAACGGCGAATAAAAAGTGTTAGGTAACCATTTTCCATAGCTTAAAATTATTTCTTTCACTTGCTGTTTTTTTAATGCATGTAAGTGTAAAAATTAACAGATTTGTGAAGTATTTACTTGTTAATAATTTCGCAGTTTCATTTGATAGACGCATGAATGACGTGGTTAGGCTAATAGCAATGTTAATTTTACGTAAGGCGGAGGAATACACAACGTGTATACAAGTATATCTTAAGCAGGGCTTTCAAAAGTGCTCATTTTATCGTGGACAGCCTATAGCAAAATGTTTGGAAAACTCATCTAGTATTTTTTAAATCTAATTTGTAGTTAGGCACAGCAACGGGGTAGTCCGCAGCTTTACGTACCCGTGGGCATAACAAGTTGCATAGCACGAAGGCGAACTGAACTGGCGCTATTGTTTACATGCGAGAATACTTTTCTATCGCAGCAAATATGATTCTGTTCGCAGTCAGAATACATGCAAGTATCACTGTAAGTGTCTCATTATCTTCTTGGATTTTTAACGTTAACACGATGATATATGTAACTGTTAGAATTATCAAAATATTAACCAAGGTATCGTGATTTTATCAAAATAAATTAATAAAATACCCACTTCACGATTTTTCCATCATCGCGATCTAGGTGTGGGGTATTTTGCGTATATCTATGGCCATAAATCACAATTCTAAAATATGAGTTACTCGAGATATGAAAATTACTAGGCCGCAACTTGTGACACGTTTTTTTCAACTCGGGATCAAGAAAAGCAATTTTTCAAAACGTGGCCCTGTCTGATAACGTCTGTTACGTAACTCCTTATCAATAATATGACTGGTACTTCGTCAGTAAACCCTGCCCTAAAAAGTTGTTAAATAAGCAGTATCGATAAGAACATTAACTACAGCCATTTTTTTTAAAACGAACGAACATTAAATTACGTCGCTTCGATAACTACACACCCATGGACAATTGAACAACGAAACACACTTCAAATTTAACGAAAAAGCTATAAAATTCCTCTAACTATATTATGTATTTAAAAACCCTAAAACGAAAGAATTGTTGGCCAGTATTGAAACAAATTGTGTTACTTAAATGACTCAAGTAAATGAGTTGTCCAAAATAAAATATAAAATAAAAAAAAGAAAGGCAATTCATAAAAATTACATAACAGTTTAATAATTTCGTCTGTGTTGGTGATAAGATTAGAACACTTAACCAATTTACATGATTTTAAAAATTACAACACCAGACCACGACACAGCTTTGGACACAAACAATGAAGCAAAATTATAAAAATAAATAAATTATAATTAATTTGGTCAGTAACGACACGAAGAAAGAAAAGGAAGTTAAAAATGCGATAACTCAGTTAAATGAGCGAGAGAAAACTCAACGAAACTGGTAGTAGACAAAACATTTCGGGAAGTGTGATTTGTTACCTTCCTCGCGGGATAGTACAGAGTTGTAATTTATTTTTTTGCATTTTTGTTGTGTTTATTTGTTTACATTGTAATATTTCTTGGTTAATCTTGGCAGCAGAGTTACACACACCCGGATTTTATTCTCTTTTATCTTTCTTCATTTATAAGTTGAAATTGTATAGTTGGTAGTTTTTTGGGTGGTTAAATTGGTCAAGAATATTTTTTTACTTCGCTTTGTAACCTTTCCATCTTTCCATTCTGATATCAACGTCGGTAATGGATAAGTTCCATTAAAATCCTGGGTGTAACATGTCTATATTTTGTTTATGTCTCTATGTAGTTTTCTCTTATAATTTTCGTTTTCTGAATGCAGATGCCATGCGGTAGCGTAAGGCTTGACACACAAGAGAGCGATCCACACTTGGTGTAGACTGTCTTGGACAAGTGGGACGGTCGCAAAGTTTCTGGTCCCGTGGCGTTCCTTTTGGCTCCGACATCTGGCTCCTGTGCAATCAGAACGCCCCACATGCACGGCAGTCGCTCAGTACGTTCACCCGGCATCATGTAGTATCACAATACAGCCTTGCCAAACCCCACCAAGTGCTTGTAATGCGGTCTAATGCGTGCACGAGGCATATGCTACTCCGTGCTCGGCGCCTTCTCACACTGTGTTGCCTGTCTGTCTGACTTACCACACGCGCCTTGTAACACTATAGTCTATTCGCGGTTTCTTCACACTTTTCGAACCAAACCTTTGAAAAATCCCCCCATGTATGGCGTGTTTAGTTGTTTCCTAAATATGCCACATATCAAAAGCGTTTTATACCTTTGTTTACATAAAAGTATGTTATTTTACCGCAAATTGAAGTTGTACCCATACTTATTTTATAAATTAATTTTTTTAATTTATTGCAAATGTGAATAGAAACAGTGGGAAAACATATGTGTTGGTAGCGCCTAGTAAGAAATAGTTATCATACAAAATATGTTTACAACTGTGTGCACACGAATTCGGTGCATTGTCCTTTGGTGTAGTTTTATAGACTTAGTTAAGCTTAGTTTGCATGAGGCGAAGGAATTTCCTGAAAGTAGAACCATAGTAGGGCTACGGAAATGTTTGAAGTAACCGTGAAATTATTATATCGCTATAATCGTTATGTAAGCACTAATTCACTCTGGTGGCCGTTTAAGACGCAGATTATTACAACGTCTACCAAATTACGTCCAATTTGTACCATTACTTCTGAGAGTTTCAATTTTTTTTCCACTCAGTGTATGTTATTAATGGACGAAAGCCTGAACTCCCAGCACTCTTGCCTCTGCAGGCATATACATGCTGATAAAGGCTATTCACTATAAATTGAACACTTTTGAAATCAATCTTATAAAAAAATCACCAGTCCTACCTGCGTATATTTCAACGGGCGAAATGAGTGATATGCGCTCAGTAAACTTGGTAACGATAAATGTAAAGACGTTCCATATCTTAACGTCAAGTAAAAAGTGTCTGGTAACCATTTGTGATAACTTAAATTATTTCTTTCACTTTCTGTTTTTTAATGCACCGAAGTGTATAAATGAGCGGATTTGCAAAATATTTTCTTTTATAATAATCCTACAGTTTCACTTGACCTACGCATGAATAAAGTGACGAGGCCTATTACAATGCTAATTTTATATAAGGCGGAAGAATACACAATGTGCAGACAAGTAGATATTAGGCAGGGCTTTCAAAAGTGCTCATTTTACTGTGAACAGGCTATACTTACAGTGACACCTAAGAAGCATATTCCCACATAAAAACAGCAAAGACAATTTCCGTATCCCAACTAACAACATCAGAAAGCAATTACACGTCACTTAAGAATATTCTGCGAGTTACCACTGTTCTATGATCTATGCTTCGTCCCACATTACTTATTCACCTTACAAATTTCAAATAATTGAATAGAAACGATAATAATTTCCTTACGAACCTTAACACTGACGTATCAGTCCGCCACTGCTTGCTTTAAATAAAAAAAAGCTATAGCTGTATGTAGAGGTGAACGTTAGCACATTAGTTCATACGGACGTAAACTGACTGAACCAAACAACAGCGCAAATCGGATCGCAACTTGGACCGTTAATCATGGATGCCGTACTGAGACATATAATCTTAAAATTAAAGTAGATTCCTTTATCCATACTACCTATACGCTCAGCAGTGAGACTTTAAGAGTTTTAGAGAGATTGGAAAGCTGGGTTCACAAGACAGCTAAATCTCAATTGTCACGAGCCCTTATAAATACGCCGCGGATAATGTTTCCAACTTATTACGTGTGATTTCCCAAATCTGTTTTCCGGGTGCCTTCAATCCAAATAAAAAAGTTTAGCGTGTGCGCGAAAAAAAATACTAAAAGAAAATCAAAATTAGTTATTTTATACAAGACTGTAATGTTTGAACACGAGAGTTTATTGCTTGGCGAAAAACTTAAAAAAAAATGACACCTCTTAATAGGCAATGTCGCCAGGATAAGCACAAGTACAATACCGAAGATTTCCTGTCAATTAGTGTTACTGTTAATATAAGAGCTGGTTTTGGAGCGCATTCCTTTACACTGCTAAAACGAATTTTTTTAACGATGAAAATGATTTCAATATATTTTACATTCATTTTAAGTATGATATGTTATAATCTACCATTGTATCGTAACGTACCTGCAAATGTATGTTAAATTTTGAATTTAAGAATTTTAACTTCTTTAAACAATATTTCAGGATCGGATACGATCACGCTTACGAGTTTTCACTAATGTGAACTAAGCAACCGCTAGTTGTGTTGTAATTAATAATATGTAACAACTCGCATGTCACAAAAGAACATATTAACTGGCGTCAATATGGAAGCTAAAATGTCCTAAACAGAGGCTATATCTAAATTAATATTTTACAAAAATAAACTGTTACTGTCTGGGGCGCTAGTTTCCCAGGATGCATACTTCATAGATTTTGTATCCTTCCACCATATGTAAATTAAACACTGCCGTAGATCTGATCACTATATTCAAGCGCCATCCAAGTGACGTCGTGGGATTGTTGGGCATGTAAATGCTTTACTTGTATGCAGAGTCTTACGATAATGTTGTTAAATAACCTCCGCGGAACATGAGTTCAAACGTTATGCTCGCAACACAACGCCGAGTCTTACGGCTAGTTTTACTTTTGTGGCACTGCCAATTTAACTGGCAACAATGTACGCACACTGTAACATATATGTATAGGCTGTTCACGGTAAACTGAGCACCTTGAAAGCTTTGCTTAAGGTCCCCGCCTACCTGGTACTGGAATTGCGTTACAGAGTGTTAGAAATTCGAGTTTTTCTGCTGAACTATATTAAACGCGCGCCCAGTGTGCTGATCAGCGAAAAGAACACACACTTCAGATGAGGGTTGTTGAGAGTGTTCCAAAATGGCTGAAAACTGTTTTTTAAAAGTGCAGTATCTCAAAATATACGTGTCAGATACATACAAAACTGCTCAAGGGCCTTGCATTGAACCTCCCTACAGACTTCCCACCAATAAATAACAGTGTCTCCGCTAAAAATCCCATAGATACACGCAGTGCGACGAGATCACTGCACTCTGCCAGTTCAGACCCTTGCGCTTAAAGACGATGGCGCACTTGATGTGCGAGGCAGTGTCGCCCTTATTGCTCCTGCGTCACTCGGTCTCGAACTCGCGGAAAACAGTTTCAGGTAGACGGCAACCTTAAGATTTACTTGTATACACATTGTGTATTCTTCCACCGTACGTACAATTAACATTGCCATGGGCCTCAACACTTTATTCGTGCGCTTGTCAAATAAGCCTGTGCAATTCTAAAAGAAGCAGATATATTACAATTTTCTCATTTCTAGACTTGTGTGCATTAAATAAACAGAAAGCAAAATAAATAATTTCAGTATTCACGCGTGTTTACCTATCACTTTCTATTCAGTTTCAAAATATGGAACTACTTTCCTTCCATAGTTACCAAATTTACTGGGCGCTGGTAAGTCAGTGTGTCCGTTGAAATGCATGTAGGTAGGTGCAGGGGCGTATTTGAAACGTTGATTTCAAATGTGCTCATTTCGCCGTGAATAGCGTTTAGTAGTGGACCACGGCTTTTTCTCACGGGTTGATTTTGAAATGCTTACTTTGCCGTGAACAGCGTATAGCTGTATTTTCTTTCAAGCCTGAGTGGCTACCAGGAGCTTTCACAAATAAAAAATCGTGTCGTCGACGACCTAGAGAAAGTGTGTTGATGCGGTTAATGTGGAAGCTGAAGTGTGGAATAACAGAACGGCCGCGCCGGAGGCGGCAGATACGGCAGCTCTTGAACCTGGACCCCTTGAAGGGGAGACGACACGGTTGTGGCCCAGATCACAGAGTACGGCAGCCTACAGTTGTCAGTATTCATCTTATAGGCTGTTATCTCTAAAGTTAGCACTTTTTGAAGCCATTTCATTTGGAATAATAGTCAATAAATATATTTCATTATTTTAGCCTTAGACTTTCACTTTCGAGTCCGGTGAACTGTATACACTGTGTTTATTACTTACATGGCAATATTTATTTTAGAAAATTGGGAAAAGATAAAAAAAAACGGTTGATTGGAAAAAAGTAAGTAGGGCGTCAAAGGTGTTCACTTTACCGTGAACAGCCTATAACTTCAATGCATGGTTTGACATTAGCCGCTGTTCCGTGAGCTCGGTGAACTGGAACTTAGTGAATGATCTGTTTACAAAACTCTTTAAAACTAGTCTCACGTATCACTGATTCCATTCTGTCAAGGCACATGTTATAAACATATAAATTATTAACAGCGTGTTAAAAAAATTATATAACGTAACAAAGGTTTAATTTTGTCCTGTTGGCATAGGTATATCAAACTCATTTTATATTTCTTCAACCATATGACCTTCGTTATTTTAAAAACTTAAGATGAATAAAGTTATGTTAGTTTAAAGACGCTTTATGAAGTGCTCTCAAGTACGCCTCAGGATTACACTTAACATTACCATCCCGCAATGATCCAGCTTCGTGTGAGTATAAGTGCTGCTTATTTTAACACAACTACCAACGATAGTCAAATCGCTGTTTCAATCTGACGTCATCCACAGACCCACGGTAGGCTACTTCACACGAATAAAGAACTCTTGGAATGTACGGGACCAGTGGCAATTCAGAGCACATACGGGGGGAGAAAGAGACTAACGTTTCCACTTCCATTTTTGACAAACAGTTTCTTTTTTTTTTTTTTCTGCACGACATCGAAGACAAGTTTCTCCAGGGTCACTCGCTGCACGCCGTGGAAGGAATTATCGCAGTTCGTGTTTTTCGAGGAGCCACTTGAGAAGTTGGCGAGGAGTACGATAACCGCGAAAAAAAAAAAATTGTGTCTCTCGCGCACGCCAATTAAACCAGCACTACGCAATTATTTGATGTAAAATAACGAATAATAATTAAGTTGTGCTGTAATCTAACAGTAGCCCAGCAGGCAACGTCCAGCGACGCTTACAGAAATATACTGACACCCTTTTAAGCATAATTTCAAACCCTCATAATTTGTTGTACTGACAGATTGATTCAATCTAATCAAATATCTGTTATGTCGGATGATCAGAATTATTTTTGTTGTTCATCGAATTCTGTACAGTCGCCGTTGCAACTGTCAAGTATGATTTATTTAGTACATACTCTTTAAAACAGCATTTTATCAACTTCAAAAAATATTTTTATTAAAATACGCTCTGCAATCATTTACCAGCCAGTATTAATATGGGATTTTTTATCAGACTGAGATAGGGCAAATAAAATTGTAAAACACATAAATTTGATTAGTATGACGTTCAGTAACAATAACGCTTACTTGCAGCTTTGTATTACAAAAATTACTAATACATGATAGTGCGTAATACATTTATTTCAGTGACCGTCTAGCTAAGGCTGGGTCACGCCGATTTCGCGAAAATTCCACTATTAACTCCACATAACTTCCTGGTAGTACTGCTGCTGCTGTGGGATTTCTGCGGTAAAAATTAGGAAGCGTGAGAAGGAAAAGGAAAAAGACAGACATGCGCTCAGACAGAAACCTGCGAAGTGCGATAAGCGTGTTGCAAGGGTGTGTTGCGCCAGGCCAGAACTGTACACACCTCCCCCGTGGTTTGGGGCACGATAACTAGAGTTACAGATTTTCCGCGAAAGGGAAAACCACATCTACTTCAAACCACTGTGCTTTCTTTCAGTTTATTTTTATTGGTCGATTTATTTCCTACGTTCCTTGATTGCCTGCATAACACGAGACAGCTAAATGTTGCAACGCCATTCGCCATTCGCTGCGTGTTCGCCAGCCGGCCTCCCGGACGACAGGAAACCTCACCCAACATGCAATAGCCAAACAGACGCAAGGTCCTTCCCCAGAGCTTTACGCAGCCAATCAATCAGAGAATGGCAATAACACCCAGATCAAAGGAACCACCACACCATTTCGTCTCTGTGTAGTTATCTGCTCTTGAAACTGAATTCTGAGGTTCTCAGGCAAAAAGGGAAACCTCCCCAGTACATACAACAGCCAGTGATGGACAGTAAGAAGCTTCTAGTGTACACTTAGCAAGCTAACGTGTAATCTACACTCATAATTTTTTCTTAATAAATTCCCGTATCCAGGGATAAGTCATTACAACACACCTCTCCGTTTCAGATTTTCTTTCTTTCCGTTATATATCCTTCTGCATTTTTTTTAAATAGCGCCGCTATTTGAAGTGAAGTGAGTGAGTGAAGAAATTTGTGTGGCTCTGAACAGCGAGGTCTTGAGAGCCGATGAGGGTGATGGAGGTGAATATGGAGCAGTGCCGGAATGAAAGGGTGGGGGAAACGGGAGATCCCCGAGAAGACCCGCCAACCAACACCATCATCCGGCACTATTCCCACATGCGAAAATCCGTTAACCCGGCCAAGGATTGAACCCGGTTCACCTTGGTGGGAGGCGAGCGTGCTAACCTCTCAACCACAGCGGCCCCAGCAGTACTATGTGCTTAATGCCTAGTATAGGTGTGTACCTAAAGCGGCATTGAGTAGGCATTATTTATATGTTAATAGTACCAATTTACCACTTTTTCTTATTATTTAAATAAAAATAAACAGACTTGGAATTCCTTAAATTTAAATAATTAATTATTTAAGAAATTATTTATGGATATACATAATCCAATTCACTGCCAACATAACGTAGAAATGGTAATCCTTGTATACGTGGAATTACGTGCACTCGCATTCGAGTATTTTTTCAGAGGTTGGGTTTCAAAAGATTTCAGTTAACAGTGGATCATTTACAGATTTCAAACACTTACGCGTTTTGTGTTAAAAGTGTGGTTAGACCGCAGTTTGTTTGAGGCACTCCTTCGAGTTCGTACTCAACAACGAACACTCAACAATCGGGTGCCTTAGTCAAGTGCGAATTCCGGAAAGAAAAGAGTCTTGACCACGGAAGCAGTCATCAATTAGTGGCCAACTACCATAGTTCCTAAAAAGTTGTGAAGCTGGTTTATTTTTAAATAAATTCGCGAATATTTGATAGGACTACAGCCACTGAAAATGTAATTTACAAGTCACGGGGAAGAAAATAAATCATCAGAAGATCATACGTGACTCAAACAAGCGAGGTGGCGCAGTGATGGCGCAGTTAATTCGGGAGGACACTGGTTGGACTCCCATCCGGCCATTCTGATTTCGGTGTCCCGTGGTTTTATTAAATCACGCTTAACTGAGCACTAAACCCTGCTTAGGACCTTCTTTATTCTACGTATCCTTCCGCCAAGCGTAATATTGACATGGACCGTCTCACAGTTTTAATGTGTCATGCAAGTAAAAACCGCGGAATATTTTGGGAAAGTAAAAGCCTGTACGCCACGGTGAAATATTCCATAGACTACAAGTTCGGGTGGAAGATCCCACGAGGCCTGCTACCCGAGCCTGCATGCGAGCAGTTATGGAGGGTTCTTTGGAAAAACCTAGACAACCTAGACAACCTAGACATTTGTATGATTTTACTTCTGCAATTGTGATTCAGGAACAACTTTCACTCACGACTCCAGTATTATACGTTTATGGAGATAACTTAATCATATTGTTATTGTAACTAGAACTTTTGTGTTAAATAAACGTGAATGTTTACCATAATTTTCATACAATGCTGTTTTAGAATCAGTAACCATTTCTGTGGTTTTTTTATTTACTATATTTTAGTGTTTAATAGTCATACGCTCTTACCCAAACAAAATGACCCTACCGCTTTCTCTCAGATTGTCTGAAATTTGAACCTTGTAGGAACCTTCCACCGAAAATAGCACATGACCAACCACGAAAAAGTCCACGAAAACGACCAGCAGATGGCGACATCTTTCACAGAACCTTCCATACAAGCGGGCCTGCAGGCTTACATGGAACCGTGCAAGGAATCTTCCATGGTGACGTGCATCTTCTGTGTTAATATACGCAAATCCGTGTTCTTTTGAGTATAAAAGATGAGACACCGACTTCAGTATAGCCACAAATGTAAACGTTACACTCTCAACACAACGTCAGAGAGTGGAACTATTTCGCTGCCAACTCAAATAGGAGCAGGCGTGCCAACTGTGGCATGTGAAAGTGGTAACTTTACCATGAATATGTTTTATAGGGCGTGATGATTCCTTACTACAGGCGACAACCGATCCCTTCCCTGTTTGTCTGAGCGACTTGCCCCATTTTTAATTACCTCGCTGTCGACGAGACGTTCAACCATGCCTATATAACTCAAGCGTATTATAACTTTAGCACGTGTTTGCAGAATAAGAGGCTAAATCAATCAGGATGAATGTCTTAGTATCTTGTCAAATATCGTACACCACTGTTTTAACATAACGCTTTTTACTCCGTAAACGTCAGCATGTCGAAGGGAAGGACGTCTTCAGGATATCTACCTTTATTCCTTGTTTTAATGAGTTAATCTCATAATACGTAGCCAAATTTTTTTCGAACTTTTATACGCTGTTCACGGTAAAGTGAGAACTTTTGAAAACCCTCTCATTTGGAATAATAGTCAATAAATATATTTTATTTTAACCTCAGACGTTAACTTCCGAGTGTGGTTGAGCATGCACACTGTCTTTATTACTTACATGGCAATATTTGTTCTAAAAAGTGGTTAAAGGGTAAAATATAGCCGAAAGGAAAAAGTAACTAGGGTATCAAATGTGCTCACTTTACCGTGAACAGCCTATACCTGTAGCTGCCAAGTTTTAAATGTGTATTCACAAATTCGAGCAGATACTTCAGTAATATTGCTAAATTACGTAGGCCTATTTAATATTTTATTTTGCCACTGAAGGTTCTATACTTCTTATGGGGTATAATTAACGTATTTATTAAAGTTATTGAATTTTCACATTATGTTCTTACATGTCATAAGTAATTCGATATCTAGTTTCTTCTTAGAACGAAAAAACTTTCTATTCCCGTTCGTATTGTATTTCGGACGGTAAAGATTTGTACCTTCACAGTTCCTCCGAAGTGAATAAAAAAGTGAGTATCGTAAGCGTTGCGACGAAATGGCAGTTTATTATCCCGCACGTACGCGAAGTGCAGAGCGCTGCGTATCCAACATGGAGGTGCACGCACGCACGCATAGAGTGAGAAAGTGCAACGCAGTAAGTCGCCTCGCCACACACACATACACACACACACACACGTGCTTCGTATAGAAATCCTGGCTAGAACAAAGCTTCCGCAACTGAGGAGGCTCGTGACAGAACGATATTTTCTCTTCACGTTTTGTCTCGTATTACTGCACTTTCTAAAACACAACACTTCGTTTACTCAGATCTCAAGGAATTTAATTATTTTATCGAATAAGGTAAATAAACAACAAAAATTCTGTATAAAAAGAGACTAGAGTGTTTTCCGTTTAAGTAATAGTTTAATTGTACAAAAAATATTGTATTCATGTGAATCACAACAAAAAAGAGCTAGTGTTGTGTCGTCTGTGCCACTTAAAGCTATTTAAAACCTGGTAAAGACTGTTTACGATAAAGTGACCACTTTTGAAATCAACCCTAGAACAGTCACTATCCCTATCTACATATATTTTAACGGCCGAACTGAGCGACATGCGCACAGTAAAGTTGGTAACGATGAATGGAAAGTAGTTCCATATCTTAATGTCGAATAAAAAGTGTCAAGTAATCATTTGTGATAATTAAAATGATTTATTTCACTTTCTTTTTTTTTTTTTAATGCATCGAACTGTACAAATTGACAGATTTGCAAAACCTTTTGCAATAATTTTACTGTTGCACTAGACCGATGCATGAATAAAGTCACGAGGCCCATGGCAATGTTAATTTTGGATAAGGCGGAAGAATACACAATGTTCATACAAGTAAATCTTAAGCAGGGCTTTCAAAAGTGCTCTTTTTATCGTGAACAACCTATATCAAACTTTAGGCCTTACTTTAAAAATACAACTAAATTAACGAAACTTTGCAGTGATTATCTATTATCCAATGCATGTTTTTCTTTTTATAGATATTACTTTGATGTCACAATCCAGTTGTTACATGTTTCGTTATGATTTTTAATGCATTAAAAAGTGCGTTTTCTTGTACTGCTGATGTACCTAACATTCACCAGCAATATTGCTGTCTGTCGGTACATCTTTTGTCGTTCACTATGCTGCAAATTTCTATCATTTAAAATTTCAGCTTTGTGAAAGTAAATAAAATAATGTCACGGTGTTCACAAAACTGTTGTATCCTCTTCGTCCACGTCAACATTAAAAACCGCTGATTTGCTAACGTATTATATCTAATGCACAACATAGGTCGACTTGAACGAATAAGTTATGGTCCAGCAGGTATTCAGATTTAATCATATACATATATACATCGTCAATACTCTGTGATAAATCGGAATTTTATGAATGCAGAAGCTTAATTACTTGTCAGTTATTTTGATATTTGCTAACTGTGTAGTTCAATGGTTGCATGACACAGTGTAAACACTACGTTGTGCAGCAGTAGGTACTTACTATAGTGCCGGACAATTCGTTAGTGCGTGTGACTGGAGCTCGTGGTGCATGCGGACTGCGATTCTGTATAACTCGTTGTTCTGCAGTATTGCGATACTCACCAAGTGATCTCAATTTGTAGACGACTTGTGGATTTGACATTCACAATTAAAAGAGGTGCGAAACGAGGTAGTATTTTGACACTTAATGTAGCCACGAGACCGAAGACTGACGCCTCCTCGGTGCTATCGGGCCAGACGATGACGCTGACCGGCGGGTTTTTTTTTTTTTTCGGGGATCTCCCGTTTCCGCGCCCTTTCATTCTGGCGCTGCTCCATACTCACGTCACTTCACCCTCGTGGGCTTTCAAGATCTCTTCACTCACTCACTCACTCTTCGGTGCTCGTAAACTGAGGCACAGAGTACATACAACCTGACTGGCCAGCATTACGTTCGGGGCGCCGCCGCTCCATGCCCCAATCAGCACCTGGTAACCTGCTCGCTCGCCGGAACGCCAGCCAATAGCGTAACTACTCGCCGCACGCAGTAGCCAATCAGATGTAGGCTCCGTTCCAGAGCCTCGCGCAGCCAATCAGCGAATGGATACGCACACTTCGAAGGAATCACCACGCCCACATCGCATCCACGTACTTGTATATTCTGAGGCCCCTCCCACTCACTCATAGTGAGCCACAGTTTCCACTTGGCCGGCCCGTGAGTTGCCCCGAGTATCGCGGCGTATTTAGCCGGGGGGGGGGGGGGGGGTTGGTTGGTCAGGCTCAGTCGTGGGTGGGGGGGGGGGGGAGCACGGAGTTGGCCAATAGCGCCTGACACGTGACCTCTGTGCTTTGGGACCCAAGCACTTTCACTGCGCCCCGCGGGACCCTCGGCCGCCACACAACTCACCAATTACAGAGAAGTGTAACACTGCAACAACGACGCGTTATGTAATCGTTTCGTGATTTAGAAAAATCCAGTCAATTCTTGGTTACTTCCAACTTGCCTGAAGCCCTGCTGAAATTCTACTTACAGCATATTCCTCCGCATCGTGCAAACAAGGATTAACGTAGTTTATAAAATACACGAAAGTAGCAACGCACCACATTTGTGCGCTGTCACTTTAATAGTATTCCGCATCAGAACTATTTATTATTAGGCATTACCAGCACACCTGTCTTGTATCTGTTTTTATTCACATTTGTTATATATGAAATTTTATAATTTATAGATTAAATATACGGAAAAGTTCATTTGAACCAAAAATTTTGTACTTTAAAAAAAAAAACAGAAGTATAAAACACCCGTGAAACATGAAATATTTAGGGGGGGGGGAAACAAACATGTCATACAAGGGATGATTTTTCAAAAGTTTGATTCAAAAAGTATGAATACCGTGAACATATGTTACTGGGGGCATGTCGATCAGTGTGTACAAGTTGCATGCAGGCAGGAACAGGGACGTTCTTCAAACATTGATTTCAAAAGTGCTCACTTTACCGTGAACAGACTATACCTTTCGGGTACCCCAGTAACGGAATATCATGTTGTAACAGTGTGGTTTATATTCTTTCGTCACTTCCCCATTCTCGCCGCTTGCATTCTCACAGACTGGCGAGTAAAAATTACCTCTGTTATTTAAGTGGGGGAGCAGCAGCCATTTAGAGCTACGCGAAAATCTCAGGTGGGAACCGCGTAAAACGTAGCTCTTACCATAATGGCGTAATGGGCACGGAATGCAATATTGGACCAAGGAGAGCACCGCAGCAGAGGGAAGATGTGTAATGTGAGTGCAAGTATATCAACACATTAATAATAATTATAATAAATCTTCTTTATTTGGCGCCATAACCCATATCTGCCTTCTCTTACACTGGACCATTTTTACAATTTATCCTGGATTATTGCAGTGTAGAAGAAAAAAATCACAGTTCTTACAAATCAACAAACACTGCAGAAAATCAAAAGTCGTCACTAAGACATTAACGGAACAGGTAATTAATACTAAATAGAGACATGCATATTTAAGTACTGAAAAGTGTATACATTTAAGTAGTTATTACTAAGTTTAAAATAGTCCATAAAACACTAATGATGAACTGGTAGGTATTAGGCTAAATTATGCACTATATACACGCAAGAATATAGTACATTTGCACAAACGCCTAAATGCACAACAGGCCCACATACATACACACGTATCAATAGATCCCTGGAAACAAGATTTCAAATACTAGTTTCAATCATTAGTTAATTACAAGAACAAAAATTGTAGGGACTTGGTCCCTTATAAATCAAATGCCTATGACAAACGCTGACAATAATAATAACCACAACACATACACTTTAAGCTGGAAAAGCGTCTAGACATCTAGATACATAAAAGTGTCAAACAAGATTAATGATAAAAAAATCATGAAAGAGCTAGAAGTTTAAACTAAAATGAGTAATTTACTGACCTGAGTAACGAGTGTGTACAGATGATGCACAACAAAAATAGAACAAACCAAACTAAGGAGAAATACAATAGCATCCGCATACACAGTACAAAAGAGCACAGTTATGGTTGAAACGTTTCACATTAGGTCTTTACACAGCCTGTGCTTGATGTGTTTACCATCGACAGCAATACACATTCGTAAATGCACATGTAGCTAGATACGAGCGGCCTGAAGAGATTCTGGTGTAATGCATCTGCAAGCTGCCACGATGCGTTCCTGCATGTCTTCTGGCAACGTAGGAACCGTATTATAATTTTATCTTTCAGTGTTCTCCACAGGAAAAATATCGAGAGGATGGAGGTTCGGGGAGCGAGCTGGCCATCGTACAACACCACGACGCTCTAACCACCGGCTTGTAAACGTTTCATATAACACTTGCCTCGCCACCAAAGCAAAATGCGTATGACAACCATCATGCTGTAACCACATATCACGACGTATGTCAAGCGCGGTAAGATCTCTATGAGAAAATGGGCATACGTGCAGCTGGTTATCGTCCCTTGAATGAAGTATGGCTCTATGACGTAGTCTCCAATGATTCCACACAACACGTTCACTTTCCACTGTCCCTGATGCTCCACGTGCATGACCCAACGCAGATTCTCCGTCGCCCAGCAGTGCATATTTTGTACATTTACGTGCCCTTAGTTTGCGAAGGTCGCTTCATAGGTAAATAGTATGTTGTTCAGAAAATTACTGTCATCCATTACAGACATCAGAACAAACCTACAAAACTGAACACGCTGCTGGAACTCACCTTCATGTAATGCCTAATGAAGAGCCACGTGATGTGGATGGAATTTCCGTTGGCTAAGTATACGTAACACATTTGTTTTACTTATTCCTACGAACTTGGAAAGTTCTCGCGTGCCCATGTGGGGGTTTGCATCGACACTTGCCAACAACACATCGTGTTGATGCGTGTCGCCCGTAGCAGTCTCTCGTCGCACTCTTGTTGTAGGATTCCTATCACCTAGTGACCAGAGACGTGTGCAGATTCTTCGTATCGTTTGCCGTGAGATGGGCGTCCGATTAGGATACCTTTCTCCATATATTTAGACGGCATGCTTGGCATTTCTGCCACGCTCGCCGTAAATAAGTAGAGCGTCCATTTTTTCCTCATTCATGAACTTCATTGCGTACGTACAGCGACACACGGGGACTGGTGCTGCGCTGCTACCCCTAAGTTCATTATTAAGGGAGCTACGTGCCCCCAAAATGTGAGGTTCAGAATGAGTTTAGTTTAAAACATCATAAACCACTTGAAATTAAGCAAACAGATCGGTCAATGGTGTTTTCTATAAATGAGATCTTACACCTCTAAAATGAGTTTGATAATATCATCTCCTTTCCTTTTTTAAATGGCTGTTGGAACTCTATGTTTGCATCAAAATTTGTAACTCTACGTTCTAAACAATTTTTTTACGATATTCTGTGAATCAGAACGTCTAAGTTAACAAAAATAGATCTTCTTGTCGGATTACTCTCAGATGATCCTTTTGTGAGTATTTCACTTTGGACATTCAGAACAGAACGTTGTTGCATACCAGGTAGGCAAACCACAAGACAGAGTTCAGGCAGTATAAATGAGAATGTTAAGGGACACACAGCTTCCTTAACAATCACTTGACGATAAAAGTTGTATTTACATTTCAGTTTTATATTTTCGCCAGGAATTATATATATATATATATATATATATATATATATATATATATATATCTTAATGGCCATTTTTTGTCTCTTTACTTAACGTTGTTAGCCATAAGGCCTTACCGCGGCCACGACTACCTAATTGGCATGTGAAAGATGGTGTTCGATCTTAGCGCCTGACTCGTAAATACCGCTTAGTTCACCCTTAAGAACTGAGACCCTCGTCATCGAATAATGATATACAATAGAGCGGCCATGGGATAGGGAAAAGTCTGACCAGTTTTTTATGTTAGTTATGTGTTAACTTTGTAGCATATTTACAAAATTATACTTTTTCTTTTCCTAAAAGTAGTTATGCTCTATGTGCCCCATGTTTTGTTGAATGAATATATACTTGTTTCCGTTAAGACCACTAATTTTGTTTGCACGATTACACTATACGAACGAAATACATTTTATAACATGTAAGATCATTTTCGTAACGAGGATTGTTAATTCATACAGCAACTTTTGTTTTGATTTCATCATCGTGGGTATTTTCTCCTCTTTACTAGCATTCCCCTACCACTTAACAGTGTTCATTTAAATATGTTAGTAAGATACTAGCAGTATGTAGTGTACCATATTTTCAAAACTGTATGTCTCCCGATATTTAAAAATGGTTTTATGGGGTTTTCATTGCCTAAATTCTGCGAAAGGCGAAAGTCATTTACACCGACACCACACGATACCCAATTTCTGCTACCTTCTGTTATACCCATGGGCACAACAGAAGGCATACAAGTTTATATAGCAGGAGAAAAGAAAGATACCCACACGTTATCTAAACTGCTAACATAAAATTGTAAATGGCAGGCAAAACTACTCGCAGAAGAGCAGGGGTACAAATGCAACCAAATGTTATATATGTGGGCGGTTTGTGGTGGAGTCAAAAGTACAAAAATAGTTTCTTTCCCCTGAAGACTGCAGTAATTTAAGTTTCTAAGTACGAGTACTATTAATGTATAGAACATGATATGAGTAACGTCACAGGTAATGTATGGAAAACAAGGTACTGTATTCAGTACGACGGACATTTACGCCACTCATTAATGCATTAGCAAATGTATATTTAATGAGCATAGTAATCAATCTTGTGCTTTCCGTAATTCAACAAGCTTTGTGGTTAGAAGTCCAACAGAAGGCAAATATATCGCAATATTAAACTTAAAGCTTTTATGTGTGCCTGTTAACATTATTCACGCTACACAGCTCAAATTATCTACTTTAGAAACCAATCGATTTGATTAGCTAACAACCACAGCTAGTCGATGGCAACTGTGTTGTTAATTACGTATTATTGCTTTTTGATAAAGTTATTCTGGAAATAAACGTTTTCTAGCAATAGCATAAGTTATAAATAGCAATAATGTATCATTAAAAAATTTCCCTTACACGACGGGCTAACATCGTATGGCGCAGACCCGTACACCAACGCTACTATTTTTTTTTCCATTTATTTTGCCGTTGTTGCTTGACGAGTTGAAGTCGACAAAGCTCAAGTTAGACTGACTCGCTGGCAAATTCTCAGTGCGGCAAGCGACTGAACTGAAGATCTGCCGCGGAGGGGCCGGGGCACGAACCCACTACCCCTCGACTACAAGTCGGTCACCCTACCCAGGGGTAGGGTCAGGGTAGCACTCAGCTACACACACAGCCTACACAACTTTCGTGAGATAATGTATATAATTACATTACCTAACGCCACAGTTATTGCGTATTTTATAAAGTTGTGTTTATTATTTTATTATGACGGTGTGTGTAATTTGTAACGTTTCCCGTTACTTACGAGTAAATTACTGTTAATTTTGTACATACATATGTTTTAAAGAACCAGTAATCTTTTCGTAAACGGACATATACAGCTTGAGGTATTTACTCGGATGTCGGCCATATTGTCTCTCCCAGCTTCGTGGGTATAGTAGACATTCAGAACCCGTTCTACTGTTGTGGAGTTTGGTCTGGGAGCGACAGAGATGGAGTATGAGTGAGAGAGATGGTAGATGTCACAGTGGCAACTCTGCCGACTTCCCCACGCAGCTGCCACGAAAATGGACTAGCGCTACATGGTGTTCATACCACGAACTACGGATTCTTACCTGCTGGAGTGGTCAGCAACTTTAAACTAGGGAAGTTCACTCTAGGTATATATGCCTCGTACTCAGTACTAAGCGTGTGGCATGACCGGGATACTAGCACCTCTGTAGGTATCTCTCCATGACACAATGGTGCACGAAAGTCATATATTTACCTCAGTTTTGCCAAAGGCCTGTTCTTCGCAGGATATTTCTAAATGTTTGGCGCAAGACATAAATATAATATCGCACACCTTTTTACATCGTTAAATATTCACTGTATGTATTATTCTCGGAGCACTGGTGGAAGATACGAATGCATATATTATTCCTTGTCTTTCATCAGTGCTCCGAGAATAATGAAGGCAGTGAATATCAAACAATGTAAGAAGGTGTTCAATATTGTTATTTATGACATGTCAAGAAAGAAATTTCTGTAAACCCTCTGAGAAACACCTGTTTTCTTGCACCATTGCACTCAAAGCATTTAAACACCCAACCGACCTTTCTTAAGGAAGGGGATATCTCTCTAAGCTTCCTCTACCTGTCAGCGAAATTCATGAGCACTCTTATTCTTCGTTCAGTGCGCCGAATATGGGAGAGTTTGGGAGCAGTCGCAGGTAATTTCCATATTCGCAGTTGATATGCGGTCGCACCAGTGCGCGGCCTTGGGCCTGTGATTCAGCGAGGGCACAGAGCCAAGGAGACGGCCTGAGAACCCACCAGCAGTCCCCTCTCCCAAGAACACGTAATGATACTCTGCTCGAGTGCAAACGCACCGCTCGCTGCCTTTGTGCGCGCGCGTTCCCGTGAAGGCGCGCGAGCTTGCAAACAGGAAATAGCGGCCAGATAAGCGGATTTTCTTGAAGCGTCGTGAGACTTCCTCAGCTGACGCCAGTGGCTATTTGCGTCGCCCGAGGTAAAACGCTTCACATGTCGGGGGAACAGCCCACCAGCGAGTGGTGAGAATTAATTAGGTACAGCACCACTGACCAGTCAACAAATAGATTCGTGTCCAATCGTAGGGCGATGACTCTATAAACAGATCCTTGGTTAAAATCTGCCAGTTCGTCTACGCAGCGTCTATATTTCAAAGTTTTCGTGTTAATTTGTTACTGTTTACGAAGTTCCTTTCAAAACTTTTGTGTACCAAAAAAAGTAAAAAATTACTCAAAACTTCGATAATTTTTTATTTCCACGAGTAATTTGCCGAAATAACTGCAAATGTAAACTTTCAATTGATAGTGTGCCTTCCATACTGGATTACTGTTTTTCTTCCGCCTGTAATTTACTTTTCAAATTAAATATTTGAAAACGAGGACTGTAATATCAGAATACATAGCTTAACATATATTTTAAGTCCTCAATATTTAGCCCATGTTGTTTTTGTCGCATTTGTAGCCGTAATAATGATAAACTCTTCATATATTCTTTGTCAGACTCTCGTGAGAAAATACAGATTTAATTCAGTCCACTCAAGTTTCAGGAATTCTCTGTAGGTTAATACTTCCGCGAGCAATAATAAGGTTTGAATTTGAATATCTAATTTTAACAGTTATTTACAAAGAGATATAACAAAGATACAAGAGGGCACTAATATCATCACTTTAAATTGTATATTATGAAGTATGTTAAAATAAAACATTCAGATCATAGATTGCGTAGTTTTAGTACTGGGGTTGTCACATAAACACCTATTATAGTTTATGATGATTACGTTTTTTTTCAGTGTTCTTACAAAGAAAGAAGCCATTAAAAAGTTGTCGTTGTAGTCAGCATATGTATTATATAAATACAATTGTATAAAGAGAACTTAATATTGTAGTGGTGGCATATGAAGCCTTACTTAGCGAAATCAGCTGCCCGCAGATGACTTGCTCGCGCATACCTGCAAGCCCGGTCCTAAGTGGACCGTGTAGGGGTCACTCGGCCCGCGTGCCGACACACACTGTGGGTTATAAAGGAGGATCTCGTAAGTATCTGACGAGAGATGCAGCCACCGGACCACTTGGAAATCTGTAGTCCCCAGCGTCTCGACGTATTGACGTATATGCGTCCATAACATAAATCCCAGAGTCAATGTTTAAAAACCAGGTTTGCCGAGACACAGGGAACACTTAACTCTTATTTCTAATTACACCTTCTTTGTCTCCCGTTACTTGTTACACGTCTATAACCGTAGTCAAAGGTTGCCTCATTGTTTATATAAGTTTTGTCATACGTAGGAAAATACGAATATAACTGAAACCAAAAATTCTGTAGAGTATTTCTCTATACCATGCCAAGTCTATATTTTAAATGTCCGGTCATACATTTTAACTATTAAAATTTGTAAAAAAAAAAAAATGTAGGGAATTTTTTTACTTTAAAAGGGTGGGATCGTTGCTGGAACAAGTTCACGATTACTTAAGCAATTTTCTAATAACTATTAAATAAATAACACCTATCCATTAGCATAGAAATTCTAAAGTAATATTTGCGTACTTGCAGTAATTTTAATAGACAATCAGGTGAGAAGTTAGTCTTAAGCTGTACTGCCATTAAAGATTCCGACGATTGTCTCATTAACTTTTAATGAAAGAATGTCTCCATTCTTTCTCAAGGGCTCAATATTCGAACTTGGCGCTAGCAAGATGGTGGTTTCGCCCCTCTTTACTGAAGAAAGATGTCGTCTAACATAGCTGGACGTAGCGTGTTCAGCTGAGGCACTTCACTAAGGCTGCTTCACCCTAGGCCGTCTTCCAATTCGTTTTGAGTTTCGTTCTTCGTAATTTGGATTTATCAAGTTTGAAGGTTCAAGTAGGAACACTACGACACTCAAATGTCTATCTTACCACGCTAGTGTTATTTTGTTGTATCATGATTCCAAAATTAAAATCCCACGAAGTCTAAAAATGAACAGAATTAATTCCCGTAAGTTGTTAAAGGGGCGGTTCGGATTTAAAAAAAACAAAACAAAAAAAAACATAGTTTTGACCTCAATCTGTTATTAAACAGAAAAATGGGCCAAGAGAAAATACTTTTAAGAACATTGCAGTAATTTAATTTCTGAAATAAGTATTGTGAGTGCCATACCCATGTGTTTATTCCAATAACCTCATATGTATGTGTATTTAAAGGTTTCAAACAGGCAAAATTAATATGGCGATGTTCTGTATTTCGTATTTAACCATTTGTCAGCTTCGAATTTGACGAAACGCAAAATGCAAACTGCTAAAATATGTCATGGATTTTGTTGACAAAATCGGGTCACGTGACCACTCTAATTGTTAACACAATGTGCCAACCGGAACACTGCCTTAGTCACGTTCTGGAGAAGAAATTGTTTGCTGGTTGCATGCATACCAACTGTGTGGGTTCAGGGACAGCTAGCCAACCTGCAGTGGGTGTATCGCCTTTATTAACTGTGGGTACAAGATCTCTGATAGGATGCTTCAACCTATATTGGCAACTAGCCATGACATGTTCGCACAGTCAGTACTGAAGTACCTACAAATGCCAAGGAAAGGCGCCCCACCGGAGGTTCTCTCAAGTGACAGATCCACTGTAGCCATTACGTTATCGTTTCTGCGCAAGTTAGGATATCCACACCACTTAACACGATCAGTCCCGAATTAATGTACGTACAAGTTCAAGTGTTGCATTCGTTCGCTATTTTTATGTGCGCTGTACTTGTGTTCAGCGTGCTTCTCGCAACTCAAGAACACCGTAATGCGTGTTCGCTGATGTCAGCTGACCGTTCACAAATAAATGGAGCCGTAACTACAACAAATCAGATTTCTTACAAAGAATACGCACAAATCACTGGCCACAGATCCATCGTGTACAATGACAAACTTTTTTTATTTTATGTATATTATAATATATAATACATAATATATAATACTGTATATATAACATGAATACCCATGGAAGCCCGTTGTTACAAATAATAGCGAACCATGGACTGAGTCTTTTAATGGTGGAGTATTTGTTTTATATTATACATAATACATATAATATTAATTATATGATAAATGTGTTTCTATATATAATGAATATTATATATTATTATATATTACACAAAATAATATATATTAAAGATATAATAATAAATATAATATATATCATATTATATATAGTACATTTAATATTAAATATATATTATATTCAAATTTAGAACAAATATAAAATTAAATATATTCTATATTTATTTCCATATATAACTTATGTTACATATTATTATCATATTAAATAATATACATAGTGTTTAATATATAATATATTGTAAGATTTATACATAAACTATGTACATATATATTCATATATCTACAGTAGGTAGAGATGATATATGTATTATATATATAATTTCTATATTAGATAATATAATATTTTATTTTCTATTGTTTGTAACATATTAAATACATATTATTTCATATCATAATATATGTGATAATATATAAATAGGTAATATATATAATATGTATATAAGGTATAGTTTATATTATTGATCATATATGTCATACAAATACATCGAAACATGCCCAACATGAAATGTTATCCATGAAAAGTTATCATAACAGATTTTATAGGATGTGTTTTACTTTGGGGACAAATATACTTTCGATGAGCTACAGTTATTACAAATCTATTATCAGTTATTCCCTATTTAGGGAATATATAATATATATTGTATATATTATATTGTATAAATATATATTATATATTTATACTAATTTTATAATATACAGATCGTAATCGATTAGATGGTAAAATAATTAATTTTATCTGGACAGTTACGCCAGCAATAACATTATTCTTCATTGCAACACAACCATATTTACGAATGTATGATAGAGCATTGTTACTCTTCATGTGGAACATGTCCTGGATTATAGACACGACGACTGAAAGTGTTCAAAGTATTCTTATAAACTTCAGAAAGTAGCATTAGGAACATGTGACACTTAGCAGCACTTCAAACACTCAACCATTACTAGAAACTGCGTGTGCTACGTATGTTAAATTTATACACATAGCAGACTTACCCTACATCGCCGCAAGTGAGTGGAAAGAATCATTCACTCCAAAACATTTGTTTCGCGTTCATATCTCGTTCCAAAATGAAACTATTAAACATGTTTATATTCCCCTTGTATACAAAGTGAAAAACCCCCATAACGCAAAATTAATCTTCTTTTTTTTTTCGTAGTATAATTTTTTTTAATCCAAGAACACTAGAAAATTTACGGAGAGGTTCCGTGAAATTTACGAAAGTTCCGTCGTTGAAAAATCAACTAGTCCGTAATTTTACGGAGAGTTCTGGTGAATTTTTAGCCATAGCCGTTTTCTGTAAAATGACGGAAATTTTGTAACACTTCTTCGGCATTGCTCTTCGGCCGTCAGACAGAAAGGGCGTAGGTAGAGCCCCAACCGGACCACGTAAGTGACTGATTATTCTTCTTTTCATATGACTTCTGTAAATTTTGATAGTAATTGAAAAATAATGACGTGACAATGTATCCCTCCACGACGGCTTTTGTGTCTGTGAAGAAAACGACACGTAAAGAAAATCTACGAATCCAGTGGCAGGCATTTGAAAAACTGACAGCTTCAGTACAGTACTAAGGCTACTGGTTGCCATAACCACCCCCCCCCCCCCTCCTCCCCCACGGTTTAATTTTTGTTAAGACTAAGAAGTAGGGATCTGTTTATTTTATTGGCTGGACGGAAAACTCTAGTTGATCGTCTTTCGTGAGACGGCATTGTTTAGCGGCTCTTCTTATGAGTAGCAATATGAACTGCCCCTCGTTTTGATGATGCAGTGGGAAGTTTTGCTCGAACTGAAACATTAAAATTACTATAACTTGAATGTTTGGCTTCGTCGAAAGAACAAAATGCGATAGATGTGTTGCTGTTCGTACCGATGTGAGAAATACACACTAAATATTTTCTGTGAAATGAAACGAGCACATAAAAATCGTTGTATTTTATATATAATGAACGACGCTAAGAATGGTATTTATTTAGGCCACGTACATTTCAAAACTTCCAGCAAAAACAAAATGCTATAAATATGTCGCTATTCATATCGATTTGAAAAAGAAAACCATAATGTAAACATTTTGAGAAAAATTAACTTTACACGTAAAAAGCGTTGGATTTTCAATGAAATGAACTAAGTTAAAGAAAAAATACTTTTCTTTTAGTACCACGTTCATTTCAAATATTCTAGCAATAATTTTGAACAGCATTATTTGCAAAACACACAAACGTACTGTTTACTTCGTAATCCCAATCACGGGACGAACCTTGTACGATTACTTCACTAAAACCACTTTTGTCGGCCACTAATATTAAATAATATATTTGCTGACTTATTTTACTAACGAAACCCTTGAACTGTTTCATGAAACCAATAAATTTAAACTTCAGAACGTAAGTACTATTTCACTCGCTCTTCATGGCGGTTAAGGGTAATAGTGAACTGAAGTACATGCACAAGCAATCCCTTAACGAAGCGCCAGATACGTGTCGATATTTCACTCGCTCTTCATGGTGGTTAAGGGTAATAGTGAACTGAAGTACATGCACAAGCAATCCCTTTACGAAGCGCCAGATACGTGTCGATATTTCACTCGCTCTTCATGGCGGTTAAGGGTAATAGTGAACTGAAGTACATGCACAAGCAATCCCTTAACGAAGCGCCAGATACGTGTCGATATTTCACTCGCTCTTCATGGTGGTTAAGGGTAATAGTGAACTGAAGTACATGCACAAGCAATCCCTTTACGAAGCGCCAGATACGTGTCGATATTTCACTCGCTCTTCATGGTGGTTAAGAGTAATAGTGAACTGAAGTACATGTACAAGCAATCCCTTTACGAAGCGCCAGATACGTGTCGATATTTCATTTCACTGAGGATCACTGTTCTTAAAAGGCACCTACAACGAGCTACATTCAATCTAATATGCAAATACAAAAATAATTAATGCAGATAGAGTATTCCAACATCACCAGTATTCACCGTGCCGGGGGGAGAGAGGGGGGTGAGACGTTTCACATAACCATAATGTACACACACTCTACGATAATTTTTCGAAATACTTTTAAAATCCTTGCTGTAGAGCTCAAATATATTTAACATTACCCTAAAGGAATAATTTAAACCATAAATGTTGTAATAAAATTCTAAATTATAATTTTTAATCCCGAGGGCTATTTTTTTCCCCCATAATAATAGCAAAGATCGCCCACGTGACAACACACATCCCACAACCCCCATCACCTGAAACAATGCTGATGTGCGAAAGAGGACGTTTACTGTTTACATGCCGTGTAGGTTGGTCGTAAGCCTGTCAAAATTTACTAAAGTTATATGAAAACGATAATACAAGATTCTCGGTACATGTGACAGCGCGCTGTGGTGCATTCTGGGACGTCGTACTGGAACTTCGTTGTCTGTTCAATAAGTGAAAAGTGTTTAGGTAGCTCTAACATCGAGAACTTGAGAGCCAATGAGAGCGAAGCTAGTATGGAGGGGTGCCGGAATTCATGGGCGGGGGATGGGAAATCCCCGAGAAAACCCGCCGACGAGCGGCATGTTCCCATATGCGAAATTCTGGAGGTGACCTCGCCGAGAACCGAACCCGAGGTTCGCCTTGGTGGAATGCGAGTAGTCTAACAGTAGTATTAAAAAATGCCGTTCCGAGCACAGCCCCCGGTTATCAGAAAACCAACGGCAAATTAAATGCTCAAGCCATCACAAAAACAACGGTAAATTAAATGCTAGGACCATCAGAAAAACAACGGCAAATTAAATACTCAAACCATCAGAAAACCATCATAAAAAAATTACTTTTAATTTTCTGATCCAAAACATTAAATGACGATTTTGGCACGAACGCAAAAAATGACTCAAAAAGTTGCGTTTGGGAGCAATTGTAAAAAAGTGGATTAAAAAGTTGCGTTTGAGCACAACCAAAAAGTGGCGTAAAAAGTTACGTTTGGACGCAATTGCAAAAAAAACCGACTTAAAAATATTTGAATACGTAAAAAATAAAATATTGTATATAATATTTGGACACAAATAAAAATCAATTGATATCTAATATGACGACGACCATGGCAATAAAAAAGGCTAATGCAACTGCTAATGTTTGGAAAGAATATAAATCTAAGAAAGATATTTTTGTGAAAAGAAAGAGGAAGAAATCTCAAGAGAAGTATGTCAAGTGTGAAACTTTTAATCTCTTTTACAAACCATCTCTCATAAGAAGTCATCTTAAAAGTATATTGCACAAAGGTCTTGAACCAATACATAATAAATCACATGAACCAACAAATGTATGGGGAATTTTTAAAATATCACAACATTTAGTATCAAAACAGAAGTTCCCATGAGAGAAACAAGTGAAATGTGAAACGTGAAGTCACTATTACAAACCATCTCTCATAAGAAGTCACTTGAGAAGTAAAATTCATAAGTACACACTCAGATTCAGTGTAGAAGAAATCTAAACAGCATTTCAAAGTAGGATCAAGACTTACGCTGTAAAGAATGTGAATTAATACAAATACACAAATCATTTCCTAAACGATGTAAAAGAAACTGTCACGGGACTAATTAATAAACATTTAAAATCACTCAAAGTGAATATGAAACTCTTCACTGAGTTCAAAAGGGGAATTGGTGAGGATATTGAATATGCAGAAAGCTCCTTTAAAACAAAGAACGAAATTATATTGAAATCGACTAATCTGGAAGAATATTATGCCAACAGTATATCGAACATCATAGCTGAGATGGGGGCTTTCGAAGCAAAGGGATCTCAGTGCGTACTCAACAGAATATTTAAACTAGAAGTGCGAATAAATAAATATGTACCATTCAAGGGCAGTTCTTATGTTGATATACCAGGAAAAATCAAAGATAGGCAGGCGGTAATTAATGTTAAGAATAATGATCAAAAATGTTTTTTGTGGTCTGCATTGCATCAAGTACAAAGAAACCCCCAAAGAGTGAATACATACATAGCTTACGAACATGAGTTTGATGATGTACTTAAGAGTTTGGAATTTCCAATGAAATTGGATAGCATACCAACCTTTGAGAAAAGAAGTGGAATTTCTATTAATGTATACGCATACGAATAAAAAGATGGTGGTAGGAAATATATAATCTCCCCATTAAAAACAACAAAAAATAAGATGGATAAGGATATTAACCTACTCTATGTCAAAGACAAAAAGAACAACCACTACTGCTGGATAAAAACTCTTTCGAGACTTATCGCATCACAAGTATAAAATAATGGTCATAAAAAAATATATATGCGATAGATGTTTGCAAAATTTCTAATCTGTAAGTAAGCTAAAAGATCACGAACAAGACTGCCGAGATCACGATGGAGTTAGAGTTGAACTACCATCTAAAGGAAAAAATGACATATTAAGATTTAAAAACAAAAATCATTCTTTGAGTGTTCCGTTTGTGATATATGCTGATTTTGAATGTTTGTTGACTAAAATTGTAACTTGCCAACCAAACCCCGACGAATGCTACACGAGACTATACCAAAAACACAAGCCTATTAGCTTCTGTTACTATGTAAAATACGAACATGGATATTATAAACCACCAGTAACTTATGAATGATCTGATGCATCTACTGTATTCGTTAAAATGCTAATGGAAAAAGCAAAGTCTATTGGTGGTATATACACAAATGAAAAACCAATACTTCCACTAACTCAGAAAGAACAAATTGTTTATTATACAGCTACCCATTGTCATATATGTGAAAAGTCTTTGAATGGTGATTCTGTGAAAGATCATGATCATCTTACAGGGAAATTTAGGGGAGCTGCACACAGAGATTGTAACTTATCGTATAGAAATCCATGTTTTGTCTCAGTGTTTATACACAATCTATCTGGTTATGACACGCATTTATTCATAAGAGATATTGGCATCGATGAATATCAAATTGATCTAATACCCAACACAGAAGAAAAATATATTTCTTTAACGGAACATGTATGTGAAAGTGTAAATCTTAGATTTATTGACTCATTTGAATTTATGGCTAGTAGTATCGATAAACTCTCTAGCAACCTTTCCAGAAGCCAATTCCGAGAAACGTGTAAGCATTTTTCCAATGAACTTCTTGACTTTGTTAAAAGAAAAGGTGTTTATCCATATGACTACATGGATAGTGCTGAAAAATTTTGTGAGACATCACTTCCGTCCAAAGATACATTTTACAACAAACTCAATAAATATGACATTACAGACGAAGATTACGAATTTGCGAGAAAGGTGTGGGTAAAATTCAACATAAAATCTCTAAGAGAGTATACAGAACTCTATAACAAATCTGATGTATTGATATTGTCTGATATAATGATATTGTCTGATATAATGGACAATTTTAGAGATGTATGTCTCAAAACATATAAGCTAGATCCGGCATAGCATTCCATAGCCCCAGGGTTAGTGTGGGAAGCTATGCTCAAACATACTAAAATAGAACTAGAATTATTAACATGTTACGACATGATTTTGACGATAGAAAAAGGTGTTCGTTGTGGAATTTCACAATGTTGTAAGTGATATGCTAAAGCAAATAATAAATATATGAATGCTTATGATAGTACAAAGGAAATCTTTTATCTTACATATCTGAACGACAATAACCTATATGGTTGGGCTATGGGCCAGTATTTACCCTATGGTGGGTTTAAGTAGAGAAATACAAATATAGATGTAACAAAAATACTAGATGATTCTAGAAAAGTTTATATATTGGAAGTTGATTTGGAATAACCACATGAACTACACGATCTCCACAAAGATGTATCATTGGCACCAGAGAATAAAATACCAGAAGGTTCAAAAAATCCCAAACTCTTGACTACTCTGTATGATAAAGAAAAATATGTATTACACTATGTAAATCTTCAGCAATATCTATCTCTCGGAATGAAGTTGAAAAAGGTACATAGAGTTCTGGAGTTTGATCAATCAGATTGGTTCAAGTCCTATATTAATTTAAACACAAATATGCGAACAAAGTCTACAAATGACTTTGAAAAAGATTTCTACAAATTAATTAACAATTCTGTTTTTGGAAAAAACAATGGAAAATATTAGAAACAGAGTGGATATACGGTTATGCACAAGTTCTAAGCAAATGGATAAACTAGTGGCTAAACCAAACTTTAAAGATAGAACTATATTTACTAACTCTTTGGTTGCAGTTAATATGATTAAAACAAAACTATGCTGTAACAAACTCATTTATGTTGGAATGAGCATACTTGATCTATCGAAAGTCTTAATGTACGATTTTTACTATAATATAATGAAATCAAGGTATGGGGAAAATATTGAACTGTGCTACCAAGATACTGATTCATACATCTATTATATAAAAACATCAGACTTATACAGTGACATGAAAGAAATCGTCGATCATTTGATGCTTCTGACTATAAAAAAGATCATCCATATGGTATACCGTTAGTTAACAAAAAGATTATTGGCAAAATCAAAGATGAATGTAATGGAAAAATAATGGAAGAATTTATTGGACTGAAATCGAAAATGTATGCAATAAATGTGGAAGATGGTGTAAAGAAAAGCGCAAAGGTTGTCGAAAACACAGTAGTCAGAAATGAAATTGGTTTTGGTGACTACAAAAAGTGCTTGTTTTTAAAAAAAAAAGTGTTATACAAAAGTATGAATCTTATTAAAAATAAGAAACATGAACTCTATACGATTCTGTTAAGAAAAAAAGCATTAAGTTCCGAAGATGATGAAAGATTTATTCTTAAAGATGGCATTAATACACTACCATGGGGACACTGCAAAATTGGAAAAGAGTGATACTATGAAATTTTTTTAAATTATAATAAAATGATTACCTTTACAATTATCATCTTAATTTTGATAACCTCTGGCGGAGGCGAAAATCAAACACTTTCCGCAGTTAAATATCTAATGATTTTGGGTATTTAAAAGTATCTGACAAAGATTTTACACATGCAAATTAATCAGTAGTTTCAAATGCGCTCCGACTTTTTCAAGAGTATCACAACATAGCAGTTAGTGGCGAAATAAGTAAAGAAACACTAACACTAATCAAAACTCCTAGATGTGGGGTACCAGATGATATATTTGGCTTTTCTACATCTATTACCAAATGGACAACGAAATAATAATAAAATGGAATTATGTGTTGGCCAATCATGACATACTACAACTAACTCAAGAAGTGTGTCATATGTGGGCCAAACATACTGACATTATGTTTAAACACGATACTCAAAAGCCGCACATAATAATATCAAACAAATGTAGTATCCATACATTTCAAAAGTCTCGGCATTTATGTAATAGTAAATTAGATGGGAAAGGGGGAATACTTGGTTATGCTTTTTTTTTTTCGAAATCAGATAACTCACCAATTGAAATTCATATCGATGCTGAAGAAGATTGGTATCTTAAGCATGGCAACAAATGTCAAGGAAAAATAAATCTTTTCATTGTGCTATTGCATGGAATAGAACATGCATTAGGAATACATCATTCAAATGCCTACGAGTCTATTATGTATCCAGTTTATGTCTCAGATCGACTAACATTACAAACTGGCGATATTTTGGCAATACAGAATCTACATGGTAAACATAAAAGATATATGCATTCGTTATTCCCTCCTAAACCAAACATATTATTCCCTACAAAAGAGTTAGATTTGTGCAACTTGAAAAACATCAACACATTTTTGGTAGTCAACCAAGTGATGTACATTTTTTATAAAAAATATGTTTCGACATATGACATAGTGGATAAAATAGTCAGTAAACCAGAGCTTATCACTAATTGGTTATTTTTCTTACCCGCTAATTTTGAAAGCTTTACATCTATTTATCAGAGACCATCGGGGTAAATTGTAATGTTTATCGAGTCTAATGTATATATATATATATATTTGAATATCCTGGTCTGCAACTCGTGTCTGTCTATCCAAAGGTTATTTATGATATGGGTATACCTCAGAATTCCAAAATAAAAGCAGTTCTAAACACCTACTCTGGTCGCACTTTGGTATTTTACGATGAAATGTATTTTATGGAACTGGGCGAGTGCTTATTCAGATCTAAATCTTTCAGTTTAATTTCAAAGAAATTTCAGGGCTTACCAGGTGGGTTAGATTCTGCTTCTATATACACCAATGGATTATTATACTTCTTCAAGAACACGACAAACTATGAATTCAGTGAGTTTACAAACACGTTGACCAGAGCTGACAGATTTGATCTTTCAGTGTCCAATGTAAAGTGTTCTACATTACCATCTTCATACTCAGATATTCTTAATCAGTTCAAAAAACTAGTGACGCAAATGGAGACAATCTCCGTACATTAAATTTTACTTAAACATTATTATGTATCAGGAATCTATTCAATTGGGTCCTTTAATTTTCATTTTAAAAACATTCTTATATAATTTTAAAGGAAAAATTATATAACAGTAAATGTTTTTAATGGATAACCATCCATTAAAAACTAATAACTATACATGTTTGCACACTATTGGATTTTGGTGATTCTTTCACTTTTAACATCATAAATTAGGATCTTTTGTTTACTAGCACCACATTACAAATAGTTGCAGCCGATAATTGTTTATTAAAATCAACTGTAAGTTTCAGATTAGTTCGATCTTTTACAATAGCGGTTTTTCTGTAAGAACAATCAATAACATAGAATGGTCTTCTCCCAATAAATGACCCAGAGTTGAAGCGCAGTTCATTATTATGATAAGGGGTATCTAGTTTAGTCTTTGCATTTCTAAAATCAGTGTAAGCATCTTATACATTTTATCGAAAATTTTATCATCAATGTTTAAATTCCAATTCTCTTTAGGAAACACTTCCTTCCACCCATTCTTAATAGAAATATTTTTTGACAAAACAAGAGTCAAACATTTGACATTGTGTGAATTGCGCAGTATCTTCTTTTCTGTTTTGCTGAAAACCAACAATGACAAAGTCTGGCATATCGAATTGGATTGAACTGAACTGATCTTTTATATCAAACTGAAATGAGTTTGCATTATTAGGTATTGGTTTTTCAAGACATTGCCAATAATTAAAACCAATTGGAATTTTGGGGTGTTTGTATAATTTTGTTTTGATTTAATCTCCATAAATAGGATCGTATTCAACAATTGGCCACAGAATTTCCATTTTCTCAATAACAGTTTTAGCAGCATCTGGTCTATTATCTTCATCATCAGATCCATCTGCTTTCTTTGGGAGTCTTCTGTAAAAAGAAGGATCTTAATTAGAATTTCTTATGAATGTGATCTTGTACCCACCTTTCCAGAATATTTCATTACAATCTCTAATAAACCCAAACAAATATCTTAATGGGTAGTTAATTTCGTTAAGCTTATCTTTCCTGACATATTTAACTAGTTCTATCCCCGACATTTGGAAGTATGCTGATTCTGATTCTGAACATAGCCATGTATACATCATTATTGAATTGATGCCAATGTTGTCAATACTTTCGATTATACAACCATGTTTAGAGTTCTCCATTCTTGAGAACTCGAATTGGAAGAAATTCTCACAAAGATCAATAGTTGAAGTTTTTTTCATAATCTGCATTTGTATCTCTTTTAGTTAGCTTATACTGTTGGTATACATAAGCTTCATTTGGATGTGAAAATGCATCGCCAATACGAATATCAAACTCACTGCACTTGTTGTATTCATTCAAATAATTTATTGTTTGGTCGTTTGGTGGAAACTACTGATGCTGATAACTTTCAATTTTAAAAAAAAATTTCTTAAACAACTACACGTTTCTTATCAACCAAAGAATTATGACTTCTATCAAAACCTAACCATTTAATTAGCAGCTTATTTCCTTTTCTTTGCAAAAAAAAATTCCATTAATTAGTATTTATCATATTTAGTCTTAAGCAGCTCAGGCTCATAAAAGATACCTTCAATATGTTCATTTTCTTAATCTTTTATTCTTTATGTCGTGGGGTTTGTGTACAATACTTCACACACCTCAAATACTTCAGTGGACCAATTTGGTGTATATCCTTTTTAAACAAATTTTTACTTTTACTTATATGGACTTTATCTCCTATTGAAGACTTTGGTTTAACCATTTTTCTTTCTCCTCCATACATGTTGATTAGAATAGAACTTTCATTCTTTGCATTTCCATTGGTAAGTTTCATTCCGATTGTACTGTGAACAGTGTTATTGTATTCACTTATTAATTTAGGTAATATAGCCACCCATTTATAGTTTCCCTGCACAGTAAATATCCTCCACATTTTCTCATTCAATGTTCTATTAAATCTTTCTACAGTGCTAGCGTTCTTTTCACTGTATGTTGAATAGTGTGTTATGTTATTATTGGCCATTAATGTCTTAAATGATTTATTGTAAAATTCTTTCCCTTCATCTTTGTGCAAATGCATGGGTTTGCGATAATCCAAAATAGTTTGAAATGCTAATGTAACATTTTCACCAGTTTTATCTTTGATTGGTATTGCCCATGCATATTTGAAAAAAAAAAAAAAAACATCTATCATGGTTAACATATAGTTAAACCATTTGTTAATTCTGTGTATACCTTTAAAGATCCTGAATTCATCTCAACTAAATCAACTAGCCAAAGATCATCGATGCCAAAAGATAGAACAGTTCTTCTGGGGAAGTTTTTTCGCATCGGTTTATGAATTTCATTTATAATATCGTTTTTATACCAACACCAGTGAATATCGAGTTATTGGTAACACAACATCTACAAACACATTTAATTCTTACTTTGTTGTTATTTGTAAGTTCATATGAACGGAGTGTATTTTTCATACATTTGAGACAGTATACATTTAAGTTATCTATGTACATTTATTTATATAATAAATGGACCAACAAAAAATTATAAACAATATAGAGAAGAATAAAGAGAGAAAACAGCTATTTGAAAAGTTTAAAACTTTTAGAAAATTTCGCCAAGATGAATATAATAAAAATAAAAAACACATTCAACCATTGATATATGCGATAGAAGATTTGGGACAAAAAATTGGACACGTAACAAATGAGAATAAGAACTTCATAAAAGAACTTGTTCCATTTGCTGTTAAGAATTTTGACTACCCACAGACACCAACAGAAACATCTTTTGAAAGAAAACTGTTTGGTAAAACAGGCACTGATGAACGTTATGACGATGGCATTAAACGAATTGGCGATGACGATGAATGCTATGACGATGGCATTAAATGCATTGGCGATGACGATGAACGCAATGATGATGGTGTTAAATGCATTGATGATGACGATGAACGCTATGACGAAGCATTGGGGCATTTGAATACTGGTATCTCAAAGTTAACTAACTACAAAACAACACTTATTGATAAAAAAAGTGGCCGATTTCTTAATTGACTGCAAAGACGATATTTTTAGACTAAAGGCTGATAAAGGTAGATTGTATATTGGTGATAGCAAAGTAATATTCAACAATGACAAATTTACTGTAAAAGGCCGGACATACAATGGAACTGATGGTTTTATGAAATTACTAACTAGTAAGAAAGTAACAGAAAGTGACTACACTGCAACTGACTATGAACACTATAGTCGTATTCTAGCAGATCCAAACACAGTTTTTTCAAAACAATGATCCAAACTTGGGAACACCAAAATCGAGTAAAGGGAATAAATGGAAAAAAAATGGTTAAATCTATTTACAATTCGATTAAAAAGAAACGTCCCTCACCTAAAAAAGGGAAAGGTATAAAGAGATATACAGACTATCCCAAAGAATACATATGGATGGATGATGTTAGGATCCTTATTGATCGACTTCTCGTTATTTATGGCGAAGAGAATGCTGGAAATGATAACTATTAAGATGAAAAAGTTGGAATAATGAATATGCTCAACAGCAAGTTTAGTGACTTTGTTGTGAATAATCTAAAAGGTATACCATATCTGATGCGAGCGTTGAACACAGTACCACATACCTTTTAGGAGTCAGAGCATCATGGAAAAGGGTCACTCAATGACATAATAAATTCACTACCTTTTGAGTTGCATGCACCTGGTTATCAATACTTAGTTCCGGGTACTAGACTAAAAGATAGAACTGAGCATGGTGATAAACCCATTAATCCACTAGATGCGGCTGCAATGGAACATGATATAGCTTATCATCATCATTAAGATCTAGCTGAAAGACATTTAGCTGACAAAGAACTAGAAAAGAAAGCGTTCAAAAGATTCTTAAGTTCAGATGCTGCTCTCAATGAGAGATTGTGTGCTGGTGTTACTGGATCTGCGATGCATATTAAATGTAAGGTTAGCTGGGGAATTAAAATAAAATGATAAAATATTTGTTATAATAAATGAAAGTAAAAAACATTGTATTTCAAGTTCCTAACAAGGAGTTCAAGGGTTTGAATATTGATTCTTTCCTAACAACAAACCAACTGAAATGTAAAAACAAGAAACTAAAGGAGGGTAAAGGGAAGACTATCACAATTTCAGTTCCACAACTTAAGAAAATGTCCAAAGAAATGAAAACTGGAAATGGTCTGACAGTTCACAAGGGTGGATTTTTACCCTTAATTTTCACAGCATTGGGAGCTCTAGGAGCATTAGCATGTGGTTCATCATCTATCTCTACATCAGTAATTAATGTTAAGAAGAAAAACCAAGAATTGGAAGAAACATTGCAGACATAATTTAGTTATGGAGGAATACGGCAAGGGATTGAAGAAAGTTAAGTGGGGTAAGAATGTTAAAAAAAAATTTAACTCCATTCAGTAACTTTTATATTGATAAAATGGTTAAAAAATTAAATATTAAAAAATTTTGGGGTGTATTTATGATCGATGAGCTACTTAATACACCACTCGATAATGAATGTGGGATTGATAATCTAGATGTTTCGACAAACTCTGGTACACACTGTGTATGCTATTGGAAAAAAGCAAACAACAAATATTATTTTGATTCATTTGGTGGAAATCCCCCTCCTCCCCAACAATTAATAGCATAGCTCGGAAGTAATATTTTTTATAGCGATTATAGAATTCAAAATTTCAATCAAGTAACTTGTGGTCATTTTTGTGTAATTGTGCTAAATCACTTTTCACATAATTTTAAATTTCCAAAAATTATTTCACTATTAATAAACTATGGATACATGTGGAAATGCATTAATGAGCTCTTGGATTGAAGATCAAATTAAAGAACACATGGACAATGATACAACTACTGAGAAGATCAATCCTAATGATTTTGTTTCCTACACACAGTTCAACGACTTTTAGTCACACTGACAAGAAATAAAAGATAATTGGATAAAGCCTATCTTACTTACTTGGAAGTAGATAATAATATAGATTTTGAACAAAAAAGACTAAGACATGTGGGAGATCCCATTGCACCAATGGATGCAGTGAATTTTGAGTACTATCAGAAAAACAGAATTAACATTATTTGTTTAGTTGGAAAATACAGATTAAAAGAAAAAGTATTTTACTTTGATAATCAAATAGAATTTTTTATGAGAAATGGAACTATAGTTGAAATAATAATAAAACCAGAAAAATATAAAAGTGTTATCAACTTATACCATCAACGGAAAAAAATTGACAAGTATAAAACTTTTGAAGTATACCCTGATGATATGATATGTTTTAAAATGCTCACAATGTACCCGAAGGTAAATTGTGTTTATTGAAATAGTTATGGTATACCAATACATTTAAAAAGATCAGATTATGTTGGTTTTTAACAGAAACACTTCCATTGAAAACAAAACTTAGTTATAATCTAAGAATTTAAAAAGTCTTTAATTTTGTTACGGTACTTGCCATTATTTAACTTACCAGTCGTATCTATTGTCACAAAACCATATTCATTATTCCTACATTTTGAAAAAGTCTCCCTAAATTTCTCATACGACATATCACCACCAACAAAATCACTATTAATATGTTTAAGATTTGTATCATCTTGTCTGAATATGCAGAGAAAATTGTTATTGTCTCTTATAAGCTGCTTAGGTACTTCTGAGAATGTATGGGCTAAATAGAAACAATCAATATCTTTGTGTCTACCACGAGTAAAGTAATCCCTTGCCATATTTTGATTTTCAAGTATGATATCATCGAAAAGAAGTACAGACTCTTTATGACATTCGTTTACATCAACCATTTCTTCATTTGATGGAAAGAATTATGCTATCAGTTCATTAAATAATTTTGATGCTATATCTATATCTTTCTTTAAATTGATATATTTTAGTTGGTCCAGACCTTTAAACACACATAGAGAGTACTAAAGTCCAACCATCCCTGAGCATATATAAAATTATCTATCATAAGTGTAGTTTTTCCGCAGTTACGAGGACCCACTATCAAACATCTAATATTGTTAGGTAATAATTCTCCATGACGTTTTGTCGATACAGTCTTGTCCGGTATTCTTATTTTAATATCCCTGTCTACATGTTTCATGTTTTTCTTGCTCATTTATTAATAGATTTTTTAAATATCATAATAAATGAGTAAAGTACTCAAACTAACCAATAACAAATCAGCGTTGAAGAAAAGACTACATTACCCTTTAGAGATAGAGGGGCACTCATTGGCTTTAGTTCAGTTCTATACTACTTATCTAATGCATAACATTATCTCTGGGAAAAATAAGTTATATTTTGTGGGCCAGAATGACATGGAATCAGCAATTGATATTCCTATTGCCCAATTTAGCTTAAAAGATCTTGAAAAAACTATAAAAACTACTTTTTTAATTTAGTGTAGATTCAATAGATGGGAAAGAAAATGATATATCTTTCGAGCTGTATAAAATAACCAACAGAGTGAAAGTAAAACGTGTGAAAGTAAAACGTATGCTTAAATTACAGTTTGGAAAACGGGGTTCAATAGGAAAACTTTTGGGTTTCATAGAAAATAAAACTCTGTAAGCAAACGTGGACTATTATAGCGATACAATACCAAAATTTGCTCCATTTGAAACAATAAATATACACTGTAATATAGTAAATGGTATGATATTAAAACATGATGAATATAATCATAGAGAAACTAACATAATTACCACTTTTAAACCAAGAACAACATTTGGATTTGGCGCCACGATCTATTACGAACCAACTTATCCATTATTTTTTCCAGTGTAAACAAATCAAGCAAATGAAATAATATTTGAAATTAAGGATGTAAAAGGTAAGTTAATTAACTTTGATTTGTTCGAAAGAACAGTGATATTAGAGATGAGACCATAGATATTTTTTTGGGTTGCAAGCAGTCATATTCTATATATAATAACGTTAATAGTTTTTAAACTATTAAAGTTTCATGTGATAAAGATGAATAATACTTCTATAGAAAGTGCAATGAAAGATTTAGAAAAAGAATTCAATATTTTGGCTACTTTAATATGTCGGATTTGGAGATGTGTAATCTTAATTTTTAATTAGATTATGTTGTAGCATATTTCCGAAGTCAGAGCGATAATTGTGTTTTAATGATTGGATAACCATTAAAACTTTATAGAGATATGGATGCAAATAAAAATCAACTGATGTCTAACTATACGACGACCATGGAAATGAAAAAGGCTAACCCAACTTGTAATGTTTGGAAAGTTTCTTAAATTGTTTGGTTCCGTTTAATACATTTAGCAGCTGATCCATATTTATTATATACAATATTTTATTTTTTACGTATTCAAATTTTTTGAGCCACTTTTTTTTTTGCAGCTGCGCCCAAACACAACTTTTTACGCTTATTTTTGTAGATGCACTCAAAGGCAAAGTTTAACGCAATTTTTTTTTCTAAAGACTACGATCTAACTAAACGCAACTATTTACGCCATTTTTTTTGCAACTGCTCCCAGACGCAATTTTTTGAGTCACTATTTTGCGTTTGTGCCCGAATCTTCATTTAATGTTTTGGATCATAAAATTAAGAGTTATTTTTTTCTGATGGTTTTATAATGGTTCGAGTACTTAATATCCCGTTGTTTTTCTGATAACTGGGGGCTGTGCTCAGAGCGGCATGTTTATACTACTTCTAACCACTACACCACCGCGGTACCTACACACAGTGCTTTGTAACTTACTCGTCAGCCAGGCAGCCCGGGCGATAAGGAAACTTTCGCAGCTCGTGGCAGCCATACAGTAGACTAAGGCCAGAGCCACGCGCAGCCAATTGGAAAATGGGTAAAACTCGTGCCAAAGGAATAGCCTCGCCATAGCACCTTTGTGTGTGTGTGTGGCTAGTGTTTGGCCATGGCCGAGTCATGCAGTCTATCGCCTACTCAAATATATCTTGAATTACTAACGCGATATTGCCCGCGTGAAAATATCACGCCCGTCAAACTTCACAGCCACTATTATCCACGTAACGTGGAGCAGTGCAGTCTTGCAGTGTTCACACTAGACTATAGACTGTTCACGGTAAAGTGAGCACTTTTGAGGTCCTAGTTACTTTTTCCTTTCAGCCATTTTTTATCCGTTAGCCAACTTTTAAAATAAGTATTGCTATGTGAGTAGTAAACACAGTGTGTATACTGCACCACACATGGAACTTAACGTCTAAAGCTAAAATTAAATAAATTTATTAAATAATAATCCAAACGAGAGGACGTAAAAAGAGTGCTCACTTTACTGTGAATTGCCAATAGTCTTGACAATATTACATATAAACATATCTAAAATTATGCTCATTTTACTCCAGGTAATATAATTCTGGCGTTCTGCAACGTATACTGTATCGTCCTGAAGACATGTTATCTATATTTTCAGTTCAGCCTCAGTGTACTTTAAAAAATATATGTAAAAATACTAAAGAGACATCGATTTTTTTTTTTTTTTTTTTTTTTTTTTAATGTTTTTCTAGCCCAATACTTTCTCCGTAGTACCAAACAAAATTGTAATTGCACGTGTAAATGTATGCCCTGCTTTATTTTCGTATACCAGTTTATCTAGCTCCTGACAGCTAGGAGATAGTGTGAACTATTGCGCAGTGCTGCCCCTATCGGCAGTTTTAGTGAGAACTCTCCACTGGAGAAAAAAAAAAACAAAAAAACTATTCTAAGAGCTATAACTGGTAGTCACGAAGGTCTACAACAATCTACTGTATCAGAAGGCGAATAGAAAGTTTGACGAGGTTAAAAGAAATTGGCTGACGAGAAAATAAAAAGTCGACGTTCTTTGTACAAATTGTTTGCGGCAATTTCAGATTTCTTTTCCTTTTTGCTCTTTATAACAGCAGTTCACTGCCTCTTGAGTAAAAAAAAACTTATGTTCTGACTTGACTTTAGTTTTTGTAGACTTCTTGAAGTACGTTTTGGAATTCAAGAAACTTTTATTTTTCTGTTTCTACATAGGCTATTATTAATAATCCTAGGGGGCCTCGGTAGCTGAGTGGTTAGACTGCTCCACTTCCACCAAGCCGAACTGGGTCCAATCCCCGGCTGGTACACTCCAGATTTTCGCAAGTGAGAATCGTGCTGGACAATGACATTGGTCGACGGGTTTTCTCGGGGGTCTCCCATTCCGGCGCCGCTCCATACTCACCTCAATCAAGCTCATCGCCTCTCAAGACCTCGCTGTTAAGAGCCGCTCAAATCCCTTCCCTACCTCGTAGCATGCTTCTTTCTCTACCCATTATTTCCACTACGGAATGGGCCCTATGACGGCGTAGGCCATCACATGAGTGTGTAGCTGCCACATAATAGATAAATACATAATTACGTAATGGCCTTTGATGTGGACGTGTATAAGTCCTCTGATTGGCTGCGCGAGACTCTGAGAGCGGTCTTGTGTCTGATTGGCTACTCCTTGCTAGCTGGCGAGTAGCGTTACCAGGCGCTGATGACGTTCCAACCACGGACTAACGATGAAGTAGAGCGGACGATCTGGCTGGGTGCACACAACCACTCCCCGTGTCCCGACATTGAACTCATCACCTGCCAACACGTCTAGCACAAACGGCATGGTTTCGATTTTAGGTTAGAACTGATTTGTAAACGAGTGCTTTGAGCTTTAACGCCCTCTAATCAATTTGTAATGCAGTCTGATTAAATACAAACTGGTAAAAGTATTTTATTGGTACTCACAAAAGTTCTCAAATTTGGAAAATTGAGATATAAATAAACACGTTCATCACTGTTGACCATGTGACTTTGACAGTCGTGTTCCTTTGCGGTAGGTCAGTATTTAGTACGTGCGCAGAAGACGAATAAGTGGCCTGCCTCGTCTCTAGTCTATTATTCTGGCGTTAGCGACGTAGGCGCCTGTGTGACCTCCTTATTAAGTACTGTGTAGCGTTGCCTGAGTATAGACTGCCCGAGGTTCAGCGGACCGTTATTGGACTGGCGTTAAGGTTGACATTTGCGCGGCTGGCGAGGCGAGCTTGATCCCACGCCGCTCTCACGAAGGTGAGGCGTGGGCGGCAGGCAGAGGCCCGAGCTGCCGTCGACAAGTGGGTCAGCCTCCGTCCTGAGAGCGTGTTTACGTGCTCCGTGCTCTCTTAACACCGCCTGCGGTGCCCCGCTGCCTCCACGGCGCCTTCATCGAGAACGAAATACTTTGGGCTTCACGAGCAAAGCAGCGAATTCCATCTGCACACACAAGAACATACTCATATTGTACTTCCCAGTCCCCAACGTTAGCCATTACCGTGATCTATTATATTGTTATTACTTATCACGTTTGTATAGGCGACTGGAAAATAGTTGCTGAAGAGATTTGGGTGGCTCTTAACATCGAGGTCTTGAGAACTGGTGAGGGTGAAGCGAGGTGAGCATGGAGCAGCGCCGGAACGCAAGGGGTGGGGAAATGGGAAATCCCTGAGAAAACCCGTCGACCAGCGGCATCGTCCGGCACGATTCCCACATGCTAAAATCCGGGAGGGATCCTGCCGGGAATCGAACTGGGTTCATCTTGATGGGTGGGAGGTGAGTAAACTAACCACTACACCACCACGGCCCCAAAAAATTGGTACAGAACTGTTTTTAATATACAAAAAAAAAGTGTTCCCTGTAACTCGCTGGATTAATCTGCGATCATAGTTCCCAAATGAACCCCTAAATACCACTAATATTGTTAGAAGGGCACGACTCACGTGTTGCGTTTTTGGAAAAAGCGTTTGCATGTTTTAAGTCGAACGTTGGCTGCACTGCAGAAGTTATTCCAATACCACAAGTACCTTCTGATTGGAAGAATTCCTTTGCTTATGTCAAAATGAACATGCATTTCACAATCGTTGAAATTAGCCATTCTGAGTTTAAAGATCAGTTTCTCCCGGAAAATAAAAAGAGGAAATGTAGATCACCAAGTACCTTTGGGCGAACGCTGAAGATGTTTTCGCACTCTGGAAGCGAATCACACAACGTTCTTAAACCTTTGATCTCAGACGATGTTTTCTTGGCAATCCAACTAACATTGGTGTTAATTATGTACCACGTTTGTTTTCAACACTTCTCCCTATTTATAACCATAAGAAAGAAAGGACACACAGATATTGCACAATACCTAATGAAGCGTGAACATCGCGAGTTTTATGAAATTATTCCGAATGTTAAATGAAGTATATTTCATTTCATTTCAATGTTCTTTCGAATTAATTAAATTTAATTAAAAGTTATCTATATAATTCGTTTGATTTGAAGAATATATTATTTGTCACTTTCACGTTCATTATGCCTAATTTGTCAATAAAAATGTCTTAAAGATATCTGATGTGAAAAAAGCTTATGTATATTGCCGTGGGAAAATGTTGTATGTCACTTTTTCCACCGACTCAAGGCGGATTTTGTGTGCTTGCAATGAAGCCGCTCTCCTGTAAGTTGCTGTTTCCTTACGTACAACGGTTTTATTCAGCCACCATACATTTGTTCTGGTATATATTAATGTTTTCATCTTGTTAAAAGTCATATCATGCCACCTCCCTGATCTTTTTAAATGTAATTCTGTATATGCCATTGCGATGCAATTGTGAAACGCTTGTCATTGCGACGATTATGGCATCATTACCATGTACGGCTTTCAACATACTGTCAGCACGAGCCCATCCAAGTCACCTAAAAATGGAAATATCCTTCTTCCTCGGTAGTGCGATGAGTAGGGACACCCGAATTTTGCGAAAATATTTCCGCACATCCTAGATTTCAATACCCTACGGGCATACCAACAGTTTTATTTTGTTTATTGGCGGCGTGTCTTTGTGAGAAGATCTTCTCCTACTTAGCTGGTCAATCAGAGTTAGGTAACTTCAATTCTGTGCGTCTTTGATTCGCTACCTTACACCTAAGACGCGTAACACGGAAACCATACAATGACGAAAGTGAATCTGAGCTAAAGTGTTATGAAATACAACTGGTCGTGAAACCTTTCGCGAAGTTCGGGTGTCCCTAGCGATGAGCCATGCTGACATGTGGGGACCGGCCTGGCAGGGGGGTGTACGGTTGTCAAAAGATTTTTTCTGTATCCGATAGGCGGATTCTGTGACTACGGGGGGATGTTACACGTCTCGTGTGAAGGACTAGCAAGCCGCCCTGTGTAAGTACCGCCTTTCGTCATTGTCATTGCAGTTTCGGTGCTATTGCCAGCCCTGGTGTCGAGATCAAGTGGGTTTATAACTGCGGGAAGGGCTGGCCAGTGCAAATTTGATAGCCTCTCCCTCATATACCCCAAGAGAACTTACTGCATCCTTGAGGTGCTACTGAATAACCACCCAAACATGGAGAACCCTGGGGCGTTACCCACGCCTGGTTTACTGAAACGGGTATCTGTCCCACTTAAAGAAAGCGTGATATATAAATGTAAAAAACTGATCAATCGATAGAGTCCGCATAAAATAATTAAGCGCATTTCCATTATGGATACTTCAGAAAGCAGAATTTACAATAAAATATTCTTCAAGAATGATCGTTATAATATTTACTATGATTGCATGTAGGAAAACTGTAATAATAATGTATCATATCAATTTTATAATTAACTTTATTTACGCCAGTTTCGCCCATAAATGTTAGCGACAAATGGATTTATCTGATTTCTGTCGAAAGGCGAAAGTGGCGAGGACTGCTCCCTGTAGTCGAACTCGGATGGATCTCCACAGCTGACTTATCCAATATCGATAGAAGAACGACGGAGGTCAAGATTGTTCTCTGAAGTCGAACCTAATACACCCCCGTAGCTGTAGTCGATACTATTCTATTGCAGCTCTTCTCTTCTACTTCATTTCCACTTGAGTGTGCGTTGCAAACTCGTGTTTCGACTAAATTACTAATCAGTTTATAATTGAATCATCGTCAGTGACCTGACCCAGTCCCAGCGGAATATCGGAACCTTTCGTCTTCATCGTTTGTTAAGCTCTAATTAAAAACATTCTGGAATAAAATTAACATCTGCTACGTTATAATTTTTAAATTACCACTATTGATTGCCTAGCTAGTGTCGCCTGATATTACATTAAAAAAAGCAGTTTTCCTTCTTTAAGAGAAAATAAAATGATTTCAACTATTAAACACAATTAGAACATACCTCTCTCATGTTTAACCAAAACCTTAACGGCGATACCAATAACAAACTCAATTTACATACAACACGACTGTCAAATGAAATAAATAATTTACACATATTAAACTGAAAGTATGCGAAATAGATGAAACACATTAAATATCATAGAGTCCGAACATGATTTTATAAATTCCTCATAATTACCATACTATTTGAAAATGAAGTGTTGCATTGCTTTTAAAATTTGGGGACAAGTGTCGTGAGGTTATTCCTGGAGGTAGAAGAAAGTTTAAAATTTACAACCCACAACTACGGACAGTAAGCGGGGGTTTAAAATATGTGTAAAGATTTACTTTATGTGAAAGAATGTGAATACGTCTTTGAGTATATTTATTTATTTATTTTATTTACTTGTTAGTGTCCGTAGATCCTGCTTTTGAGCTCAGTAAGCTCCATGATATTGAATATATATCAAAATACTACAAAAACAGTAACAATTTTAGGCTACATATAAATCGTGACATACAAATACATAACAGTGGCGAGAGTATATAATCATAATTTTCTAATTTCACTAATAAGGCGATTCAAAACAATAATCATATTAACATAAATAATCATGAAATAAAATACGATACAATAACAAATTTCGTATAAAAATATAACATGCAGTACATTTTAAGGTTACAAAAATATTCACTTACAGGATATAATGGCTGAGTAATAAAAAAACTCCTTAAGTCTGCGTCTTAACTTATCATTATTACCGTCATATAAGAGCTTAATATCTTATTGAATTTTCGTAAAAAAAAATTATTGTAGTATAATATAGTCTTTTTTGATAAATAAATGTGATTGTGCACAGTTACGTTAAACATAAAGAAAGTAAAGATATTGAACGTGTTACCTACCACTATCATACATATAGCAGGGGGTTGCCACCCTCTTTCATGCAATAAAATGTGTCGATTTATGTATTAATCAAATGTTGTCCGAATAAATACGTGTGATTATCTCGAATACTATGTGAATTACGCAATTGCAGTAAGAAGTAATTTGATATGTATTACGACACAGTTTGTCATAATTTGGCTTAGAAAATTGATATATCTGTTTATTCCATGTAATGTATTCGGCATCAAATCGAACCCATGAACCATACCTTACTCCCCGCCCAAAATAAGAAACTTTGTCGGCTTTACTGGCACGGACAACGTATGCGATTATTTTTAATTAGTAGTAATGGTGTATTTGAATAAAACTCTGAAATTCGCTGGACTTTCTTCATATCCGAAACTGAACACGAGAAAACGAGCAAGCGCAAAAAATAATTACACATAAAAAAGTTGAACAAAAAATGCACTATATACGGGAAAATAATTGTCTGCAATTTTTCCTCGTATACTGTATGGCATTTTATTATTGCACATTTTTGGCTGAATATTTTAATGCTTGCCTCCAATTGTTGCTTGTACAGGATGTTTTTGAACAACGCAGATAAATCCCGGCAGGATATTCCTTAGGTAAATATAAGCTGAAAACACATGTATAGATTGTTTACGGTTAAAATGAGCACTTTTCAAAGCCCTGTTTAAGATTTACACCTAAGTACTTTGTGTATCCTTCCGCCATATGTATAATCAACATTGCCGTAGACCTGAAAACTTTATTCTTGCGTCAGTAATGGGTAAATATAAAATTATTTTGAAAGTAAATATTTTACAAAGTATACATACACTTAAATATAAATATAAATTCAATGAGAATAATTAATTATTGTAGTATTGACTAATGTTTACCGAACACTTTTAACTAAACGCTGAGATGTGGAACTACCTTTCCTCCATCAGTACCAACTTTACTGGGCGTTTGGCACTACGTTCGCCCCTTAAAAATACACGCAGAAAGGGACAGTGGCAATTTTCAAGGGTTGATTTCAAAAGTGCTCACTTTATCGTGAACAGCCTTTACCACTTTTCCCTTAATTGATTACCTGTCAAGCTACTTGCCATCTGTTTTGAAATGTACGCATTTACAGTATTTATCGAAAATTATTCCCACGTTATTGTTCCAAACAGACGAAATATTCTGTTAATTTAGCTGTACTGGTTCATAAAATTTACTTGACAAACCTTTTACAGCTAAGTGTTAACAAGGTTTCATGCAAACATCAACGACATGCCCTCCACTAGTACACGCTCCATTGCGAGCCAAATGGGCGTGTCCCATCCAACCGCGAGGGACGTATTGTAAGTAAATCGCCACCATCCCTACCGCTGTCTGAATGTACAGGACATTTACCGAAAATACGTTTTCAAAACCCAATTTTCACAGGCTCATACCTACTTTAATATCCTGTTTAGGTATATATTTTACCCTTTATTTTCCATAACGACTCACCTCCCGCAGTTTGGGCGTTTGATTTTCGAACATTCCGTATGTTTTCGCCTTATATTTTCGTAAGGGGCAACCTGCCGGAAGTGATCAGAATACATCTTGTATATTGTATTTCACGACTGTGTATTGATAGAACTTTATGCGCAGTGATTTGTTATCCTCTGTTGTTTCTCTTGAGATGAGCTTTGCGAGTGCAGAAAGTCCACCACAGTGAGGTCGGTTGGCGATGGTTAGACTGGTTTGATGGGGTGTTGGAGGGGGAGGGGGGGCAGTGTAGTGTTCCGCGTCGGTCGGACGCACTCAAGCACACGCACCTGGCGGAAACGAGAAGGAAGCCGGAGTAGTTGGCCGAGCGTGACCCCCTAGGCCATATGACGCCCGCACGCACGCACGCACGCACGTCTCCTCGAGTTATTGCTCGCATTACACTACCACCCCTGGGGGGCCGCGGTGGTGCGGCGGATAGAGCGATCGCCTCCCGCCGACGCGAACCGTGCTCCATTCCGGGCGGGGTCACTCCCAGGGAATTCCCACACGCGGGACTCGGCCGGACGATGCCGCTGGTCGGCGGGTTTTCAAAGAGCATAAAGCTTCTTACACAATAGAAAACTTTAGCATTTGACTTTGCGTTTACTTTCCTCTGACGAAACCCCCAATACACGATACAATTGTAAAGTCAAGAGTTTAGACAATTGGACATCGGTTCTGCCAGCTTTTTAAAAATGTGTGTATCTTACTATGTAAATAATTATGATACTATCCTGGAATGAATTTTACGTACCTTTTTAAACATAGGCTTAACATATATATTAAAATTTTATTTCAAAACAAAAAAACTAATTTGTTTACTTGATTAAATATGTCAATTCATATAGTTCCTTTTCACAATATATTTGTTTCGCGTTTATTTAATTTAAGATGAGCTTTGTTTAAATATACCGAGTTTAAAATCGCCCTGTAATAAAATAACGCACTTTCCACATAACTTCTGTTAGTTTCTCGACAAAATGGCTGCTTGACATTGACTTTAAATTTCAACTTTTCGAAATCGTGTAGTCAAAAGTGTTTGACTTTACCTTTGACAGTTCCATTATGTCAAGCTCCATAAGAAACAACATGTCGGAAAGCAAACGTAAAGTCAAATGTTAAAGTTTTCAATTGTGTAAGGGCCTTTACTGAAAATGTGACAAGATGTGAGACTTGGAATGTCTGGGAAATCACTTGTGCTAGACTGTTGTGCGCACTGTTTTATTTTATAGCTGAGGAAGTTGTCTCCTGTCATACTTACGGACTCGGGCACTGGAGTCCCGTTGCTGAACCAGCACACTCAACTCTCTTCAGAAAACATTCCCCTGCCCTTGCATTCCCCTGATGCTCCAAACTCACCTCGCTTCACCCTCATCGGCTCTTAACAAATGTCTTAACTCTCTACTCAAGTCACCTGGCACGATGGTTCGCGTTTTCTGATGGCCTGAAGCATACTTAGGCGAGTTTTCATCTAGTGGGCGTGATTTTGTAGTCGCTGCAAAAGATCGCTTAGAAGAAAATTAATTTTTTTTGCTCTTAACCTATGAAATATTAAGAATTTAATTTCTTTCACGAGTGTTAGAATTATAAACTAATTGACTGTATCAAGAATCTCAAATTTTAAGAAAATATTTGAGTATGAGCGCAAAAATTAATTTATTTATGTGAGAACAAAATATAGTTGATACATTTAGATGGAAATATTTGAAATATAGTTAGATAAATTTTTATCAAAGATTAGCCATTCTTATTGTTATCTCTAATGTGAACAAAGGATAGTTGATACATTTAGAGGAAAATATTTTTAATATAGTTAGAGACATTTTTATCAAAGATTAGTCATTCTTATTGTTATCTCTAATGTGAACACAGCTACGACTTCGTTAAAAATGTTTAACTTGAGTTAACGCAAAATTAACACAGCGAGTATCACAGTGATCTGATTGTAAATCGGCCTTAGAGAGTGGTAGGTCCGAGGTTAGGTCGGAATCCAACTGCGTCTGAGGGGAAGGAATCCATGCAAGTGTAGTGACGGTACGGAACTTATCGACATAAAGAGTTCAAAATTATTACATACATTAATATGAATTTCGACGGGAACAACAGGGCTAGGCACCATGTTGTTTATTGGTAGGTGATAAAATACTAACATGGGGGGTGACGGGATCTTATTTTCATTTTAGTAGTTGTCGCTAGCTTAAGCCGCTCTGTTACCGTGTCCACGATTGTGCGCGCGTTGTTCGTGAGTTATATTTATGAAGAGTACTGTAGACAGCAAGGCATCAGTGTCCAGTTTCCCTTGTGACTTGTCTGATTTTTAATATCGTCCCCATTTCTTCGACATCCCTACCTTCGAGCACTCAGCATGATGTCCATTACCGAATGGGTTAACCAGAGCGATGGGGAAAACGTCACTCTAGCGATGTCTTAGAGGAAGAAAGAGCAGTTGAGATATTTAATCCACTCCTCTTTTCCCCTTCCTCTTAAGCCGTGTGGTCGTGTATCGAGATAGGCCAATCATTTGTCACGAAAGTATATTTTAGTGTGTTGCTGTATGCTGATTGGGCGGACAAGAGCGCGATGTCAGTTAGGAGTTCGGTAAACTTCCCCTCATGATTATCTCTCATTGTATAATCCAGAATTGTTCCTGGTGTTTGTTTGTGGAGGCTACCTTGTCCAATGGAAGTGTCACACATTGGCTGGCGTGTTTATATTACTTTCTGCTGTCCTCTGTATTGTTCTATGCCACTTTTGTAATTTTTCGTGATTAATAAAAAAATTTATCACTCAATCAAGAGTGCAGTCGAACTTGTTCGGCCTATGTTTCGAGGAGTAAAAATTTGTTTATTATTATTATTATGCTATCAAGGCTCCGTGGTGCAATCGGCTAGCGCTTTCGGTTGTTAACCGAAAGGTTGGTGGCTCGAGCCCACCCGGGGTCGCTGTAAAATTTTAGATGAGGATTGAAAATTATTTTAGGTTTTAAGAGGAAGTGAGACATAAAACATTTATAACTAGACAGCGAAATGGGTGCAATATACATAGCGCCAAACCACTCAAAATAAGTAGTTATCCTTTTGAAATGAAAGGCGAAAATTTACGTTGGAATTATTTATATTCCACCGTGAGTCTTATTTCTAATTATATGTACAGTCCATAGACTCAAGATGATGTGGACCGATTTTGTCTTTTGCGCATGTCGCCAACTTTGATTCGCCCATTGCCAGTAAAAATGTCAAAGTCACATAGTCAACACTGAAGAACGTGTTCGAACGTTCACACGCCATTTTACACGATTACACGAACAAAACATTTTAAACACTGTTCATGTTTCATTGAGAAGTTCTGAAATTGACCTCTAAAAAATGTCGCTGTCCCATAACTGCATATATTTTAACGCGTACACTGACTGTCGTGCATCCCCAACAGTTGGCAACAACGGAGAGAAAATACTCCCATTATATCAACTTTGAATTTAGAGTGTTAGGTAAACACTCGTTAGTACTGAAATTATTTCTTCTTTTATCTATTTTTAACAGCCTTGAGTGTAGGAGTTTAGAAAATTAGTACAATATTTACTATTAGGCTATAATAATTTTCACAGCTTCACTTGACTGACGTATGAATAAAGTGATCAGGCTCATGGAAATTTTAACTGTCACGGACTCGGGCTTCAAAAGTGCTCAGTTTACCGTCAGTAGCCAATAACTTACTTCGATATATTATAGTTGCATTCAAATTAGTTAAGAGAAAATGTACAAATATCCCAAAACACTTCCTTTCATAAACACTGTTCTAATTTCATATCCTGTCCACATTCTTTTTTATGGCTCTATTTTCAAGAAAGCTGTCCACTATTGGAACACGTATAGTGATTACTGCGCAGCTATAATGACTACTCTACCACGTTTTCTTTCTTTGGTACAGAGAGGACGCAACTTTTGCATACGAGAAGCAAATGCGGAAAACTAATAACATCGATTTGAATAAACAACTATAAATATGACAAGGGAATTTTTCTTTTAAACATCATATTAAATATTACCTTTATTGTCAACGTATGAAAACGATAACCACGTATTCAGTAGCTGCCGCCAGGTGGTAATACACAGCATCTTGAGATATTCCCTACCTCGTTCTAAGATGGGAATAAAGGAATTTATAGTGACAGTTCACGTGATGTCGCATCGACCATTGATTTGCTTTGTTATGGCCGACTTAAAGTACGTTTGATGTGAATAAAATATTTCTACGAAGTTAATGTATTTTTCAAATACTAAAGTTTTGTTGCATCGTTTTTTTTCGGTAGCGAAAATATGTTTTGATATAATATGAATGAAAATAATTATGCTTTTAGGCAAATGATATTTTTCAAAAAAAACCGTTAAAACGTGAGATATTCTGAAAAGAGTAAATAATATTTTTGTAAGATAAGATTTTTGTTAGTAAGAGTATTTTTATCACTGCGCAGATATATATATATATATATATATATATATATATATATATATATATATATACACACACACACACACACATTTTAGTGTTCAGAGCTAAAATAATATCTTTACCCATGAAGTAAGATGTCTGAGCATAAAGGCACAGACGTATGTTTGCATATAACAGCTTGCATTATCGCAGCTATTGCGCGTATGAATAAAATCAACGTTGTCATAAGAAATCAAATGAGGGGTCTCCTACCACACAGTAATCAGCAGTGACAGTAAAATACATATTTATTTAACACTCCACACAGTTAGTAGAAGTTCTCGAAAGGGTTACAGAATATGTTTTCCTGTCTCAGTCGTACGTTAGCTGTCTTTATTGGCAAACATTTACAATACAGTAATTGTATTTAATTTTGTATCAAATAAAGAGATTAATTTACCTATTATTAATAGTGTTTGGAGATGTGATTAAAGTAAGTTCATTAATTTATATGTAAACCAACCATCAGGAAGTCTCCGAGCATTAGACGGAGAAAGACAGTAAATAATTCTCAGTAAATATGAATTAAATACTTTTTTTTCTTTGTACCCTGAAATTTAATGAGTGGTTTCCATCGGTGTAATATTACTGGGAGAAAATTATATTATTTTTAATCAACCGTTTGCTGGTCAGTGAAATGCAGGGAGTCTATGAGGCTTCAACCAGAGTTGGTGCAGTGTATAATTCCCAATGAAAGACAGTGTCTGTAAGCACATCTTATTCGACCTGGGCAGAATGCAAATACTTTGTCAAACTTTATATCTTGTTCGACTAATTCACGGACGAAATCAGCGCAGTAGCTGTGGGCTTCTTAAGTCGTGGTTTTGAGACACCATTTGATTCGTCCTTATAAATAGTTTATCCTCCTTAGTAAAAAACACTGGTAATTGTAGTCTGCCTTGGAATTGGGAAATCTCTATATATCAATAGAAACTTTCGATAGCCAGTAAAGCAGAATCACGGACTCCATTAGAGCAAAAATCTCTATTTTGTACACACACGCACACATTATATATATATATATATATATATATATATATATATATATATATATACACCCCTGAAATCCAGATATGTATTTATAGTCCTTTCACGATTACTTCCATATTTTCTGAAGACCTGCTAAAGATCTACTGCCAGGATATTCCTCCGCCTCATGCGAACAAAACTTAACCAAGTATATAAAATTACACCAAATGGACAATGAAACGTATTCGTGTGCACTCAGCGTAATAATATTTATGATTAGAACTGTTTCTTACTAGGCGTTACCAACCAACTTATTTTCTCCCAGTTTTTGTTCACGTTGATTATAAATGAAATAATATATTTTGTAGATAAAATATAGCCGATGTAAAAGTTAAAATTAACCAAATATAAAGCATGTTTATGTTAACAAAGTACAAAACGCGTGTAATACATAACATTGCTAGGAAACAACTAAACACGTAATAGGGGCCGCAGTGGCTGAGCGGTTAGACTGCTCGCCTCCCACCAAGGCGAACCGGGCTCAATCCTCGGCCGGGTCACTGCGGATTTTCGCATGTGGGAATCGTACCGGGCGATGCCGCTGGTCAGTGGGGTTTCTCGGGGATCTCCCGTTTCCCCCTCCTGCATTCCGGCGCTGCTCCTCCATTCTCACCTCATTTCACCCTCATCGGTTGTCAAGACCTCCCTGTTAAGAGCCGCTCAAATCTCTCAACTTATTACCTCATAGGTAGAATGCATTTTTGATATATTTGTTTAAAAAATCGCCAAGAGGCCACGAATAGACCATCCAAACTTTGTGAGATGATTCGTTATGGTGAACGAGGCAGAGAAAACCAATAAAACAATATGGCCTACCGTAATTATTTAAGGCGTGTCACACTCTTGAAAATCGGGAATCAAAATTATTTATTTGCACAATGTCATAAACTCCCTATATCGTGAGATTAAACAACAAATCTGTTCATTTGTGTAAGCTTAAGTCGACATCTACCATCTGTGAAAATTCGTCCGTCAAAAGGAAGTTAGCGGATGTCACGTTACTGACTAACGAAAATGTGTTAGCCGTGGGTGATCGATTTTTATGACGTGATAATCATATGTATTAAAGGAAGACGAACATTTTGCCTTGGTGTAACACTCTCAGTCGAACGGTTCTCGAGAAAACACACTAGTTTCTGACATTTGGCCAATAACTGATTCTAATATATTTTCAAGTGTATGTATGTCTCTTCCTTAATCATGTAGGTCGTAGGTCGCACGACGATTTCTAACACATTTATCACAACTAGAGACCTGCAAAATTCGTGCTATTATTTGGGGATACGATAAATTTAAAACGCATGTACCTCTGCATTACGTTAGGCATTGGACAATACTTAATTTGGCACGCCCTGGTAACTCTTCGCCAATAAACGAACACTTCACAATGGTGTGCCCCAATCACATGCAGTTCACTGAGAAAGGTCGTGACTTCGCATCTATATAGTAGCCAACGGAGAAACGACGCCGGCTCCAGTAAATACAGTATTGTGAAGTTTATCTTGAAGCCAAATAATAATACGAATTTTGCAGGTCCCTAGCAATAACGTACACTCTAAACATGAAACAGTGATACTTTAGCCAAAAAAAGTGAAAGATAGTGATAATTACGCGAGTGACAAATAATCAGTGCCAGATAACTAATTAATGTGATGGCTGAACATCACTGATTTAGGTATTTGAGACTAGGGGCCCAGCACGTGACCTTTTTAGTATTCTCACGTGCCTAGAATAGTTACCATGTTACAAAATTTGGTTATCATACAAAGACCGAAAAAAAAACATATTGCATATATATATGTAGGTAATAATGAAATGATGTGAAATTAACTCAACATTGAAGTGACTGCTGCCCACTTTGATATTTCTATATCCAAATGGCTACTGTGGCCCCACTTGATATAGTTTTATCCACTGAGATACTGCGGTCTCACTTGGAATTGCTATATCCACTGAGCCACTAAGGCCCCACTTGGAATCTCTTTAGCCACTTGGCCACTGCGGCCCCATTTGATTTATATATATACCCACTTGACCACTGCGGCCCCACTTGGAATCGCTATATCCACTGAGCCCATATGGCCCCATTTGGGATCGCTCTAGCCATTGGGCCACTAAGGCCCCACTTGATATTAACTCAGCATTGAAGCGAGACATTTAAATAAACTAAAATGATATTCCATTACATTCGTATCTCTATGAAATAACCTCTATGTATTAAAACAAAACTTTCCTAGGAAAAAAGTAATTTAAAAATGAGTTTTTAGGGTAATCTGATTTTGCTGAAATTCTAACTTAACCTGTATTTGACCATGAGAATCCGCTCTGCAACATTTGAAGAACTTTTGTTGAGTTACAAGGTACAGAAGTATTAAAGAGGGACAGACGGCCAGAGATCGTCCTATTATATAATAGGATTATCACTGAATGCCGAGAATCGCAACTCCTATAAGTCACTTGTTCCCAGTTCGTTCTTTTAATTCGGCAGATGGCGGTAGCTTATCAACTTACTTTCAGTGAATGTTATTTCACTGATATATATCACTGATTCTGACTTAGAGTGTATCATCACAGAACGTTAATTCCTGGAGTTCAGGATAATTATGTCCAGTCTGAAAACATACTCAAGTGATGCATTGTCTTGTAAGTATCTACATCTGTGACTTAACTCGGTTTTTCTTTCTGTTTTGCAGTTACAGACGTCCAGTGTGGACATCCAGCAGTTCCGGTGAACTCCAGGGTGACACTCAGCAGCGCTGACCTCAAACTCGGGACGACCGCGTCCTACGTGTGCGACGACGGGTACGAGTTGTTCGGGTAAGTAAGGTTTCTTAATAATGCATCGCCACAGACAGAGACTTTCTTGTGCTAAAGAAATTAATCAGAGCTTTCTATTCAATGTTGTGGAAATGTATAGAGGACGTAAGCTTCATAGACAATATTTAGAGGAGGCCGACGAATATATCAAGATGGGCAGGTCTGAGGAGTGGAGTTGAAGGAGAAATGATGTGTGTTGACAAAGACGTGACTGAAGAGCTTGAAGTAGGACGATTAATCTGGTTACTGGCCCGTACAGACCAGTTATAGGGAAGGGTTCTGGGGATATTGATGGATAGACATCTGAGCTCAAGAATAAAAAACAAAGAGTGTCCTATGAGTAGGACACGAGCAGTAGCAAGAGCGGACAAAGAGTGGACGAGAGTTTTAGGAACCATGGAGACAAAAGTTCGAAGATAGAAAGTGTATTGATAAGTTGTTCTTCAATTAGACAAAGAAAAAGTCGTTGCTGTGTGAAACGTTAAATGCTTTGTTCGTCGAATAATGCGAGTGCTGCGACAAGGTTCCAATTTTTCACTTCACCATCTGCCTGTGTACTTCGTTTAGTTTTCACTGCCGCTTGAACGAGTATGCGCAGTCTGTACAATTAAAATGGCCTTGTACTCCAGGGGGCCGTGGTGGTGTAGTGGTCAGACTTCTCCCTTCCCCTCTAAGTGAGACGGGCTCGATTCCCGGCGGGGTCACTCGTACATGTTCGTATGTGGGAATCGTGCAGGTTTTCTCGGGGATCACCCGTTTCCCCGTCCTTGCATTCCGGCGCTGCTCCGTACTCGCCTCGCTCCACCCTCATCGGCTCTCACGATTTATATATTATGAGCAGCCCAAATATCTCTATTCCCCTATACTAACAACCACACTAAGACATGCTAATTTAAATAATCCAACTGTAAAATTAACACCGAAGATGAAGTGTATAAATTTTCATCATCTGCATACAGCTTAGTGAAAAAAGATACTTTCTGTACTATATGTCCACTCATTTAGAATAACTGAAATAAAAGTATAGGATGGGCGACGTATGACCACCATAATAAACAAAGTACACAGACATGTATGCCACAGTGAGTTATCTAACCATCGCTGCTCGGTTAGTCCAGGTTTATTACATGGTCAGCCAGGCGAGACGAGTAAAAGTGAGTTCTTGTTTTAAAACACAATGAAAAAGTTTTAATTTTTACCTAACTCAGTTGTGTAATCGTTATCAGACCGTTAGTTCCGACCTAAAAGATAACAATATATTTTTAATTTCTTCCCTCCTTGTTTGTGCTTATTTTCAACTTCTTTAACTGACATTGATATAATTCAGTTTGATTTTGCTGAAGGTAAATCTGAATTGGTATATGGTTTTATTATTAAATATAGGAGAAGTGAATTAATTTTAATTTTGATAAGAGAATAATCTATGACTTTATTTATGAGAATATTATCGTGTATTGTATTTTTTTCCGTGTTATTAATCCTCTCTTTCTCCCTCTCCATCTCTCTCTTGCATTAATTATGGTATATCTCTCGGTTTTTACAATTACTATAAGAACTATTACTATATGATCGTGGAAGAACATGAATTGTTCTATTAATGGCGAGGCTCTTTGTAAGTATAAATTTGGTCTTGTTGTTATTTATAATAAAAGTGTTAATCGCTATATATAGACCTTAAGGGTGTTGCACTAATGTGCCATGTTAGAATATATTTGAAATCAGTAACTCTCTGAATGTATATTGAGTTGGTGGCAAGTTATGTCTTCATTCAAGAGACCTAGATGTATGTTATCTAAATATTGTTTGTCGTAGTGAAGTTATTTTCCCCATAGAAATATAATGAATATTATTATTATTGTTGAAATTAAGATGTCTGTTTGATTATGATTGTTTTATTAGTTCTAAGGGATAAGCACATGTTATTTTTTGATTATTAATATTTGACACATATTTATAAAAGTAAAGTTTTTAATTTATTTATACTTGGATGTTCTTTTTATTTTTATTAATATTCGTACCAGCATACGTGGTTATATTACATATAATATAATACAATAAATATGAGTTAATATTATTCGTTATAGAGTTATTTCAAGTTTAATGAGAAATTAATTTTGTTTATAAAACATTTTTAAGTGTTTTTTTAAATATAAAATATAAGTAAAAGTATTAGATGCCATATTAGTCGTCGGGAATGATGCATTGCGGTGTGTTGAAACTACAGTTTTTTTTACACGTGCTCAGTGTGATGGTCTACGAAAAGAACACACACTTCAGACGTGACTTGTTGAGGGCTTTCAAGATGTCACGCACGTTAAAAACTACATTTCAGAGCACTTCAACGTACAAAAATACTCAAGAGTCTTTCATTAATATTTCCTAAAGACTTCTTGCGAGAAAAAAAATGATATTGTTATCGCTTAAGGTGGCCGCCTGGGTAGGCCGCCAAACGATGTGCAGAGCTCCAGCAGAAAACGTTCTATTGGAAAACCGTCTAACGTGTCTGAGTGAGGTCTGCTTACGAACAGTATTAAAGAAACTTTATGCTTCTGTGCACGTTTTTCCGTTCATCCATTTCTCCCTAAAGCATGTTTGTGAAAATGGCTCAAACGGCTGTTTTCACGGTAATTTTTAGATAGAGCACTTTTGAAAGCCCTCTCATTCTAAATAATAGTCTATATATTATTTTAGCGTTAGACGTTAATTTCCGAGTGCGGTGAAATATTCACACTTTGTTTATTACTTGCATGGAAATATTTATTTTAAAATGTTATTAAATTATAGAAAAAAAGGCTGAATGGAAAAAGTATCTAGAGCCTGAAAAGTGCTCACTTTACCGTGAACAGTCTATATAAGCATTACTGTACAAAACATTTAAAAAGGAATAGGGACGTGCATCAAACATTTATTTTTATTATTACGTCATAAAATTTTAGGGCCTCCGTTGAAAATCTCATAGAGGCGCGTTATCGACGCAAGACTGCACGCCAGTTCAGTGCTTTGCGCGTAGAGGCGACGAGAGAGTTGATGCGCATGCCTCAGTCGCCCGTGGCGCTCCCACGCATTTAGGCCACAGACGTGCAAGATTCCTTCAACCAGCTGAGGTGCCGTTTTTCACTACGAGAGCACGGCACACTAGCCAGACTACAAAGGCTGTGTTGCAATAACGCATTTGATGCACGCGTAAGTGTCGCCCTTATAGCTCCCCATATCTCGTGCATCAGAAGCGGGAAATAGCTCTCTCTACGCAGGCGGATAGTCCATAAGTTAAGTTATTGTATCTCATAAGCCCTTTCTTTGAAAGTATCTTGCAGCAGTACACTCTAAATTATTATCAAGTGTAATTTCTACTGATTCAATAAGTTGCTAGTTATTCTCACTAACAAAATTGTTTTCTAAATATTACATTGTGAAGTAAAGATACTTGATAACAAATTTTATTAAAAGGCAGAACTAATTTTATCACATAAGTGATGCGTTAGTGCAATGATTACTAATAACTCTGTCACTTAAAAATACGTTTCACCCTGTAAACTACAGAAAATTTAAATGGTGGCGGTTTCAAATTCTAGTAGTCTAGATGTAATCTAACCTTATTTCCAAAGAAGGAGTGGTTTACTATTGTGGCGAATAACGTATTTTGTGGGTGTTATATTTCAAGACGTGCTTATATTAATTCTTATGCTGGTTGTGTGGTATTTATTTTTAGGAAGTTTCACTTTACGGACATATAAAGTTATGCTTATGTCGAAGTATATTGTGCATTGGGAATATACGAAAAGTTTGTAGTACATAATTAGGTATTGCACTAGTTGCATCATATTTTAAAGGTAAATATAAGAAAAATTTTACTCAGACGTCTGTATGATTCTTGAACTAACAACAGATTTGGAATCATACCGGTGCATTAACGTGCCTAAAGGATATTCACTATGAAATGAGCACTTTTGAAATCAACCTTAGAAAAAAGTCCCTAGGGCTGCCTGCAATTATTTAAACGGACACAATGAGTGACATGGGCCCAGTAAAGTTGGTAACGGTGGATGGAAAGTAGTACCATATCTTAACGTCGAAGAAAAAATGTTAGGTAACCATCTGTGATAACATAAATTATTTATTTCGCTTTCTGGTTTTTTTTAATGCATCGAATTGTAAAAATGAGCAGATATGTAAAATATTTACTTTACTAATAATTTCACAGTCTCACTTGACCGACGCATGAATAAAGTGATATAGGCCGTTCACGATACAGTGAGCACTTTTGAAAGCCCTGCTAAAATTCTATTTTCTTGCCCATTGTGTATCCTTCCACCACATGTAAACAAGCATTGCCATGTGACTGCCATCTGATTGCCACATGTTAATAAATCCAATGTTTACATTTTAGGACTGCTAAATGCAACATGTATATTATATATAAAACATGTAACATATATTATTATATAACACATGATATATACATATATATAATGTATATATGTATATATCATGCAAAATATACAATATATATAAAATACGTAACATATATAATTGTTCGGGTCATGTCACAGCTCCGATAGAGAAAAAATTTACACAACAAACAATTGAAAAATGAATGGAGTAGCGATGGTCATGGAAACTGTGAAAAAGCAAACATTAAACTTTGGCGGCGAACTAGGACCAACACGACACGTTAAAAAAGGAGTCACATTAGTTAAGCTGAAAAATAATTTGGAAGGGCATCCAAATCCAGATTTTTAAATAGACTAGCACAACTGTACACCCAAGGTACAACACCACTTGTCACATAAATTACCAAACATTTAAAAACTGTACCGCAAACTTAACGTTTCCCATGACTCGCCGTTTTCTAAATGCCCCATCGCTCTGTAGCGCGACAAGTAAAACGTCAGCTCCAAAATACGGTAGCTGTGTTTGGCATCAGATGACTGAAGTTAGGTGCAACTAAACCATCAGGAAAAAACATACATTCTGCAGGCATAAGGTAGCGGCGTAACGTAGCAGATGCGAGACAGAGCGAGGCCATGCGAGGCCTTAAATAAAAAATGACAAATAAAAAAATAACGACGTACGAAGGGGAAAGAGGAAGATATAGAGGCAGAACAGCGAGGAAAGACGGATCTGAGCCAAGCAAAGAATACACCACTGCACATAAATAGATGTTGCTAATAAACTTAACGTAACGGCGCTAATGTGGCAGTATATAATATGTAATATATAAAAAAGAAAAATATATAAAATATGTGCATGCATATGTACATTTTAAGGATAGTTTCAAATGCACCTTTATAAATGGAGGTAAATATATTCCAACATAGGCCTCATATGTATATATAAAATAAAAATAATTTACACTAAAAATATAAACATATCAACAAATACAATTGTGTATATGTACATATTGTTTTTTTGACACTGTTGCTCTGTGTGCATACCCTTCTGAGACCCTCAAAAAATAACTGAACATTTTTACTGTGAATTGAAGTGGTAAAATAAGGGTATACCAGGCTTGTAACTGGCACCACCTTCATTTGTACAAAATAATTCTAAAAATAATGTATATTATTTATAACTAAGTGAAATGCCGATCCAATGATGGCCACATTTCCGGTGTCTCTTGTGGCCCAAATGGGTGAGACATTTCCTTTTTGTCAAACCCACACAGACCTCAAGAAGCCAATTTTACAGGGAAAGTGCATGGACTCTCGTCATTGTTGTGGTTCCTTCATTACAGCGACTGCAGCAAAACTGAAAACTTAAATGAGAAAATTATTTAAAGAAAATTACTATACTTACAAAAATGGTTCATGCGTGTACACACAAAGCTGGAAGAAATGTCTTATTATTAATGTAAAACCAATACATATCCATAAATGACAGCAAAATGATAATATAAAGGACAAATTATAAAAGTAATACTTACAGGAAAGTTACTGTGCATATCGATAATCACTTGGTTTAACTTTCCTTGTTACTATAGCTGTGCATCAATAAACAGGCAATCAGAATCCCAACACTTATACTATGCCATAAATTGAAAAACTTATTTACAAATCAAGAAAATGCGTATTTTGACTTCAGTCCTCGGGAAGATATTTTTTTTGTTTATTTATGGATAATCACAACCACGAAAGTTTTGTAACACTTTTAGATAACATTTATAGCAAAAATTCAAATGAAATCATTTGCCATTTAAAAAATGTCTCAGATCAATTGAAAATATTTATTTTTTAAAAAAACCCACTACCAACTCGATGTACAAACCTTAATTTCTTCGGTACGAATGTAGCAACATAAACAAACTAATATTATTATCGTTATATCAATTGTAGCCAGGTCACTGTACGTTTGTATTTTGTATGTGCTTATCGCTATAACTGCGAATGTATTTGGTATGTCAATTATAGCCCGGCTCTTATTGAAAGCTAGCTCATACAGCTTCTTTAGATATACTTAATTTATTATATACACTGCGTAATGTAATCTAACCTTTACAAAACATGCACTCGCAAGTAAACATGAGCTCTGACGTGTAATTTACAGTTACATTAAATTTCAATAACAACAATATTTTTGCGGCCAAAGTGGCAGATATTACAAACAATTATGCCTACTCAAGAGCGCGTACTATCTTCGTTGATGTTTCTCAAAAGGTAGCAAGTTGTCTTGTCGAACATCCATTTCGAAATTTTAACATGGAATTATTCTATAGGCCTAATAGTTGACAATTAATTGTAAGTACTTCCTAATTCTTACTACGGCAAACATTACCAAATAAAACAATTAGGCCTACACTTGCATCAAGAAAGAATGTCAACAAGTACAGCTATAGATCTATATTTAACAAAACCAGCTTCAAGATTTTATAGTTTATATGTTGGAACACCTTTGGTGTAGCATCAAACTGCGATGTTTATAATATGTTAACAATAGTAGAACTTAACACTGTAACTTGGGATCAATAACTACATGAACACAAGTTTGAGGTTAGGCCTACATTACAAAACAACACAGTGATATAAAAACGTGTAAAATTAACATATAATTACCGACTGCCAAATTTGGACGTGTTATCAAGACAGATTTGAAAGAATCGTTACATAGATGGGCGTAGGTAAATAGATACAGATAACTTTTAATATTATATTTCAAACTTAGGATATAACATGGTTTTCGAAACTCACATGAATGTATTAATGTTGCGTTTCTGCTGTCGTTCATTTACTTTCATTATTATTACTTAACTTTCCGTTTATAATATCACGTTTATAACTGTCGATTTATACTTGTTCTTTTTCAATGATTTACTTCAATGACGTAAAAGCGGCGAAAACATGTCATAAAAACTGTTCGGGAAAACACGTAGTAAAAACACATTTACACTTACCTCCGGACAGTTGCAGTTGAAATTTTCATCATTTCTGCAACTCGTTCGATCACCTTGCACAGCTTCATCTCTCCTCAGCGAATCAAAGAATAAATACTTTCGGCGAGATTTATAATGTCCTCCTGACGCTGAATATTTGTACGTAGTTTACTGGAACTCATAACTCATAACAAAATCACTACAACACAATTAAATACTATATTACCTATGATAAAACAATGCTGATTGCAGATAAGCTGAAAAATAAATTAGAAGTATTAAAACACAACAATTTCCAGTTTCCAAATTTGTAGCTTGCCTCGCAAACACTCCACACAAGCAAAGCCAAGCAACTAGCATGAAGGGACCACAACAACGGGCCGTTGGTTTTGAGCGGTGCGCCGATCACATGACACAATATAATTATGAGTTACAGTAAATTCATTATCTTTACGTCAATAATTACTTTAAAGTGTATAAAATAAACTTCAAACAACTTAAGTAGCCACAAATTTAAACATTACTCTTGCAATACCGCGTTATTTCGTAGAACTACTTTTCACATTTCACTGCCAACATAACTGGGTGTGTTCATCCCTAGCCTGTGCGGTGACACACATGGTTATGCATACTCAGTTGCGGGCGGTGGTTTTTTTCAAAGGTTGATTTCGAGAGTGCTCACTTTAACGTCAACGGCCTTTACGCCCATGGCAATGTTAATTTTACATAAGGCGGAAGAATGCACAACGTACATACAAGTATATCCTAAGCAGGGCTTTCAAAAGTGCTGTTTTTACCGTGAACAGCCTATAGTTATCCTGCAGCGCGTAATTCATCGTACCATACAACAGTTTTTTTTTATGACTGATTTTATATACGTCAATTTCTGCCACGAAACTAAAAATATTTCTTAACACTAGTATTTTTTTTTTCTAAAATGCAGTGCAACCATAATAATTTTTACGTTTGCCCTACTTGACGAAAGACTTTTTTTTTTTTTTTTTTTTTTTTTTTTTTTTTTCGTGTTTCTTAAAGATTCCTGAACGAAAATATGCATAGTTATCAATTAAAAATATATTCTTACTAACTGGTATTTTCATAGTTTAAAAGAGTAAATTCAGGCAAAATACTTGACAATTTTACAAAGCACATGCACTATTCTTTCGAATGCAAGATATATTGCACTTTTCTGGCAATCTTGGTAGTGAGTGTTTTTAATGAGTTCTTGAGTTCTACATATTATACAGTGAAGTTGCTGAGCTTCATTGAAAATTTGCAATAGGCGCAATATGTTGAAAGTTATACCCCGCCCTAGACGGAAGTATTATTTATGTTAGAGTGGAAACAGGTCGTGTGCCTATCAAGTAGTTTGTTTTAAAACCTGCATTACAAACACATTGCATCTCAGCTTGCGGGCCCCGGAGACGGGTGCTTTAAGACCACGCTATATATAATCAACTAAGCTAGGACAGATCAATGCTGATATACATAAGAAACAAAATACATACTAGAGGATAACGGGATTTCACCGTAAAAAAATGGGAAAATATCCAACAAAAACAACGGACATAATAAAAATCAGTGGCACTCGCCAGAAGAAGAGGATTTAAAAAGCGAAATAAATACTGGCACTGATTGACTGGAATTTATCTAACTCGAGGATGTAATAAATACGATCTTTTGAAACAGATAAATAGAATATAGAGCTATTTATACGTGGACCTAAGGAAGGCAATTATAGATTTTTAGATATTTTAGATATTGATGTCAAGCGGTATTAAGTGATGAATGGAAAAAGGTAACGGTCACTCCAAATTTAAAGAAAAGAAAATAGATTAGATAGAAATAACTATAGAGCTAAGTTTATTGTTCATTGCATATAAGATTTACGCTCAAATACTAACAAAACGGTAAAAAAAAACTATTCCCTATAAGATATTCCTTTAGAAAAGTAAAACTATTCCCTATAAGATATTCCTTTAGAAAAGTAAAACCTAAAATAGATAACGTTTTTATTCACACTTAAATGGATAACAGATAAAAGCAGGTTACTGTGAAACTCATGATTTATTCGTTGACCATTCCAAGGTTTCGATTAAGTGATCAGGGAAAATATGAATTAAATACTATAGAAAAAAGACATTACATATCAGCTATTAGAGCATTTTCAAACATACTTAGGAAGACTATAATATGCAAGGAGGCATCGTCTGGTCCCACAATAGAAGAAACTGAATACAGATGATCGACTAGCACGTGGAATTTCTATGCTGTTATTTAATTGGTACTTAAACGTCGCTCTCTGATAACTGAAGCAGCAATTACGTAAGGTATATCGAATGTCAAGGACCATTGAAACAAAAATGTCATGTTAGAACAAATCAAATAGGGGATGAAATATGTAATATCCCTATAGAAGTTAGCTAAATGAAATCAATGACAAGGTAGGCAACTCACGTGTATGAACAAAAATCTACACGTATGTTCAAACAGTGGAAAAAATAAAGAATTTTAATTTTGTCGGTTGCACGTTGCCCTATCAAAAAGGTAGACATTAAAAACAAAATAGGGCGTTTTAATCAAATAAGTGGAACATTGAAAAGAACCTAAAATTACGAAGTACCAGAAAATAAAGATTCTGTAAGACGACGGCATTCCTTTTGTGGTTATCCAGCAGTGAAAACTTGATATTGGAAAAAAAAAAATTTAACTGCGTGATTTGTAAAGCCAATCATAAGATTTTAGAACGGCAATAGTAGGGGTAAAAATATGATACAATATTAGGATTCAAACAATTTGACAATATTTATGTATGTACAGAATAAAAAAATACCGACAATGTGATTAGGACAACTAATGAAAATCTTACTAGAGGGAATCCATAACCGAAAATGTGTGCTTTGGCCACTATGGGGCGTCAAAGTATTAAAGCGCTTCGGACGTAGGATGAGCGATTAACTACAAATTTAATTAGTAAGACACGCCTAAGAACGCAAGTGCATGTCATCATGTAATACAAAAGGTGTCCGATTTGTCAACCTTCAACTTCGTTACAAAGCGTACATCGGTAAGTGCAGAGATCTGCCTGCGCACATCATTAAAGACTCCTCGTTGTGTGTTAATTATTGCAGCCGCGACGTAGATTCGAGCGGCAAGATCTTCCTCAGGCGTTACTGAAGTCTCGTACACCTACTTTCAACTGTTCGCATTATCGTATTCTGCTCACAATAGCCGCGGAAGTAGAACGTAGAACGATGTGAAGTACCGTATCTCTGTAGGGAAACCTTCCGGCATACAATCGTTGAGCAGATCTGCCATTGCAATCTGTTTTTTCGTATGCAAGTAGCAATATCAGTCGGTTCCGTATCACAGTCGTGAACTGACTCATGTAGTCTTTTTGCCGCCAAAAACGAGAATGGAACACACCACATACAGTGCAATAGGTCGCGGACAGTGGACTATGAAGTGTGTTAGCTCTTGCGCAAGAAATCTATACGGCGCAGATACTCAAACAATCTTATGTTGACGGTTAATAGGCTGAGCTTCTTTAGGAACCCACAAAGAATTTGTACCCAACTTTGTCACTCTATAGCTGCTAAATCATTTTCCCTGTCGTAAAATGTTCCGTTAGTTGTCCTGTATCATATAATGAACGTTGTCTGTATTTTTGTAAACGTCATGTATAACATAAATGATAGAATAAATACTAATAGACAAACCACTTAGCAAAAAGCGTCCTAAACTTAAAAACTAGGGAATATTGAATCAAGGGCCGACCGTATGAGACGTGTATAGATCAACTTGGAGACGCAACGGACTGATAACCTAAAGTATGCATAGTGAGTCTTAAAACCTCGTGCCGATCCTTGTTAACATAGAAGACACAGTGTATTTGTTTACTGCCAAGACGCCATGACTGAGTTCTCCTCAGGCGTGGATGTTTCGTACAATCCCTTGGCAATGCAAGCCAATACAGTGACAACTTCCGCAATAAAATAACGCGCGACTTACAAGAAAGGAAACGCTATTGTCCATTAATAACAGTGGATCAATGAGCCTTGCTCAGCACTGTTATGGATGAGAGACGACTATGCAAAAATATGAGCTGGAGTACAGGCCGGCCGGTTATTGAATCGTGCCGGCCACGCAGATAGGAACAAATTTTGTTACGTAAGTGTACGAAATTACTGAAAAGGTTAACAACAAGGAGAATCAAATAGTGTCAAAGGTTACATCGAAGAAGTCGGCGCCATATCCTCCGTTTTATTTGTTTCTAAGTAACCAATAAGTATAAATTCTGAGTCTCGAAAAGATCGCTCTTTCGTTTGATGCTTGAAAACACCTTTATTAGGCTAAGTATTTTTTCTCTACGCACCAAAATTAATCCGAGAACAGCCAAGCGTAGAAAACGTAATTGTGTCCGCATGGTTTGGTCCAAGTTACTACGTAAACAACTCGTAACAGCATACTTACAGTTATGCCAAATTACATGATGTTTTCTGACGGACAAAAAATTATTTCTTCAATTATTGTTCAACTACTACGTAGATGGCATGCAAGCTTACGACAAACTTGTGAGTTGGCTTAATCTGAATTTTCCAAAGCAGGTTGGAAATATTGCAGTGAAGGTTACAGAAGATATGTCATTTTTGCCAATCGGATTAATTTACGTGATCAACCCCAATATATATGATTTCTGCATGACGTGTAAATGTAAGCTTGTTACGGGGGTCAGTTTAGTTCGCTTTGCAATTTGTACTGTGAATGCTAAGTATTTTGTGTGTAAATTATGTGTGTAAATTATGTGTGTAAATCTGTGAAATAATACGAACTGATATGTATTGTAAAGCGTATTCAACACAGCGCATCTACAAGGAACATCTGTGTTTATGTGTTGAAAATCTTTGCCAACGATCGAAGGGAAAAATTATCTTTCAGCGTGATGGATGGGCTGTCGTGTAACGGTTTATCCCGTTTCTCCGAAAGATGTGGGACAAGCAGATGCCGTGAGATAGCACACAGCTCAATAACGTTTTTGCTAACAAAAAAAAATTGTTTCTGCAATCGAAGGCTTTCCTGAACCCAACGTTTCTTTGACAGCGCCATTGTGACATTAAACTCATGACATTCCTGATATTTATGAGAATAAATAACGACACGTTCGAAGTATTCTTCGGATTGATGTCCCTGTTATTTGAACCTACTGATTTTCTGCTCGCTTTGATTCTCCATGGTTTCTTGTCGTTACAGCACAAATTACTTCAACATTCACAGGAGAGCGTACCAAATTCTGCCGCGGTCGTTTCGTCTGAAGGACATTACCCGCCTCTTGTCGCTCTCTCGCATAGCACTTTTATTCTACCCGGCAGTCAAGTTTTGCCAACTGAGATTTCCCGACGTCCATTTTTCCTTATTTCTGTCAATTAGCATTTAGAATTCTTGAACAAGTTACACTGTCCCGTGGTAACAAACTAATTAATTATTAAAGTCTCTATAATATTTTTAAAAAACATTTTGGTGCCTTGCAAGTACAGATTAAATGCAGTAAGAGCTATTTAATATATTATGGAACACAAATAGATCGTAAGTCGTAAGTATACGATGAAGGTAAGGGAAAATTTTAGCGACAAAAATGAAACAACAAAGTAACTAGGTTGTGTGACCAAATACACAGTTTTCTCTCATCCAGAATTAGCCAGATATAAGGACAATAGGTTTTTGTAATAAGAAGTAGTCGTTGTATTACTTATAGCCTTTATATTTCCGAAGTTCCTCGGGATTCCTACAGCCTGTAGTGGCCGGAATTGCAGCTTGGGTGCCATGGAACACTTCTCAGAAAAATGACAAAACCAATTAAAACCCAGCAGTCGGCCTTCGCGAGGCAAGATAAGTCTTGGGTACGTCAGTTGTTATGTTAGGTGATGTTGATACATATGCCATTCTCATGATATCCTCGTTGATTCATTCAATACGTAACATTAAAAAAATCGATCATTAATTAATTGTTGGCTCACATATCAATTCATAATTTGATAGAGGGAAAGAGAACTACGAGAATTCAAAGAACGGATCATATAAGGCTGAGTGGATACTTGATATAAATACGACTGCCGAGAACACAAAAGCATGACGTTCCTCTGTGTCAGAACATGCATTTTAAACCAATATGTAGCGTGTACACATTTAGGTACATTTATAAACATTAACACATTAACAACCCAAACACCGCTCAAATGTATGGTACCTTAAGAAATGTAGTCATTGTTTTGAGCTTATACATTAAATCATCACTGTGAATGCTATGGAAGCATCTTTCTCTCGTCCCTCTTTCTCTCTTTTATCTATCTCTCTCTTTGTCGCTTTTTCTTAAATATTAATGACATGACTTGTTGAATGGAAAATAATATCTGTGTTATTCTATTTAGCGAATATTTTAGAAGTATTGTATCTTGCAATTGTCTAATTGGTTTTGTAATGATGTTTTGCAGGTCGTCGATCCTCGTGTGTTCTCCGCTTGGCACATGGCAGGGAGAGCTTCCTTTCTGTGGTGAGCTTCTTCAATTTATTTATTTTTAATTTCGCAGATGTAATGCAAATACACTTCAGTAAACTTATATAATGCTCAACTCATTTGTGGAAATTTCTTCTTCATAACAACGGTGGAGAAAGGTTTCTTTCAATATCGGAACCTGTGGTTTACGCTTCTAAATAATTTGAAGTATGTCTGCAGATACTTGAGTCAGAAAAAATCGATTATGCTACGCATTTTGTTAAAATTAAAATTATAGTTATTTATTTTATCTCAAATTGCTTGATTATTGAACCAATTTGCCTATACATAGCCTATACCAGCAGATGCATCTGTCCCAAATTTGTACTTCAATCGTCTTATAATTTTTTAAAGGTAAACATATCTATATTTAACGCTATGTTTCAAACAGCGGAGGTAATAACGAGGACTTCAGCAAATACGCTGTTGCTACCGACCAGCTAAAACGGATCACTCTTAGAACAAGAGTTGGAGCTCCCGCCGCACTGGATAACTGAACTAGCGTTATCTTGCTAGTAGGCCCGCGTACTACCTTAGCCCGCTCCATCCTACACCTTCTAAATTTATTATAATTTAAACAAATATTTTTTCTTCACTTTTTCATATAAATATTCGACTGATATTAATTGCTTCATTTTCAAATATGGCATCATGTGGTTTTAGCTATAAGTACAGTGATTTTTCTTTAAACTATTAGAATAAGAATTATATCTGGTAAAAAACCAAAATCTGATAAATTGTGTAACTATTTAGGAAATGCTTAGTTTTATCGTCAGGAATTTGAACTTTTTTAAAGTGACAAACGGAATGAATGATGCTTGCGAAATTTATGTAAATAATATTACTGCAGACACAAACGTACTGTAGGATATAAATCATACATTTATATACGTTTCATGCACACAAAGTAGGTTTCTTATGAATTTAGAGACACGGAATATGTAACTATAATTTTTCAGAGAGAGGGCAGGTTTTTTTAATGTTTGGCCAACGTTTAGGAACGAATTACTTACACGTAATGAGATAAAGCTCCCACTTAAGAACGTGGCAGCATATTTTCACTCGTTTTCCAACAGGGGCCCACGATTGTTTAAAGGTCAGACCACAGGTCTTCCATGCACTAAAGGTCAGACCACAGGTCTTCTATGCACTAAAGGTCAGACCACAGGTCTTCTATACACTAAAAGTCAGACCACAGGTCTTCTATGCACTAAAAGTCATACCACAGGTCTTCTATGCACTAAAGGTCAGACCACAGGTCTTCTATGCACTAAAGGTCAAACCACAGGTCTTCTATGCACTAACAGTCAGACCACAGGTCTTCTATGCACTAAAGGCCAGACCACAGGTCTTCAATGCACTAACGGTCAGACCACAGGTTTTCTATGCACTAAAGGTCAGACCACAGGTCTTCTATGCACTAAAAGTCAGGCCACAGGTCTTCTATGCAGTAAAGGTCAGACCACAGGTCTTCTATGCACTAAAGAGGCCTGCGCTTGATTCCCAGCGGAGTCAAATACAGATGTTTGTATGTGGCAAACATGGTGGACGTTGCTGTCAGCGGGCTGGTTGTTTCTAGGTGCTTAGGCTTCTACCACCATTTCATTCCTTCGCTTTTCCGTCTTCAGATCACTTTGCCATCATCGGCGCTTAAGACTCGGCTATAAAACACCGACAAAATCGGTCTTCTTTTTTTTTTTTTTGACAGGCGTTCTTGAAATTCTCTCAAGAAATCTTAGCCCCAATGGCAGATAAACAAGGCGAAACATGTTACACGGTAATATTTTCTTCCATTTATTAGCCTACCGTAATAACCCTCAACGTGTTAACAAATACTATCCCAACTAATGTACTTTTTGCCACATTCTCCAAGATCTCTTTATCTTCCGGCCAAGTCACTTCTGCGCCACGTATGTTTATTTAGCAATGAAAACTCGTATATAAAACAAACACGAGAACTAATGTCAGACTTGATGGAAGACTTGCATCTCATATTCAGGCGCGAATTTAAATATTGTTGTTTATAGACTGTTGTTTAGTTTTTCATTTTAAAGACGTGACTTAAAGTAAATACGGTTTCGTGGTAAGTACTCATAAATTGTGTAAAGACTAGTAAAAATAAATAAATAACTGGCAAAAATATTTGTTAATTAATGTTCGCTGAAGGAAAACTAAAAGTGAATTTTGTTTTACTTTTGATTAATGTGTGTTTCCTGATCATTAACTGACCCACACGTTTGAACACGCCAAAAATAAAGTGATATATGTGGCCTACTTTAAGGACTTGGTTGAATATGGTTGTTCCTGCAACAGAAGGATATTTACTCAGCTTACACCTGTCAGTTTAAATATCAAAAGCCACAATAAACCAACTATAACCCACAGCAACCCTACACACACGCAGACCATATGGGAAACTGTAAACATGCCCTAGTGACATGATTTGAAAATTTAGTTTTTCACTGCGAAAATATCTTATTTCCTTGATTTTAAAACGTGGTTTGTGGGCTTGAGCTGAAATATTTTCTGTGTGTATTCAAATTTTACTTTTTATAAACTACAAAACCCACATAATGGAATTATTTTTCCCGTAATTCAACTTTACGCAAAAAAAATATTAATGAGCATAGTTTTGGAAATATCATAAATTTACAGCAATCAACGTGACATTCAAAACAAATTCATTCATTGGAAAACGAAGTGTACACTATTTTAGGCTGGATACTTTTTACCAGTACCTTTACATAATTCAAATTAAATTTTTTTTATTGCCTACTGCATAGCTGACATACAGGCTATGCTCGTACAGACAACACTCTGTTCACTCGGTTATTCAAGGCAACAGGGCGGGATTTGATTAAGGACATACGTCTTATTCGTGTGACGTCAAGGTCATGGTTCCGAAAGGATCAGGGCCGCGTGCACGAAGTAGATATGTGCAAGTATTTGTCCTTTTTTTATGCTTGCTTGGCCTGAGGTTCAAAGCCATTCATACTGTCAGCTCGATTTCACGAGAGCTGTCTGAAAACTATCAGAAGCGTCCAGAGATCTGAGATATGCATTAAAATTATGGCTTGCAATAAAGTGGGTTATCAGTCACAAGAGTTATGGGTCAAAGACAGATGCGTAAAAAAAATACGTTTACACTTTATTGGAACCAAAGAATTTGAACATACAGAACTCTGGAAAAACCTGGCGAAAAAATCTAAATGTTAAACCCTTTTCTTTCTCAAGCGACACTATCCTCCAAATATTTACCTCTAGCACATTAACAAATGTGTTTTCATGTTTTCAGGGGAGTTTTTCACTTATTCAACATCACTGCCAACAAATTTTTGGTATCTTTTCCAAGAGTTCAACAAAAACTAGAGTCATATTTATTGTGTTTTTGCAGTCAGATTTTCATGTTTTCAAGGCGCTCTTGCTAATTACCTGATTTCGTAGCACGAGGATGTTCTTTTACCATACCAAAGATTGAGAAATCACTATGTTTTAATTTGGAACACGTGTCGATCATGCCAGAGGACTTTCTCTGCCGATTTCTCTGTGGCCAAATTCTCTGTGCAGATGATAACATGCATGTGAAGCAAACTTCGTAGATGTATTACCCAACAGGGAGTGTCCAATAACTGTAATTTAAAGTGGCAGGTGATCTTCTCCATACGTCTCCATCACATGTAATAATTTCCTACCATTGACAGTGTTGCTCGTGCTGTAATGACTGCATCCAAGACATTCTGTTAGTGCTCACGCACCACACGATAATACTCAATTCCCAAAATAAAGCAGCTACGTTCGTTTAAGAGTACTGCATTTACTTGATGCACTAGTCCATACATTTATGGCTCCAAATCCTTATTTAGAATATGAGGTTGCAAGCATCAACACGAGAGATTTTGTCAGCGTGGAAAAAAGTCCTATGTGAAATACGCAAATGATATGGCCATAGTCCTAAAACGTTATTTATAATTCTCCATATTGTAGCCTCAGGATGATAATGTTAACTGTTTACAAAGTCTTACACTACTGCTATAACGCAAATATACTCTTGCAGATAATGTTGCCGCAACCAACGCCCCGCACCCCATTTCCAACAAAGTTGTATGTGTGAGTTCTCAGGAAGCTCACAGTCTCTGTTTCATTTACTGAGGGAAGAACAGATATCTAGTCATCGTCGTGCGTTGTTTAGGTTTCATATTTGGTAGCCTATAGGTTTCATACATAAATCAAATTTATGTTCAAAATATTTGTTTTCTTTTTCGGAGTTTGTATTTTTACTAAGAATAACCAATCTGATAACATCGTGCTGATGAAAAACTTTTGTTAAAACTAGATTAATATACATAACATTAAAAATTGTAGTTCTCTGACGAAATAATGAGTGAGTTAGTGAGTGAAGAGATTTTGGTGGCTTTTAACAGCGAGGCCTTGAGAGCCGAGACGAAATAGTATGCTAGTGCTTAATGATGACATTTCTGCAGAAAGCGAGAGAGAACTGATTAAATACTGTTTCAATTGATGTTGCACAAGTGAAGATAAGCTGAAACTATGAACGCGCATTTATTAATATGCTACAGGTATCTATTTGGAGAATAGTGTCATTTGAGAAAGAACAGTGTTCAACATTTTTATATATTAGCCAGCTCAGAGTGCTGTATATTTAAACCAACCAGTGTTATTAATATACCTATTTATAGCTTGTCGGCTTTGCTCAACAAATTTACATAAAGATAAAAAATATTAAAGTCGCGTAGTTATGAAAATATATATAATAAAACATTGAATACTTTATGAATAGATTTTTGTCAAAGTTAGTGTTTGCTTAGGATTTGGAAAAGTATGTCGGTATGTCTGTAATGCGGTAGAGTATTCGAAACTTGGTATCACAAAAGAGTCATATGGATATACCTTCTAAGAAGTGAGATAGAATGACTGGTAGAAAGTTAATTCGAGCAGCATGGTAGACAGGAAATATAGGAATGATTGGGCAGGACGCATTCTAATATAAAATAATCAGAAATAAAATAGTGTAAGGTAGGAATGGCAAGGATAGGCCAAGGAAATAGAACAAAGTTATAGTAAACGATGTGAATTTTGCAGACATGAAGAAACTGACTAAACCTGAGGATAAAAGGAAGAAATACACCGAACCATATTTCGATTTGATGCAGTCACTGAGAGCATAGGCTTGTCAGGAAGGTAACAAAGATAACACCTTTATCAGTCTTACATTCGTTGAGTTGAGAGATTTGAGGTTTTGAGAGCCGATGAAGGTGAAATGAGGTGCGAATGGAGCGGCGCCGGAATGCAGGTGCGGGGAAGCGGGAGATCCCCTAGAAGACTTGCCGATCAGTGGCATCGCCGAGGCACGATTACCAAATGCGTAGATCCGGGAGTGGCACAGTCGGGGATCGAACCCGGTTCACCTAGGTGGGAGGCAAGCAGGCTAACCGCTAAGCCACCCGGCCTCCGTCTTATATTCGACTTGAATGGTTACAGAAAATGTAAATTTTCTTCAACACTGAAAGACTTTTCTGTATTTTAGTGTTCGACGTCACATTTTATGCATAACTTTCCCTAAAAGGCATGCACCTGTAGTGATACTTGCTTAAGTTATAACATTAGACATAAATAAAAACCGTTGTTTGCGAAATGCGATAGATAGTTTAAAAACTTGGTGCCCACTCCTTGAAATGATCAAGGGAGCGGACTTTATGCTCTACCGTACCAGGATTCAAAAATTATTCTTAGAATTGTAGGTCACATTTTTACCCACTCTCGCCAGTTTGTGCTACTCTTAGTGTGTGTAACGAAATACGTAAGAAGTAAGCCTTCCATGTCAGTGTGATATGCCCCGTCATTTGTTGCAGTGACTGGTAAACTAAAAAGTTCCATTTTACATTCCCAGCCAGGTAGGGAAAATTTCAGATATGGAAAATCTTCCCCCGGGTTTCCGTTCACACCTCTGGAAGCAATTACAAAACCAATGCACTTGTTTTAGTAGCGAGTGTTTAGGTACCATCAAACAGGATACAGGATGTATACAAATTGGATTGAAAAACTTCACCTGCAGGTTATCCACGAAAAAAAGAAGGTGAAAACATATGCATACTGTATATTACTTATGGTCTAAAGTGAATACTACTTGCGGTACACATCTCTGAAGTTGGACATGAAACTCTAGATTTTATCTGTTCGGCTTTTTTTTTCAGAAGGTACATTTTTTCGTTCTTTGAAGAAGCACTTTTCCTTCGAGTTATAACACGTGCGTCGCTCAGACGTTCTCTTCACAGTACGGGCTGCCCGTGAATGTTACCTGAGCTCGTTATCACAGTTGGCCGGCGCGAGGAAAGGCGAACAAACACAAAGGATCTTTCCGGCGTCTCGGAACAACAAGACCTACGTCTCGGAGCAACACACCCGATTTGACCCAGCCACGTGCGACTTCTATCCCTCCGCGCGCGCACACGAGCACACACATCAAGATGGCGGTCTGCCAAGCGCGGTTCCTGCCGCCCTAGCAGACACCCTCTTCGCTCTTTCTCTTTTTTCTATTTATTTTTTTTTGTAGTTCTTTTCGCCGCCGCTCGTTCCGCCCGCGTGGCAGGCGACGCTCTAGAACACGGCGTTCAGGTCTGTGCGTCCTACCACGCCGCTCACGCCCGGTCGCACCATCGTGGTTCGAAACTCAATTCGAGATCGGATCTAAGATCGACACAGAAAACTGTTGCACCATTCGAGTTCAGAGCTGGACTGGAGATCGAGATGAAGTTCATTTCCAACCGCTGAAATTGGTGGTTCCAAATCTCGATCCGAGATCTGCAGCCATCGTCGACAAATGTAGTTTGAAAATAACGCCATAAGATATAACTACGTTCGACTATTTTCTTGGGAAATTAAAACATTATACGCACTTGGATATTATTCAGTAAAATTCGTATAACGATAATTCTCTTAAAACAGATAAAATATCGCACATCTAGTTCTATCTATAGTGAAAAATACGCCTACTTCTATGACGTCATATATTATGAACCAATAGCAAAATTTGTCTCATACTTAATATCGATCTCTCATTTTGGAACTAAGATCGACGAATCGGAGATCCAAAATCATGAAATTTCGTTGGTGCAACACTTCTACATTGGAAACAAGATCAAACTGGATTATGTTTCGGAACTAGGATCATTCGATCTCGGATCAGGGAGGATGTTGATGCAACTGAGCATCAGTGTTTGTCCTGGCAACGGCTACCAGTTGCGTATTCAAAATACATTTGGAAATGGGCGCTAAGGTTTTCTTGCAATTTTGTGACACCAGTCGAGCAACAAGAAGTACTTTCTCCCCAGCGACAACTGTGTTCGTTGACGTATTAATAAGAAATGTCAAAACGTTTGGGAGAAAAATAATCAAAACCATTCATATTTGCCTAGGTTGGACTGAGTTGACATTGGCAGTACTTTAAAGGTTTTGAGGTGCGTTTGCCCCCTATAGTCCTCCCATTACTGCCGGCTATTGCACATGCGCGTGTGAAAAATCAGCCACTAATTCACTTACTATCTTAGGTTAGCTTAGAATACAAAAAACACTCATTCACATTGTATTCAGGTTTAGGTTAAATTAGTTTAAACTATAAAACACGTACTGGCCCACTAACCTAGGTTAGTTTAGGGGGTCCCGTTGAGTTGAGATACTAGCACCGTTTGGATAACATAGCTAAGAGACTGCTATATAGGTTTCTTAATCGACCACGGGAACAAGTTTAGACCCTAAATATTAGGGTATTTAAAGTCGAAATTTACAATAAACCTCCAAATAGCTCCGTAAAGTCGTACGCTCTTGTATTTGCTGTATCTCCGGCGTTTCGACTGGAACCAAATGCATGCACCGTTATTTATTTGCTGAAAAAAATGGAAAATATGGGTTCGTTCCGATTTTCGGATGAAATATCTATACTGAGTAAAGTTAATATGTTTTATTATAATAGAAACGGATATATGTGAAAAACGCTTGGAAGTATTATTGTCTTTATATAGGATATTTACGGTAAAATGAGCACTTCTGAAAGCCCTGCTTAAGATGTCATGGGCCTCATCACTTTATGCGTACGTCGGTCAAGTGGAACTGTGAAACTATCAGAAAAAAAAAAACTTTACAGTCTGCTCATTTGCACACTTCAGTGCATTAAAAAAAAAACGAAAAGCGAAATAAGTTATTTGAATTATTAGAAATAGTTACCTAGCACTTTGCATTCGATGTTAAGACACGAAACTATTTCTCATCCATCGCTACCAACTTTACTGGGCGCATGTCACTCAAGACGCCCGTTAAAATACATGTAGGTAGGGGCAGTGACTTTTTTCCAAGGTTGCGTTCAAAAGTGCTCACTTGATCGTGAACAGCCTTTATAAGAATTATTAGTATATATCAACTTGGAAGCGATAGCTGGTATAGCCTTTCTTAAGTATATTTAATAAACATAAGCAAGGCTATTAGACCTACTTAAATAAAAACGTAAATAATGACGCATATTATTTAGACCTAAAAATAAAATAACGTCGAAATACCGACACGCTTGTAGTTTCCAACTTTAAAGCATGAAACGCCAAGTGACGTTCGAATTCATTTCGTCATGGGATCCATTTTAAACTATTTAAGTAGAGAATTCGAATATGAAATATACGAGCTAGCAATCTTTGAAATCGGTCAAATGGTTCACGAAATATGATGGTTTGAATTTTAATTGAGGTATCATGCCGAGTAGCCGTTAATTTGAATTACCTTCGTCTCTTGTCTAAAATTTTGCGGAAGTGGGGGGGAGGGGGGGTACTCTCGATTTATAATACGTCCGGGAAGTGTGTTGTCAACGGTATCGTTGTTATGAGGGTTTTTTTTATACGCCTCAAATTTCGAAAAAGTTCGCCTCCAAATTGGCGAATTCAAATACGGTGTATGTTGAAAATAATAGATAATAATGTGCATGCGCATTAATAATAGCCAACCACAGGCTCGTGCACGGCGGTCCACACATGGACTAGAGCTGAAGTAGACTGACCTCGCTGGCTGCACACAACCAGTCTCCATGTCCGAACATTGAACTGCTTTTCCGCCAATAAAACTAGCGAAAACGGCGTGAATTAAATTCTAGGTTAGAACACTGTTTATTAAACAAGTGCTTTGAGATGTTTGTATACTTCCTCTTAGGGGCGTAGCCAGGTTCTCGGGGATCTCCCATTTCCTCCGATCTTGCATTTCGGCGATGCTCCAGGCTAGCCTCGCTTCACCCACTTCGGCTCTCAAAGCCTCGCTGTTAAGAGCCGCCTAAATATCTCCGCACACTCACTTAGCCAGGAGAGTAAGGAGAGAGGGGTTATCGGGACATTTCCCACCTTCCTTTCCCCAAATGGAAATTAAATAATCGAGAATAAAATTTGTTAAATATTATAACTTTGTTGTGCAATTCCCTTGAACACGAAGGAGGTTTATAGCATTTTGTAGCCCCATCTCTGTATATTAGCCCATTAGTTGTGAATAATTTTTTGAACTTCGGTAATAACTTTTAATATTATAGTTTTCATATTTTTTCAAAAAATATAAATTTTTAATCCCTCATCACCCCAAATTTAAATTCTTGGTTACGCCCCTGGGAAGAACCAATTTGTAATGCAGTGTGATTAACATACAAATTGGTAAAAGTACTTCGTTCGAATAAAAATGCATGTCTTTTGGAAATTAGGATATAAACAAACACGTCGAGTTGATCGCGTGACTTTGAGAGTTGTGTTTCTTTGGAATAGGTCAATGTTGGGTACATGCGCAGAACACGAATAAGCAGTCTACCTCGTCTTTAGTCTATGGATCCACAGCAGTGGCGTGTGGTGAAGTGTTGCAAGGTAAGCTGGTGTTAGCTATGTGCTGTACCCTGTTGCTTGCTAGTCCACACTTCCACCAGTAATATGTAGCTCGGCAGCTGACGTCACAGGACGTGTGTAGTGAGTCCCTTGCTGCTCGCCTGTGAATGTTCGGAATATATCCCGTTTCCTTAAGGGTGTTGAACCCCAAAATATTAAAAATTTTATGTTCGTACCAAACATTGTTCGACCTGTACACATTATGTGCGACATTTTCCTAGAATAAAAAAAAATTTACACTTTATATTTTTTGAATGATTTGATGTCAAATTCAATTTTTTCCTGTTTTGCTGCACCAATTATAACAATTAGTATCTAAGTTGTACAAATGAAAAAAACTTAAGAATTAAACTAATGCCATGGGCTACCGCGTGGCATATATGTCATCACCAAATAACAAGCAATTTATATGAAAACAATTGTTAAATATACAATTTTTTGGTATATTAAAAAAAAAAATTTTAATGTGTGAACTGTTATTAGTTATTACTTATATGTCACACGGTAGCCCATGGAATTAGTTTGATTTCTACATATTTTCATTTATACAACTTAGTGTTCGTTATAATAACTGCACCAAAACAGAAAAAAGACTTAAATTTGATATTAAATTATTTTAAAAAATAAAGTGTAAGATTTTTTATTTGAGAAAAATGTAATCGCATGTAATGTGTACAAGTTGGACAATGTTTGGTACAAAAATGAAATTATGAATTTTTTTTGGGGCCCAACGCCATTAAGCTGCACGGTAGTTACTGGCTGCTGCTGCTGCGTGCACCAATAATATACAGCATTGAGCAAGCTCCAGCTCACCTTGCAACAGTTCACCACACGCCACTGATCCACTCGTGACAGCGCTGCCAATTTCCGCGCGGGACAAATAGGGTGGGAGTGGGCTCCCTTCACTTGGCAACGCTCCGCGGCGGCAACACACACACACACACGCGCGCCCGCGTCACTCTCAAGGAAATGAAAGCGACCGGCTCCTAGGTCCACACCTGCGGAGGGAGGGGGGGAGGTTACTTGTTGCGACAGCAGTGGTGGCCCGAGGGAACGTGCAGGCGCAAAGACACGTCACGGGATACCGAAGAGGACCCGTCGTCGCCTGCCCGAATGTCACCGCGGTGTGAAGCAAACGCGCCGAGCCACACGTCAGTCAGCGAAAGTGCTGGTCGTTGAACTGAGTACCTATCGAAAGTCGCCATGCCGAGTTTGGTCGCTGTCTGTACGTCCTCTGTGGGGCTTCGAGATTGACACATGCATTCATCGGCAGCAGTGGCATGCATACGCACTCATGGGCTACATCAAATATTGCATTGTAGACGACCTCAAAAAATATACCTACTATTATTTAATTACCAATTTTACAAATGTGACTAAAAATAATTACCGTACTTTTATTACATTTTGAGGTAAAGTTATACTTCGAAAAATATTTAGTATCAGTTAAAAATTGTTTGGTTTATTATTCACCTTGTCAAATTTTTTTGGTTGAACACATTTATTTGTCACCACTAGAGGCAGTGATATTTCGAGACAAGATACAGTTCAAAGCACTGTGGGCTCGTCCAGCTTTTTTCATTGGCTGAAGCGTGTTCTGCTCCGTGTTAACTGTTTGCGCACGAATCATGAAGATAGTGTCGGAGTTACGGAATCTTGAGTGGCTCGGTCAAATGTAGAAACGACACCAGCAGCCAAGAGAGTTATAACAACAGCGGAGTTGTATATATTGTATCGAAGTCTACCGTGTGCTAAGATTTATTCGAAAAAAATGAGTGGCCCTGGTCACCACTAAACTTTCATCGCCACTAAAATATTATTTTGTTGCTACTGCAAAAAATTTGGCAAGCTTACTTCCCTACAAAGTATTTCTTTCCCTCCGTGTATTAGTTTTAATGAGAACCAATGAAGTATCATAATAACTAGGGTCACCTGTTTTTCGTGAAAAGATCTACTTGGAGGTTAGATTCCAGTATCCTATGTGCACACTTGCCGTCTTCATTTGACTTTTGGCCGAGTGTCTTGTGTGAAGATAGTCTGTCACATGAGTGAGGCAATCAGAATTAAGTATCTCCGATACTGACCGTCCATGATTCGCTGGCAGGCAGATAACATGCGTAACAATCCAAATGATCCAATGATGAAAGTGGTTCTGAACAAGTGTTTTGGAGCACAACTTGTTCTGAAATAATTTCGCGAAAAACAGGCGCCCTAATGGAAACCTAAGAAATAATACTTTTGGGCAAAATGTTCCATTTGTGAAGTCAGGTTCTCGACTCGACTTTCTGCCATACAAACAACCTTACGACGTCCTTAGTGAGCAGTTCGGGGTCGCCAAGCTCACTGCTCATCGGATTACATCAGAATGGTATCAGAATTGATTGAATACAAGAACTTTAGATAACTGTTCCTAAAATAGATATGATCTTGAGGTGATCGGTCACCGCTGAGTACTGCCACCTTGATCTCACACCTTACAAGGTGTCGGAAAGAGGTACGATTCCAGTCGAAATAGAGATTTTTTTCCCCAAATATATTAGTACTCTGAGTTTCGAGCAAAATATTTGAGTTTAGGATAGGGAATTATCGTTTGATATAACGTAAGACTGAAAAGTTTCCATCCTACTTATAAAAGTAACTATTCTACTGCGTTCAGCTTTTTTTAGTCATGAGTGCTGCTATGAGTATACACCCGGAAATTCCGCAGATTCATTCGGAAATAAGCTAGACGTCACAATCTTTTGTGTATTTCAGCATCAGTTAGTAGTTTATTGGCTGTTGCTATAGTTTAACCCCAGACCTCGTAGCACGGGACTCGGTCTTTGCTTTACTTGTAAGTACGTTATTGGCCGAAAGTCGTCCGGAGCATAGTCCGATAGGAACAAAAACACATATGCATAGGTAACATGGCTAATTAAAATTCTGAAATTGGAAGTTCGCTCGTAGCTGATTGCATTTTCACAAGTTATTTTTCATCCCTTCCGTGATCAAAAGCTTTCACAGTTCCTTACTACACGCACTCCCGATTTCCCACGTCCTACTTAACATTTTTGTTCAAAAAATTAATAATTTTATTTGGTATTAGACATGAAACAGAACATCTCCCTGTTATTCTGATAACTTTATTCATTGGTTTGCTTTCCTTGTAGTTAGGGCAGCCTGTTTTTCGCGAAAAGATTTGTGCACAGGTTAAACATCAACATTCTACGTGCTACACACAAGCAGGTACTCTTTGGCTATTGGCCGAAATTCTGTGTGAGATTACATTTTGTATTTGACTGGGCCTAACACAATTAAGTTACTCCAGCACTGCACTTCCATGGACTGGCAGGACCTCAGACGCGTGAGAGTTCATGCCATCCAAGCACGAGATTGTTTCTGAACCAACGTGTTTTCCAGTACTCGTGTATCAGAGTACGAACCATTAAACCTGCCAAAGTGGCTACATTAATGGAAAATTTTGAATGATACATGATTATTTAAAGATATTTTGACACTTCATGCTTGGTCGTAAAGAGTATATTAACGTGATTCAAGGTTACCACGCGTTCCACGGAGACAAGTTAAGAAAACAAGAATATATAATTCGCTTTTCACGTAACTTATGAAAATGTAATTAGGCGGCTTGACGTACTAAAGCTGTGGTTTTAAAAATGAAAAGGATGTTTGTGTGTAGTAGAGTCCGAAAGATGAACCTACATTACATTTCCAGCTAAACCATGGGTAATAACGGGTGCACTGTAAGTCTCCTGTGGCGTACTGGCGTACTAAGTTCAGTTACATCAGTAATGCTATGTTCACCACGAAAGTCACATTAACTGTTTGTATAATCTTATGTAACATACCCTGCAGGACCCACGTACGCTGGTTTGCTTCTGAACGCAACTTAGCGTTGGACCGTGTTTCAGACAGCGTGTCAACGATTATGACCACTCCCTGCTCCTTGCGACGGTCACTATATTTTGCTTCAAAGTAAACACTTTGCGTCAACACACACCTTGCGACGACAGTTGGCCATACTACGCAAATTTCTGTCTTCAACGTTTCCCAAAAGCCAATTTTGACGTCACTGAAATGAGCAACACATGTGAAAAGAAGAACATAAGTATAAAATTACACACATTATACAAACATCGAGCAACATATTGAAATGTCATCTAAGACGAAGTTGTGAACTGCACTGTAAAAATAAGTGTAGATTTACGCACACAAGTTTTTGGTAATTTTAGATTTTGTATCAGTATGTATAATTTGTAAAAACTACTACAGTAAGAGTAATTTTACACAATTCTTAATAACGCGTAGGAGGATTTTGGGGCTCGCAAGAAAAAAAACTGAAGTCAGTTGTTATCCATATTATGAAGATAACTTTTTATAACTCTTTTAAACTACCAAGTTAGAATACGGAGTAAAATAAGAATTATAAATATGCAACTACAAAGTATATGAATTAACATGACGCAGTTGTAAAAGAACATGCTGAAGTAAAATTGTTAAGTAAAACAGTGAAAAATATACAGAAATTGTGTAATTACAATTACATTTAATCTGAGATATTACTTTAAGAGGGAAAATACACATACACAGTGGTGAAATTACAACTGTTATGTCTGTGTAAATTTACTTGCGTGGAGAGAAAATACACCAACGTTGCAGTTTATTTTCTGCTACATAGTAATAGTAGTTTTACACCATTCTGTGTGAAATTAGTTGTACAAAGTAAATGCTAATTTAGTAATTTGTAGGATAGATCTACTTGGTCTTAGAGTAAAAGAACATTGACATGAGTAAGTGTAGAATTACACCGTAGTGAAGACACAGCTGCTACGTACATTTACTGTCAAATTACACAACTTTATTTTCCAGTGTGTGATATTTTATATTTTGCTTATACACTCACGTGCGTTTTTCTTTTGCACTGATAATCATAGCTTATAAACGCTGACATTCCTAATATATTCATAACATTTCACGTAAAAATCAGGATTTTATAGAATATAAATGGTGTTTTCAGACGATAAAACTTTTGGAAACGCGAATTTCACTCAAATAATGCGACCTAACAAACAGAATGCCCCCTCTTTAAAGTGTTAATTCACTACAAATACTCCATGCCATGAACCTTATGTAATTTAGTTAATTTTGATTTGTAACTCATGTATAATGAAAAAAATATATTATGTGCATCGTATAACTAAACCGTGCGTAGGACATAATATGAAAAGGGCGTATGCTTATATTGATATAAATTTCAGATATTAAAAATTGTTCATAATGTTTGCGCATGGCGAAAAAAAAAACTGTAAAATAACTAGTTTGTTAACGAGGTTACGGCCACTCATGAGAATGCCTGCTGTGTTCTCTCTCGCTGCGTGAGACGCAACGTTAGCGCGGTGTATGTCTCCCGCGTTAAGTTTTCCACAGTTCTTCTTACAATTCACAAACCGCACTGAGAAAAACCTTTTAGGTCTGTTTGGCGCAACCAGAATAGCTGTTTGTGTAGAGCCAATGGAATATTTTGTTATTAAAAAGTTTTTGTTGCAGTTGAATAATGGAGTTTAGAAACAGTATTTTCCATATGTTAAAAAGTATTAATTTGTTATCCAAATTAGTGTAAGGTTACAGAAGAAACTTATATTTGTTCTGAAAGCCGCTGTGTCGTACGATTGTGAGGAAACTATTTAAACTATCTGAGCGCGTAGCCAATTTTGACGTCGCTGAAACGAACATTTCCGAAGTCCTGCTCAAGTTCTACTTTCAGGATATTACTCCGCCTCATGCAAATAAAACTTAAAATAAGTCTAGAAAACTATACCAAAGGGACAACGCACCGCATTTGTGAGCGCTCAGTTTAATAATCTTTGGCATGAGAACTATTTCTTGCTATGCATTTCCAGCACACCTATTCTCTCACTATTTATATCTATATTAAAAATAACTTAAATATAACGTAAATTAAAATATAGGTAAAAAACCAATTTAACCAAAAATGAGGTGCTATCATGTTAACAGACGTATAAAATCCTTGCGATAGATGTCATAGAAAATAACCAAACACGTCGTACATGATGTGATCTTTAAAGGTTTTTTGCCAAAAGTGAAAAAAATGTATGCTAATAAACTGTACAGTAGACTCACTGACGACAAAATTTAATATACGATGTTCGTGGGTAAATGAACACTAGTGAAAGCCTTGTTGAATTACTTAACTTCTCTCCTAATTCTACATTATTCCGCCATATGTCAAATTTACTTTTCCCTGGGTCTAATGACTTTATTCATGCACCGGTAAAGTGAAACGTGGATTTCTAAGCAACCTAAAGGTGTTACTGGTATAAAAATCCGTATTCTATATGTTATAGAGCGAAAAAACACAAAATTGGTTTATTTCAAATTTAAACACTACACTCACTATACGATATCGAGACTAGAACTGATTTACTAAACTCGCTGCCAACTTAACTGTCAGCGTGTAAGCCAATGTGTCTGGTAGAGTATACGTAGTTCTAGGTAGAGTATATGTAGTTCTAGGCAGCGATTTTTTTCGAAGGTTGATTTCAAAATATTCTCCAGAGTGCTCCTATAAACAGCAATGAGCATTCTAGCCACAGAAACACGGCCGTAATAACTGCACGGTCTATACTCGAGCACCCGTTGATAAATAGCAAGTTTCCCGTGACCTGTCATTATCTATTTCAAGCTGTCTCTCGTCTCTCCATTTCAGACAGCTGTGAAATTTGTGATTTATAACCTCATCAACTAAGGTTGCTTCCTAGTTTTGCAATATTTCTCTTGCACTCTCTTCCAGTCGAATGTTAGAAACCAGGTTGTAATACTTCAAGCACCGAGAGCACGCGCTTGCTGGGATAAACTTTAGTTAAGTCTCGTCAAAACCACTTCCCTTACAGCCCCGCCTCGTCTTAAACTGGCCAACCGCACATCAAGAAATTCTAATATCATACCTACCGAGTTTAAATTTTTTTGAAAATTAATGCCTATAGTACTAATACGTAGGCAACTGTCTTGCTGTGTTTTCATGGCGTAAAAGCAAGTCCTCTGTATATGTTCCTCAGTTATAGTCAGTCATGCCTAATTCCAACTTTTCTGAAGCCCTGCTACTTTCAGGCTATTACTCCGCCTCATGCAAACATGGCTTAACTAAGTCTATAAATCTACACTAAAGGGACAAAGGACCGCATTTGTGCACACCCAGCTTAATAATAATAATTCCCATGAGAACTGTCTCCTACTAGGCATTGCCAACAGCCCATTTTATATTTGTTTTATTTATTATATTTATAAATGAAATGCTATTCATTTTTTATATAAAATATAAGTAAAAGTTCAATTTAACGAGAAATAAAAAAATATTTATACTTAAAACGCTTATGATACACGACATGTATTTAGGAAACAACTAAAGGCCTACAAACCGAATGATTTATCAAAGGTTCGATTCAAAAACTGTGGATATGTTGTGAATAGACTATACATTAGCATTACATGTCAGTACAAGTACGTATAGTACGCAGGATGACTGAGGCTAACATCGACAAATCCTCATTGGTGGAAATGCATGTAGACTGCAGGAAATCGTAAATAAAATCAGATGTCTGGCTTCAGGTGAAAAGTAAAATTTGGGTTAAATGTAGTTAAATTATCAATAACATCTGGTAACACATTTAGCGCCAGATCTTTCTACGAGAGAAAATATTCCTCGTTATGTTCCATACCTATCTTCGCCCAACGTGTCCATAATTAAGACCGCAATTAGTGCTGAAACGAGGCATTTGTAGTTAAGAGCTGGTGAGGCACTGTTTGTCTTATCGAATAAATTGCCGACACGCCTTGTTTATATTTCCAAGCATTGCCTCCTTCTCGATACCATTTCCAAACTGACTTTGTGTAATGGTCAAAGCAGACGCTTCTAACATGTGTTTATTCATGAATCGGTGCGTTTATTGTAACAATTTAATTCAGATTGAACTCGGACTGTACTGAATAATCCCGATTGAATCTTTACCATAAACTCACCCGGACTATACTGAAGAATGACTGGAGTAAGATTATCCAGTCCAACCACCGAGGTGGACTGGATTGTACAGCCCGGATCAAAAGTTAACTTTAAACATTGCCGTTAGGAATAAACAGAGATCGAAATCAAAACACATTAAGACGCCACTTTGAAGAAGCTTTCTTTACCTGTCTGCATGTTAATAAATTAACTGAAAATGCGCAGAATGGAAAAGGAGCACAGAAACGTGTGGGCAGAGAGAGAGAGAGAGAGGGGTAGAGCATTTGATGAATATCTGCATCAGTTACCACGAAAAGTATAACAATTTTTAGCTTTTCGTAAGTCGTTTGTTTTCTAGTTCAGCCAGTCGCTAATAGACATTACTCTAGGGTATTTTATATCCACTTTCCAATTTGCATTCCTGCTTGTTGACACTGTATTCCAAATTTGAAACTTTACCGTAAACGCTTACTTTCGGCACGAGTTCACTCCGAGTTCGCCCTCGTGTTGACTCCAATCCGAGTTCGGCCCAGTCCGAAATTTTACTCTACAAGGACTAAATGCTACTATACCCTTACCGCCCTGAAGATTTTGAAGACGGTATTCAGCGTCATAAAATGTATATTTGTGTTTTTAATTTTAATCCTTTCGTGCGCATTGCAGGCAACCGTCAACATGTTGTACATGATACTTATATATGTTGGGTACTGTACTCTGTGAGGCTCAATGCCCAATGATCTTCCTCGTGGGTAACTGATTCCTAAACTATGTTCCTGTGCTACGTTACAACTGGCTCATGTCACTGTTCATCCAACACAAAGACTACAGCTTGTTGGTAGAGACATGCACTTTTACCTTTGCAATGCGTTTATCATTGGACAATACTTTATTTGACACGCCCCGGGTAACTCTGCTCCAATACGTTAACACTTCACAGTTGCGTGCCCAATCACGTGTCGTTCAGTCAGAAAGGCAGTCACGTCACAACTATGCAGCACCCAATGGAGATACAACATCGGCTCCAGTATATACAGTACTGTGAAGTTTATTCTGATGCCAAATGATAACGCAAATTTCGCAGGTCCCTGCTTATTGGTAGAGACCTGAAGAATTAGCGGAATCATTTTGGGACAAGCTAGAATTCAAAACAAGTGTGTTTATATAACTTTGGCCATTGGTCCATGCGGTGTTTGGAACCTCCTGGAGATGTGTCCAATTGTCGCACTGGAAGCACCGTGATAGCAGACTATCAATGTGTAGTTTACTTAGGCATATTTTTACACAAGACTGTAGAGCCTAGCCTGCAGGACTTTGAACTCGCGAATTTTTCCTGTTTCTATTTATTGGTCGTGATAACGAAGCAAGTTCTTCGACAGCTCAAGTACAACGCGCTTCAAAAAATGTCTCGTTTGTAACACCAGAAATTATAAATGAATGTAGATATGAAATGGTTAAAAGATACTAGCATGCGTGCGCCTCTTTGAAAGACTCAAACAAAAGACAGACTGAACACGTGTACATGTACTGTTAAATGTTTGAATGGTTCCGGCAACATGCAAACTACACTCTTGCTTAACGCTCAGAAATTATTTCACTAAATTTTTCTACAGTTTCTTTTTCTTACAATTCACAAACCGCACTGAGAAGAACGTTTTAAGTCTGTTTAGTGCAACCAAAATAGCTGTTTGTGTAGGGCCAATGGAATATTTTGTTATTAAAATCTAATATTTTTGTTATTTGGTTGCCCAAACTGTAAGACTCGATTGGTGCAACTAGAGATTTGTTTGTCATACTAAGCAGTTTAAGCCCGAAACAGATCGGAATCCAGATCGTTTTCTCCCAAACACTGGGCCTTAGCTACCTCGGCTAAAGCGACTATTAAAGAAATAGGATTTTTTTTAAATATATTCAATTCAAATACTGAACAACGCACGTGAATAAATATTTCAAGTTTTACTTCATTTCTTTTTAGTTTTCTGTTGTTTTATTAGCATTTTATGCAATTATTACTCATCAATAAATGCACTAACAAACGCTTTTTTTATCCTAATTGTCACAAAAATTTACAGACAATCTCTTGAGCTGTATTTTCGAACGAAGGCAACCAAATGAGTGGCCAAGCAACTGAATAAACTAAATATTTCGTTGACAGTCTGTAGGGCCTATTTATTTTTTGGCTCAGCACTGAGGTTTTATTTATTCAACCGCATAATTTGTTAGATAAACGGAATCAAATTAGTTGCTTTTCAAGTTCTGTTTACTGAACCAAATTTATTGTTGGGGCTACTAAGTATAAATTTGATCCCAAACAAACAATAAGTAGTTTGTTGGTTGCGAATACACACATATCTCTCAGAGTGCAGGTATCTGATGGTGTGCAGTTAATTAGGCTACATAACCTTCCCGCAAATCAGAATGTCGCAAGTTTGATGTAAGTTAGACAACGCGAGTATGTGCGCCGACCGTGGAATCTGCTTCACGTGAATTAACTGGGTGACACTAACGGCTCACTGTTCAAATTGTCCGTATAATAACGTACATATACGGAAATTCAATCTGTGATGACGAAAAACGGAGTTAGGTGCGTGTATACGATATACGGAAAATCTCCGTATTTCCTATAACTTAGGGTTTTAAGCACAAACAAAGCCGAGCCCACACGAAACATTCGTCTCAACTGTAACCAGAAAATTATCGTTTCTGCGGCAGTTAAGGGTATCCATGTCGTTAAGACCTGTTCTTTCAAACATTGAAAAGTAGCAACAAGCGTTTGTAACACTTAGTAACACTTATTACACTAACTTCAATAGAAACTAGAGAGAGTTGCTTATGTGACTAAACAAGAAATACAAAAGTTTTACCACATTCACCACATGAGCATTGTAGGTAAGTGGTTAGGGCCGTGAACCTGCAACTTTCTGCCTCGGGTTCAAATCTTACTTAAGAATAAAAAATTTTACTTTTTTAAATATATTTTGTACACAGTTGAGCACCCCCCCCCCCCCAATCACAAAAATTAAAATAGTATATATATATTAAAAATTATTTAAATTAGAAGTACAGAAAACTGACTAGAGAATTAACGAGAAGTAACGCGAATTTCACGGAAAGTCCATTTTTGAAAATCAACGTATCCGTAATTTTACGGAGAGTTTACGGTCATCTCTGGATACATTTTTGTCAGCACTTTTCCGTAAAATGAAGGAAATTTTTTTTAACAGTGCATGTATTAATAAAATGTCACTCCTTATGCGTGATATTTCACACTATCAGGTATCACCTATGTATAATGAACTCGTCTTATAGTCATTCCGGTTTTAAAGGAAACGGATTTTTTCACATTCCGTGATCATTTCTTTACTTTATCAGTGTATAATATTTTTAAACACTTAGGACAAAATGAAAATATATATCTTCTCAACACAGTATTGCCCTTTAGGAGATTCTGTGAGCTATGTTAAAAACGAGGCTAGCTCGGATCGTTGTTACTTTCTTTACTTCAATGCTGCGGAATGCTGCTTAACAATTTTAATTCCTTTTTAGTTCCCAGAGCAGAGGTAAGTTGACCTCGACGTACATACGAGGTAAATCGTTGCATTGTTATAAGTGTATAAATGCCGTTAACCTGTTGAAACGCGTCTACTTGATAAAGATTAAAAAGAAAATTGCAGATTTCTTGGGAATCTGTTATTGCGATACGCTTTCTAAACCCTTTTCAGCTCCGCTTGTTGCTCTCAGTTCTCTTTGCTACGTTCATTTACCAGGCTCGTTTTTCGCTCTTTATTAAAATTACAGCGAATGTAAAGCACACTATCACGCAAATATTTACGGAAATTATTTATTTCCTTGTTGACGATAGTAGGTTGTTTAATTTGTACTGAATTGAATGCATCGATATTCACTAATCAGGAAAATAATATGGTGTTTTCTTAATAGACCTACGTAATTAGTGACTTCTTAATTACATATATGTACAGCATTATAATGTGTTTTGTAATTATAAGCATGACTCCATTTCAAACAAAACTTGTTAATGGCATTTCTTCGGCGGCAGATGAAACGCATGGCGTGTTTTAAATATAAATGCCCTATTACTTAAACAATGATAGCTCGCTCATGTGGTTGTAGCGAAACGACGAAACACATGTGGTTATAGGAACGCACTGAAGAAAGAAGTGCGAGTTAGTGTGCGAATGTTTTCGAGATTGATGCATGACCAAGAACATCTTTCTGCTTTTGCTGGTTTATAACTAACCGATAGAAGACAGAATTGTATGGTCAATGTACGAACACGAACATATGTATACCTAGCTATGTATTTATAATGCATATTTGCTAACAAAAATAATGTTTCTGAGGTATGAAGAAAGCAGTATTTGTTTCGAAAAAAACGATGAGGTAAAATCTTACATTAATTTTATTTCAGAATAGTTCGAATGAATAAAAAATGTGAGAGGCCAGTTAATGGTGCAGTTTCATGCCTGTATCATGTTCTTATCTTGACAGACTATGTCCGAAGTTCGCGATTTTTTTTTTTTTTTACTGTAGAGATTAGCCAGTTCACTGTTTGTGTTACACTAGTTAAGTCCTGAACTCTCGCGCCTGATTAAATACGCACGAGAATTTTCGTATGTACGGGTAGTTTTCATTCGCTCACCTCCCATACTATCTACTTAGTGTTTTTCACGGCAGAAAGATAGATAGTCAATTTTTAAAACAGTTTTGTAGTAATGTTTCACCTCACTTTCCAGCTATAAGCAGAAGTTGAGAGGTATTTCACACCAAACTAAAATTAAACTGCACCTAAACAAACGTATACGCACATTTTCCCTATGCGGGATTAGATCCCAGTGCCTCTAGATATACTTCTGAAACATACGCCACGGAAGTATGGTAGGTGAGGTAAAGTTAAAAGTCTCGTATAAATTTTGTATTAACTTTATTTTTCCGCTAGTAAACTGTGCAACCCAGGCATGCGCAAAATGCCAGTTTGTAGAGGATATATACGAGAATGAAGGCCAATATCATTCCTTGCACGGCTTGACATCAGACGTAAGTGAAGGAATGTTTTAGAGACTGGGAAAAAATTTGACTATTTCCGTAGAGACTCTACATATTCTGTGAATTGCTGGCTTCTGCGAATAAAAATGTTTGCCACGGGATTGTCTTTTTAACACATTAAAACGTACTCTGTGCCTATTCACACCATCGTAGCTGTCTTCACTGTTCACGCTATCGTAAAGTCAAGGCCCGCCGGACTTAAGGTGCCTTTTAAAACACCAGTAGTGTTAAAATAGCAATGTGTATACGGTTTATGTTTTACAGGTAAACTACTGATAGAGCATTACTTTGTAATTAGAAGTGGTTAAGTAAGAGACAAATTTGTGTTCCATTGCATAAAACAAAGTGACTTGTGTATTTTTTTACGCCAGAGTTAACATATATAGTAACCACGGAATAACAAACGTAGTTGAAACAGGGTTGAGTACTCTATGTTGAGATGCTCAGACAGCGAGGTCATTAGAGACAGCGGAGCGAGCTGCTCACAGAGGCAGGGACGGCCTACAGTCATGAACCATCCCAGCATCGGCAGGAGCGATCTCGGGAAACCACGGCAAGCCGAAAGAAGGGTGACTAAGCCTAGAGCTGAACCCAGCACATCCCGAACTCAAGTCCGAATGTTCGATACTGCGCGTCCCGCAAGGACCAATTACATTAGTAAAGGCTGTTCACGATAAAGTGAGCACTTTTGAAATCAAACTTAGAAAATTGTCACTGCCCCTATCTGCATACATTTCAGCGGGCACCCTGTGTGACATGCGCCTAGTTAAGTTGATAATGATGGATGGGAAGTAGTTCGTTATCTTATCGTCGGATAAAGAAGTGTTAGGTAACCATTTCTGATTATTAAAATTGTTTGTTTCTATTTCTGTTTTTTAATGTACCGAAGTGTAAAAAATGAGCAGATTTGTACAATATTTGCTTTTCTAATGGTTTCACAGTTTCACTTGACTGACGCATGAATAAAGTTATGAGGCCCACGACGATGTTAATCTTACATACGGCGGAAGAATACACAGCGTAGATACAAGTAGATCTTAAGCAGAGCTTTCAAAAGTGCTCAATTTACCGTTAACAGCCTACAACAAGGAAACATGAGATATCTTATTAATAATTTATAAAATACTTATAAATTGTGGCAGTAGTAATTCCGCGGTAGCAAAGACAGTATGACACAACAGGACATTTGTGGATCATCAGAACGACGCCGACAGTGCTTCAAGCAAATACGTCTGTCCAAGAATAATTACAAAGTGAGGTGGAATGCCATGTAGCGGGTGGCTGTCTTTAATACTGCCAAGTCGCCATTATCACATGGTTAGCGTAACGGCATCCCAGTAAAAAGGGTTTCAATTCCTGACAGGGTCATGTTCGATTTTCGTATGTGGAGAACATGGCCGACGCTTCCGTTTGCCTAAGGTTTCCTCGTGGTACTCCCGTTACCCACGTCATTACATTCGTTTGAAGCTATATCCCCCACCCCCTTGTTAAGCGTCATACAAATATTTTACTCTACTTTGATGTGTTTAAAATAAATAAAGAACTTCTATCTACTGTCTTTACGAAATGCAAATCTAACACAGTAGGGCGCCATGACACCTTGAAACAATCCATTTTCCATCGCTTACACCGAGTTTAAGTTTTCACCTCAGTGCCACGAGTATCCACATTATAATTCCAACTGAGCAGTGTTTGTGTGCCTCTTATTTAGCTGTCAATTATGGTTTAATTCTTAGGATGAGACGACCTTTCGCTATACCTCTTTCACGCCTGTTGGCCATAATACATAAAGGTGGCAACTTAAATATCCTTTTAATTCATCCGCCACTCTCACAAACGAATTTTAAGAAACATTAATTCATGTTGGTTGTGGATATGTTTCAGTGTCATCGAGTACCGCATTACGTAAAGCTCTTGGTAAGGAATTGACCCTAACATAATTTTTTCTTGTCACAACAAAACAATTTTAAGTGGTTACAAAATTTTAGTGATTGTCACAAATATAGTGTGTTCGCCAACACAAATATTAGGCATTGTGAATACCAACATAACGATTTGAAGCTGTCACAAAATACGCTGGGAAAAATAGCAGCAGAGAGATGACAAAAGAACAATTCTGCTTTCGTAGTTTCATAGGTTTCATTGTATCAGCATCCCAACTCTCATACAATCCTGTTTGTTGCGGGAACAACACCAATATTGCTGAATTTGTTCTGTATGAGGAACAGAATGTTCTGCTCTAGGAAATATATCTACACTCTGAGAAATTATTTGTAAATTTACCATATCAGTGTGTACGTACAGTGACAAAGTAAACTATTTTCCAATACATGCATGGTAACGTTTCTACAATTGCTCAGTAAATAGTCAAACCCATAGGGAAGTTCCCAACTTTGTATAGTAGCAATTCTTAACATTCCCATATTTTCAGACTGACATGTAGTATTATTTCCATACACTGTATATGTTAAAAACTTCCACTACAATTGAGGAAGTTTACCAAAATTTTTTTACAGTTATAGTTGCAGATACAATCACAAACAAGGTCATATACTGTTATGTTGCAATTACTATATACGTTAATAATATTAAGATGGTACCATCAACCAGTATGACTACTGACCTTATATTAAAACTGTAGATGAGTAATGGGTACAGACAACTTGGTTCCTACAAGTACATTCTCTTCCCAGTGTATTTTTCACCAGTGTCCAACGTGAGTATACTGTGTGTGTTTCCTATTTGCTTCTGCCAGTGAAACGACTTAGCACAGGCCGTAGCGCGCTTTACGGATAGTTCTGTATGTGAGGCACGGACCAGACAGCTAAGCAGTTCTGACGTTCAGCGAGTGTCCTTGGGAGAACTTGTAGCGCACTCAGCTGGTGGTGATAAAATACATTACCGAATAGTTGACTTCCTCAAACTAAAAAATTTCCTGACTTTTCTTGAGTAATATTTGCTGCTTAAATGCATCAGTATGTTTTCAGACACCATTTCCTTTTGTGGTGGCACTTTTGAGAAAAAAATGTTAAATGTGTAAATGTTTTCAATTTAATAAAATATTAAAACCTGGAATCACTTATGATTATATCAGTGAGAAATTTCTTTAGCAAACCAACATGAGGTGAAGTGGGCCGATATTTTTTCCAACGGTTAATCCAGAATTATGCAAAAAATTGTGAACTAGTTGTAAGAGCAGCCGGTCGTTCTCCTGACAGCAACAAAACGTGCAACCGAGGTACATTTTGCGCAACTTGGAAGTAGCATATAATACTATAAATAAATAACTGCATAATTCCAGCAGTTATATTTAGATGTTGCCCTTCATATGCCTCTGACTTGGTACAATGGGTAAAAGTTATTTGACTTCGTGATAAGAAGTAACTCTGGAAAATCAAACTTTGTGTAATATGGCTCCTTATGTCATATATTCAGAAAACTTATAGGTTTTTAATGCTAAAGTGAGCACTTTTGAAATAAACCTTAGAAAAATGCCCCTGCCTGCATATATTTTAACGGGCGCACTGAGTGACATGCACCCGGTAAGGTTGGTAACGATGGAGAGAAAGTAGTAAGGTGTTAGATAACCATTTGTGATAATCGAAATTTATATTTTTCGCTTTCTGTTTTTTTTTTAAAGCCTCGGTGTGTAAAAATTAGCAGATTTATAAAATGTATACTTTTCTAATATTATCACAGTTTCACTTGACGGACGCATGAATAAAGTGATGAGGCCCATGGCAATGCTAATTTTACATAGGTTAGAAGAATACATAACGTGCATACAAGTATAGCTTAAGCAGGGCATTCAAAAGTGCTGATTTTACCGTGAACAGCCTATATATATATATATATATATATATATATATATATATATATATATATATATATATATATATATATATATATATATATATATATATAAAAGACGTAAATGAAGACCTAGCACGTCATATGAGGACAAGAAGCTTTGACCGTGAGAAAGGCCGTCGAGGAGGGAGGAAGTAATCTTGTTTTCGGCGGGAAGGCCAGTTATCCACTAGTTGTCTTTGGAAAATGAGAGGGTTTGCTCTCACAGCACACCGTCGCGGGAAGTGAAAATGTAAAATTTCAAAGCAGCCTTGCGCTTTCAGGCGAGGCACGATCCAATGAAAAGCAAGCGTTTATAAAAATTTACAGGCTTGAGTATTTAAATTTAAAGAAATACTTACTCACTTTATGAAATCTGACGACCATAACTATTTTGTGGCTAAGGGTCCGCGTCTTTCTTTCTTTTTTTTCTACCGTAGCATTTTCGACTGCTATGAAACTTTGACGCTAAAACATTTGACATAATATTATTTCAGACATTTTTATTAGTTATTAATATTGTCATTATTTTACATAATCGCCCCTCCATGGAAGAGTGGGACGTTGTTTGAATGTCGGCGGGTGATGGTGACTCATTGATTGGTTGGTGAACCGTGCGTTGCAGAGACACAAGGTGACTGCTATTGCGCAAGCTCCGTGGTAACATGGCTGCCTCTCGTCCACGAGACATCGTAATGCGTTTATCAGTAATTATTTCTAGGCGTTGTAACGGGCAGTGATATAACTGATTACTACTCGCCTCTAATTAAACAAGGCAATTTTGTGTCATCTTTAAGAGTGGGATGGATCACCCGCAATGTTTGTTAAATAGTTGTTTGCGCGAATACGCGTATCTCGCTAAATAAATGTTCTGCAAATACGACTTTTTCTGAAAATATAAAAAAAAATTACTTATGCCTCTATTTTTGTACTTTTGTCATATTAAGTGTATTCTTAGAGAGAGAAAAAAATCGTGAAAATAGTCAAATATCGCATTTTTAAAGCTTTCCTATGCAGTTTCCTTAAGCGGCAAGAGAAAACTACAAAGATACGGGCATCGTTTAATCTGTGGTCTTTCACCGCGTGTAATAAAACCCCTATGCTACAGATCTAATTTGCACAGTACAGCGTTACGACGAAACACTGCACGCCTTGCGCGTAGGAGCGATGAGACACTAGGCGTGCGTGTTAGTGTCGCCCGTATCGCTCCCTCGCTTCTTGACCTTGGACGCGGGGTTCCCACAGGGGTCCATCCCACTCTAAAACTCCATTCTATAGTCCGGGGCCTACTCGTCAGTTGTTAAGATGAGCTGGAAATCATTTTGGCATTGTTGCTACAGTGTAGTTTATTCTGCAAGTTTTTCGAGTGTAAGTTATATTAGCCATAAGACACCGTTTAATAGGTTTCCTGGACTGTTCATGTATGATGTTTATAAGTATCCTTTGCAAACGAAATAACTTGTGTATATTGATTCCATGCGGCAAAACCGCAAAACCTGTGCGTAACTGTCAACTATAGGCACTTAATGAGTTAAGTGCTCAAACAAAACCACGTCTGATCGCCAAAAACAAATCGGAAGCGAAGTTTACCACTCAAAATAGTTAATTGCAATATCGCCTCAATGTGGCGCACCTCAGAGAAACTGTTTCAAACTGTAGCAACCATTATTTTTTCATTTACTAAGCTCGAGCTAGTGAAACCATGCAATCCTACAACCTTAATTGCAGTGCACTTACCACGCCAGACTCGTAAGTCATTCCAACCGACGAGTACCTCTAGAGCACTTGCGAAACTCTGTCATAGATGTTACATATATTCTCAGTATTAAGTAATTTATACATCTTACAGACGATTTAGGTAAAATTATCATACTTCACACCAAAACAGAGCTACAGCTATAATTCATTCACCTACATTACAGTGTTCGAGCCAAAAGGGGGCTTTTTTTTTTTTTTGCTTATTTTTATTACAGTATCGCTGACGATATTGTCTCTCTCGCTTCTAATCTGCACACACATGCAACAGTGCACACTTTGATTTCGGCTCCTTGTGTTGGTAATTTACTATGTTCCGATCTTGTGTTAGTTTTCTTCGCTCCTGTAGTAATATTATTCAATTTATCTCTTGCAAATCGTACTGTGTGAAAAGTAATTTTACATATACCAATCTTAAATCGCTTCATTTCGCATTAATAAGCACAGGACCCTGGGAGGCAAGAAAAGTGATGTTCTTTCCTCTAACTTTTTGTGGCTGAATGAATGGAAATTATGAGTTTTACCCGGTGATTTTAAATCAAAATAATCCAAGAACCTATTCAGAGAAAAAAAAAATATATATATATATATATATATATATAAAAAATTGAAATAAAATTTGTATTATTCTTGTGAACATAACGATTATGGCAATTAGTTTGAAAATAATTTTTACATCAAATACAAGCTAATTACTTGTGTAAGGTTACAGTATTGCCGCATGTTTAGGCTTTTATGGTAAAAAATGTTGGACACTTCTAACCGTTATTGTTAAAGATGTATGTCATAGGCGCTTATAAAGCAAGCAATGTACTTACGTGAGAGCTCACGTTAGAAGCATTTGTATTATCAAGTCGACAATGAGCAGATTCCGCTACGAGTGAATTGTTCGTGAACGGACGCTGCGCTGTGATATTCACGAAGAACTGCACACAAAAAAAAAAAACAGACTAAACAGGCACTAACACCTGCCTACACCCTCCCCACTTCCTTCTTTCTCATACATCAGGCTTTCTATGTGGGTGCCTTCGTTATTTCCCTCTGTCCGAAGTCATCGCTCAACCATTACTGCAGTTGGCACAAGGATTGAATGAAGACTTTGATTATTCATCGTGTGAATGACCAACTCTATAGTATGTTGTAAAAAATCAGCTTTTATGGACGATGGCATGCATAGGTAGACTGATGTTATTAAAAATAAAGTTTTTGAAGAAACTTCTCAGAATTCATACATTACGGAATGTTTTGCTTAAGACTTATGACAAATATATCAGTGATTCTGTCCGAAAAGAATTATATAAATTAAGGACATGCATAACACGGAAAACTCAGATACGGATTTTCAACGAAAAAATAAACAGTTAACTTATAAACGACTAATGATCTAAATTTATTCTTAAGGACAGGTTTTGCCTCTGAAGCAGAATCTGAGATGGCGATAATTACATCTATTGCTAAATGTATTGATGGTAGAACGTTGAGTCATAAATAATGTGTGCATGGACAAAAATGCGTTATGATTGCAAAATATGTCACTGTCATTAAAACATTTCATGTAAGTTACTTGGATCACCACCCTTGTCTGACATAAAATTTTATAAGGCGAAGCAACAACTGTATTTTTAACGACGGATAGCCAATCAAAGTGTCAAAATTGACGCAGGTTGTTAACTTATGCTATTTTAATAAACGTCACCGTTCTCGAGAAAGTTTCAAATAAATTCATTTAAGAAGGCAGGGAATGCTTTCGAAGGAGCAACTTTCTTTACATTCTACGACTGTGGCCACCCCCTGTTCACGTTACACTGTTAACTCCAGCGAATTGTGTGTCGGTATGTGTTGCCTATCTTGAAGGCGTTTCCAATCTAACTTTGGTGATACGGAGTTGTCCATTTCATATAAATGGGGTAAAATCTGACAGACAATGTGACCAACCTACACAATATGTAAAGCGAAATGCTCTCGCTCGTACAATATTGTATCAGCTGGTGAATTCCTGCGGGATCCATGTTGTTAGGTTGGCTATTTTGATGATGGCTTTGGAAGAAAATAGTACTCGGAACTGAAAGTTGTAATTTGAAATCTTAATTATACTTGCAACATTTATCGTTTAATGTTGTTAAAGCAATATTAAATTTTCTCGGCTATTAGTAACTGGACTTTAAAAACATGTTCAGTATTTATGACAGAGTATGTCGACACAAACGAACAGTAAACGTTTCCAGCCAATGGCTAGCCATGTTTGTGTTTCCAGCCCGGTGAAGGCTGTTGTGCGTGTGCTTTTTTTTTCCTCATCGTGCTTATTATACGAATACCGTATTGGTGTTGTCGGAATATTTAATTTGTAGTTAATTATTTTTATTAGCTTTTTTCAAATATAATTGGTTGTAGGTACCGTTGTAGTGCTCTTTCTTGAGTGAAATGTAATATTAATCGGCACGTCGTTAAAACTGCTCGTTCCGCCATTTTCCTTACCGCCTTCCACAATGAAGTGACACGAATATAATTTCCGTATATAAGTTTAAGTTTGTTTGTACCAGGAAACGTGCGCAGTGTTTATTTTATTGAATGATTTTGCAAATAAATTATTTAATGCTAGTGACGAACAAACGTGATTTTAGTGAAGTAAATTTGCAAGGATTGCCATAGAAAAACACGTGTTCAAGAGGTTGCAAATATTACAAACATTAAGTTTGCGTGTTCCTTAAATGTATTTGGAAACCGTTAATTAAATTGTTGAAATGCACGTGGCCTGAAAAAAGCCGCACTTCCCACACTTTTGTAGTGAGTGAATAATATTTGTTTGTTTACATCGAAAATTCAAGTGTAAGGTTAACTTCGATCAACGTGTGTGCGTGTATATATTGCTGCATCTGTACGAATACGAACAGTGACGTATGTATCGCGTTTTGTGTTTTCATTAAAGTTATAATTTCCGAAGTTAAATAATTTAAATGTTATTTCCATACGAGCAAAATTTTCCACTGCTCTATCAAAACAATATGCAACTCTAAAAGCCCCTCTTTTTTTATCGCTAATTTTCCTTTTTCCCTCGAAATAAAATAAACAGAACCCCAACAAATTTAACTCTGTAATTAAAAAATAAAACAGGTTGGAATGCCAACATAGCTATAACGTCCTACATTAATTAATGGACGGAAGTTAGCTAACGTCAGCCTTTCAGTGCCTGTCATGACAGTGAACATGAGGAAGGAGGAAAATGCAAGTGTGCATTGAACTCAAAACATTTGTTTACAAAAGTCTTTTTCTTCAATGACAAAACAGCTGCGGTGGAAGGATACACTGTGGCCGTGCTATTTTTCTAGAACTGTCAAAATTTACCCCACTTACATGAAATGGACAATATTAATGACTGGTTCTAAGGCACACATCGATAAACGGAATGTGACTGTACACTATGAAAGGTTATTTTAATAGCTGGTGTTTTATAACGGCTGGAAAATAGGTATAACATATGCAATTTAATTATTTCTACGATATTTATTCAAATTTAAATTGTACATTTTTATTTAATTTTCGAAGCTTTGTCACTTAGGCAAACTAAAATCGGAGGGAGTAAAAAAGTTTATCCTAAACCAATATAAATTTTTTTATGGATGTGTTGAAAATGGCAAAGTTTATAGAACTGCTATAAGGTTACCTTTTGTTACGTATTTTGCAAACTAAGGTGGTCGCCTGACTTACGCAACTGCTTTCCAGCATGTAAACAAACGCATTTTTTACGAAACTATTAAACGTGTTCCCAAAATGGTTACCTACGAAAATGAAACACAGTCCAGACGAGGACTGAATGGCAATTTCAAGATATCACGCAAGCTATTATTATTATTATTATTATTATTATTATTATTATGGGGGTCCTTCGATATCTATAAAAATTATCTTTTCATGCCACCCTAGCATTAAATATACTACCGGAGCAGGCGCGAATCTTCGATAGAGACGAGAACTCTGCACGCCAGCTCGTAGCCTCGCGCGTAGAGGCGATGGTGCGCTTGAAGAGCGTGGCAACGTCGTCCTTATCACTCCCGCGGTTCTCGGATTCAAACGCGAAATTATCTCGAGACAGGCGAACGCCTCAACTGCAAGCGCCAAATACGTGTTCTAATATCAGAGACTCCGTGACAACACGTGATATAACTCACAAGAAGTCAACCTCGGGTGGCTGGGGAGATACGTGACTAGGGGAAGAGGGAGGAATACGTCCACGCAATAAACATCCTTGACATGGTTGGCTGGTGCGCTGGCGAGTGGTCCTGGACTCGAATACCGGATAAGGCGTCATTCCGAAAACAAACGTGAGCTTCAGTAAGCAATAACTGGAAAAGGTCCCCGCAGTAGGCAAAGTAGTACATTAAATAAATCAGACTCATTTATCGGTTATTCAGTTAGAGTCATAACTTACAACAGTGGTCTCCCGCATTCATCCACGTGCACACACACAAATACAGACACGAAATAATTTTAAATCGAGTTGGTATGAAATTAGTGAAAAGTCCTTTGTAATCAAAAGGTCTGTTCGCCATTTAGTCTGACGATGCTTAGACGCTGTGCATTCGTACGCAGCACAGTGCGGTTACGGTATTTCTGGAACATTCTCCAAGAAAGCAGGCTGCGCAACGTAGCTGGGTGATGCGAGTGGGGGGGGGGGGGGGGAGGGTTACCTTGAGCCACCATGAAGGGCGCGCAGTACGGCAAGGTAAAGGCTATTCACTATAAAGTAAGCACTTTTGAAAACAACCTTACAAAAAAGTTACTGCCCCTGCCTGCATACATTTTATCGGGCGCGCTGAGTGACATGCGCCCATTGAAGTTGGTAATGATTGTTACAAAATAGTTCCCTAACTTAACGTCGAATACAAAGGGTTAGGTACCCATTTTTGATAGCTTAAATTATTCGTTTCGATTTATGTTTTTTTATGCATCGAAGTGTAAAAATGATCAGATGTGTAAAATATGTTATTTTCTTATAATACCACAGTTTCACCTGACCGACGCATGAATAAAGTGACGAGGTCCACGACAATGTTTATTTCACATTAGGCGGTGTAATACACAACGTTCATACAAGTAGATCTTAAGCAGGGCTTTCAAAAGTGCTGATATTACCGTGAACAGTCTATAGTGTCGTGAAGGAGAGCGTTGGCGCCCGCCCACTTCTCTGACAGCGGCGGGAGCTGAGCAGCTTCAAGGTCACCACTTGTTCCGGATCTTGTCACGTCCCCCGTAATGTGACTTCACACACCACGTTTTACTTCTGCGGTTTTCTAACAGCGTCGTGGGGCCGAATTGGCCTGAGCGGTTAGACTGCTCGCCTCCCAGCCAAGGGGGACAGGGTTCAATTCCTGGCTGGGTAAATCCGGATTTTCGCAAGCGGGAATCGTGCCGGGCGATACCGTTGTTCGACGGGTTTCCTCGGGGGTCTCCCGTATCTCCCGCCCCTTGCATTCCGGGCGCTGCTCTATACTTACCTCGCTTCACCCTCATCGGCTCTCAAGACCTCGTTATTAAGAGCCGTCCAAATCTCACGCTAGGAACGTCTCGTGGAATGCGATACTGGTGAGATTTAAATTGGACAACGCGCAATCTTTCAGATTAACGGTGCATGCAGTTTTAGCCCATTTAAGTCACAGTGTCATGGGTTCATTAAAAAAAAAAAAACAATATTTGTTACGAAACGGGACATGTTGACGTGAATACGTCTTTAAAATAAGACGAACACATTGGGTACCAGGCCGGAAACTGCGAGATAGCGTTTGCAGGGCGATCTATTCCCACGCGACTGAAATAAATGCGGTCTCATGCAACCATGTGTACGACTATGGCGCGAGCACAACCTCCAGTGTGCGGCTCGTGTGTGCGAATTGCGGCAACTGGCGCCAACTGGCGGCGAGGGCGAGAAATACACGGGCAGTTGATATCGCGACTGAGATGTGCTAGTGCGCTGCTTTTGTCGCCAAACGACAGATCTCAATTATAGGTTACGTGTCGATTAGCGAACTGTACATCTCGTTGTTTTCATTTCATCCCCATATCCCAAAGGAAATATTTCCCGCTCACGAATACGTATTCACGTCAAACACATTGCCGTGTCTCCCACATAAACACATTACGTTGATTCTATGCTTCGTTGTTTTATAACAGATATGCTCAGAAATGGCGAAGGAATGTTATAAACCAGTTTTCACCATACTCTGGCTGGCTACACTATTGTAGTAAAAATTTTTAATTTAGGATATGAGTCACGTGAACATGTACAGAAAGGCTAAGCATTACCGGACCCCCATCCGCTAAGTTTAGAGACCTGAAAAATTTGCGAATTCAATGACCTGCAGACTAGACTCTACAGTCCTATGTACAAATATATTGGGATATTAAGTACACATAAGTTGTCTGCTGTCTCAGTCGAAGGCTACGATTGGACCAGAATTCCCCAGGAGGTGTCAAACACCGTGTGGACCAATGGCTAAACTTATATAAAAAACAAACGTGTTTTGAATTCTAGCTTGTCTCAAAATGAATTCGCGAATTCTTCATGTTTGATTTTCCACTTATGTTTGATTTTCCACTTATTCGCCGCAACTTTCGTTTCGATGAAACGACCAAATATTTCTTACTCCTATGGCATCAATGTTACTAGACGCTGATTGGCAATTGTCGTTACGGCATGTCACTGACCGGCGACGTTGGCGCGGGCGGCTGAAGTTCGCTTCTGTATTCTTAACTATGCTGCGGCTGAGTCGTGCTATAAACCCCTCACGTTCGCTTCACGAGCACGCTGGTTACACTGCACACAGCTTCGTCATGCGACCGTTCGCGTTGACAGGATTATGAATGTATTTGATGCAAACAAATTACTCACTTTCATTTCAGATACCGTTTGAATGTTACAATTCCAAATAGTATAATAAACATGGAAATTTTTCCCGCTAAAAATGCATGTCCGGCTATCAGTTTTAGTACCAAATTAGACATATTTTCTCCCCTCGTAAATAACTGGTAGAAGTTTTTTACCTGGACATCGCTCAACACGCCATTTATTTTGTACATGCTTCCGTATTCAACCCAGGATAATGACGCAGCAGTAAAGAAACTTCATAACAAAGCTTTCTATTGCGGAGTTCACAGTATTGTGTATGGTTCATAATAACAGCCATAATTGTAAAAAAAATTGCCGCTTTCGAAAGTGGTATTCGACTTGACGTATACTGCATGTGAGTGCTTGTTCGAGTGTAAATATTATACACTGGACGCATGCGCTACCGCGCTTTCTATTTGTTGCGCAAACCAGGGCACACGTACAGATCCTTGCTTGAGTACGTAGTTGAGCGTTAGAGACACTATTCGCAGACCAGGGCACACGTACAGATCCTTGCTTGAGTACGTAGTTGAGCGTTAGAGACACTATTCGCAGACCAGGGCACACGTACAGATCCTTGCTTGAGTACGTAGTTGAGCGTTAGAGACACTATTCGCAGACCAGGGCTACCACTCACTGTAATTTAGCATTTGTTCCTCAGCGATATGTAGCTACCGGTTTACATTAATACTACCACGCGAAATACATGTTTAAAATTAGACTCGCTATTTTTATAGCCAAAGCCTTCGGTTAGGCAATGCTACATTATGTATCATGTTTTCGATGCGCTTATGGAGGGTCTGAAATACCAAACATGTCTGGCGAAAATACTCTTTAAGTGCATCAATAATTCACGTATTCTGCGGGGAAAAACTTATCAGCTGTAAATTAGAACCGTTGAAAACTAACTAAATCCACATTAATTAAATACGCAGATATACATTACTTCGTAATAGATCTCTCCAGATGTAAGCAATAGTGTTTCCCGTCAACTTCCGCACAGTTTATGCAGTCAAAGTCTGGGCGAGAAGAAGTCGGACATGGCAGATAAAAACAAAATTTGTTCTTTAACCCCCCAACTTAATAGACGCCGCCTATATGCCAAGTTGGTGGAGGGGGTTCAAGTCCCATTTCGGACATGAGTGGGAATGCATAAGTTAAAAAAAAATATTAGTATCAGCCCATCGCCTCTTTGAATTATAAATCAGTTTTTCAAGTTTGCCGAATGCGTTTCAGTTGATCAATATATCAGATTTATAAGACCATAGTTACGTAAACGACAGTCGAATGACTTGAAATTCTCATTCTCCACCATCTGACATTTACGTCGACCTTCTCTGGCGAATGCAGATAAACACCTGCGCCGTTTAACTCACTGCTTGACATCGAAGCTAAGTGGGTGAGAATGCATTCACTTTCAGCATTTATCACAGCTTTCATATTACTGTGTACTTCGCTGGCTGCGTCCTCATCTCTATTCATGGTTCGAAGCCTGGTAGGCCCCTGTAATATTTCATAAGCGTTTATTATTATTTCGTCTTATTCGCTACAAGGAGACAATGAAGGCCACAAGCTACTACTAAATAAAACGTATCTTTCCTTCCCCGTCCGTAAATAATATTCCCGAGCTAGTGTTGATTCACTTTTCTTTTTTTTTTTTTTTTATTAAATGTTATTTTTGATTATATAAAATAATTTTGTCATGATGAAATGACCGACTCACGTGACTGAAGACTGTTTAAACATAACCTAAGATAGAATAAAATACTGAATATCCGTCACCAACGATTTTTTACGTTACAAATATTAGCATTACGTTGTGCATTCAATTACCGTGCCTAATTTCGTAGCCTTTTTAACAGTTTATTTAATTATCAAATGCAATATTGTAGAACCTTGTAACTTTTGAATTGTATAGTATTCGTTTGAGAGAATGTTCTTTCTCCTTAGATAGGCGTGCCTATTTATTCCATAACTGTCGCCGTAGTTCAGATTGTCATAGAAAGCTGTCGCGCGAGTATTGCAAGCATAATAACGCAGTGATATTTTAGTAACATGTTTTCATGCATTATTACACAGGTTGCAAAGTTAATAGCTATGCATTTCATCAATTTTGTAAAGCGCGCTTCATCTTGATGGACGAAAGATATTTAAATTTGTAGCTATAATATTCAAATTAAAGTTTATTCAGCAAGAGTTTATTTTTCCGCAAACTCGAGTTGGACGCCCACACATCACGCTCACGATACAAGACGCTCAAAATACGCAGGCAGGCACATGAGAAATGTATTTTATTTTGTTATCGTTTCGTCGAAATTCCGAACGGAAGTAAATTTTTTAAGCCTTTTGTTTAATGTCTTGAGATATATCATACAGCTTGCCTACGCATTTTAAACGTCTTGTACGATTTAAATAATGGCTATTTCACGGAAAATTAACCCGTGACATTTGATTACAACTGGAGATATATGTCTGCCACTCTACCGGGGTAACCAATAAGGAAATGGTAAACGACTTCAAGTCGCCCTTCCCACAGGCAAGTTGTACCAAGTTTACCTTGCATGTTTTATAAATATGCATATTAAATCTAATTTGCTCAATTACCCTGCTGTAACAGTGCCGTTCCAATGAACGCCGTACTATACAGCTCTGCTTATAGATTGCCTAATGGCCTGGGTGTCACAAGCTAGGATCCAATATGAGTCACGTTGAAGCCTACACCAAGTGAACCAACACCTTACTGCCCGAAACACTAAACTGATGTCGTACAACTAGAAATCTTCAATATCCGGTGACTGTGACATGTGCATGCCTCACATGCCCGGCAGACGCACGACACTTCCACCCTGCCTCACGCATGCCATCATGCGGCCCATATGACACTTCGTGAAGTGATTGTAATAATGCTGTCTACGAGTGTACTTTGTGTTCGGTGACCTCTCGCTGTGTTGACGATCTCACGCTATGTACACGGCGTGTAATTCTATCACTATGATCGTAAGGGAACCACTAATTCACTCTGAGCATCGTGCTAGATGTTACACATCATTGCAACTCTAGCCGTTTACGCATTTAGCGATGGACTGGACGTGTGCCAAATTACATCCAATTTGGACACTACCTTTTGGGTGCTGCACATTTTTGTCAGTAAACATAACTTGCGCGCCAAGGTAATGATTGTCGGAATCTTAAATTTGCCTCTTTCCTTTGGGAGAAATCATTGAGAGAAACATTTACGAGAAACTCGTATGAGCGCCTGTGGTGATTGTTTTCCTAACTGGCTTGTGTATGACGGACTGCCGTATTTTTATTTTACTTGTGGTGGAAATATGAGTACAAAAGCCACCGGCACGGTAACGTCCGTTATGTTTCTCACATGCCGCCTCTGCAGCGTCGTAATCGAGCCTCCGACTCACCAACAACAATTGTTTCCAAGTCGTTAACTAGCCCAAATGTTATCTACAAACTTTTTAAAACTTATTTATGAATTGTAACTTAATCGTTTTAAGAGTTTATAATTCGTATCAGTGGCTGTATTATTAATTATATAAATATTATCAATTACTTCCTAAGGCGGACTGTAGGTGTTATAAAAGTTAAAGTGATCTAACATTAATGATTTTTAGGAAGTGGTAAAATTATGTAGTGCCCAAACAAAAAAAATTGAAAAGTCTGAGAATAAAACTGTGCCACCAAGGCGTCCTTCGCTCTCTAATGGTCGTGGGCGTAGAAGTGGAAGAGACGTGATAAAAAAAATGTCCCTTTTAAGGATGAACATCCACTGGGCTTCCTACGTCCTTGTGTGTCATTGAACCCTGGCGGCTCACCCATCGCATGAGACTCAACCACATTGCCTTCAAGACGCGAACAGAAACTCAAACGGAACAGAACAACACAACCTCGCTTTCGTTTGGGCACATGCCATGTACTTTTTATCTCGTCGTGAGTGAAGTGTTCTCTTGTGTTACGTAACGACAAACCACGACCTTTCGCTCGAACGCTTTCTGCACAATGTTCTATATAAGGGTTTTTTTTTACTACCCCCTTCCCCCGTGTTTGCGTTGCCACCAATTCTGCCCCAATTCCATCGTCATGTTTCTTCATAAAGTTACAATCACTTAAAGCAGTGTTTTTTATGATTTAGAAGTAACGCCACAGCCGCCCTGTTTTGAACATAAAATATAAGCACAGAACAATCGGCGGTATAGTGCATTCGCGCCTACTTACAACTTTTCTGAGGCCTCGCCTGCTAAAGTAGCACTTCCAATTATATTCCTCCGCCTCGTGCAATCAAAGCCTAGCCAACCCTAGAAACACCAAAAAGGCGACGCACCACATTCGTACGCACTTAGTGTAACGATATTTTGCATTGAAACTATTTCGTCCTAGGCATTAGTTTCTCGCTGGTTTTATTTATATTAATTATAAATGAAATATGATAAGTTAATTTAAATTATAAGTTAAATACGAATTTAACAGAAATAATATATGTTTATACTAACACTAGTATAAACCAACGTTATATATATATATATATATATATATATATATATATATATATATATATATGAGTGTGTGTGTGAGAGAGAGATACATCCAAGCACGTTACATGAACATGGGGTGATTTTTCAAAAGTTTGATTCACAAAGTGTGATCAAACCGCGAATAGACTATATTAATAAATTTCCATAGATGTTCAACCTTGTACGGAATCTGACAATGAAAATTGTACATTACCAATGACGGGAAAGTCCATGAAAACTACCAGCAGTCAGCTAAATCTTCCACAGAACCACCCATACCAGCGGCCATGCAAGCTTGCATGGAATCTTGCAAGAAAACTTCCATCGTGGCACAAGGTTGAAGTGAATACTGCTACCGGCAGTTGTCTGGGCGCGCCTCAGCGCGTTGAAGCGGGGTCGCCGGAGAAACGGGGAAACCAGGTTGGAAAGGGGAAATCCCTCACAGCTAGGTAGCTCACGCGCCCAGACACCTGCCGGTGACAGTACTCTACGGCGTTACACACCAAGCCGTGGCCCAGAAAACACAAAACTATAGGTAAGTTGTTGGCAGATCATCGACATTCTCAGGAAGTATCGGCAAGATGTCAGATGACGCCAAGTGGTCAATGCTCTGGCGTCTTTTAAAGCTCATGATGTATATCAGTAAAATGATGGCCTGCTAACTCCATACAGCCAGAACAAAACTGAATGTACTGCAACGATTCCAACCCAATGATAATATCTAACGGAATAGCTAGTGAACATCGTATAGATACCGGCATGGCCCTGTTTTCAAGACAACGCCGACGGAAGACGTCGGCTTAGCAGTGACTCGTCAGCGTTTCTTACGTCAGCGGGAATCAAACCGAGAGCTCGCCGACATTTTGTGTTTGTTGGAGCGCGATTCCCTTGATCTTAGTAGTGTTGAAAAAACTAGTTTATTCATGTCATTAGCATTTCAAGAAACAATTTTCAAAATTTTAATTAGGAACACAAATTAATGCTCCCATTATTAGTTAACATAAATATTAGGGCAAATACCAGGAAAATAACATTGTATGCTTTTAGTTGTTTTACACAGCAACACATTTTAACACACGCATTTGTATGACAAACGAATTGAAATATGTAATCAAAAAATATATATTGTAAATTTAACTTAGATGTTTACAAACGTTTTTATATGATTGACTAAGTGAATGTTGATAACACAAGTTTTGTTTCGCAAAAATAATAATATGGAAATAATTAGCATGTGAATAATATAGTTTATCAGTTCAAACAAGCCAGACAGAATTGATATTAAATGAAAAAATCCGCCGGTCGCAATAAAAATGTTTGAAAGGAGGGCATGTCCTCGTTTTGCCGGATGCCATAATCAGAAGTCCAAATAGGTTGAGCATCGCTAGCCGGGCGTATAGGCTGATCACGGTAAAATGAGCACTTTTGAAAGCCCTGCTTAGGATCTACTTGTATGACCTTTGTGTATTCTTCAAATTGATGTAAAATTATCATTGACATCGGCCTCATCACTTTATTCATACGTCGGTTAAGTGAAACTTTGAAATTATTAGAAAAGTTAATATTTTACCAATCTGCTCATTTTTACACTTCGACGCATTAAAAAAACCGGAAGCGAAAGAAATAATTTAAGTTATCACAAATGGTTACCAAACATTATTTATTCGGCGTTAAAATATGGAACTAATTTCCATCCATCATTACCATTTTTACTGGGCGAATGTCACTCAGGGCGCCCTTAAAATATATGCAGGCAGGGGCAGTGACTTTTTTCTAAGGTTGATTTCAAGAGAGCTCACTTCATGAACAGCCTTTAGCAGTATTCTGACAAGCAGGTAACAACTATACTTGTTGCCATGGCAACTTACACCCGCTTATTGTTTACACTTCGTATAGTCTATTCACGGTCTCTTCACACGTTTTGAATCAAACCTTTGAAAAATCACCCCATGTACGACGTATTTGGTTATTTTCTATATATGTTATTTAACATAAATGTTTTTATACAATCGGTTAAAATAAAAGTATCCCATTTTTCATTAAATTGAAGTTCTCCCTATATTTTATTTATAAATTATAATATTTAATGTATAATAAATGTGAAAGAAACAGTGAGAAAAAATATGTGTTGGTAGCGCCTAGAGAAGAAGTTCTAATGCAAAATATTATTACAAAAGAATGCACACGAATGCGGTGCGTTGTCCTCTGGTGTAATTTTCTAGACTTAATTATAGCTTGGTTTGCGCGAGGCGGGGGAACATCCCGGAAGTATGACTTTAGCAGGGGTTCAGAAAAGCGAGAAGTAACCGTGAGTGGATTATACATCGGCTCCTGACGAGTAGAAAAGTCAAGAAGAGTCGACCTCTGGGGGCACTCAAACGGCGAAGAGGCCGGACAAGTTAGCGTACGCACACGACTCTTGGCATAACTCTACGTCGTCTGTTTTAGGTCCATGTGGTTCGAAGTCCACGATATTCATGGAAGTCTAGTCGCCTGTAGCATTTCTTCGCTACTAGCAATAGCTGTCAAATTTGATTTAACACCGGGATGACTGAAATGGTTGCGGCCTAGTACGGAACCGGTTGAGTGAAAAGATGTAGGGTTTCACATGGCAATATTTTTAGGCGTGTCACAGCTACCCAATTTCACTTTCAAACCAAAACCACTTTGTTGCTCTTTGAAGAGAATGATCATGGTAAAAGACTTCAAGTAGGTGTAAATTTATAAGAGTTTGTGTGTGTTTTTTTTTTTTTTGTTCTTAATAACCCGAAATGTTCGAGTTATCAAAATTTTTATAAAAAGCCTTTTCGTTGAAATATTTCCCAGGCAAAGATGGACAAATAGTTTTGTTTGGAAGTGATGTCGCGAATGGTAGCGGAGACACAACTAATATCATTTGAAATGTAAAACCTCCCTTCATCCTTCCACTCGGCCGGTCCAGCACGTACTAAACCCAAGTCGATGAATATTTGTTCCGTTCTCAGACATTTGTAGAACTTACCACACATTTTTGCCACTGTTGTAGAAAGTCAACTTGCGATACTATGTTGTAGTTAGTTGCTGGTAAAAATTTCATATGATTTTTATCGAATTTGACTGTTCTTTTTGAAGACAGTAACTCCGTGCGTGTAAATTTCTTTTTTTTTAACCGTTTACCACATTAGTTTTTCTGTTTCAACTTAACATAACTTGAGAACATTTTTTGTTTTAAGTTTAAAATCTCATTAATAAATAACCGTCCATATACAAGTTGACTTGTATCTGCTACTGGTACTACTAATACTCAATTTCGGACAACATTAACGTGACAGTAGCAATTTTGGTTTTAGGAACTTATTTTAGATCTGGTCAGAAGAAAATATGAAATTTATCACCGTTTTACACAGTATTTCAAAACAAAAAGTTAGTCTGGGTTTGCAAGGTACAGTTACGCACAGAGAGGCTGTAGCTGACAACGGAATTCGAATTGCGTGATTATGTAATCGTTACTCATACATTTTGAGTCAAACCAGAGATTGGACTCCTTGTTACGTCGTGATACTGCCACCAGGAACATTGCGCTGAAGCGAGACACGCATTTTATAACAAAAAGACAGTGTCATTTTATTGTGCTTTTACAAGAAAAAACCTCGAAACTTCCCTACTTCTTTAGGACTATAAAGATTTTCCTAAAAACAAACTACATATACTGGAAATACTACATATAGTTGTTTTAGACTTTTACATTAACTTACATAATTGAAATGCGGATTTTTTTTTTCTTTTCTTGAAAACAACTGTGACGATTAAACGAGAAAGAAGCTAGAAAACATCGAAAATTTCGAATAATATTCACGAAAAAAAGGACACCTTGTCGGTACCGTGACTCACATTTTCCCACGCAACAATTCCATCTTACGAAGTCTGTACAAATTTAAGTTCAAAGATAAATATGTGTATTAACTTGGGCAAGATTATAATGTCACCCCTTTGAAAAAAACCCAAGTTAGTGTTTTAGAGAATTATTTCATTTCAGGATGATATTAATAGAAGTCTGCGGGCGAATTACACATTCGCACCGATAAATTTTTATCATTTCAGATTATACCGTTTTATAAATGTTCGCATCGGGATTACAATTACTAACACTACTTAAGTACACAATATTATAACAGTCTGTTAGATCAATTGTAAAAATTATTGGCAAAGTGTAATATTTAATATAACCTAATGATCACATAACGCTATCATTTCTAGGAAAGTAATGTAAAAAGTGCAACGAAGTTTTCTACACTCTAAAAGAATGTTATAAAGAAACCCCCCCAAAAAAAAAATTGCCCACCCTACATTTCAGTGGTTCTTATTGGGTAACAAGTCATTCGTAAACACATCCACTTGTTTTAAGTGGAATTACAGAATAAAATAGTTTGTAACTTCGTCTTTGCGGTTTAAAGTGAGTCCCGATCGGTACAAACATTTTCCTTGATGTTTTACAAATATGGCTCTTGAAACGTTGCAAGAATTCATTTTACAAAGGATATTGTTGTATGTGAGTAAATTTACAAATAACTTCTCAATATATAAAAAAAATTGTTTGATAATACTTTAATGGCTCTGATGTCGCTAAGAAAAACAGCAAGCAGGTATGTACTCCGAGGAGTGGGCCAACAGGTGCGAATATGCACGTATAAGCACAGCCTTTCACTTCACTTCTCGCCGATATCGCCTTGAAGCTGACGTGCTTCCCCGCCTCTCAAGGTCATCCAGCCGCAAGCACGACCCGTGATGATGCAATGCTCTTTTGCAACTTGTGGTCACCCAGACCTTTCTTAATTGACAGCGTTTTTAGCACATGTCATTGTACTTGCCGATGTTTGGTGTCCACGGGCCGTGAACCAGTGTGGCACTGATATGAGATCCGTAATTTTGTTTTTAATTGCAGTTTTTCATCACATGAATTTTTAACACATCGACTGATTTTTTCAATGGCGGTTGGTGAGAGTGCCATTACTTCCCCGCAAGTACAATGGTTGGAGACGATGGTTGGACACACTGTAAAAATTTCCAGAAAATTTTGAAGCAACATATCTTCGATTACAGTCTAGCTAGTTTAGCATTCTGTGATTGGTTGATCAAGTTTTCGCCTTGGCTATCTTATTTGCATGAAAATAACATACGTTTTTCTTTAGAGTATCAGTGTTCTCGTAGTCCCAGTGAAATGCGATAGTAACTTTATGCGTGCACAACAGCCAATAACGAAATAAAACTGTTGTGCATATGTACATACATACGCTGAATCCTAGCAATAGTCAACTATTCCCGCGGTAAACCATCATCCCTACGAATGGTTTATCGTGGGGGAATGTTTATCATTTCTCAGGTTTCAACTCACTGTGCACCTATTAGGAAATGTTCTTCTACTTTTCCTGTTCTCTTGGTCAGTGACAATTCTCGCGCTGTAAGACTGAACTTGTAATATTTGTTTAAAAATTTCCAAGCCGTATCCAAATTGCATCAGCCAATCATGAAAGGATAAATAAGAACGCTAAACCATTCGCTCGAAAAATGTTTATAATTTTCCAGGACAATGTTGTGTGTACGAATTAAAAAAAAAATATATTGCTCACTTGCAGTAAGGTCTACTCTTTAGTTGGCGGCACTCGACTTCCTGTAATCACGTTACTTAACGAACAGTTCAGATATTACCCATTTTGTCCATCGACGAAAACGAGAGAAGAATTAATGTGTGGGATGAGCCCGTTTGCTCAGAGCTGTTTTGATTAATGACGAAGATGAAGCAACGGAGCAGTGAAACTGCAATCCACACGCACATAATACGGCAAATCACTTTCGTGTAGCTAATCAGTCGATTAGATGGTCTTCGCACGTTTATACGACGTACGCTTGTCGTTACAATCCGACTTCTACGCTGCGATGGAAATAACGTAAATGTGAGTGTATTGAAGTGACGTCACATTATTGGAGCAAAAAAGATGCTGTAGTGCGTCATTTCTATATATATATATATATATATATATATATATATATATATATATATATATATATATATATATATATATATTGTTCCTGAAATTTTTTAAACCCAGTTTTATACTCACGAACTTAAAACTGACACCGAATCCTCCTATGTATACAGCTTTCCTCGTAACACGTGAACCGGGCGCGGAACGACGTTAAGAGATATATGTAGTCCATTCCTCGTAACTTCACGCTTTTTGACACGAACCTTTGGAAATCACTCCATATGTATGGTGTGTTTGGTTATTTCCTAAATATCTCATATATCACAAGCGTTTTATGTCTTCTGCTAATATAAAAGTGTCTTCTTTTTTGTTAAATTGAACTTTTTCAGATATTTGATTTTTATCTTAATGAGTAAATAAACAGAGAGGGCATAGGTGTGTTGGTAATGCCTAATAAGAAATAGTTCATAAGCTAAATATTATTACATTGAGTGCGCACGAGTGCAGTGCGTTATCCCTTTCGCGTTTGTTCGCACACGGCGGAAGGATATCCTGAAAGTAGAACTTTAGCAAGGTTTCAGGAAAGTTGGAAGTGAATGGACTACAATTAATTCCTCGTTAGCCTCGCCCTTCTCCTGTCACACGATCACGCGTGGACTGAAAGGGGGACTCTGTCTTGTAGGATCTCTGAGGTGTTACAGGACGTTAGAAAACCGCGCGAGATGTCGCTTTCCAACGGTCGTCGATGCTACTTCCGCGTGTCTGCGGTTCCCCGTGCGACGATCGTCGCGCGCACGACACTTCCCGCCCACAATGCCCGGGGCAGAGGCGGGTGCGTCTCTGCCCCGGGCATTGTGGCCGAGCACGCAACCTGCAGGGCGCACTTTCCCGGTGTCGCACCACGCGCCGCTGATAACACACACTTTCGCTGGACCCAGGAGGGGCGCAGACACCCGGAGAGACGGTGGAAGGTCGCGTCTTTATCAGCCGACATCGCCCCAAGCTTCCGCGCAGTCCCTGGACGGCGCCCGCCCAGTCGAGATGGAGGTAAGGACTGCCGGCGTGAATCCTTTCTTTATTTCACCGTACTCATTCAAACCTCTGCTTCCATTTGCCTACGTCTGGACTCACCCTCGCCATTCCGTACATTTGGTTTAGATAGCTTGTTTATGCTTAAGGGGTTGCCGTGATGTAGTGGTTAGACTACTAGCCTCCCACCAAGGCGAAACGGGTTCCATCCCCGGCGGGGCCACCCCGGGATTTTCGCATGTGGAATAGTGCCGGACGACACCGCTGGTCGGCGGGTTTTCTCGGGGACACCCCGCTTCCCTCGCCCTTGCATTCCGGCACTGCTCCATAATCACCTCACTTCACCCTCATCGACTCTCGAGACCTCGATGTTAACAGCCGCTCAAATCTCTCTCCACTACACTTAATCTGCCAAAAAACAAACACACTACAAACCAGTAAGTAGTTTCAAGCAGTTCTGTTCTTCTTACTATAAATTATGTTGTTTCCGATATACTTATTTGGTAAATCTGTTCACGTCAATGGCCTTTCACTGTTTGCAGAGCACCTTTTTCCTTTATTTTCCTTCACTTTCACCAGTTTATAACAATTTAAAAATAATTTTCCTTTTCAATAAGTCTTCTCAACATAAGAAGATTGACATTTTTCTTCCCCTAAAAAACAGCTAGGTAAGTTTACATTTAATTGTGGTTTATTAACGCCCCCACTTTATGTTGGACATACCAGTTTAGGAAAAAGGAGCTGATTACATATTTCACTCACAAAAACGACACACGCATCCATAATCTAGAACCTTGCAGTCAGTTTGACGACCTTGGACACAGAAAACATCAACATAAGTTATATTTCCATTTCTCACAAGTAGACTTTGTAGTTTTAGTTCTATAAACAAATTCAGAGTGATTTTGACTGCAACTCTTTCTACCTACTAAATTTTAATCTCTAAATAATAATTTGGGAACGAAAGGATACAAACTAGAATAACCGTTTCGTACTCGAAGCTCATAAACTATACTTTGTACTCTTTACGAATGTGTCTTTTGTCTTCTTAGGGACTTTATATAAAATGCTCAGTGGTGATAGGTTTAACCTATAGACAAAATATCTTAGTTTCGAGTCTATGTAGAAGCAATTGAAATTAACTGCTGTCGTTACTTTCGTACATTCGCCCCTTTCTAATGTCATGTATAAGCAGGTGAAGCACACTATTTCGTCCATATTTGTCTGACGCATCAGAATTTTGATAAATGTATTTATAGGTGATCATCGTTTAGTTGATTTGTTTATTCACAGCTCTATTATAAGAAGTCTTTTTTCTCCTACCAGAAATTACACGCCAATGGCAAATGTCCAAAATCTCCATCTTGATACTTTAAACCGTATCACTAATTTTTGTTAAATTTTAATTTTATTATGTGTTAAATAAATTAAGGTAAGTTAAAAATAATCTCGTACAGAAATTAGCACAGCAATTCCATGTGAACCCTATAAAAACGATAACCATTATATTAAGTATATTTGTACAATAAAGAAATGTGTTTATTGTTCACATATCAGTCCTACCTGGTTTTTATATCTGACCTAAAATTTAGCCTCTGCCAAAAATATTTTTGCATAGTTGCTATTGTTAAATTTAATTACAACTACTTACTTTATTAAATAAAAATTGTTGTAGCAATATGAAATTATTAACTTTTATTCGAATTAATTTTCATTTAAATTTTATTACTATAATATATAGTATTGGTTCTTATATGAAATTATAAACTCGTTATAAGTAAGGAACTGAGTTTCTAAAATAATCAACTAAACATCTTTAGGAATTGAACTTGTGTACAGCAGATGACATATGATATCGCTCTATTTATGTTACAGTTCTGACTTCCCCACAGAGTATTTATGATACTTCTTAGCATTACTCTCTTGACCTTAGTTTTCCAGGGCTATGAAATGTCACTCTGCTTTTAATTTCTTCGCCGAGCCAGACCACATAATTGATTCAAATCAAGGGAAATGCCTGTGATACTTGTACGAGCTTCGACTGAGTTGATCAGAAACACCTGAAAAAAGTTCTCTAAATCGTTCTCATTAAAGTTAGTGAAATTCTGCAAAAAAATAGTCGGACGTTGCTACTTTTCAACAGAAGTTTTCAACAAAACAATGAAATTGTACATTATCCAGTGAGGCGCATGTGAAAGCAGACTAAATCTTCACAAAAGTAGTGTAGTATAATATAATTGCAGTATGTTCACGCTTTATGAATCAACCTTTGGAAAATCATCTCATTAATGACACGTGCTTCGTTGTTTACTAATTATGCTAAGTATCACAAGCGTTATTTTTCATTTCTGTTAGCATAAAGTGTTTTATTTTGTTATGAAACGAACATTTACTTATATTTATTTATAAATTGTAATATTTCATTTATAATTAATGTTAATAAAAAGAGAGAGAAAATAGGTGTGTTGGTAACGCTCAGTAAGAAATAGTTCTCATGCAAAATATCATTAAACTGAGTGCCCAGTAATGTGGTGCGTTGTTCTTTGGTGTAATATTCTAGACTTAGTTAGGCCTAAGCCAAGTTTGAATTAGCTTGAAATTAGATATTTAGCATGGCATCAAAAAAGTTTGAAATAATTATGAATGGACTATAAAATAATATGCAGACCTACTATCCATGTACTGTATGTGATAAAATATTATTTTGGTAACTTTTCCTATGTCTTATAAAATTCCAAAATAAAGAAACAGTAGTGTGTATAAAATAAATTAATACGTCATAGCTTTAACATACTCCTAAAATTTCAACTACTCAGTGTACCGTAGTGAAATAACTTAATGACAACAGCGATAACTCACTGAGTCATGCAACCGTAGTTCTTGACGTCAGCGTACTGCAGACTGCACTGTGTGTGCATTTCACCACCCTCAAAATTTAATGCCTGAGGCTGCAAAAATATATGTTTATTAGTGGTTAATACATGTTCGGAGGGCCTTAAAAAGTGCTCACTTTCACCGTGAACAGCCTATAGCAATACAGTCAAACCCAAACACTTTATTTTTCTTTAACAACTTCAGAAAAATCGCACACTAACTGACGCTATACAGAATGAATTCATATCATACCTACATACATGATTAGGCATCATACGTAGTAATAATGATGATAATTGAGTTACCGCCTTTGGCGTGTGGCGGGCGAGTTGTGTGTTTTGAGCAGTCAAGTGATCATCGACCGCAAGAACTAGCGAATTAAACGCGATGAAGTTTGTGGCACAGCTCCGCTGCCATGTGACCGCACAAACGTCTTATTAAGGCAGTTTGAAGAGAAGAAAGCTCAAAGCAGATCCGCTTTCGACTGCCAGAGTGCTTCTGTAAGGCAGTGATTACTCTTGACTGCCTATTACAGCGATTAATAGCACGCAAAGAGTACCTTTTAAACTTATATTTACTGTAACTACATGAAATACTTTTGTCTAAATTTTATTTCATGGTTTCTCTAGAGCATAGCATTAAAAGTTTCTTTGTTCACGTTAGTCATGTAATAAGATTTACTGTTATTATTTTGTTTTTAATTTACCAGTTAATTAAAAAAAAAGGTCAAATAAATGTTTCTATAGGCCGTTCACGGTAAAGTGAGCACTTTTTGAAGCTGTTTCATCAGACATACTAACCAATAAATACTTTTCATTGTGGCCTCAGGCTTTTGGTTTTGGGTATGGTGAATGCACACACTGTGTTTATTACTCACAAGGCAGGGTTTACACTAACAAGTGGTGGAAGGATATAAATTGGTTGAAAGAAAAAAGTAACTAGGGCTTCAAAAGTGCTCACTTTAAGGTGAACGGCCTATAACCGGGAACGAGGTCATCTTTCTTCTTTTCGATGCTTATAATTTTAGGTAAGTCTAATTATTTCGATGCATCGACAGTCTCGCAGTTCAAGACTACTGGTGTGTGGAGAAAGAGATGGAATTCTAAGCCGTTTCAAAAGAATAACATTGACTCACGAGGTGTGAAAAGTCCTCTTGAGGCACTATGAAAATAACTTGATAGCCTGCATTAACATTTATAAGCGTTGAACAAGCCGTGCTGAGCGAAAACCCTATGCCTACAGCTGGCCACACAAACTAGGTCCTGCTTTGATCGAACGCTCATGCACGCGCGAACACGATATGATGGTGAAACTAATCTGAAAAATGCATCTCACTAAAGTACCTTGCGTTTTCTCGGACTCTCTGGTAATTTCCAAACAGGGATTAGCCAGAGATGATATAAGTCTATCGACAAAGGACAGTCCAACCCGAGTATGAAACTAAAGTAAATAATCTATGCTTACATAATGCGTTGAGAATAGAACAACCCTGACGATAAATGCTCCCTGGCGCCAGATCGGCTCACAACCTTTAATGAGGGCGCTAACACTGAAATTCCTGGAGATCTCCGGCAACGAGGAGGCTGCAGGCGGGCTGAAAGTGAGTGAAGTCCCTTCACAGTTACAACACCAGTACTGGATATACGATAGAACGTGATTTATTCTATCCTCAGGCTAGTGTTTGGAAATAGTCACTAAAATTCTACAGAAATAATAGTACATAAATGTCAAAATCGAATTCTTCGAGGGTATTAACTGTTGACTTGGCTTAAAATTTAAGGCCCATACATATTAATTAATTTGTTAAGACCAACGTTTTATTTTGCATTCAACCTTAATTTCTGCTCTAGAAATAGGAACCAGTGATTTCAATCCATGAAATACAACTTACTGAAAATAAAATTAATACGTTGTTCACCTACGTACCCAGTATACTTCGTTGGAATCAAGTAATCAAGTGCCTCGAAAAAGTGAAACTTGCCACAAACGAGCGAAAATCACAGTCTATTCATAGTTAATTAAAGCACTGGAGTAAACATAAACAGTGGGATTTCCGTGGTGCTATGTGTGCCGTTTTCTATAGTTTACAATCATTTTTTTTTGGAACGACTTTCACTGCTACTACTGAATACTCTAGAAAGGTATTAGTTAGCCGTACTTTAACTTCGTCCACGTATTATGACAAACGTCCTGTGGCTGACTTACTGCTACCATGCTGTCCATTGAAAATGAGTTTATTTGTCACAAATCTTTAGCTTTTCATAAAATTCTTAGCTTTTTGTCAAGGCTGTAGACAATCAGTAGTTATTTTTAATTTGGATTTATATGATATTCTTAGAGAGTGTAGCCGAAAAGTACATTGGTAGCAAAAGATATTCTGGTCGGGGAAAAATGTGTTTAAAAGTACATTGCTGTTTGCTCACGACTAAGCACTTATTACAAAAAGTGATGATGAATTACACACACACCACACACACACACACACACACACACACACACACACACATATATATATATATATATATATATATATATATATATATATATATATATATATATATATATCGAGATATCAGCATATGTTTGGCACTATAAGGTGAACTCTGGATTTAAAAAAAACGTGTAAAACAGAGATTGAGTCATATAAGACAGTGTCAATGCTCGTGTTCGTCTATGGGAATGAACATGGAACATGAAACATAGGGAAGTCAGTAGCATACAAACAATAGAAATGAAGTTCCTCCGAACTGTAAAAGAATGTTTGAGGTTTGCTAGGATAAGAAACATGACTATTGGGAATAAGTTAAGCAGTTTTCGACACTAATTAATAAATATAGAAAGTTATCGGCTGAACAGAATGGAAGTAAATATGTTCCCGTAACTTACCTAGAATAACGCCTAAGGCAAGACGGAATCCGAAAGCTCGAGCAGACAATGATGTATTTGGCCGCCTTATGGCTCTTCAATTCAGTAAATACTATCTCATTGTTGGACAGCTTACGTCAAATTTCTTTTTCGAACTAGGAATAACGGGCATTTCAGTTATTGCAATGGTCCATGCACTTAAGGAATACCTATCAATCTAATGAGTGCTTCGTGTTACTCAGTTATTCAAATTTTTTGAACATTATTTTTTACATCCCTAAAACACTTGTTTTAGTCATTTTAAATACAACTCTATAGAGTAGGGCAGAAATAAAAACGTTTCAGCGAAAGCAAAACATTTCTTAAATGCTATTCAAACAGGTACCTATTGCATATAATGAATAGTATCCAGTTAATTACTGGCCTAATCCATGTGGTAACCGAGGTAATCGTGTCTGCTAAATGACACTTATTAGACGTACAATTATGTAACGCAACTCTGACAAAGAGTTTTGAAAATATTTTTCCGTATATGCAAATAAATACGTCAATGCAGCTGACAGCAGTAATGTAATAATGAAGTAATAATAACCGTTTAAGAAGACAAGCTATGGCCAAACATCCTGTGTGGAGTGTAAAAAAATTCGTTATTATTTTATCTCCACGTCTTTCGACTATAGCCTATACTCATCCTCCGCCGTTTGGCCATTCTGAAGATTAAGTTTGCTAGCTCAGGCCTGATCTTTAGGCTTCCATGGTTTATAATTTTTTACTGGTGACAGCAGTCATGTTACTGCAATAACAAGTATTAAAATGTAATAGTTTTTTATTTATGACTTATAATTCTTGATCTTACTTAGATAGGCTAATCTGCTTTCAAAACGTTTCAGCGATTTACTTCCGAAAATGTAAGTACAGGTTATTTTTATAACTAAGTATTTACGCCATAAATATCATTACTTTTACTGCGATAGTGTGTTGCAATATAGTTATTTGAAACCAACTTGCAAAACGATTAGCAAGTGTTATATTATAAAAACTCAGCGCATTCAACAACATTGCCCTTGTTGGCACAACTGGCAACGACGAGGCGTGTGATTCGAAGCAGATGTAATCTTCCTTCCTACCAACCGTGCTACGAAAAGTAAAAGTTAGCGTGATCCTTGCAACAGTCTGCTTGAGAAACGTTCGCAGGGTAGCCTGAAAGCTTTTAATTAGGTTAGAAACAGATTTTCCACCGAAAAGACCGCAGAGCACGCAAAGTAACACGAAATTAACGAACTTTCCCTTATGCGGTGAAGTGCGAGGGAGTCGTTGCGCGCAGGCGCATCGAACTAACTGACACACGCGATGCAGCGTTGGCAACGTGGCCAACAACTTTTGGCCACACGACTACGGCTTTTGACATTGATACTTTCTATCTTCAGAGGTTGGCATTACACAGCGGGGCTGTCCATCTATAGCTCATTGTCTTAGGAAAAGTATGGTTATACTTCTACTACAGATTGGGAAGATCAATGTTAAAAGTTTGCCAAAGGGTTCATTTTCGCCGCTAGGTAAGCGCTAGTATCAGCAAAATGTTATATATTTTCTACGTTTTAAAAAAAAAAGGATAGTTGCAATAATCGTAGCTCAGATATAAAATAACTTTGTAAGTAACTAAAATCTTTCTCTTTTATAATTCACGTAGCTTAAAATTATAATTAAAAGTTACATTTCGGCACACTGCGCCTCCTAGCGCCACCTGAGTAGCATTAACCTTCGAAACTAGTTACTCGTTACATTTTCTTTTAAACTGAATGCCCCTTAAACTTAATTTTGTGTTAAGTTGCACGGAGTGAGGAAGTAAAGTGTCAAAATTTCGACATCAACTTTTATCTTAAAGAAATGAGTTGTGAATATAGTCCGTAATTTATAATTACTTACGTCCGAGATAAAGCAGGCCGTAGCAATTTTTTAATAAGGAAACACTGAGAATCTTTCTGATACCAGCAAAAAGTTTTCAGTATACAAGGACAAGATGTTTTTAAAATATGAAATAACGTAAATCAGTAATTATCTATCAGCAAATCACAAAGAAAGGTTTTTTTAATTGAAATAATTAAGTTTTGTAAATATATTCTATTAGCAATGATGGAGTAGTTCTATAAAACTGAATATTAGACACGTGTATAGTTTATACAAGTGAGGGATCTTCAGTTTCTTCTGATTAGACAAGAGTCCACAGCGTCCGCTTTGAGCATGCGTCTAATACTTTCGTTTTAAAAAAGTAAATTTCAAACTTTGTGCAACGCAGTTCATACGCTAGGTAGACGGGCCATAGTCCCAACTACGATTAAATGACATAGAGAGGCTGAAATAGTAAGAGCTGTTCAACAAATATTCCATTCACATTATAGTGATGCTCTGTCACGTAGGTAACATTTTTTGGGTGGGAATATCGACACTAAGTTTTTCATCTCCATTTTCATTGGGGGGTAGAACACTGTGAAGTTACGCGCTTATGGTACGAGCGGGAGAAACAATGACGTGTGTGTAGGTTTGGTATAGTCTGTTCACGGTAAACTGAGCACTGTTGAAAGCCGTGTTTAGGAACTTCTTCTCTGATTACATTGTATAATTCCACCATATGTAAACGTAACTTTGACAGGAGCCCGATCACTTTAGTCATGCGTCGGTCAAGTGACACTGTGAAAGTATTAGAAATGTAAACGTTTTACATATTTGCTAAATCTTACACTTATAAGCATTAAAAAAAGAAAGAACAGAAAAAATGAAACAATTCCAGTGTTAAGAAATTTCAACTAAATACTTTTAATTCAAGGTTAATAAATGGAACTACGTCACCTCCGTCGTTACCAACTTACTCGGCGCGCGCCAGACATTGTGCCAATTAAAATACTCGCAGGTAGGGGCAGTGACATTTTCCAAAGGTTGGTTTCAAAAGTGCTCGATTGATCGTGAACAGTCTGTACACTGTAAAAAAAATTCCAGTAAATTTCCCAAACTGTAATGGAAGATTTTTACCTGTGCATTGTATGGTAATACTACCATATATCAGGCTGCAAATATATTAATATTTAGCACCACTACAGTATATAATTGGTAATTTCCCTATGCATTTGACTGTTTCCTGAGCAAATGTAGGAACGCTACAATGAATGTATAGGGGAATAATTTAACCACCCGCTCGTTCTCACTACACGTATTTGCGACCCAGTTCTAAGAGTGTAGTGCTGAGAACTCCGCTGGATGTGAAACACTTGTACCTCTAATTGACACGAAGGATCTCCACCACGGCAAGGTCATTCCTCGGAGCGATGTGAAGGGAACTGATGTATCGACTCCCATTCACTTTTAGACATTTAATAGTACTACAGAACTTAGCGAATCTTTTCTGCAATATGTCGTGGTAGCGACTCGAATATGGACCTCAGAAGTGTAAGGTCTATGATTAAACACTAAGAATCCTGTGGCTTTCAATAATTATGCGGACTTTTAAAATAAAGTCATGACATTATTCTGGGGGGGGGGGTGATTCTTATTCGGTGCTGCCTCCTTTAAAATTAAAATTATAGTTTCTTCACACTATCCACTGAGATGTTGGTGTACTGGTATAAGGAATTCAACAAGTATTTCTCAAGTGTTTTCTATTGCACGTGTTATCGACAGTAGAATGAAAAACACTTCGTGCAGAATCCAAAATGTATCTCGATTCTTTTATTTTAAATGTTGTTGAACAATGCCCAAAAACCACTTCTGCAATTCGTCATGAAAGAATAAGACGAAACAATATAATAAGATTTATGGTTCGAAGTAAATCAGACGAGTGGTTCCCGCCTATTAGATGGAAACTATATAATATGTATTGTATAAAGATCGAAAATCATTGCAAAGTGTACCATTAGAATGCACGGATAAATGTATTGAAGATGACGTAGACTACCCAGTACTCGAGTGTCTACAGTGTGCGTGAGCGTCTACTATTACACGTGATCTTGTCTTGCAGTACTCAGGTGCCTCTACTGCATCACGTGTTGTATACCTGCAATTTTTCGTTTGGAAATGTGATTATGAATTGCTTTAAAGCAGCCGAGCTTAGATTAATATCATAACAACACCATTGCATTTCATTTCGATGTGTCGACTATGGGTTATTAATTAACTACTATTCGCCCTCGTAATTTAAATCTGAAGAAGGGGTAAAAATACAAGTTTTTCCATGAAACTATACGATGACAGCGACAGGTTTTGCGGCAGTTGTAGTTCCTTTTGTAATCACGCATTTATCAGACACTCTATTTCCCATCACAAAAGCTTTCTGTAATATTTGCAATTAACTTTTTTTTAAGCTCCAACTTCAAAGGCGCATATAAGCCTCAGGAATCATGTTAGACCAAAAAAAAATTGTGTACATTCTTCTGTCTTATCCTGTCATAACGAATCTTCATCTGTGGGTTGTCGGTATTTTTCACTTAAATCCTGCATAATTTGGGTCTAAATTGTGAATAAATGGCTAAAATGACTAACGTAATCATTCTAACGCAAAAAATATATATTTATAAACTTGTCTGTGCAATAGAATTGAGCCCTTAATTTCTTGTGATTACATTTCATTTTTAGTGCACGAAGCTCCACGACATTCAGTTTCTCCTTCGTGACTGCAGTCAATTTCTGAATGATGCCACAAAAGCGAAGGTACATCACATCAGCGTGACAAAAGTGACCTTGTAACAGGTAACTTAAACAAATCCCTACAGAGGCTGTAATGCCTTGTACAATGGCCAAGTACGGCGTATACATCTACGCGCAGTGGTTTAGACAGAATGAGACTCGTCAGGGCATCAAACACGTCGTTCTCTTGTTTTCAAGGCGAGCATGTTAGTCACAAGGCCACAATGTGCCTACATATTTCTCTGAAACTGTTTTTGTTTCCGAGGCCAAAGAGAAAGAAGGAGCCGTGACGGGATTACAGCCATGGTAAAACGTGAAATGCATCTGTCATAATATAGCATTTTAATTTTCATTGCGTTGAGCATGCACACACTCACTATTTATGTCCCAAGTTTCACTTACAGCATTTAAGTATGTAAAAACATCTCTGAAATGAATAATACAAGTATTTTACTTTTCAGTGGCATCGCACTGAAGAAACAAACCTAAAATAATACTGGCTTATAAAGCATTGTTTAAGTGCTTTCCTTGTGATGAACGCACTAGAAATTGTTTTGTAATATTTTCCAATTATGGCTGTTTTAAGACACTGTGCACCCCAATTCATGACAGTATATGTGTTGCCCTGGTAGTATTTATAAACTAACTATACGTGTCAGTTATTTATTATAGCTCAGGGGATGATCTCATTGAGGTCCTGCAAGAAACAGACAGATGTCATTTTGTAAGCGTGAAACTATGACACAATTTACAGATGAAAATAGTAATTTGCTAAAATATGAGGGAGGGGAGAATTTTTCACAAATTTTACTAACATAGTTCCTTTTTATTAAAACTGCATGTCGATAATAGCCTGTTTTTAAAAATACATTAACAGATTTGTGCATTTTTAACCGTAACCCTAGAAAATTCTGAGAAATGTCGACTTATGTGAAGTCATCATGTTAAAGTTATGCTCCGCATTATAAGCAGGGTTAATAACTTTGTACTGACGAACGACAACAGGAGAATTTACATACAAAAGCTTGGTTACGACTGTTACCTCTGCAGTCTTGAAGGACATACGTTCAACCTAGAGGAACCTGTTCTCTGCTCTATTTATTGAGGGCCGTGCTTTCAAAATACATATTCGTGACGGCAGCCATGACATGTAACGTGGTCGTGACCTCAACCCAGAAGCCACGGGTTTTTGATTAAAAGAAGTTACTTTCGGGCTTGTCAGTATCCGTCAGATTCGTCAGATGGCCCGTAGACAAAACACTATATCAGCTTTTTTTTTTTTTTTTTAGATAAATATACAGTATACTTTTAAACACAAAAACCTAATTTAACGTCAGCTGTGACTATTACTAGAGTAAAACTTATAGTAAAATTATATATTAGTTCATATACTACATATTCAAGCAAATGAACCGACTACGTGCGAGCAACGAATTTGTAAAAAGTGAGCTCAGGCGTTGTAATTATTTGCAAGTGGTCCGGTGGAAAAACGAGTAAGTGAAGAGTGAAGAGATTTGGGCGGCTCTTAACAACAAGGTCTTGAGAGCCGAATGGGGAAACGAGCTGAATAGCACTGACATAGGTCATTGTGACTGAGGTTAAGATTTCCTATGAGTGAATGCAGTGACGTCATTTTGGTTAAAGTAGAAGCACAGAGAAGATAAGTAGACAGAGGCGAGGAAACCGCGTGGCGGTATCTAGGATGTGGACGTACCCTCTCTCTGATTGGCTGCAGTGCGAGGTTCTGGAGTGGCCTCGTGTCTGTATGGTCGCTGTAGCTGAGACACGTTCCCTATTGGCTGGGCTGCTGGCTGGGGAGTATGTTGCCAGGCGTTGATTGGTGGATGGCGCTCCAACATGCTAGTTGGCTAAAGGCTGTTCACGATAAAGTGAGCACTTTTGAAATCAACCTTAGAGAAAAGTCACTGCCCCTACCTGCATATATTTTAATAGACGCACTGAGTGGCATGCGCACAGTAAAGTTGGTAACGATGGATGGGAAGTAGTCCCATACCCTAGCGTCGAATAAAAAAGTGGTAGATAGCTAATCATATCTGATTAAAATATTTCTTTCGCTTTCTGGTTTTTAATGCGTCGAAGTGCAAAACTGAGCAGATTTGTAAAATATTTACTTTTCTGATAATTTAACAGTTTCACTTGACCGACGCATGAATAAAGTTATGAGACCCGTGACAACGTTAATCTTACATAAGGTGGAAGAATACACACCGTGCATACGAGTAGATCTTAAGCAGGTCTTTCAAAAGTGCACATTTTACCGTGAATAGCCTATAGTGCTGCTGTTTCGCTGGCGTGTGCGGCTAGAGGATGAATAATCGGCTGTTTCGCCTCTGTAGTTGTATACTCTGTGGCAGAAGGCGGTGTGGTGGCCAGACTTCCGGAGCTCCGAAGACGTGCGCAAGTGGGTCGCGCCGGAAGCAGAACGAGTCCTACCAGGAGTCCCGGCAGTGTTGGGGCGTAGCGGCAGGACGCCAGCAGCCCAGCGCACATCACAGTCCGTGCGCGACGCCGCACTGTGCTAATACTGCGCAGGCGTTTGTGTGAGCCGCCGTCATTACTGCGCATGCGCCTTTTCACACTTCATTTGTCAACGTAACTCCCAAAACTATCCTAGGATAATGGGCGAATAAGGGACTCGTTTTCAAACGCGCACTCGCAGAAGCCTTGGCCTCGACTAGCGACAGGCGATTAACATCTACAACTAGGCTTATCTATATATATTTTTTCGATACATCGATATTCTTCGATCGACATATTATAAGATCGAGCATTCTATTATCAATATTTTTAAACGAATATCCCGATAGTTATTCGATATCTGAACAACATGAAATACATTTTTGTTAACCGCCAGTATCAACAGAGGATAAATGTAATTTCTTTTGCTTTTTACAAGAGCAATGTGATAGCTAACACAATGTGATCACACAAACGTGCGTTTAAATCTCTGTGGTATTATGTGCAGGAATGTGACCATGAAAAGTAAGAGATTCATGAGGAAGAAGAGCTTGGTTGTGGTGTGAGACATGCAGAATGTAAGCAATATCTATACAAGCCTGTGGTTTGCGTGCATTCAAAATCACTTTAAAACTAACTCGCATGTGTTTATGGCCCCATAGCAACAGAAAACACACACGGACTCAATGAATACCTTTCTCAGCTAATGATTATATCCTCATTGAATGATAGAGTTGTATTTCTCCTAGATTCTGAAATAACGTGATGATATTTCCTATGTGTTTGTGCTATCATAGTGCCTGTTGTTTAGTGATAATTTTAAAGAGTATATATTTTGCCTAAATGAAAGTAATAAATTTCGCTGAAAGTTTTGAACAACAAATGTTACAGTAAAATATTGTGTTCACTTCTGTTAGACTATATCGAGTGCTGTTTTATAATTTGTCACGTAATTTTTACAATATTATTCATGCATTAATGATTGCCAATGATATTTTAACTGATATTTTAACTAGCATTCAACTATATTGGTCGATAGTTGCATACAAATAGATTTACATATCGAGTAAGGTTGTAAGCTGTAATTACATGTTCGTGTTTTTTTTTATCGTCGCAGAGATTATTCGCTGTACAAAGTAGGTACTTACAGTTTTTTCATGTTACATAGGGCCTATAGGTAATGCCGTGATTATATTCTTACCTTCAGTCTTTACATACACATTGTGCACGTGGTAATGACATTTGTGTTGCATCTATTCAATACTATTGTTTATTGTAATGTAAAGAGCAATAAAAATGTGCACATCGCATTTTAGATTTTCTTAACTGTGTGGATTGTCGCTTACTATACAACTTTATATACATAGATACAGATTTCATGTTAAATGTGTGCTATCGAAATATCAATTTAATTGTTCATGATGCCCTAAACATGGTCACTACAAACAACCTAGAGATCTCGATACTCCCACAGTTACGAACATTATTATATCCTAAGAAATATTGTAGCGGTATTATGATCTGATCACGTAACTACCTACTCCGTGTCATAAACCAATGATCGAATCGTTCGTCCGATGGTCCCTGCATTAAATAATTTTCTGTCTTATTGAAACCGGACTCTTAAGCTGCTTGTATGAACTGAAAAATATTACTATTGAGGTTCTTATTGTAACATACTTTAAAGTAATATAAAACAACTATATAGTGTGGTATACATGTGATGAAAGAATTAAAAACTGCGTATATAGTTATTTACTAACAAGATGGATCTCGTGTAGCTTTGCGGAGTTCCCAACCTTACTTACAGTCGTAAGATGTACATTAATAGCAATTGCATTGCCAGATAAGAAATATTTACGCTGAAAATATAAATAGGGCAATATGTTAGAAACGCAAATCACATTGAACTGATTACAAATTACTTATTCCATTATTATCAGTTTCCGGGACTTAAAAATAAATTTTACAGGAAATTTTATTCTATTTGCTTTTTTTTAATTTAAACAAAATAGTTTAATAATATCGGTATTTCGATTTTAAAATATCGATTCTTTTACGCCGATATATCGATGTCAAATATCAGTTGTCACATTCGATATAGCGATTCTTTATACATCGATACGTCAGTCTTCGATACTCATCCCTAGCCTCTACTGACCACGATCCTCTCCAGGCGATTGTCCCGTGACGTCACGCCGCAGCCCGTGGGAACACTGCTCCCGGATGGCGAGAGAGGAGCCCGCTTGGCTGGCGAAACTTCTCCGGCTACGAGCGAACTGGTGTAGTCACGCCAACTTCTGACAAACCGGAAACGTAGAAGCGAGTGAGAGGGTGATGGACGTAAGAGGCTGCCCCCAAATAGAAGCGCCGAGTTAAAGAACGAAAGAGTTTCTGTGCAACTTTTGTGATGCTGCTTGCATTTCCTCGTGTTGGTTTGGAGCTCTCGAAATGACGTTTTCGTGCAAATAAAATAGGTACAATAACTCATCCTGTAGCTGGTAGAATACATCGGAGCGAACGACGGAAAAAAAAACTAGAGATTCGTCGATTTAATGCCTCTGTTGAGTACCTATCTGTACGTGCCGTATTAGAAATGAAAATATTAGCGATATTCAACTTTCCCCATTTGATGCAATACACTTTATGAAACTCATGCGTTACAGCGCACTCTCACAAATTGTAACGACTAGTTAACTAATCTAACTCGTAGTTAAGAAAGGAAAAATGGGGTGTGGCTGTGTTGCGGATACGGCCGTTTGTTTTGCGTGAATACGTCTACGTTGACGCGCTCAGATGCCTTGATGTTTTTTTTTACGTTCCCGGCACCGCTTCACTCGATCATATGGCGTTTCATGGGTATCACTGGATTGCTTTTGAGATGCTCTTTCCAACAGTATACGATTTATTTATTTCGACTGGGCTTTTTGACAAGTATAGACCGAAATTGTGTTTTCTTAATTTTTTACATTAAACGCGTACAGTTTCACCATAACCACGCTACACAAATGTTTTTATACAAGCAAACGATTGATCTTGACAAGATACTATACTACTACGCGGAAGTTATGAGACGCGGCGAAACGAACTCAAAATTGTGCCCCCCCCCCCCCCCTCCTCCATTCGGAGCGCGATATGCTTCGCAGTCCTCACTCAACGTAACATATTCTTTGATCCTTTGGCAATCGAGTGGTGTAATTGAATTTTGAATGTAGACGATAGATTCGGAGCTGCAATGCCAAAACTCTATCCCCCGATTTTGTTATCTGATTTTATGGATTACCTCCCACTATGGTTGCAAATTAAAAGACGTATTCACGTCAAAAAATTACGTTTTAAAATCGTATAGCCTTGTCGCAGTCACACATACTCTGTACGCTACCTACCTGGGCCATTCATTCGCGTCGTCTGTTTAAAGCCGTGAATTTAAATACACCTCGGCTCATGGCTTTTAAAATGTGCACTGAATACGGTAATTCATTGTTCTCTATTGTAGCTAAAGTGGAGGTTTAATGTATCAGTTTAAGAAAAATAGATTAGTACAATGTAAATTGACTTTCGCTGTCATTTCGGTCTGCGCCATTTACTATAATACATCTTCAGCACTTCTTGGGAAACTTCTTGGTTCACATTTGCTCCACATGTCTTTTATTATCAGTTTCACCGTTCTCGCCAAATCACTCACAAATTTAGTTCCCACTGTCTTGAATGTTACTGTGCAAAACACCTTGCGTCGTGCATACCTAAGCGTGTTTTCTTGTGGATAACGGGAATCATGATTTCCGAAGCAGATCGTGACGCCAGTGGAGTTGCTGTCCTGGGCATTCAAGAAGCTGGTAATCGCTGGAGATAGCAAGAGCTGCAGTCCTTTGATACCAACACCGAACTTTCTCTTTTTGCACACAAACTTCTCTGGTCCCCACGTTCTTTAAACACTCTTTGCATTTTTAAAAAGCTGCTATATTTTTACAAATTTTAAAGTGTGAAAATTTTTTTATAATTATTTTGTACTTGTTGATGGGTCATTAAGGCTGTAGTCTGCTTAAAGTGTCTCCATACTTCTTCAATCAAACGTTTGAAAAATCGCTCCAAGTATGGCGTGTTTGGTTGTTTCCTAATAGTTTCACATATCACAAGATTTCTATACTTTTGTTAAAACAGAAATTCTTAATTTTTGTTGAATTGAACTTGTGCTAATATTCTCTCTGTAAATTATATTTAATTTGTAAATATCATGAATAAAACAGAGAGACGATAGATTTGTAGGTAATTCCTTGTGAGAAATTAAACTGAATGCGCAGGCGTGAGGTGCGTTATCCATTTAGTGAACAATTTTATATTTAGTTAAACTTCTTTAACATGGGGCGAAAGAATAGCCCGACAGTAGAACTTAAGCAGGGCTTCGTAAAAGTTGAAAGCAATCATTATAATCCATTCACGGTTACTTCGGCCTTTTCTGAAGCCCTGATATAGTTCTACTTGAAGGATATTCCTCCGCCTCGTACAAACCAAGCTTAACTAAGTTTAGAGAATTACACCAGACGGCGACGCACCGCACTCGTGCGCGCTAAGTATAACAGTATTTTGTGTAAGGACTATTTCTTATTAGGTGCTACCAACATAACTATTTTCTCTTTGTTTTTTATTCAAATTTTGTATAAACGAAGCATTGTAATTTATAGATAGAATATGAATAATGTTTCATTTTAACAGGGAAAAAAAAGCAACTTTTATGAACACAAGTATAAAACGCTTGTGATATATGGCGTATGCTGGAAATAACTAAGCACGTCATACATGGGGAGATTTTTCAAAGGTTTGGTTCAAAAAGGCAGAAGAAACTATGAATGGACTATAATAAACATTTAAAAAGCCACTCAGGTAAATGACTTACTCAGGACTCAATCCCGGAACTACGTAGTGAATACGTGGTGGCTTAGAAGTCTTGGACTTGAAGGTCACCTGCGCAACTGTCAAATATCAAGATGATCTTATGAAATAGTTTTTCAATGTGTGTTAAAAAAAATATTTTGTCATTTGAACTTTTCGTCATATTTAAAATATTTATCCAAATGTTCACGGCAATACAGGATGGTCCGCATAACGTGGACAACCCTGAAATCTCCGGAATTGTTGCAGATCACGAAATGCGGTTTTCACTAAATTAAATTACATACGGGGGCAAGTAATGTGCCGCAAAGTGAATATTCGTAACACGTGTATGGACAGAAACAATTAAACCACATATGAGTTTTCCCCTGGAAACGTACATTTATTGCAACGGCATCTGGAAGTACGTGCAAAGAGGAATTCAGTGATATAACACATGCAATGGAAAGTAACATAGAAACGCCAAGAAATAACGCGCAAATATGATTAAGTTAGGTGGGCCGGTAGTATGGGGCAGGGGACCTGTACTCACAACTGTAAGCAAGCAACACGCATTCTGGCGGGACCACTAGTCGCTCACTACATATGCATTTATAGGCTGTTCACGGTAAAATGAGCACCTTTGAAAGACCTGCTTAAGATCTACTTGTATACATGTTGTGTATCCTGCTGCATTGTATAAAATTAACATTACCATGGACCGCAGCACTTTATTCATGCGTTGGTCAAGTGAAATTGTGAAATTATTATAAAAGTTAATATTGTACAAATTTGCTCATTTTTTACACTTCGATGCATTAAAAAGTACAGAAAGCGAGAGAAATAATTTAAGATATCACAAATAGTTACCTAACACTTTTTGTTTGACGTGAATATATGGAACTACTTCCCCCTCCATCGTTACCAACTTTACTGGGCGCATGTCACTCAGTGCGCCCGTTACAATATATGCAGGTAGGGGCAGCGTAATTTTTCTTATGTTGATTTCAAAAGTGCTCACTTTATCGTGAACAGCCTTTACAAACGTGTAGGTATTACTATCAATGGCAAACACATCGAGCACATGCTAGGGTAAGACCTAATGTGAAGCGTTTTAAGCATAACTGTGCTCTTTTCTACTATCCATGTGGATGTGATTGCATTTCTCCTTAGGTTGGTTTGTTCTATTTTTGTTGTGCATCTGTACACACTCGTTATTCAGTACAGTTAATGACTAGGAAACATATCTCCTGAATTACGTTGGTATCTGAATATAATTTAATGTATTGATATCATACTTGCTCTCACATTACCCGTCTTCCTTTCGCTGCGGTGCTCTCCTTGGTCTAATATCGTATTCCATGCCCCTTGCCCCATTAAGGTATGATCTATGCTTCTGTAAGGAAGCGTTCCCGCCAGGATGAGTCACAGCGTGTTTTGCTTGTGTACAGCTGTGAGTACAGGTCCACTGTCCCATGCTGCCGGCCCACTTAATCATATTTGCACATTATTTCTTGGTGTTTCTGTATTACTTTCCATTGCATATGCTGTATCGCAATGTTCCTCTTTATATGTACTTTCAGATGCCGTTGAAATAAATGTTTGTATGTTTCCAGGGAAAAAATCATATGTGGTTTAATTATTTCTGTCCACGCACGTGTTACGAATAGTCACTTTGCGGCAAATTACTTGCCCTCGTGCGTAGCATATGCTGTATCGCAATGTTCCTCTTTATATGTACTTTCAGATGCCGTTGAAATAAATGTTTGTATGTTTCCAGGGAAAAAATCATATGTGGTTTAATTATTTCTGTCCACGCACGTGTTACGAATAGTCACTTTGCGGCAAATTACTTGCCCTCGTGCGTAATTTAATTTAGCGAAAATCGCATTTCGTGATATGCAACAGTTCCGCAAATTTTGGGGATGTCCACGTTAGGCGAACCATTCTCTATATCTATTAAAATGACGTCATTAAACTGGAAGTATACATGTAAAGAAATTTAGGAGATACGGCTCCGGGTTTACGTGCACAAATTTCGGCTCTAGTCATCGTGACCGTAAAAAAAAATAGAGAGTACATTTATCACACACATTCTGTACACACATACGCAAAACCACAAACACCTTTCCATCTTCCTACCATACACAGACTGACAGACACCAGAGATGATTTCATGTATAATTTTCTCAAAAATAGCATCTTTCCTAGAGATAACATCAAGAAATAAATGTATGTATAGAGGGCCACCCCTTGAATTCCACCCTGTTAGCAAATACTAGTTCATATTCTCAGATTTTCTGTCTGCAGCCAAAGTCATATTTCGTACTACTTTCTTAAAAATAGTAAACTGCTTTTGATTCCTCCCTGTGTACCATTTCAACCAGATGTATGAGACAGTTAACGTCAGTTTCGTTAAAAATTATCGATTTTTTATTGTCAACACTTGTTCTTAAAACACTGTAACCCAACTTTACCTTCGCAGCTGCAGATGTTATTTTATATAGCTATAACCAATTGACGTGCAGATCACAGAATTCTGGAGTAAGCTAGTGCTATACAGACAAATCATGCCGGGAAATTTATAGGCAACAGATTACTGACGGGGTTAATTATGTAGGCTTCTTTCTCCGCTGTACATGGCAGTAATCTAGTAAATTGTTTTAGTTGTAGTATTTTTATGTTCACTCATACATATTTGAATTCACTCTATCACGTTTTACGTAATGCTGAATTTCAACATTGCAGACCAGCAGCAATTTCTCAGACACTCAGACTAATGCTTGAGTTGCGATAAAAAAGATTTTTTTAAATCTCAACCGACTTCCATGGCGTACTGGATTGCCAGCGTACGATGCGAACCAGGTGTCAGTCTAGGCCGGGGGGTTTGGGGGGTGGGATATTTGTAGTGAATATTAAAATATCGATCATCTTGACGCTAGCGCCTTTTTACTCAATTTCACCTAGTAAATAATAGGAGTTAATGACACTATCTTCTTTGAAATACATTCATTATTGCTGATTATTGTTACCATAACATAACTTTGCTGTTCAGTGTTATAATTATATACATAATTTTTAAAATTGTATACATAGTTTTAATGATTTGTTTATTTACTGGGTTGGCAAAAAGAATATACATTGCAACTGTATTTATTTTATTTTTTTGCGTTTTCCAATTTGTATTTAGATACGCGAAACACGTATTGGTTAATACTGAATGTAGTTAGTATAAGTGCAAGAAATGTAGATAAAATAAAAAATTTCACTTTGGCATTGTTTGTTGAGCTGCCACACTTTATGACGAAAAATTCCCTATAATGCCTCAGAGTCCCAATAAAGCAGCAAATTTTTTTTTTTTCAGGACCTTTCTTAATATTTTCATAATGCTTTACATAAATTACATATAATTTCTGAAGCAAGGTTAAGGTCTTGGGGGGGGGGGGGGGGTTAGGTATAATTCCCCCTTGCCTCACCTTATACTCGCCTCTGCCCTCCACAGACACATTAAAGCTAGAAAGGAAAAATTTTATGTAGCACGTCATTGGCAGGCATGAATAAATCTTACCCTTGTTTACGTGATAATTTTTTTGGTAAGTTGTGATCGCTAGTAACGAGGAGTTCCAACTATCGTCCGTGCAGATATAGCAGATATGCATGGCCAGGAGACGGAGAGTGAAAGCGAGGCTATCTGGGCTAGTCCCTGCCTAACACTAGCTCACGAATTGCGAACAAAAGTGACAAACCGAGCAGGGGGGGAACACGTTCGTTTACGTTTAATTTTCAAACAGTTCAGCTGACATGGACTCCTTTCTCCATGAACCCTCTATAGCTGCTATGGGCTGGAGACTTCAACGCAGCAGCCGTTGTTGTGGGCCGTTACGGAATATGGGGTAAGGTGCGTGTGCTATCTTCGCAGTAACCACTCTGCTTTTCCCAGCAGTGGACTGATTTCTTCCCAATATCAAGACAAAAATGGATACATTTTGAAGGTGAAAAATAGATGATGTAAACAAGTGCTAACCTAGGTTTAATGGAACCAGAACGTATTAAAATTAGTCAAAATGTTTCATTTCTATACAAGTGTGTGTCTATTGAAAACTCTAATGTAAATTAACACGTTCACCCCAGCTGACCACGTGACTGACAGTTGTACTGGCCGTGACCTTGGGTGGGTCTGTGTTGGGTTGAGATATATTATACTCAGGTTAGGAACAACATGATTTCTTGTGGGAGAGTTTGGCATAAGGAAAATTTCTTCCGCTAGGTGCGCAGTGTTCCAAATGTAAGTTTTAATTAAAAATTTTAGTTATGTGAATAATACAAGAGAGAGATTGTACTCAATTACGAAGTTATTTTATATTATATTTATGATTATTGCAAATGTCCCGTTGTTTTTTTTTACGTAGAAAATAGAGCATATCTGGTATAGGCTGCTCATGGTAAAGTGAGCACTTTCGAGGCCCTAGTCAATATTTTCTTTCAGCCATTTTTTATCCTTTAACCACCTTTAAAATAAATATTGTCATGTGTGTGGGCCTATTTTCCACCGCACTTGGAAGTTAATGTCTAAGACTAAAATAAAATTAATTTATTGACTATTATTCCAAACGGGAAGGCTTTCAAACGTGCTCACTTTACCGTGAATAGCCTATACCTTGCTGACAGAAAACTTTCCCTTTGCCAAACTTTAAACACTGATATTTCCAACCAGCAGTAAGAGTAGCCTTAGTTGGCAGCATCAGCCACCGCTAGCAAGTGGCGCTGCCGGCGGCATGCAGTGCAACCACGCACTCCTCCTAACTGCAGGCGAGGTCGGCTTCCCAACGACCTACATGAACTAACGGGCACTATCTTCGGGAGAAGTTCGCTAATTGTCGCGAGTGCTCCTCTGTGAAGGTTGCCACTAACTTCCACCATCAACAAAGACGTCCTTTACTAATTTCTCAATAGCGTATTCGTAATTTATAATAAAGGCTGTTCACGGTAAAAAAAAAAAAATTAGCATTTTTGAAAGCCCTGATTACGATCTACTTGTATTCACGTTTTCTATTATTCCGTCTTTGGTAAAATTAATATTGCCATGGGCCTCATCACTTTATTCATACTTCAGTCATGTAAATCTGTGAAATTATTCGGAAAGAAAATATTTTACAAATGTGCTAATTTTTACACTTCGGTGTATTAAAAAAAAAACAGAAAAGGAAAGAAATTATTTAAGTTTTTATAAATGGTTACCTAACACTATTTATCCGACGTTAAGATACGGAACTACTTCCCATCGATCGTTACCAACTTTACTGGGCGCAAGTCACTCAGGGCACCCGTTAAAATATATACAGGCAGGAGCAATGACATTTTTCTAAGGTTCATTTCAAAAGTGCTCACTTTATCGTGAACAGCGTTTAGCTGTATTGTTTGCAAATAATATGAAAACTATTGAGTAAGTGGTAATGAATGAAAAAACGCTTTACATAGTATATTCAATACAATACACGTTTTGGCGCTTCTTAAATTTGAATACATGCATAGACGTGATGCCAGTCCATTAAAGTGTTGTGGAATGAAGTGGAGAGATTTGGGCTGCTCTTAACACTGAGGTCTTGAGAGCCGATGATGATAAAACGAGGTGAGTATGGAGCAGCGCCGGAATGCAGTGGCGGGGGAAACGGGATGTCCTCTAGAAAACCCGCCGTCCAGTGACATCGTCCGGCACGATTTCGACATGCGAGAATGTTTTGTGGAGAGACTGTGGAACAAATCCAGTAGTTAAAAATAACGAAACTCATAATTTAACTTAAAATAAAATTCAAAATTATATTGTTGGGAATGCATTTGTATTTACTTCTCTTCCTAATGAACAACAAACTTGCAGTTTTTTTTTTTTAATTTCGTTTGTTTGGTGTTTCGGTGCATATTATTCGTAGTATTTTTTTTTTTTTTTTTTTTTTTTTTGTTGGAGATTTTCGTCTATTCTTTATATCTGCCTTACAGTTATCATTATTTGTAAGAACGGAAGCTTTGCTACACGCGCAGCATTATCTTAAAGATATTTTGTAATTATTTCAACTTCTGAATAACAATTTTGTTTTTCCGCATTGTCGATATCGAAATATACTTATGATAAACGCACTTCTCATTGGTCTATTTCAAATACTATTTCTGTTTCGGCATACAGCACTTTTTTAGTGGCATACGTTAGTTACGCATAAAATTTATTTTAAAATGTCGTAATTTTGTAACAAAAATACGGATAAAACAAATTTTGCAAAACTGTAATTTTTTTTCACCCCACTGTAGCCCAATTATGGGTGACACGAACAATGTTTATTTCAGTGGTTACACTATCGTTATTTTTAAAAATGCTCTTACTTTTAAAGATTTTTTCACATAATTATGAAATCACTGTAAAATAAAAAAAGTAAGAAATAACAAAATAATAAAACAAATTATAACTTTTCAACGTTCCTGAAGCAGACCATTTAAACATTTAGATAGCCATTATTGTCGGTCTTTCAGCACATTTAGTAGGTATTTTGTTAATTGTCAACTTCTAAGTCTGTAATGTCTTGAATATATTACTTAAAATTTCTCTGTAATTGCTTTTTAATTTATGTTAGCTTTATTATATTATTCGGATCCCGTCGACCGCTTTGTTGAAACACATAACAGTGGGGTTGTTAAAACGCACAAACTTAATTTTAAAAAAAAATCGCTCTCCATAACTGAATGTAAAGTATTTACAAGGCAGCCAACGGCCTATCGAAAACGTTTTCACGTCACCTGCGGAGCGTAACTTTCTACTGGACGGCCGGCATACACAAGACGTCCATTTAAATACAAGGTTGCGGCGCGGCCATGTTCGTAAAAGGCTACTTCCTGCCGACGACGTGGAGAACTCTCCGTGAGGTCCACATACAGTACGTGCCTCGCACCAGCGTTCAGGCCCGGCTTTCATCACCGTCGTAGTACACCTTCCAACCACTACGGCGCTCGCGTCAGCTTCACATCGACGTATACTTACACAATAGTTCTATTACAAGGGGTAGCATTGTCTATGGTGGTACATGGGAAAGTGATGAAGTCTTTCCGCCATCTTGTGACCCCAAAATCATTGAAAACTTAACCTGTCAGAAATACAATACAGCTGTAGTATTAAAGCACATTAATGTTGTGCTTATAAATTTAGATTCGGCAGTTGTATTTATTTAAAAAACATCGCAGTTAAAGTTCATTTGATGCACAAACCTGCAACCACATTTACACTGTTTTGGGTTTCGAAAATGTTGCTTCAAATACGTGATAACATGCCGTTTCCTGATTATTCCTACCTCCATGTTCAATTATCAGACTTGTCCTCGTTCCATGTCCTCGTGCTCCAAGGAGCATACAAGGATAGAGTTGCAACTCTGCGTTATAACGAGAGAACCTTCTTATTTATTTATTTGCCGAAGTAGGTTCTGCGGTACTGCGAACGTTACAACACAACTACAAATGTTCACTTTGTTATGTTGGCAGAGAAAGCGCTTAACGTCGATAGCCTGTGTGTGCGTGTGTGTGTGTGTGACCAA